>AP025065.1:7542999-7561354 GCA_036186865.1 Eustoma russellianum | reverse complement strand
AACCCCAAACCCCAAACCCCAAACCCCAAACCCTAAACCCCAAAACCCAAAACCCTAAACCCCAAACCCTAAACCCTAAACCCCAAACCCTAAACCCCAAACCCTAAACCCCAAACCCTTAAACCCCAAACCCTAAACCCCAAACCCTAAACCCCAAACCCTTAAACCCTAAACCCTTAAACCCTAAACCCTTAAACCCTAAACCCTAAACCCTAACTCCTAAACCCTAAACCATAAACCCTTAACCCTAAACCCTAATTTTCCTTACGGTGCCCGCTTGCTAGCCGTTATTTTCAAATATATGAAAATAGGCATGTGCGGACGTGTTTTGTTATTTTAAAGTTTAATTCCGCTTATCCAAGTTCCTTTTGTTTCAAGTTTTCCTTTCAGGCTATTCAGAAACAATTAAAGCGCTCTGGAGAGAAATGAAGAATGAAAAAAAAAGGAAAATTAAATATTTAGACTTTACCAAGATTATCACTCCATTGACGGAGGATTGAATGGGATTTTCAACATAGTCACTTCCTTCCTTCAACATCCCTTCACTTGGATCATGTGAGAACCTTCATTTTGATTAAATGCGTATCTTTTATCCCTTTTTTTAGCTTTGTCACAAATTTTTTGTTTGTGATACTTCCAATGGGGATTTGCCTTCTTTTGTTTATTCTTGGTTTTCTTGTTTGTTTTCGTTTCCCCTTTTCTGGATTTGCTTTTTTTTTACTGTTTGACGGAGGTACTGAATATTTCAATTACTGCTAATAAGATCTCCTCGTTACACGAAGATATTCGTCAAGACTGCCAAGATGGTTGGATCAGATGAAAACTTTTCATGAATCATCAGGCATGCAAATTCTCAAGGTGAAATGAATTTCAAAATACAAAATTTCATGTTTCCCTCAAGCTCTCATTGGATTTCTATGTAATATCTGAATGAGGATTGATTCAGGATTGTTTGTTTCTTTTTTAATACACAGGGGAAGAAAGGACAGGGAAAGGGAAGTTGAATGCTGGAATGGGAAGTAGGAGAGCATTGAGTACCATGAACCAGAACATGATAGGTGCTCCGCCATATCCTTATGTCATCCAAAAGAGAGGCACCCTCATCGAGTATGTTGTTCTAAAATATTAACAAGTAGATCCCTAGAGTTTTTCCTTTTCTTTAGCTCTTCATACAGTTCAGTACATTGCTTTCCTGAAGTTTGCTAATTCCATTTCAGAAAGAATGCAGCTCCCTATAAATTTCCTCCAGTCCATCGCCCAGTCACCAGGTCTGTTAAACTGTTCTTCGCAGTACTGGATGCCATCGGTTCTCCTCTGTTATTTGCAGATTGAGACATATGAAATAAGATAATGTCATCGATTTCATGTTTTTATTGCATTGACTCACAGATATTATAGCACACCTTTAAAATGGTGCCTGTAGCGCCCCGGCCCGAAACTGTCATCGGAATCAGTGCACTCGCCGTAGTCTACTATGAGAACTACGAAGTGTCAAAGCAGATCAAGCGTACATCATTCATGACGTGAGATAAATCAGCGGAAATGTTGTAAAATTTAAAACTTCACCATCATTAATGTAACCAGAAAATACAGCAAAAATAAAAAGTGTTTGATCAACTGACTAACATAACTTCCAGTACAACATAATAAACATTGAGTTTCCCAACTTAAAGAGAGTAATCAAGCATCTGTCTACTTCCATGCCCGTCATCCCATTGAGCCCACTCGCCATCGTCTTCGACAAATATCTACTTTTATCCCTTTTTTTAGCTTCGTCACAAATTTTTTGTTTGTGATACTTCCAATGGGGATTTGCCTTCTTTTGTTTATTCTTGGTTTTCTTGTTTGTTTTCGTTTCCCCTTTTCTGGATTTGCTATTTTTTTTACTGTTTGACGGAGGTACTGAATATTTCAATTACTGCTAATAAGATCTCCTCGTTACACGAAGATATTCGTCAAGACTGCCAAGATGGTTGGATCAGATGAAAACTTTCCGGGAATCATCAGGCACGCAAATTCTCAAGGTGAAATGAATTTCAAAATACAAAATTTCATGTTTCCCTCAAGCTCTCATTGGATTTCTATGTAATATCTGAATGAGGACTGATTCAGGATTGTTTGTTTCTTTTTTAATACACAGGGGAAGAAAGGACAGGGAAAGGGAAGTTGAATGCTGGAATAGGAAGTAGGAGAGCATTGAGTACCATGAACCAGAACATGATAGGTGCTCTACCATATCCTTATGTCATCCAAAAGAGAGGCACCCTCATCGAGTATGTTGTTCTAAAATATTAACAAGTAGATCCCTAGAGTTTTTCCTTTTCTTTAGCTCTTCATACAGTTCAGTACATTGCTTTCCTGAAGTTTGCTAATTCCATTTCAGAAAGAATGCAGCTCCCAATAAATTTCCTCCAGTCCATCGCCCAGTCATCAGGTCTGTTAAACTGTTCTTCGCAGTACTGGATGCCATCGGTTCTCCTCTGTTATTTGCAGATTGAGACATATGAAATAAGATAATGTCATCGATTTCATGTTTTTATTGCATTGACTCACAGATATTATAGCACACCTTTGAAATGGTGCCTGTAGCCCCGGCCCGAAACTGTCATCGGAATCAGTGCACCCGCCGTAGTCTACTATGAGAACTACGAAGTGTGCAGATCAAGCGTACATCATTCATGACGTGAGATAAATCAGCGGAAACGTTGTAAAATTTAAAACTTCACCATCATTAATGTAACCAGAAAATACAGCGAAAATAAAAAGTGTTTAATCAACTGACTAACATAACTTCCAGTACAACATAATAAACATTGAGTTTCCCAACTTAAAGAGAGTAATCAAGCATCTATCTACTTCCATGCCTGTCATCCCATTGAGCCCACTCGCCATCGTCTTCGACAAATATCTACTTTTATCCCTTTTTTAGCTTCGTCACAAATTTTTTGTTTGTGATACTTCCAATGGGGATTTGCCTTCTTTTGTTTATTCTTGGTTTTCTTGTTTGTTTTCGTTTCCCCTTTTCTGGATTTGCTATTTTTTTTACTGTTTGACGGAGGTACTGAATATTTCAATTACTGCTAATAAGATCTCCTCGTTACACGAAGATATTCGTCAAGACTGCCAAGATGGTTGGATCAGATGAAAACTTTCCGGGAATCATCAGGCACGCAAATTCTCAAGGTGAAATGAATTTCAAAATACAAAATTTCATGTTTCCCTCAAGCTCTCATTGGATTTCTATGTAATATCTGAATGAGGATTGATTCAGGATTGTTTGTTTCTTTTTTAATACACAGGGGAAGAAAGGACAGGGAAAGGGAAGTTGAATGCTGGAATGGGAAGTAGGAGAGCATTGAGTACCATGAACCAGAACATGATAGGTGCTCCACCATATCCTTATGTCATCCAAAAGAGAGGCACCCTCATCGAGTATGTTGTTCTAAAATATTAACAAGTAGATCCCTAGAGTTTTTCCTTTTCTTTAGCTCTTCATACAGTTCAGTACATTGCTTTCCTGAAGTTTGCTAATTCCATTTCAGAAAGAATGCAGCTCCCAATAAATTTCCTCCAGTCCATCGCCCAGTCACCAGGTCTGTTAAACTGTTCTTCGCAGTATTGGATGCCATCGGTTCTCCTCTGTTATTTGCAGATTGAGACATATGAAATAAGATAATGCCATCGATTTCATGTTTTTATTGCATTGACTCACAAATATTATAGCACACCTTTGAAATGGTGCCTGTAGCCCTGGCCCGAAACTGTCATCGGAATCAGTGCACCCGCCGTAGTCTAATATGAGAACTACGAAGTGTCAAAGCAGATCAAGCGTACATCATTCATGACGTGAGATAAATCAGTGGAAACGTTGTAAAATTTAAAACTTCACCATCATTAATGTAACCAGAAAATACAGCGAAAATAAAAAGTGTTTGATCAACTGACTAACATAACTTCCAGTACAACATAATAAACATTCAGTTTCCCAACTTAAAGAGAGTAATCAAGCATCTATCTACTTCCATGCCCGTCATCCCATTGAGCCCACTCGCCATCGTCTTCGACAACTATCATTTCATATTCCTGCTCACCTGAAAAGGAATAGAGTATCTGTTCTTAGCGAAAATATCGCCAGCAAGTAACCCGTCTATACACCTTACGGGATCACACACGATGAGTCACCAGTGTATAAGTCATTGCCCAAAATAAGGTGCTCGGGTTAGCAAATAGCATCTTTATAAGAATTCCTCAAAACAGATAAATCACATAAATGATACGCATATACGAGAACAAACATGTACTAAACCAACATATCACATAAACAAAACATAAGCTAGTCACATTTCTTGCATGTCAAATCTTATGCTTCGTGTATCATGATGCATGTACCTCTTTAAAACCACACACAACACCTATGCATATGTCTTCTTTCATAAACATGTCATGCGTGTCATTTCACAAAATATTTCATAACTCTTCTTATCATATTCTTCGCGTAGCAGAACTTTATATCCTGTGGGTGATCAATCCACAGCAAACAGAACTTTATACCTCGTGCTGAAAGGTCCACGGCCCCATAACATATAACTTTATACCCGTGCTGAAAGGTCCACGGCCCCATTACATATATCATATATCCGTGCTGAAAGGTCCACGGCCCCATTACATATGTCATATATCCGTGCTGATAGGTCCACGGCCCCATAAAATATTTTATACCCTGCTGTTGATTCACAGGTCACGCTTTTATACCCTGCTTTCGCAGACGTGACTTTTATACCCTGCGATCAACCAGCAGCCATAGTTTGTCTTTCGAAAACTTTAATCTTTTTTTGTAAACACGTGTTCTTTTGCAAAGCTATCCTCAAGTCAATACAAGTGCTCATGTCATGATGCAGGATGCTCATGTAACTTCATATCAAACATGTATCAAACACACACATCTTACATATCAAGTATACGATCTTGTACCTCAAACACTCCATCTTCGTATCTTTCCCAAGTCCGTTCGTCTCACAAATTAACTTGGGATTCAATCTTATTCTTACTTAGTTAAACTTACCATCTATTCCTCAATTACACCTCAAAGACCCTTGCATTTTATGTTCAAAAGAAGTGTATAAAGTTACTACACTTACATAGGGCGCCTAAAGGGTCAAAAAGACTCCCAGTATACTTGGAACGCCACATGAGGCGCCTAAAGGGACATGAGGCGCCTATTCTAGGCGTTCGAAGTGTTCGGAGATGTGCCGTATACATCGAACGCCTACATGAAGCGCCTAATGTAGGTGTTCGAAGTGTTCTGACAGTTCAGAACTGCAGTTTTTCTGCAGTAACTTCCATCCAACACCTTTCTTCTCCACCCCTTCCTTGTTAAACACCTCAAGATCCATCTTACCATCTAGATTCATCATGCTTAATACACAACTACCATGAATTGATCCTTAGACATGTCTAATAATATCCACTCTTAACCTTCCATCATTCACAACCTTCAATAGATATCTTCAACCTTACCAACACAATAAGTCTATAACAATGTCATCATTCATCCTTCAATTCTCTGCAATTTCTCTCATACATCTAAGGTGTAGACAACCAACACAAAAATATAACAAGACAATAAAAACATCAAGAATACACTTTCATGGGCATGCTTGACAAACAACAAAGCACCACATAGCTAATTTTAGAAAGTTGGCCCAAAAAACATGGCTTTACACAACTAACAACAACAATTACATATAGTAAAGCATTTAACATAAACAAGTCAAGATTACTAATGTGTGATCCGCATTTTCTCTTTATAAGAACATAGGGCCTATAAAATCAATAATAATATCAATTTTATGAAAAAAGAAGTCGAAGATACAAGATTTGAATTGGGCTTAGTAGTAAAAATTATTACATTTTTTGTACCAACTAAAGTTCGAATGATATCCCCCGGAGCGTGTATGGTAATTTTTTTTAATAGTATAAGATACATAAGTTATTATGCTATGAGAAACGGGAAAAGATGGCAAAATTTGTACTTCATTTGTTTCAAAAATATTATCATACATTGAATTGAGTATAATTTAAAGAAGTCAAACTCTTTCGGTCACTATTTATGTTGTATCATTAACTGAGTATTTGAGATAAAATAGAAAAATCATATAAGTGTTAACTTAAGTATACTATATAAACAAGTTGGACTACTAATACCTAATGAACAATATTTTTGAGACAACTCAAAATCAAAAAGATGATAATATTTTTGAAATGAAAAGAATAACACGCATCGAATAAATGGCATTGGTGGATTAAAAGAATAAGAAGGAAAAAAACATTGACTTATTCATTTGTTTAGTTTGATGTCGTATAAGGTTTTAGTTTGTGATTAAGTCATTATTTTGAGATGACATTAGGGAGGAGAGTTTGCAATTTAACACGAACAAGGAATATCATTACATGGAAAAGTTGTGTGCACGTGAAATTGTAGTTACTCCCTAATCAGTTAGAGAGCACTATAAAATCTATTTTTATTTTATTACACATACACATATATAATGCCTATATATATTTTTATTTATTTCAATAATTTGACTGCAGCTGCAGGAACAGATGGTAAGACGATCGGGGGGGTGTTGATCAGATCAGAAGTGTAGTATAATGCAGGGAGGATCAACCGGCATCGGTTATGGTCTCAAGTATCAGGTATCTCCTCCGTCTGCACTCCCTTTCGTATACTTTTTGATTATTTACCCTCTGATAGTTTGCTATAAACATACGCTTTATCAGGCGAGATGCATTTCCGACGTGAAAGCCGACACCGACCACACCTCCTTTCTCGCTGGAACCCTCAGTCTTAAGGAAGAGAATGAGGTATGCTATCCATCCACTTCTCTAACTTACTTCCCGGTGTTCACCTCTCTCATCTGTGTTATGATTTCAGGTCCATCTCATTAGACTTAACTCCGATGGCACCGAATTGTTCTGTGAGGGTTTGTTCTCCCACCCGAACGAGATCTGGGACCTTGCTTCTTGCCCTTTTGATCAGCGTATTTTCTCCACCGTCTTCTCTTCTGGTGACTAATCAACTTACTTCCTCTCTTCTTATTACTTGTCTCCCCTAGTTTTTTGTGTTTCTGTTATATGTCTGAACGCGTGCATGCTTATCTGTGTAAGCTGATAGATTCGGGAAATTTACGAGCTTTTCTTTCTAATTCTTAGGTGAATCACAAGGAGCAGCCGTATGGCAAATGCCCGAGTTGTATGGCCAACTCAATTCTCCTCAGTTGGAGAGAATAGCTTCTCTGGATGGGCATGATTCAAAGATTAAGTGGTGAGACAATGTCGCTTGTCATGGCAACCTACAATCGTACTCTCTTGAGCTGAACTGGAAAAGTTGCAACCTCTTTCAGAAACAACACATCTTGAGTATAATTTGCAAATGCTGTTTGCTGGACTGGTCTCTAAGGGGTGACATTAGTTCTCTTTTGAGCCTAGTTTAGTTATTTTTGTTCAACTCTTGAACTTATTTATCCCGATGACAGTACTTGCGGACTCTTAGATGCCATAAATCTTGCCGGCTCTTAGATGCGGTATCATAGCATTTTGACATTGGCAGTTTATAAGGCATGCTCGGATTTGATTGTGATCTGAACAAGATTAAACTCCCCCCCCCCCCCCCGAAACTGGTATCTCTGACAGTTGATGCGAAAATGTCATAATATTCAATGATATCTTGTGGTGAATGCATGTCGCAGTGTTTTGTGGTGGCCTACTGGAAAGCACGACAAGTTGGCTAGTGTTGACGAGCAGAATCTTGTGATTTGGAATCTAGATACTGCTAAAAAGACTGCACAGGTATGACAAAGATAATGAGTTTTTGCTGGATGTTATCTCAAGTTGATAGCACGCTGAATGGAATATAGGAGCAAGCTTTTGTTAATTGACCATCTTGACCCTATTTCTACATTTGATTTCCATTTGGATATTCATATTTGCACATATACTTCTTTCCTTTCTCTTATATGTAAAAATACAGTATAAATACACACAGTAAATACACACATACTTGTGCAAATACAATATGCAGATACTAATATAAATGTAAATTCTTGCAAATAGGATCAAACCTTTCCTCTCCTTCCTGGTCGATGAGAACCATTCTGCTTTTGTCAAAGGACGAAGCATCCAGGACAACATCCTTCTAATGCATGACTTGGTTAAGTCTTACCAAAAAACCGGTGGCCCAAGTAGCTGTGCTTTAAAGGTTGACATTATGAAAGCCTTTGACACAGTGAAGTGGAACTACCTAATGTCCATCCTTTCTCACATGAACATTCCGGAGGATGTCAGAAAATGGATTCACTTATGTATATCATCCCCTTCATTCTCCATCAACCTCAATGGCTCTCTCACTGATAATTTCAGAGCTAGTCGTGGATTAAGACAGGAGACCCTCTCTCCCCCACCCTCTTTATCATTGTTATGGAAGGATTTACTCAAACTCTTAAAAGCCAGATTCAACAGGGTCCTTTCACTCATCACCCCAAGTGTAATAGCCTAAACCTCTGCTCACTAGCTTTTGCTGATGACCTTTTTATTCTCTCCAGCACTGACAAAGATTCCATTAGAACTATAAAAAGGTCTATCGATATTTTCATGGACATGTCTGGTTTGACGCCCAATCTCTCAAAGAGTGAAATCTTTGTCACTGGGACTTCATCCTCAAGAAAACAATGGATCTCTCACACCCTAGGTATGCCACTGGGCTCTCTTCCCATCAAATACCTTGGCCTTCCCCTCACTAGCAAGAAACTGACCTACTCAGATTGCCTTCCACTTCTTGACAACCTGAAGGCGAAAATCTCTAGCTGGACCGTGTGTAAACTTTCCTATGGGGGTAGACTGCAACTCATCAACTCCATCCTACTGGCAATGGTCCGGTACTGGACTGCTGCTTTTTTCCTCCCTAGGAAAGTCTTGAAGGATATTGAGAGCATGCTTAGATCCTTTTTATGGGGAAACCCTAAAAAAGCAAAAATCAAATGGACTGACCTTTGTAAACCCAAAGAAGCGGGTGGCTTAGGTCTTCCTAACCTCTCTCTGCTTAATAGTGCCTACCTTATGAAACAAGTCTGGTCTATTTGTGAAAGCAAAGAATCCCTTTAGGTCAAGTGGGTTCACACTATCATTCTCAAGGGGAAGTTTCTTTAGGGGGTCGAGCCCAAGCAGAGTGATTCATGGATATGGAAGAAACTACTTTGGACTACGACTCAGGTCGAGCCTTTCATCAGGCGCATTGTCGGTAACGGGACTTCTACCTCGTTTTGGTACGACCCCTGGCACCCCTGGGGCATTTTGATTAAACGGTTCCCAGGACTTAAGACAAAACTGAATATCCCTTTAGATGCTAATGTCTCGGATGTAATCCAAGAGAATCAATGGAGACTTCCCTATGGTAGGGGATGGGATAGCCAAGTTATTGACTTCTATCATTCATATAGATCTATTCCCATTTCTGGCGTTGCAGACAAATGGGAATGTTCCCCTTCCAAGAAATTTTCAGTGCATAGTGTTCTTTGGGACACCTCTCCCCCTCCTTCAACCGTGCCATGGGCTACTGTTGTTTGGAGTAGGAAGCTTCTCCCTAGACATGCTTTCATCCTTTGGATTGCATTTTGGGAGAGGCTTCCTACTCTTCAAAAACTTGTCCAATGGGGTATTGTGGACTTTAATGTTTGTCACCTATGTCATAGACATTTGGAGAGTCAAGCTCACTTGTTCTTCCAATGCTCCTACTCTAGGAAAATCTGGATGTCTATTACAAATAAGCTTAATTGTAGAACCATTGAATTCCAATGGAACTGTCTCTTGGATTGGCTCCTCTCCACAAATTGGTGCTCTAAATTCCAAAAGGACTTGATTTTCTTAAGTCTCTCCATCACCATTTACCATCTTTGGAAAGACCGTAATCTTAGATTTCACACCAACACTAGTAGGCCGGAAGAATTGACCCTGGCTGAGATTTTGCAAAACATCAGGCTGGCTGCCGCATCTTGGAAAAAGGTTAGGAGAACGTATAATAACTGGGAAATTGCTCTTAACCTTGGTCTTCAATTCTCTATCTTTTATAATGGTTAGCCTGTTATTTATGCTTCATTACAGTAAGTTTCTCCTGCTTCCAGTCTTCTGCGGTTATTCGTGCTTTCAGGTTCCTTCTATATTACATTCTTGTGGTGCTGGGCGGCTTCATGGTCATGGTTATGCGATGATTACATTCGACGATTACGTGATGTTCCTGTTATAGAGATTGCGCTTGGCTTTTCAAATGGTGGTTTTAGTTTACGTCTTATCTGAATCCCTCTTGGTCCTGTTTGGAATGTTTGGGATGTCTTGGCGTGCTGTTTTTTTGACGCGGGGCCTTGGCGCTATGTTTCGTCTTTCGTTTTGCTCCGCACATCTCTCCAACGCCGGTTTGTGGTTTACTGCAATTTTGCATTTGCTGTCTGCACTATGCGGCCTACCCCGTGCCATAACTTGGCTGGATCTCTGTCTGGGCCTTTCGTTTTACTTCTCGACATTGCTGCCTTGCTGCATGCCTGCTTGTTGGGATCATTGTGTGAAGAAATTTGAAGATAGGATTGATTTTGATGCAGAAGCTACCTCGGAAGATCCTACTGTGCTTGAATATGACATGACCTTCTGTTATTACATTTTGCATCTTTTATCTCTAGATTAGCTTAGCTTCTTTGTTTTTGATTGTGGTTTTCCAAACCACTTTTTGCTAGAGGTGGGCTCTTGATTAGTGAAAATTGTATGCCGTCTCTACTCATCTGGCTGTGATTCTTCTCTATGTCCAGCCATTTTCCTTCTGTAAATTTGTCATTTGGCTATTTATGAAAAATTTAAATTACAAAAAAAAAATATAAATGTAAATTAGTCTATTAGAATCTTATTTATACAAGTGTATAGCATAGGAAACAAAGTAGCTGTTGTTGGCTGCTTGGAATATAGCTGTTGGACATCTAGCTGTTAGAGGCTTAAGCCCCTTTAACTTATACAAAAGCCTCTTCCTTTGTAATCTAAAGTAAAGTTGAATACCATATTCTTTTTCTTTCATTTTTATATGGTATCAGAGTTTTGATTCTGATTTATTTCAAACATGGCTACACCTTGATCTTCTTCCTCTGCCTCTGAGCAAACTAAAGCCGTCTCTGCTCATGATCAAGTATCAAGAGCAGGGCCTCATGGCTCTCCTGCATTTGATGATTCTTCTATTGTCATTACCAGTCACAAATTGAATGGTGACAATTACCTCTTTTGGTCTTGAGGAGTTGAAATGTTTTTGACAGGTAAAAGCAACAAGGAATACCGCTTCAGCACTACAACTGTTCCAAATAAAACATATCTTATATTCAGATTGTAGAAATCTGAAAATAGCATGATAGTGTCTTGTGACTTTTGTTGATGATCACACTAAAGTTACTTTGGTATGTTTAATAAAATAAATCGGAAGTAAGTCAGATCTTTAAGAATTATTTTAATATGATAAAGAATCAGTTTGATTATACTATTAAAACTTTGAGATCTGATAATGGTACTGAGTATTTAGATAATTATATTAAACAATTTATGTATGAAAATGGTGTTTATCATCAAGCATCTTGTGTCTATACTCAGCAAAATGCAATAACTGAAAGGAAGAATAGACATTTGCTAGAAGTCCCTAGAACATTAATATTTTCAATGAAAGTGCCTAAATACTACTGGGAAGAAGCTACATTAACAACTTATTTGATAAACACACTGTCTTCTAGGATTTTATCATTTAGCATTCCTAGAGAAGTCTTTCTGAAAGCTTTTCCCTACACTAATCTACTATCTGAATTACCTTTAAGTTATTTGGTTGCACTGGTTATGTCCATGTACAACCTCATTTAAGGGGTAAATTAGATCTTAGATTTGTTAAATGCATATTTTTTGGATATTAAGATCACAAAAATGTTACAAATGTTATTGTCCTACTACAAGAAAGATGTATGTTACTATTGATGTAATTTTTGATGAACGACATGCATTCTATGAACATTGTAATGCTGATAAACAAAATCAAAAACAGAATGGATTGTGGGCAGTAATAGATATTAATAGGATCACCTCTCTGGAACTGGCAGAAGGTAATAATTAGAATAATCCAAATGAAGTACCTCCTAAAAAAAGACATTCCGATCAGACAGAAATTGTTTTATGGAATAGACCACCTATTACTAAGGTTTATATAAGAAGAAACGCACAGCCTAATGTAGCATCAGAGGATCACTTAGAAGAAATACATACGAAGTATGAAGCTGAACCAGAGATAGACAATTGTCCAATAGCAGTAAGAAAAGAAACAAGGGAATGTACTAAACATTTTTTGATAACTTTCTATCATATGTAAGATTGAATTCATCTCTTAAAGCTTTAACTAGTGTATTAGACTCGAATATTATCTCTAGAGATATACAAGAAGCAATGAGTATACCAGAATGGAGAGATGCAGTCTATGAATAAACGAGAGCTTGAAACATGGAAAATAGTTCCTATTATTAAAAGCATTAAACTAGTAGGGTGTAGATGAATATTTACCATTAAGTATAATACTGATGGGACTAGAGTATATTTACGGACGTAGATAAGCGCAGACACTATCTACGCTTTAGGTTGACTTTGCACTTGTTTGTTTATATTTTACCGTTGTTTTGCATTATCTGTACATATACATGTTATGCGTATTTTAATATCAACAGCCCTCTCTTTGTATTTTCTGAATTCCCTCACTAACACACTAGCACATCATATCTCTATTATTGTGCTATTTATGCAGGTAGGGGGTCTCACTGGAAGCAAACTCTCTATCCCTTGGGACAGAGGTATTGTTTGCCTGCCACTTACCCTTCCTAGACCCTAACGATAGCTTTTGCTATCGTTGGGATGTACTGGGTACGAATGATGATGATGATGACTGATGGGACTATAAGCAGATATACATATTTTTTTTGTAATTTAATTTTTTCATAAAAAAGTCAAAGCGGCGGATTTACAAAAGTTCTATTTACTGAACCTCCCAATAGGTTAGTAGTAAAAGGTTTTACACAGGCTTATTGAATTGATTGCCTAGAAACCTTTATCTATGTAGCAAAACTAATACATTTTGATTAATTTTTTCTATTGCTGTTAATCTAGGTTGGGATTTATACCAACTAGATGTTAAGAATGCATTTCTTAAATGAGATTTACAAGAAGAAGTATATATGACTGTACCACCAGGTTTTACTGATCATACAAACAGTAATCAAATTTGTAAGCTAAAGAAATCTTTATATGAATTAAAGCAGTCACCAAGAGCTTGATTTAGAAAATTTTGAAAAAACCTGTAAAAGAACACCATTTTATTCAAAGTCATCGTGATCATACATTGTTTATTAGAGTTTCTGTAGAGTGAAGAATTACTATTTTGATTGTGTATGTTGATGATATTATTGTGACAGAAAATATCTTAATGGTATTGTATCTATTAAACTTAACTTGTCCGAACTGTTTGAAATGAAAGATCTAGGAAAACTAAGATCCTTTTTAGGTATGAAGATAGCTAGAAACAAAGATGGTATGTTTATTTCTCAAGGAAAATATGTTCTCGACTTACTAAATGAAAATAGAATGCTGGGTTGTAAGCCAGCTGCCTTAGTTGAACATGGGCATAAACTGAACAAATCCAGTCTCTACCAAGATTTTTCAGACTCAATTGTTCAAGTTTTGTTGTATAAACATATATACTAAGCTTGAAAGAGAGTGTAGAAATACACTGTAAATACAACATAAATCCACACAGTAAATACACACATACTTGTACAAATACAGTATACACATACGAGTAATATATAAATGTAAATAACATATTAAAATCTTAGTTTAGACAAGTGTATAGTGTAGGAAACAAAGTAGCCGTTGTTGGCCACTTGGAATATAACCGTTGGGCATTTAACCATTAGAGGCTTAAGCCCCTTTAGCCTATTTAAAGGCTCTTCCTTTGTAATCTAAAATTAAGTTGAATAACACATTTACTTTCTTTCATTTATATATTACCATACGTTATGTGCCAATTTGCTGCAGAATGGAAACATATACTAAATTCTGCCGCAAGTGGCTTACCCAGGAATAGGTAGATAGTTTTCAAGGTTTGAACTGACTGAGGGGGGTTTCTTATCCAAAGAAGAAGTACGAAGGTAACCTTGTCGTAGGATAAATATGGTTATTCTAGTGATGTGAGTTTAGGTTCGCATAATCTTTAGACCCCAAAAAGCACAAAGTGATGTGGAATAAGGATAACTGATATCTTTAAGATTTATTTGCATTTGGTGAAAGAGAATGCTTTATTTTTTTGGTCTGTCTGTTGATTTCCATGCAATCTTTGAGGATTAGTTTTGTGCACGAAGAAAAATAGTTTCAGAGAACTCAAGACATTCTTTGAGGTGTCCGTTTACATCTTTATTTTGTCCATTGTGCTAACAGGAAACTGAATGCAATACAGACTGGCTTGAGATCCTATACAGCACAATTAATCATTCTTTTTGTCTCTAGGTCATAAGTTTTCTTTACAGTTGGCATTCCTCCTCTACGTTTTAGGATGTGGCTAGAAATCTTGATGGCCAATGTTTACCCTGTCATTCTTTGGCTTCTTTGCTTCCAGAGCCTTACCTCTCTAATTATCAGTTTGTTACGTCTGTTTTCCTGGAATAACTCTCATTCAGGTGTTCCCATAATGTAGGTTCAATCACAGGAATCAGCAGGGGTTCTTCACTATTTATCTGGTGGAGCTTGGGATCCTCATGATGTTAATTCTATAGCCTTGACTTGCGATTCCTCCATCCAGTTTTGGGATATTCGAACGATGAAGTACGCTGAATATCTCTTATTTACGGTTGAAAACATTAAACCGTGCTCATCTTAAAGTTTGAGTCTTTTTCCTTGATTCACTATTTTGTCTTTGAGTTACACTAGTATATGTTCTTTCTTTTACCCGCTTTGAGATCGCAACAACTTCTTGAATTAGAATATTACATTTATTAACAGGCTCTAGATAATATGTCCTTACAGGAAGACGAATGTGATCGAGCATGCACATGCTCATAATGTTGATTACGACTTCCAGAAGAAGCACATCCTTGTAAGCTCTTGTTCTTGGTTGCTTTGGTCGCTCACCATCTATGTGCCGAAGTGAAATATTTGAAATAAACTTTAGTATTATTTTATTTTATATATCGGGGTTGTATGGGGGAATAATATTTTTTTCTTCTATATTTTATTTTACATTTTGGGGCGAGGGCTGTAGGGCATAGGGGATATTAGGGTCTTTCTTGTTTGGTTGTGAATTGTTAGTGTTGAGTAAGATCCATGAATCAAATCCAATGCCTAATTCAAGAACATAACGAAGCAAGATCAGGCAGTAGGTGCATAAGGGAAGTAGAGCTGATTGGCCACCTTTGATGTGGGAGATGAGGTGAAGGATACAATTCCAAAAACTGGTCAAGAGAAAGGGGCAGCAAGTGAGAAGAGAGTGGAAATCATAGCTTTATTGGCATTCGTGATGGTGTCGGGTAGAGAAGTGGCTTGTGTCAGCTTCCTCCTTGTAAACAAAGAAGTTCAAGTTTTCATGTTAGGCTTAGCGTTGATTCCGATTGCTTGAAGCTTTCATATCCTTCCAGATCATTTGGGCAAAAATCCATGGTAGCCTTCATGTTGCTCTGTACTTAATGTCTTCTGGAGAAATTTCCTTGGTTGTTTCCTTGTTCGGGTCTCTTTGTCATGGGTTTATTTCAAATACGCTGATGCACTCCCACAGGGTTGCCACACACCATAAAACTGTAGTGATAATATGAAGGCTTTCACTGATTTTCACCATCATTTGTAACTTAGATTTAGTTCTGTGCAGTCAACATTGACTTTTTTCTCTGGAAACTATGACGTTGTTTCCTGTTCATTTTTGTTTTTTTCTCTCACTATAGTACCTCTTAACTTTCCACTCAGCAAGCTGTCACTGTTCAACAGGTAACTGCAGAAGCTGAATCTGGGATACACATATGGGACCTTAGAAAACTGAATTTCCCTCTCTTAGAGCTTCCTGGCCATGCTCACTGGTATACTGTTGCCATGATAATGTTAAATCTTGAGCTCTGTTTTTTCGGAGTTGTGTATCTTTTTGTCTTTTTATCTTCAATTTTTCTTTGAATGATACTTTGACTTTGTTTTCATGTGGTCTAATATGAACGCTGGTTGCTGTGACAGGACCTGCGCTGTAAAATGTAATCCAGAGTATGGAAGCTTGATTCTGGTTCCTCTCTCTCTCTCTCCCTCCCTTTTCTTTCTTCTTTTAAGTGTGTGTTTTCCGATTCTTTACGCCAACATGAATGGGTGGGTTGGTTGATAGATACATCTACTTTGTGTATTGGGAATTTTTTTTCTTGTATCTTGATGACCGGCAGGCGGCATGCATATTCCAGATTACTAAATCTTGAATTTCATGGCTTTGCCATAAATGAACTGAAATTATTTAGTAAATTGTGGTTCCTGGGTATTTTCTTTTATCTATTTTTTCGGGTAATAATGATTGTTAATTGATTATAGGCCGCATGATATCCAGAGAGAGAGAGAGTTTCTCCCTTAACCTAATATAGAATAGATAATCTGCCTTTTGTTTTAGCCTGCTCAGTATTTTTCTTTTTACCTCACAATTAATTGCTTTTGCAGTTTTCCTTGCTGGTCCATTTATATGATCTTTTGAAGTTTTTGTAGAGTGGTGGGACTGATTCGGCTGTATATCTTTGGTTTGCGGCGCCTCATTCTGATGATTTAAGTTCTGATAGGTGCTTTTCTAAAGTCACCTTTCTCAATTTGATGAGTCAAAAGATGATACTGATATTTTGGTTTCTCAATTATTATTGTTATTTTTTTGGTAGCGCATTGGAGTCTCCTACTCGAAAGACTGATCTTTTGCTGAATTCCTACAGTGATTACGAAGATAGTGTATATGGTAATTGTCTCAACTCCTGATCGTTTCCGGCTTAGCCAACTCGACCTTAATTTTATCATTTTGATTTCAGGATTGGCGTGGAGTTCTCGACAGCCCTGGATATTTGCTTCATTGTCCTATGATGGGAGGGTAAGTTAAGTGGGCAGACGGATAGTTCAGAACCTAGCAGAAGCAGTTCTCTTCTAAATCAAAATGGCCATCCTGAAACAAATCTTATTTCATCCAACAGATCATCCACCCAACTTGATTGTTCTGTGTAGCCAATAAATGAGATAAATGAACACATTTTTTATTTTCATTCAACCATTCACATATATATTGCTCCAGACATCTGGAGGAAACTAGATGGAAACATTATGCTGGCTGAAATACGTATCTCTACATGCACACTTCTACCGCACAAGTTCAGACATCCAGATTCACAGGGTTCCAATATGGATTATCATTATGAAGTACATATTATAACAGCAGGATAGCGTTTAGTCGCTATAAGTTTAATGTGCTTAATCTAAGATAATAAGTGGAGTAGTAGTTGACAAAGGTGTATCAAAAAGTCATTAGCTATCTGTTGCTACTATAAATTTTCTCTTCCCTTCATTGCGCCAGTATCATCTATATATCAGCAGCACCTAAAAGTAACTTCTGTCCCCTGTGCAATTTAGGTGGTCGTGGAATCTGTAAAGCCTCATCTGCCAAGAAAATTATCTTGAATTTGGTTGAGGTAAATATTCAGAATTGCCTAATGTACTTTTGAGTTTTTTAAAGATTCTTGCTAGAATATTTTTGGGGATGTTTTATTTATTTATTTATTTATTTTGATTGATTCAGAAACACATTATCCAAGGAAGAGCAAATAGATTTGGTGCTTCATTAAGCGGTGATGTGCAGAACTGTTGTGAAAGCTGATGAATTTGTGAAAGCGTTTTACTATAGGCAGTACATTATTGGGAAATCCTTTTGTGTATTTTCTTTTTCACTCTACTACAACTTTTGATTTGAAGCGTATGTCCGGTTCAGTTGAAAAGGAGTCCGTACGGGTTGGAGAGAGAGAGAGAGAGTTGTAGTATTGGTTTGCGTTATATCCCTGCTCAATTAGATAAGAGAGAGATAGAGAGAGAGAGGTAGTTTTGGTTTGCGTAATATTCCCTTCTCAATTAGATAAGTAGCCTCCAACAATGTTAGACATTTTGAATATTTGATACTATTTTGGATTTCCTTTATTCCAAATAGGTTTTGTTGCTGTGTGATTTTAATGCATATTTTAATATCTATGTCAGGGTTGGGGGTTGGGGGTTG
>AP025065.1:7526673-7542989 GCA_036186865.1 Eustoma russellianum | reverse complement strand
AGCATCTACATAGTTGTTGTAATACTTAACAAAGTCTGATACCTTTTTATTCCATTTCTTTTTATCTTGAGTTGGTAAATGTGAATTCAAGAAATCTGCAAGAACATCTGAATTCATAGGCGCTCTATTTATGTGAGAGTATAAGGGTGATGATTTCTTATTATCTTTAGGGTAGCATGGATTAATCAGATTTATCCTAATAAATAAAAATTCATTAATTTTTTCAAGCGGAAGGAATAAAAGTACCTCATCATAGTGAACCTCTCCTTGTGATCCGGAAACGTGCTTCGTGTGCCATTTCCTTGAAAATGACCATAATACCCTTACATCGCAGACTGCGCCTTGTAAGTTGTAATTATCCATCCTCATTTTTCATTTAATGTTGGTTATTCCATCAACGGCTTTGATGTAGCCCAGTTCTCGCATTTTTTAAACTTTCTTCTAAAAAAAAATTAAAATATTTATATGAAATAACATTTTTCGCTAAATTTTAAAAAATCAAAGTTAGAATTTCATTCATACTCTATAATACAGTATGGGCCACGATTATCACGATGAAGATGAAAATTTTCAAATAAATTTACACTTAGATTTCCATGTATACAACATGACTTACGATGTATCTAGATCTGTAAAGTATGTCATTTTGTTTGCAAAGGTGTAAATATACATAAAATTACTCAAATGCATTAAATCTGCTCATATCAACAACCACAACATTAAATATAAGGCCCTGTGTTTGTGGTGCATGACACTATGTCATAGTGGTGTATAAAGCACCATCATCACAGTACAATCTCTGAATTGAGTTACATATTCATTTACCAACCTAAATGTATCTAATTTATAATCAACACGTTGATTCTATTAATATATTAACAACCACAACTTGACCACAACTTTTCATCTCCATAAGACGCTTCATTATTATATAGCCACCTGACAACGTACATATAATCCTCAAACAACAGTTAAACATTATTAGCAATTTCATCTCCTCAAATCTTCTCACATTGTCTTCAGTCAATCACTTTCATTCTTTGCTAATGAAATGGCATACACTAACTAAAAGATTATCGAACAACGACAACAAGACAATGACTGTCTTCGTGAAAACTTTGAAAAATTGACTCACAACTACTGAAAAATGCCATTGAAGAAGGCGACATCCAGTGAAAACATGATTAGCAAGTCTAACCACTTAAAACATATAAATAAGCTCCTCAAAGATATTCAGACATATGCAAAACAAATTACGATCTATGACAAAAGTACAACGACGTTGAACTTGAATCTAACATCTCATAAATCAACTTCGTCAAACGTCAAGCCAATGACTTTGTGTTATAACTTAGAGACTATAATTGTTATGATAAGATTCTTCAGCATTCAGTCAACATCTCCCTCACCAAATAATATTAAGTCAACCTACCTCTTATTGTTATATTTGTTACATACGTTACATGCTCATACAAACGCAACTTTTACTTTTTTACTTTCAGATATATTTGTGTATTTTGTGCTATAAAGTTTCATTCATTGTAAAATTTAGTAAAATGAGTAGAAAATCCAATGTATACCTGTTAACTTATAAATTGATTCAATCATATATGTTTAGTTTGTGATTCAGGATATTTTAAGACAAAAAGCAAAACTTGTAACACGGTACAAATATATTTTAACACCTAGACTTGAAACAAATTCGTCGCAATATTTATGTAGTTGACAAAATTTACGAAGGATCCCACCCGTAATGAGTTTTCAGTATTTTTTGTTTTTTCGGAGCATTATAATGAGGTTAAGTTGAACTGGAGTTGTTTAGTGTAGAGGCAGTGGGGAACACGCCAGAATCCAATGTGCAAAGATTTTAGCAAAATTCTTGTGGGGGCCACTGCTCCACCCGTGAAGAATCTTCTGAACTTCAGCAGGAAATGCAAGTATCAATAATCAAGTATGGATTATGCAACCAGATAAGATCTCATCACCCAAAATTCATCATCCCATCTCTCACTGTACGACACGTGGCAGTAGAGGAGGGTGGTGAGGCTAGATAAGAATCACCCGCATCTAGCCTCAACACCCTTCCCTGTTGCCACGTGCCGTACGGTAGGGAAAGAAATGATGGATTTTGGAGTGAGGTGATTCAAACTCTTATGCAACCCCTCTGATTCTGAACACATGAACGCACCCTTCCCGAATGAGGAAAGACAAATGTTTACTTACATGTCTTTTAGATAAATATTATTATTACTAGGATGATATGAGTGATTTTTTTTTTTAGCTTTTTGAGTAGATTGTTATTATATGCTTGTTAAGAGAAGTTAATAAAATACATTAAACAATAATGTCAAAGTTATGAAGTCTACCTGTGACGTGATATCACTAAATAATAATAAGATTCTCCGCCTTGTTTGCAACGCATGATAAAGGTACAGAAAAATATATTTTAATTACAAGGGCAAAGGAGTAATTTCCATATAAGAATAGTAAACAAAAAAATTTGACTAGTTATTTTTCTGAAGGGCCACCATACTGTCATTTAGTGGGGGAAAAGAAGGGGGAGTGGGAACCCTGTAAACCAGAAGGGAAAGGTGGGAAACAGAGAAAATAAGAGAAAGAAGAGAAAAAGCATAAGGAAGAAGACTGCAGAACAACAAAGGAAAAAAGAAAAGAGGAGGAAACAAAAGAAAAGGAGGGAGATTTTGAATAGTATTTTATAATCTCATAGCAACTAAGGAATACTGTATTTTTTATGTTTAGATTTTATTTTTATATATGTTTTTTGAATAGTTAGATTTTAGTTGATGTGTTTATGAATGCTTGCCATTGGTGTTTGGGGTTTTTGAAGATTTTATTTTAGGATCAGTAGATATGAAACATTAGGTACTCATAAAAGTTTGGACGGTCTTGGGTTGACATTTTCTTGAGACTTGTATCGCTTTCGGATTGTTCCTGCAGAAAGCCTGTCGCGTCTTCTCACTAATTTGTTAATGTTAGTGCTTAATGCGTAACGCTAAACGTTTACTGCTTGAATGGCGTAGTGGAATTTATTGCAAATCTGGAAATTTGCAGAGTAGCTTTTGACAAAATGGAACTTCAGGCTGTTCAGAAATTTTTAGAAATATTAGTGGCCGTGAGAGTTTTTGTGCCTTTAGCCTACCCTCTGTCAGCTTCGATTTGCACCAACCTTGTTTTTTTTTTTTTTTGCTTTTAATTTGTTAATACTTCAATGTTTAGCAACATCAATGTATTTTCAGATTATTCTCTACCAAGCGTTTCCCACTACCAAGCTAACAGAGGAATCCTTTAGCCAATTAATAACCTTATGGATAAACTAGCACCTTTATTTTATTAAGGGATTCCGTTCGTATGAGAGGTAGAATATGAGTCCTCTAATCACGTGTCGTCACGTGTACAAAAGCAAATAAGTGATGCAAATTTTTTTTAAAAAAAACTGTTTTTGTACATTTGGCGACGTATGATTGGAGGCCTCATATTCTAACTCACTTTTAGCCTCCTAGGATCTCATTTGGATTCCGTTTACATACAATAATAGTAAACAGTGTTTATACCGATGTGTAGATTATTTGGTTATGTATTTATACTTGTGTATATATGTAAACAATGTGACACTTAAATTCTTAGACACATTCAGGCTTGATTCTAAAGGTTAAATAAATGTTATGACTGTATGTTGTTTTTGTTTAGGATTTAATATGTAGATTCATATGATTTTTTACTTTATATATTATTTGTTGTTTGTTCAGTAATAAATAGTCAATATATGGTTACGGTGAAATTGAACGGTAGGGTAATCAGATAAAGAAAATAAAAACTAGTCAAGGCAACACGAATTAACAAAGATAATGAAAACGTTGGGTTGATGTGTCTACACAGAAAAACCATATCCCTGGTTAGATTATATTAGAAAGTCTTAGCCAAGAAAGAAAAAACTATAAAAATTGATCCATATTAAAGGTTATCAACCCAACATATCTCTGTTAAAAACGTATCTCTGTTAAAGGCTGACAAACCCGAATCTTAAAGAAAGTAACAGAAAGAAAAGTAAGATTAAGTTAACAAATGAAACAAAGATGTTAAAGCAAGAAAAAACATACATTAAATCGAAGAAGTGAGACATGTGCATGTCAAAATAGGGTAGAAGTCTAGTATTAAATAAATACATGGGTGCATGATATGATGTTTATATGTAGAATATATATAAGGTGAATGCTAAATGTAAATTGGTATAATTTTGTTTACTGAGAATGTGAAATGTGTATCCTTACTATTGGATATGTAAGCAAAAAAGTGTCGTTCGCAAGAGATATGTTACTTAACTTCCGCGTATTAGTTTTGTGTAATTGTAATAACTTTTAATGTAAAAGATACATCTGTATATTAATTACTATTGATCTTATGATTTTGTAATGAGACCATCAAAAGCTAAAAAAAAATGCTAGATTGATGTGAGGAAAAAAACCTAGCGATCATACAGTGAGGTGGGGTTGGAGCTATGGTATAAACGTGGTGGACCAGAAGTTTGCACAGATGAGAAAAAAGAAATTAGTAGAAAAAGAAAAGGTAGTGAGCTGACGTGATAGCGGTGCTTATCTCACCACAATCTGTCGTATTATGTATTGTAAATTTGTAACCTCCCTCTCAGTCAACGATTCGAAACTGTTGATCAATTTTCGTGCAAGAACCACCATGTCATGATTGCATCTTTTTGTCGAATCAGGGGAAACTTGTGATATTGGAATATCCAAGAATCTCTTTCCCTGCTACTCGCTCTTCTTTTGCCTCCTCCAATCTTGATTCCACTTCCAGTTTCTGATTTTAAGTGTTCCTGAATCTCTTTTTCCGTAACTCTTTTGGCTGGATTTTGCTACCTTTGCTCTTGTGCGTCTCTTCTGTTAAAGTAAGAATATGTATTTTCAGAATCGAAAAGCAGCTGGCTTTCTTCAGGTTTTTCCCCTTCTCGAACCATTTAGATTCATTGAGTAAAAAAGTTGAACAGCTGGAACCCACTTCTGCTTACCGAATTTCTTTCCCATGAAATAATGTTCTGTGCAGGAAATATACGGAAAAGTAGATTAAGTTCTTGCTCAACACGTCTTTTTGATAGAGTATTGTTCCCTTTTTGAATCTGCGTCTCCAATTTCACCGGTTTCGCATCTCTTTATTACAAACATTTCGGTTTTATCATCTCCGTGTGGCTATTGCTAGAGCTTTGACTTTTCTACGGATAGGCTTCTGGCGGAGCATGGTATAGTATGCACGGGGAGATGAATACTACTTTGTAGATGGAATAAAGTGGGGTGTGCCTGTTAGGTGTTTGAAGAAAGGTTAACCATGAGTAGTGAAGGTGTTTCTACTGATAGTGTCCCGTTGGGTTCTCAGTCTAATGCTCTCATGGATTTAGATTTCATGGATGAACTGCTGTCAGATGGATGCTGGTTGCAGAAGGCTGATGGATCCCAATTCTTGCCATCCAGTCCCTTTAGTCCCACTAGTCTATTCGATCCTTCTCTTGATTGGGCTATTTTAGGGGAGCCCAATGATGGCCCTTCAATGCCTACCGAGGATGACAATCAAAGAGCATTGCTCTCTGAAAATTCAAATTCTCTTGGTGCAAATGCGAACGGCGTTTCCTCTTCTTTGATTCGGTCTAAAGATCACTCAGCTGAAGGTTTTCAGCTCAATACTAGGTGGTGGATAGGTCCAACGGCTTCAATTTCTTCAATGGACCGTCTCATTAGAGCACTTCGCTACATAAAAGAGTGGTCAAGAGATACGAATATCCTCATTCAAGTTTGGGTACCAGTGAGCAATGGTAGCAGACGTGTGCTAACTACAAGCAATCAACCTTTCTCACTAGAACTTGCATGCTCAAGGCTCGCCAGTTACAGAGATGTTTCTGTAGCCTATGAATTTCCTGTGGAGGATTCAGAGGAGAGTGGGGGACTGCCTGGGAGAGTGTTTACAGGCAAGGTTCCTGAATGGACTCCAGATGTTCAATTCTTCAGGAAGGATGAATATCCACGAGTTTGTTATGCTCAGCACTATGATGTCCGTGGAACCTTTGGAGTCCCTGTGTTTGAGCAAGGTAGCCAGAACTGTTTAGGAGTGATCGAAGTTGTTTTTGTCACCCAGAAGATCAAGTATCTTCCTGAACTTGAGAACGTCTGTAAAGCTCTTGAGGTCTGATTCTGATTCCAAGATCTATTTTTTTTACCTTGCTTGATAAAATTCTCCCAATTGTTAATGTTTTGTACCATTAGCCTATATTATTGGTCAGAGTTTAAATTTAGCACAAGGGTGCATAATCTACAAGATTGATTGTTCAACCATCGAACATTAAAACTAGTTATGTGGGAATATCAAAATTTTCTGATGGATCTTGAGTTTTTACAGGGAACATCAATTAATATGATTCTTTACATAAATTTGAAGATTGATGGCCATTATAAAGAGTATGTTATCGCCCTGAGATTGTTCTAATCAGAAATTATTTGCTTTTCATCCTATCCAAATACTCTTAAGTAGGTGATGCAACTTAACCTACCTTTTGCTTATCAAAGACTATTGTACTTTTTTGATGAAGCTCCATTACACGTGCAAATTACTGCACTACCAACGATTTAAGGCGAATATTTCATAGCAATAGACTACATCATTGACTGGACTATGATTTAACATTTTTGTAAAAATCAAACAACACCCTTCAAGTTTCTTATCTGACTACTTGTGCTTGGTTATAGGCTGTTGACCTGAAGAGTTCCAGCACTTCAAGCATTCAAAGTGTAAAGGTATTTTGGCAGCATTTGATAAGACACTTTGTCGGTAATAAGTACCCCTAGTTTCCTGGTGGTTACTTTACATTTCCCCTTTTTTTTTACAGGCATGTGATTATTACTACCAAGCTGCATTACCAGAGATCAGAGATATTTTAAGAGCTGCGTGTGAAACACATGGATTTCAACTAGCTCAGGCTTGGGCCCCCTGCACTCGACAGAGCAAAGAGGGCAGCCGGCACACGGATGAAAACCTCATCTATTGCGTTTCCACAGTGGACTCTGCATGCTTTGTTGGGGATCCCAGTATTGGAGGATTTCATGAAGCTTGTTCGGAGCACCACTTGCTTAAAGGTCAAGGAATTGTTGGAAGAGCATTTATGATCAACCAACCTTGTTTTTCACCTGATATAACCTCTTACACCAAGACAGAGTACCCTCTCTCTCACCATGCAAGAATATTGGGCTTGCATGCTGCTGTAGCTGTGCCTATGCAGAGTACTTATACTGGTTCTACTGATTTCGTAGTGGAGTTCTTTCTGCCTGTAGATTGCAAGGAACCTGAACAGCACCAGGACATGATCACTTCTTTGTACTCCACAATCAAGAAAATTTCCCTGAGCTTACGCTATGTTACTTATGGAGGGCTACAAGAAACTGCTTTGCCTGCAATCAGCAAAGTTGGTAAAGCACAAGAAATTGAGCAGGCCGAGGACACGATGGCTGCTCAAGAGAGGTTATCCCCTGCCTCTTATGAAGTGGTCAAGAAGAATGTTTGTACATCTCCAGAAGAAGAAAACGGAAAACCGGGAAACGTGCTGGAAGGAAAATTCCAAAACTCTAGCCCATACCTTTCTAAAATTCATGTTTCCCGCCATGGTGACCTTAATAACTCTGTCGCCTGCAGCTTGCGAAGTGTTGGTAAAACAGGAGAAAAAAGGCGAGCGAAGGCTGAGAAAACTGTTACCTTACAGATCCTTCAGCAATACTTTGCTGGAAGCCTTAAAGATGCTGCCATGAGTATTGGTGGTGAGAATTTTCTTGAACGGAATGCCTTTGTGTTAGTGTAGGTGTTCAATTTATGCACTTTCATTTAATTTGATAGGATTGTCCCGTTGATTCTTGCATGTAATTAAAATCACTAACACTCCTCCAGGAATTGTCGTTGGAGATTTGATCTCAAAATATTCCTGTTAGAAAATTTCCCTGTTCAAAACTTGCAGCCTATGATATGCTTCTAGAATCTACATATATTACGTTCTTGACTTTGAAGGATGTTTCATCTACAGCCAAATATGGTCCTGCACTTCAGTAATAGTGTATGCAAATAAAAAATGACAGCTTCTGCAAATTGTGAGCCAACACGAGCAAGATATGATTGTTAAGCTGTTGAATGGAGCTCCTCTTCTTTGATGCACCCTCATGTGTGCGTGTGTCTTTGCATTTGTGAATTATCTTGTCCGGGCATTTCTTGTGTTTAAATCTTGGCTTTTCGAACTTTGCTGCCTTGCAGTTTGCCCAACTACTTTGAAGAGAATTTGCAGACAACATGGAATCAAACGCTGGCCTTCACGAAAGATCAAGAAAGTGGGTCACTCCCTTCAAAAGATTCAGCGTGTAATTGATTCTGTGCAAGGAGCATCTGGGGCTTTACCAGTGAACTCTTTCTATAGTAATTTTCCGGACCTAGCATTCCCAAATATGTCAAGGTTGCAGCAATTTCCTACTCCAGGTTCAAGTGATGCTGCAAAAGCCTTGCAGCCTGGTGCTGCTGTTTCTAAGTCTCCCTCCTCTTCAGGCAGTCAGAACTCAATTTCAAGCCCATGTTCTTCGACTGGAAAAGAACAACACCCACGCAATTTAGATAATTCAGATCAGGAAAACTTGCTGCTCAAAGATGTCTCTGTAAACTGTCTTCAGAAGGGACTTGATAGCGATCCAGGAGTACTTTTGTCTGGTGAAGGTCCAAAGCTCCAGCCAACACTGCCCCATTTGTTCCTTGAGCAACCTGCATTGGACAAGGTTCCTCCTGTCCCAAGAGAAATGCACCAGAATATTCAACAAGCAAGCCTCTACAAAATTAAAGTGACATATGGGGAAGAGAAAATTAGATTCCGGATGCAAAGCCAGTGGGGTTACGGAGATTTGATGCGAGAAATTAGCAAAAGGTTTGGAGTAGCTGATACCAGTGGGTTTCACGTCAAGTACTTGGATGATGATTGCGAGTGGGTGCTTTTGACCTGCGACGAAGATTTAGAGGAGTGTATTGATATTTGCCAGTCATCAGGGAGACAAATAATTAGATTGTCTTTCCTTCCCACGTCTCAATAGCACCAGCGAAGCTCTTATAGTTGAGGTTACTGCTGCTACCTTTTCTTTTTTGCCTAGTTCTTTTTAGTTTATTTCCTTTCGGGCAGAGAAAAATACTAGTATTGGGTTAGACTACTCTCATCCCACAACACTGTACGGTGTTGTGATGTATATGTATGTAACCATGGGATGGAACAATAGCACAGAATAATGATGTAGATGTTTGGTTTGGTGATTATAATCATGATTTTGAATTAAAAATATAATTTGTGACTTTTGACTTGAATCAAATATATAGATTAGATTTGTTTAAATCATCTCACTCAATAATTTGATACCATAAGTTACCCATATTGATAGTACAAAATGAATCGGTCTGCAAAAAAAGCGCGAAATTTTCTCTCTTGGAAAACGCTTCCGATTCTCTCTAAAATTTCAACCCCACTCACCTAACTTTCCACTCACCGCACCTTCTCTCTCCATTTTACACCACACAATCGTTTCTTCCTCCAACAACGGTCTAATCACCATCGCTAAGGGGCAAATAATCCTCATTTCCTTATTCTCTCATCACCTTCTTCCACCTCTTTCATCGTTCTCCTCTTCTAAATTCATCTTCTTTGTAGCTCCTTTTTCTTCTAAATCTCCTTCATACTTCATATCTGCTGGTAGATTAACTTGCGTCAAGGCCATCTTGGCCTTTGGCCTCCGCGATTGAGGCCCGATCTACAAATCATCCACATCGTGACTGTAGGAATTCTAGAGAAGGAATGACCATTGAGAGGAGAAATATAAATTTGTTAACAATCGACTGAAGAAGACGAAGGAAGCCAAATGGAGAAGAGAGACACAAGTTTTGAAGAAGAATCAACTTTATTATTGAATTCTTGCTTGAGAGAAAATACTCCCACTAGCATAATATATATACAATAGAGGAAGAAGGTCTTCCAACGGCTATAACTGTACTTTGTCCAACGGCTAACTGTACTCTAACGGCTCTATGTATGTACATGTGTATAGTATATTTTTCTACACTCCCCCTCAAACTTAGTGCATAATCATGTGCAACTAAGTTTGGATCAAATAAGTTTGAACTACGTATGCTTCATTATTTAGAGAAATCTTCAATGGATCTTTAGCAATCTTTCACTCTTTTATCCTCTGGCCATGGTTCTCCTTCAATTTGTTGAACTCTTCATGCTTTCGGAATATTACACCATTTGAACAACTCCAGAATTGGATCCATATGTCATCAGGCCTTCTGATTGTGCACTAAGTTTGCAATTTGTCTATTATGGAATGTAAAGCTCCTCCCGGGACCTTTAGTCACCTGATGTCCTGCCTGATTGAAGCCTCTTTGGACACAACCTGTTCAAAGAAAAAAACACACAATAAGATACCTGTACAAAGTATCATAAACTCATTTACCTGTGACATGATCTCCGGTTTCTTGACTATTTGTGCTCTTTGGTTTTCTTTGCAAGAAATCCAGGTATCTACTTTCATGAAAGAATCCGTCTGCCCCCTTAGTGTAGAGGCCTTCTTTTGTTTTATGGTACACCTGCGAAAAGTCAATCCAGGTATTTTCTTGCTCCCGCACACAAACAACAGCATCCCCTGCAAAGAAGATTAGTAAAAACAGCCTTTGCTCTTGAGCCACCTGCAAGCAAACAATTCCTCAACCTGCAGTACAAATGTTAGTAAAAATTCCTGGAATCGTTCTGTGTCTTGAACTAACCTGCAATCAAATAAGATTCCTGCAGCCCAGGTGCCTTTCTATGAAAAATGACAATCCTGGAATTTTTGTTAGTCATGAAAACATAATTTAAGAAAGTAACTTTGTAAACTACTTTATATTGCTAAACAACCGTAATATCAATTATTTCCAATGCAACCCAAGATAGTGCAGAATAAGTGAAAAAACATGTCAACAAGGAAATTACCACTACACAAACTAGAATGGATTCACTACTTTTAACACACACGACATCATCAGGAATGTCTAATTTGATACTATTTCATAATATGAGACAAGAGTTATCCCTGAGCATGCATAGAAGCCAATAGATATTCACTTCACATCATAGTCAAAAAGATTTTTCAGATGACAAAGAACATAGGTATGCCTAGGTACGCTAACTGGGAATACGCTCATGAAGCAAATAAATCTTTAAATAGGACGATGCAATGTTCACCGTGTAAGTTTCGACATACAGAACAATGCACATAAAAAACAGGTGAAGATTTTTAGACCACCGCTATTGTATTCTCCTCCTTAAACAGATTTCAACAACAGACTATCTAGTTTATAGGATATATGAGAAAATGACCAAGGTTAGAAATTTAATATAGTGTCTTGGATGAATTAAACCAGAAACGGAGACCAAATTAAGTTGTAGCATCATTAGCAAAGAAAGTTGCCTAATACAGGGAAATGGAAGAAAAGCAGACTGATGCTATATTATAAGAGGTGTTCAGTTGATAATTGATGTCGACGACAATCCATGAAACAAAGATGCATCAAAGGATTGTCTTACATTCTATAAATACTTAAATTTGCAATGAATCAAAACCATACTGATGGTCACCGTGAGCATGTATGACATTTCATAAGTGATACAATAACATGTATGGCACCAGGAATAAAGATTTTAATGGCAACTACCGCAAGTAAACGACAGATATGCAACAAGGATATTATGAGGCTTTACTTACAGAACTCGGAAGTTATGCATCCATTCAGGGACAATGACAGCGGTTAATCGAATGTCACAAATCTGGACAACCCGTCACCATTTCTCCATCCTTTTCGGTTTGAAATCTCGTATGAGTGCTTGACTCTCCTCAAAGACGATTTAGAATGGAAGCTCATCTATGTTGGATCAGCTGAGGATGAGACATTCATCCTTAAGGCAATTCCTCCAGATCAGTTGAAAATTCGCGACGATATTATAGGGGTGACGATAATCCTGCTGACATGCTCTTATATGGGAGAAGAATTTGTTTGAGTTGGATATTATGTCAACAACCTCGGAAGGTTTTGATCGACAAGGTTCAAAGAAATATCTTGGCTGTCAGCCCAGAGTGACAAAGTTCTCAATAAATTTTCATCCACAAAATAATGATAATGGACAATCTCCATCTCCTGACCATGTTCCCTCTGTCCATTATTTTGGGAATTTCCGAGGATGGTGAAGACAGGAATCCGTCCACAGAATCTAATAGAAATTTTTGCCCAGAACGCAATTAAACCATCAATCGTATTGAGAACAATATTATTCATGAGAACATTTCAAGACCCACCCTTTTAAGTGGAATTTTATTGTTAGAGAGATGAGATTATACTGGCCTTTAAATATGTCTCAATGGACTTTAGAAAATTATGGCTTTTCATAAGGAAATAGATCGAAAAGATTTCAGCTATATTGCCAAGGCTCTTCATAGCCTATTGAAAAAGATTTCGGCTTTAATAGTCAAGGCTTTTCATAGCCAATTGAGAAGATTTCGGCTTTATGGGCCAAGGCTCTTCATAGCCAATTGAAAAAGATTTCGGCTTTAATGGTCAAGGCCAATTGAGAAGATTTCGGCTTTATGGGCTAAGGCTCTTCATAGCCAATTGAGAAGATTTCGGCTTTATGGGCCAAGGCTCTTCATAGCCTCTTGGAAGTTTATAGACATAATGGTTTGAAGAATTGTTCTGAGCTCTGTCCTTATATGTGATTTAGAGGCTCTGCCTTTGAAGGATAGTCTTGAAGATGCTCCCTTAGGAGTTCTAAAGAATTGGCTCCGAAAGATGGAATTTGTGCAAAGAGATATATTATGACTCAATCACGGGAAGCTTCAATGTTGCCTTGATAAAAATGTGATAATTTATTTATGACTAACTTGCAACTGTTTACGGACAAAGAATGTAACTATGATGTGAAAGTTACACCAGTAAAGTGAGTGAATGTTATACTGTATTAAACCATATAGGAATTTAAGCCCCAATCAAGATCTTACTTGAACAAGAACAATGAATCAATGACGAAAGGAGGTTTTTTTTTTTAACAACAAACGAACACTTTGGTTCTTGGTAAATTCTCAGAAAGGAAAAAATCAACTTCAACATAATTCACAAAGAACAATCGATTAATCGAGAGATAATGGAAAGAATGTTCACTTTGATTCACAAAATAAAGAGCACTAAAAATGAACACTTAGTTCTTCACTTCAACAACATATTAGTAGCAATTGATAAGACCACAGAGAAGATGACATGCAACACACGAAACTTTTGTTCTCAGACAAAAGAGAGTTTAAATCAGTTGATTCTTAAAACCAGGGGTTTTTTCCCTTACCTTATAAATCAGCAATCCAGACACTAACATACCTGAAAACCGTGTAAACTTTGACAACATTCAACAATCCATGGTTCTGGTTGTTTTACTTTGAATCTTCCTTCAATCAGTGGAAGTCCTTGGCTTATCTGCTTTGTTCTGCTACCCCTCATTCTAATTTTACCAATAGATCCAGCAGAAGAAATGGAGGATGTTTTTTTTTCTTCCCCTCCAGATGAGATCTCACTATTTTGTTCAGCAATGCAGACTAGGAAAAAACGTTATCTCAGCGGTTGAGAGTGACGGTAGTGGAGACTCTTAGACAAAATAGAATTAACCAAATATTTTCTCTTTCTTCTTATTCTTCCTGTTGTCTTCTCCACATATTATTATTCAACACTTGTGAGAGAACAACTCTTTCCAGAAGCAAGAATTCAACACTTGTGAGAGAACAACAGAAGTTGCTACACAGTGATGTTGGAGAAGTAGAATAATAGCTTATATTTCTCGGATGAAGTAATAGAGATTCAACAGTATCCAAGGGAAGACCTTCAAGAACTATGTTTTTCAGCAGGAGGTAAACTTCGTCTTTTATAGGATAAATGATTTCTGGAGAATCTGCAGAGATTCTGCTTCCAAGACAGTTCTGATGAGATAGGAATTAGAGGCTTTGATACCATGTAGGAATTCTAGAGAAGGAATGACCATGAGAGGAGAAATATAAATTTGTTAACAATCAACTGAAGAAGACGAAGGAAGCCAAATGGAGAAGAGAGACACAAGTTTTGAAGAAGAATCAACTTTATTATTGAATTCTTGCTTGAGAGAAAATACTCCCACTAGCTTAATATATATACAATAGAGGGAGAAGGTCTTCCAACGGCTATAACTGTACTTTGTCCAACGGCTAACTATACTCTAACGGCTCTATGTATGTACATGTGTATAGTATATTTTTCTACAGTGACAAATGGACAGATCTTGATTCTGTCCATTTGAACAACATGCAAACATCCATTCGAGCGAAATCTGTTTGGGCATCTCTGCTCAAGCCAGATTTTTGCCCAAAAAGCTCTTCAACTCTCATTTCTTCACAGATCGATGTCAACAATGGCACGAAATCCTTTGCTATTAATCATGCAAAAATTGCAGATGATAAGCAAAAGTGGAACTCTGCGATAACAGGCCAAGTTATGGGAAACAGTTCTTGATATCTCTATATGAAGCATTTTGCAGAGCAAAAGCGGATGACCAAGGGGTTGCTGGAAGTTCAGAGGATAGAAGAAAGCCTTTTTGTCTTCAGATTCCAATATGAAGATTCAAAGCAGGAAATACTGGAGCAGTCTCCATTACCCTTAGGCAACAGAGTTCTTTTTCTCTGGCCATGGTCCCTTGACAAACCAATTCAGAAACTGAAGTTAAATGCTATCCCAGTTTGGGTAAAGCTTCCAAATAATAATAAAAGGAGAAGTTATAAAAAATACTAGAAATAGCTATCTTATAATATGTGATAAAGGTAGGGAATATGAGATAGAGATGGAAATTAAAGTGCTATCTAAATAAAATTTCCTAAACCTATTAGGAAACTAACTAATTTCTATCTATAAATATATATAACCCTAATCTAAACAAACCTAACCATCCCAAAGAAGCAGCCAAGCTGCCGCCCCCTCTGCAACAAACAAACATAAAAAAAAGAAAAGAAGTATGCAGCAATAATATTTCCCTCCATCCCCGAAACCCTCCAGCGGCAGCAGTCTTCAGGGAGTGGAAAAAAAAGAAAAAAAAAAGGGAGAAGCAAATAAGTAAGAATTTTCTGTGCAAGTATGGGCGTACCTTTATCCATGGAAAATTTTACATGGGTCTTTGGTCCTATATATATGTATCTATAGGATTTGCAACAACAACCCTAATTTCGTATATATAAATCCATACCACAACCTTTACATACACGAGAAAATCGGCCAGCCACCCCTTGGAAAGAAAAGACAAACTTTGCGGGACAAACACTGAGCGCGGCAATTCGGTATAGTATAAACAATCGAGGTATGTATCATTCATGTACTTATTATGCATTTGTGAAATCCATAATTATATTTTCCTACAAAAAGATGGATCATACATAAGTATATGTGATTGTATAATTTGATGTGTATATATATATATTTATGGACGGCTGAATTATATGACATGGGAAGAAAAAAAATTTGAACGAGGTTACTGTAATTGTCGCATGCCTGTAATTGTTGCATGAATGAGTGGTCATCTTGGGAGGTGACCAACAATTATTTTAGTGTATATTATTGATTCAACTTAACAACACAAGTGTATATATTTATACCGTTGACAAATATTAAATTGTGTGTTTAATTCTAATAGCCATAAACTTGTAAATATGACATTGAATATATTTTCGGGCAGTCTTGATAATTGATATATGTCTTATAAATAGGAGATATGTTTAGAATAACATATATGTAAGTTTATCCGTATATATATGAATTGGGTATTTTGTGTGCTATGCGTGTAAAGGCCGAAAAAAAAAGGAAAAGAGGGGCCGAAAGTCTGATTTCAAAATATATTTAAAGGAGTTCGACCAGCTTGGTCTAATGACATAGGAAATTGGGGAAAAAAATATTTTATGAGTATATATGGTTTTAGGTAGCCAAATACATACATATTTATAAATATGTGTTGTTTGTAAATATGCATGTGTCGCATAACCATGGACAGTGTCCAATGCTATATTCAATTTTATAAGATGATATGTGATATTTAATGCATTTGAAAGTATATAGCGGCATATGATAATTTTTGTAAGTTGTTGTTGCTGTCGACGGTGGAGGACAGTGTCCACCAAAGTGGGTTCGTGCGAATAGGAAGGACTTGC
>AP025065.1:7441965-7526663 GCA_036186865.1 Eustoma russellianum | reverse complement strand
TGTGATTGTATAATTTGATGTGTATATATATATATTTATGGACGGCTGAATTATATGACATGGGAAGAAAAAAAAAATTTGAACGAGGTTACTGTAATTGTCGCATGCCTGTAATTGTTGCATGAATGAGTGGTCATCTTGGGAGGTGACCAACAATTATTTTAGTGTATATTATTGATTCAACTTAACAACACAAGTGTATATATTTATACCGTTGACAAATATTAAATTGTGTGTTTAATTCTAATAGCCATAAACTTGTAAATATGACATTGAATATATTTTCGGGCAGTCTTGATAATTGATATATGTCTTATAAATAGGAGATATGTTTAGAATAACATATATGTAAGTTTATCCGTATATATATGAATTGGGTATTTTGTGTGCTATGCGTGTAAAGGCCGAAAAAAAAAGGAAAAGAGGGGCCGAAAGTCTGATTTCAAAATATATTTAAAGGAGTTCGACCAGCTTGGTCTAATGACATAGGAAATTGGGGAAAAAAATATTTTATGAGTATATATGGTTTTAGGTAGCCAAATACATACATATTTATAAATATGTGTTGTTTGTAAATATGCATGTGTCGCATAACCATGGACAGTGTCCAATGCTATATTCAATTTTATAAGATGATATGTGATATTTAATGCATTTGAAAGTATATAGCGGCATATGATAATTTTTGTAAGTTGTTGTTGCTGTCGACGGTGGAGGACAGTGTCCACCAAAGTGGGTTCGTGCGAATAGGAAGGACTTGCCCAACACCAAGCATAGAGGTCAGCGGGGTTGGGAAGAAGAGATTCCGCGTAGGAAGTTAATTCATCAAAAAGGTAGGTGCCTCTTCCCCCTTCAAACGAGTATGATTCATGCATGCTTTGATGGTATACTAATGTGTTTCGTTATTTTTATTTGTTTGAGTTGTTAATTTTTATATATGTTGGAAAGCATGAGATATATTGTTTATGGCTATGTGTGTATGTGTGTGTATAGTGTTCGCATGGCTTAATGTGTATATGTGACATTTGAATATATATACATATATATATTATTAAATTATATTAGAGGCTGGATAATTGAGTGGGGATTTTGTTTGTGGTTGTATGGTGCATAACAGTAGTGTGGTTTTCTTGTATTCATGGCACGTGCATTGCATGAGGTATACTGCGTCTATAGGGCGTGGGTATCGGGATGACTTACCGTGTCTATAGGGCACCGGGGTCATGAGACATACTGCGCCTATAGGGCGTGGGTGTCCAAACGGCAAGTGGTGGCTAGAGACCACGACGCTGGATTTAGGACCCGGGGAGCATGCATTGCATATAGGCCTAGAAGCATATTGCCTGACATGATTTTCGTTGCGTGTGACACGTTATTTGAGCATGCATCACGTACTTGCGCATTTTTGTGTGGAGTGCTTTACTTATTGCATTTACTTTATCTTATACTTATGTGCTATATGGTTATCTTATATTTATGTGCTATGTGGTTATATCATTTTGGTATGCACGTTTTGTATTGGTTTGAGACGGGCATCTACTGGGTGATTTCTGTCACTCACCCCTACTTCCCAGGTGAGCCGGATGAGGACTACGAGCACATCTTCGTTGAGGACGGGACGGACATAGCTGAGTGGGCTGGTTGATAGCTGCAGCTAGGATACGAGGGGAACTCTGCAGCTAATTTTTCGTAGTTATCTTTTAGGGATTTTCACATACTTCTTTAGTACTTTTATTATCAGAGTTTTATTCAGTAATGTAATGACGATTAATGGAGTTTAATTTAAGTTATGATTTACGTTTCCGCGAGAAGAATTTCTACGTTATTTCTGACGTGTAAGAGATTGATTCGACGCCTTTATTCTCCTCAGCGAGATACGGCAGGTGCACTGTTCCCGATGCTAGTGCTCGGGAGCGGGGCGCCACAATCCAAGTCCCCCAATCCATCGTTAACTGGAACATAATTGTCTGGGGTAAGCATTCCCTTCCACGATATGTCATAATCCTTTGGATTGCATGTTGGAAGCGGATGAATACCTTAGACAAACTTCACAACTGGGGTCTATCTCAGTCAAACATCTGTGTCCTTTGCAGGGGTTCTGCATCTTTTCTTACAATGTAACTTCTCCTACCAAATCTGAAGGCCTTTTTGTCCGTGCTGGGTACTAGTTTCAGTAGTGCCAACTGGCTGGACATCATTGATGTCCTTAGCCTAAATTCAAACTGCATTCGAAACTGCAGAAGGTCCTAGCTCACTTTGGATTTGCTTCCATCGTGTATCAAATTTTGAGGGAACGCAACAACAGAATCTTTAACCAATCAAGGGAAGACCAGCCTACCCTCCTGAAACACATTTTGGATAGTACTTCCTATGCCGCCTGTAGTTGGAGAGGCTACAAGTGCACAAGAGCCAACTAGGAGCTCTGAGTTTTGGAATTCCAACAAAAATCTTCACTAAATTCAAACCTCCAACACCCCTAATGCTACCTCTTAACTGTGTGCATTGTTATCTTACTATTACTCGGTTTTATCTAATTTGCTTTGTTCTTGCTCTTTTGTTACCATTGTCTACTTGTTTTGTTAGCACCATACTGCTGGGTTTAATTTTGATGCAGGTTGAACTGCACTGCTATCTTGGGAACCTATACTCAGTCACTGTGCGTAATTGCTCGTTCAGCATCCTATCAAATTCGGAACAGCAGAATCTCACATGGATGCACTCTCCAAGAATTTGGCCTAGATTAGCTTCTTTTCCTTTGCTTATGCACTACCTTTGTTTTGTTGCTTCTTACGTTGGGCTAGCAAACTTAGCTTTAAAATGATAGTAGTAAATGATTGTAGTATAGTTCCTTGTGGTTGCTTGTAACCACTTTTTCTTAAAGGTTTGACACTTGATTCCTGTACATAACGTAAGCCACTATTATCTTTTGGCATTGACTCCCTCTTGGCAGTCATGTCATTACAACATTTTGTAAATCTATCGTTTTGGCTTTTATATAAAATTTAAATTACAAAAAAAAGATAGTACAAGATATTTTGTATGATATTTATTGTAATCATTGTAAAGAGTTAATTACACTTGGTATCCATACTTTTCCACAAAGTTTTAAGTAGCATCCATACTTTCATCTAATTCGCTTAGCAGCCATACTTATTGGTGAAATGTACATCTGGCATCCAGCAACCGGAAATTGACCTACTGTAGGCGGTTTTTATCAAAATTCTTTTTATTTTTCACTTTTCCCTCTTGTTGGAGCCAACTTTTCCCAACCATGGTTAAATGAACGTCATCTGCTATGGGTTCTTTTCGTGAATCAGACATAAACGTAATGGAAGATAAGCTTCCACCGCTTGCTACATTTAGGGGTGAAATGAAAAGGTATTGTGAAAGCCTGCATGTAGCTCTTGAAGATTATTTAACTCCTGACGATGCTCAAAGTGCAGATGTTTGGCGAAATTCGCAAAAGTTAAAAAAATGCATGTTATGACTCTGGGTTTCCCCGTAGTGATGGTGAACCCAGTCATACATTGTTTGCAAACCGGGGCCCTGTGTACTTGTCAGCTTCTAAAGAGGACGTGGAGTCAAATTCTGAGGTTGCTTTCTGGAAAGGTGGCCAGGTCACTGAAGATGGTTTGAAGTGGCTAATGAGAAATGGGTTCAAAACTATTATAGATCTCAGAGCAGAGCCTGTGAAGGATGTCTTTTATGAATCGTTGCTATATAAGGTTGTCTCAGCTAGGAAAATTGAATTGATCGAACTTCCTGTTGATGTCGGCACCTCACCTTCAATGAAGCAGGTCGAAGTTTTGCAGCGTTAGTTTCAGATTCTAGCAAACGACCCATTTACCTCCACAGCAAGGAAGGTGTTTGGAGAACATCAGCAATGGTGTCACGGTGGAGACAATTTGTGTGTCTGGAATGGTAGGTCAAGTAATGGTGTAGTTGTAGAGAAAACGTGTAGCAGAATTGGGGAATAAAGAATTGGGTTTAAGTCTATTTTGGAAGGAGGAATCGGTTGGGATAATGGAAGGAATTTGGATTTAACCATGGTTGGAAAAAGTTTGACGCCATGGGGGAAAATTGAAAATAAAAGGAATTTTGATAAAAACCGCATACAGTAGGTCAATTCCTGGTTGCCGGATGCCAGATGTACATTTCACCAATAAGTATGGGTGCTAAGCGAATTAGATAAAAGTATATATGCTATTTAAAACTTTGTGAAAAAGTATGGATACCATATGTAATTAACCTTCATTGTAAACATAATTGGCTTCTACAAATATTATCATTATTTTGTTTAAATGTAAATTTCTTCGTATGATAAATCAGTATACGATGAGTGCAATTCTCTTCCATTTTCTGCTGATTGTTTAATGAGGCGCCTTCATCATATCTTGACAAATTCGTTGGGTTTCTTTATCTATGGTAAGATGATTACATAAACGGAAGCACTGTAGAAGTATGACAAAAAGAATCATTCGGTGAAAACAAACTCTGCAGGCTAAAAACTTGTGTGACAAAAACACTCATATACTAACTGGGATGTCTTTGAAGTGCCAGTTACTTTGTCGCTGCGAGATGTACATGAGACAGTTCGCCATAGATGAGTAAGCTTCTTTTCTTTTTTGAGGAATGGATGTATAGAGGAGTAAACTTCGAACTCTCGAAGCCACCAAAGAAGGGAAAGAAAAAAGAACCCAGACCACCTACGTACGTTGCGCTAATTAGCAATATAACTTTGCATCCATTGAACGAAATCAATTCAACTTAATATTGAATTAAAATTTACGCTTAGAATATGACTTGGTAGCAGACAAGTGCTTCAGGGCTCAATCCCTGGATGGACCACCACTTGTGGAGCCGCTTGGTCGCTTTTTATGAAGAGGCGACGGGTGATAACTGCGACTGTGTTTCCTGGAATCTTTGGGCTTCATCTTGATGTTATTGATTTCTTCCAAAGATTGAAGGACTAGTTCCATGGAGGGCCTGTTCTTCGGCTCAGGTTCCAGACATTTGGCTATGAGTTCCACCGCTTGGAACACTCCTCTTGAAGGGTACTGTCCTTCCAGACGAGGGTCCATTAATTTTCTCAGCTTCCTTTTATTGTACAACATGGGTCTGGACCAGTCCACAAGGTTGTGCTCACCGTTGGGTCGGTTCAAGTCCACTACCCGTAGGCCCGTTATGATTTCCAGCAACACTACTCCGAAACCATACACGTCCGATTTCACATATAAATGACCTGTATTCATGATCATTTTCAAGGCTTATTAAGGTAACAAGAGACTCAAATTCCAAGAAGTTGGTTAAAGACTGATTATGTTTTCTAATCTATTATACGGTTCCATGATTTTTCTTTCCATTTTCAATCGTCTTTATCATGTTTAACTATTAACATGTGTAATATGCGATCCTACATTATCATCAATGAACTTAGAATGTTTTAAGTGGTCACATTAAAATATCCTAGTAATTAGGGAGCTTGAACTTCTGTTGATGAGTAGTAAAACACGAGGCCGACTCATCAAATACACTTTAACATCCAACCGAAGCTACTCTATATTTCTTTTTATATAATTTTGGGTCTTTATGAGTTGACTTGGGGAAAATGGCGCGTGGACCATATGGCTGGCTGAAAATGAAACAAGTCTAGGTCACTGTGGGCCTTTTCAGCTTCAAAGTCCCAAGCAGCACAGCTACCATTAAACCATTTCTTTGTGGACAAGGTGAACATGATTGTATAGCAATCCAGTCAACCACAACATTAATTCCATTATTCGCTTTCATATGGTCGAAAATGTTATCTAATCATCATCACAGTAATGTTTCTCCTCACGAGCCACATTCTTTCCTACCCCCCCCCCCCCCTCTCCTTTCACACCTTGCAGTCTATCCGAAATGAATTACTTTCACAACATAACTAGGTCTTGAAGTTCTAAATTGAAAAAACTTAGAAATTCAAGACACAGTTTGACGAAATTTTTATTATGGGTCTTCGAGAAACAAACTCTGTTTGTAACACATGTGTATGGACTCTTCATATCCTGTCATAAGCGGTAGCTTCTAAGGTATTGGAATAATGTTGTATTCCTTCCGGAAGAAAACAAATGCAAAAAGATAAATATTGTACATACCGGTGATCATATACTCAGGGGCGGCATAGCCGTATGTGCCCAAGACTTGGGTGGTAACATGAGATTCACCGTCCAAGGGTCCTAACTTGGCTAGTCCAAAATCTGAAAGCTTTGCGTTGAATTCCTGCAAGATTTTTGGACCCAAAAGGACTTTGATCAGTATCTGCTCCCTCACAAAATAACGTATTACATGCATGAGATAATTTTATAGGTTATGATATATCGGATGTGATACCATTATTGAGATCTTTTTACGCCTTTAATACCATTTCTCAAGGGGAAAAAAAAAGACTTTAACCGATCGATTTACATGAATTGTTCGTATAGCTAGTTGGATGTTGAGAATATTATACTACTAGTAACTGATTTATACCCCATCGAGTAGAATGTTGGATGCCTTGAAATCTCTATAGATGACTTGCTTCTCTGTGCTATGCAAAAATACGAGTCCACGGGCAGCATCTATTGCTATTTTCAGACGAATTTCCCAAGGGAGCGTCTCTGCGCCTTCTGCTTGCAACATGAACCCAGGGATTATGAGATATATGATTAGAAATATTTTAAATCATATAGCCTAGTGAGTAGGCTTACTTCTAAAGAGGTGGGTCTCCAAGCTTCCCTTTTGCATGTATTCATACACAAGCAGGAATTCTTTGTCCTCCCAACAGTATCCCAGTAGCTTTACTAGATTTGGATGACAAAATTTCCCCAAGAATTTTACCTCTGCCTGCAACCACCCAATATATCCAACATATCATTAGCTGCCAACAATAACATACACCAATGGCTGATCAATTTACTCTCACATGAATATATCACATATGACATGGAGACCATGTGTAAACAACAAATAATGTACTATAAACAAAGCAGCCAACGAGGAATTCCTGTGACCACTTTGTGACAGGGCGTGTTCACCACAATATTTAAAGAATGAAGAACATGCAGTGAAGAAATGAACCAAACAACTGTCAAATTTCATATAGTTTGGAGTTAATTTAAATTTAAACGTTGAAACCATAGATGCTACCTTAACTCGCCAGAAAATATATATAGAACGTCAACCTTTTTTGGTAATCTTGGATAACTCAAAACCGGATATGTAAACTTGGCATCAACTGCTCAATCTTATTCTTACATATCAGCGCAAGTTATCACACGTAGAAGAAGAGGGTCACGGAGAAGATATTAAATAGATAGCTAAAACATAAAATAAACACTATAATCAGAAGAGAGTATCCCGCTTTTTAGAGAATTTCTTTTTATGGTTTTGTTCACACGTGTGGAAACAAAGTAAGAATCAATCTTCAGCGTTCACACTTGCTCATCAGAAGAAAAGGAAAAAAAAAAAGGTTTTTAATTATTTAAGAAGTCAGTATCAAAGGTGGGAAATGGGGTCTTCCATTCTTGTCCATTATGCAAACATATTGCAGATAATTTTATTTTAGGTTTTTCCATTAACACGTCTCGATGTAATCACGAAGTGCGAGATACACAGAGTAATGCGGTGTATGAAGACGAAAAGGTCAACTGTATCGTCCTCAACAATGTAGTCTAACCCAGCTGCTTCCCTCACGTTACGTTGCTCTAGTCAACCTAAGATTAGGCGAATCATGTAACGTATGCGTAAAAGCAGATTAACCCCCTTTTTAATCGGTTTTACACACTGTCGTCTTTTTCTACTGATTAATTTGGTTTCATCCGTTTTAAAAATATTATCCTGATTTTACTTGAATATAGTGTAAAGAGGGAATGGAGGGGGAGGTTAATGGAAAAGAAAAGAGTATCCACCTGCCATTCTTTGAGACCCTGGTCGCTGTCAGGGTTAGATTTCTTGACAGCCACAGGTATTCCGATTCCAACCTTTGATGGTGCAAAAGTTTTGGGGTCCACCCACCCCTTGAACACTCGCCCGAAACCTCCTTCACCAATCATGGTGTCTGGCCTGAAATTCCTGGTGGCGATCCGAAGCTCCCCATAAGTGTACATCTTCAAGTTAGGAGATATGATCTTCCCCACCCGGCTTTGCTGGACATCATCAGGACTTGGAGACGACTTGACGTGCTTTTGATCATTAGTTTTGGAATCGCTAATGTTGACTGCACTTTGATTAATTAAGAATCAAATTAAAGAAGAAAGGAAATGAAACGGTTATGCAACTGAAGATTGGGAGGAGAAAATTAATGGTAGAAACAAAAGCTACTAATAAATAGAACCTGGATTAACTGCTTTCTTAGCTCCAGGAGGAATAGTGTCAGCGGGCTTCCAGGAACAGATTCCCATACTTGTTACTTAATCAAAAGTAGAGGCAACTGCAAATGGCAGCGTGTCCAGTGCGGTGGATGATACGATATGATTAGTTGAGTTGACCAGAGGCTTCAAAGAAAGAGAAGAGAGCTTCAAAGTGAGTGGGGCGGCCAAAATGGAACTCCCACCTCACCTCTCCTCCCTCTCCGCCCCATAAATACCGGTATATGTACCATCCAAAAAATTAAAATAAAAATAAAAACAACGGTCTACAATGTAATGGATAGACTTGGGAGTGGAATACAAGAAGTTGGTTCAGATATAGAATGGTTCATTTGTGGATTCCTTATGGAGTGTTGTTAATGACTGCTGATGTGTCGTGTTTCCTAATGGCTAATGATGTTTCTAGGGTAATTTCATGACCATCAGCTAAATTAACCTCTTAATCCCATTTGACTCCTTCCTGCCCTGCCTACCACTTGCAGCTCAAAGAGGACGCCCTGTGCGCCAAAGTCTTTCAACTAAGCTAACAAATTTAATCAGCCGGCTTCAGAAAGTCTTTTTTCTTTTCTTTTTTTTTACTTCTTTCTCCTACTCCTTCAATATTATCTTTAGAACGAATCAACTCATACACAACTTCACAAGTCATAGATAAGGGATATTTTCTTATGTAATGTGTGATGTGGTAAGGATGTTTTATGATGGCTCGAGTCCGACAAGAATGTGGTTATGTTACCTAGAACTCATTTAAATACAAGTGTTCGGGATCAATTGACAGCTTTTAGAAAGAAAATTCATCAGTATTTTCCGAATTCTTTTAGCATTTCTTTGTATCTATACATTGGAACGTTTCAATTTGTTACATTTTTTCTTGCTTCTACCCATATAACACTTTAACCATTAAGAATTATAATTCATCTACTTTCATGTCTCAAATGTATCATTTTCATATGTTACGTTTGAAAATATGGAGCCAAAGCCACCAAAGGGATAAGAAAATAATTACATAAATCAGTTAAAGAAGTCTTAAAAGTTTAGCCAACATTTCCAAGATGAGAAAAAGAAATAGCGTCTGTTTAACAGCTGGCTTCATTGATGCGTTGATTTTCTTAATCATATTTTCCGCGTAGGCCCCAGACATACAAAGGAAGGAAAACAGAAGTCCACGTTAACTACGAGATTTATTAATTATTAGTATAATAGATTCAGAGAGTAACAACATCCTAGTTGACCAGGACGAAACACATACTCTTGGACTTGGACCTGGAAAAACTATTCTAATTTTTTTTTTCTTTCTTACCTGCACGTGTCCCATGTATTTTGGAGGAGTAAACAGTCCATTTACGAATACATCTAGCATATATACAAGGAAGTTCTGCAATTGTCGATATACGTTATCCCCCCCCCCCCCACCCCCTCCTCTTTTTGATACATTCGATATACATCATTGTATTGTGAGTGCATCATCAACTTTATCTGTGGTTAAGATGATTCGACTTTAAAAAAAGAAAAGATTGGCGTAGTTATGTCACTTAACTTTCAAATCATGTAAAAAGCCAAAGATACATGAAAATGGCTTCAGGAACTTGAAGCATCTAGCTAGAGGGTCTAGTTGGAAATGTTCAACTTAGAAGATGTGATGGAGGTTGAGTTCCACAAGTAGCTGGCAATCCAAAAGATCAAACCGGCTGCTTCTTTCCTGCTTCTATTAAACCCATATCCATAAACTTTTCAAAGGGTCCATTCCGCTCCCACGTCCCTCCCAAAACCAATAGCATACGAGTGAATTGGTACATGTTAGTCCATTGCAACTTTTGTTTATGAATGTATCCGTTAGTATACAATTACTGGGAGGAACGGATATAGAGCGTTAACAAGGGTCGATCTACCCGCTAATGTTCTGATACAACATTACCCTCTATGAATAACAGAGTCCACGTGTTCTTCAGGGATAGAACAACTCCCTTAACTGCAAATTTTTGGACAAAACACACCCAGAGTTTTGAATAAGCCAAAGTTAAACAGAATATTGTGCACCTGACTTTATACTATTTCAAAGTGTCTCAGACGACCGCCAATGAGGCTTGGTCTAGTAGTGGTCAAAGCTCAGATACCTAAGTCCAAAGTCTTGGATCCAGTTCCTTGCAAATTAAGGTATTATCCACTTTCTTAGTGATAAATCTCCACTTACAATATGGCATGTATGCCCCCATCCCCACCCCCACCCCCAAAAAAAAAAAAGGAAAAAAAATCAGCCAACACCACTAAGGAGCAAGATGCCCAGCTCCTGTTTTGTTTCATGTAATCATCTCAACGTACAGTGTATTTGTAAAAACAAAATCCAGTAAGCACATGTCCTTGCTTCACATAGAGTATAATATTGCATTCATTTCACATGTCACAATAAGCAAGACAATGAGGGAGAGAGATCACATAAATCTATCATGTCAACTCCTTCACTGAAGATGATTCCAACTATTTCACCTTGAATACCAGTCCAGATGCTACATGAAATGTACAACTTTCAATCCATGCTAGGCATAATCAGCATCAGGCAAAAAGTAGAAAACCAAAATGAATCAAACCATTTAGTTTAAAACGTAAAAGAATTTTGGCTGTTAGCCACTGTGGTAAAGGGGACAAAAGAAAAAGATGAGGGCATTAACAAAGGAAAGCCAAAAAACAAGTATAAACCAAAATTCAATCAGACCGATTGCCATAGCAAGGCTCCACCTATATAAGGTTCAAAGATGGAATTATATGTGCAAATCCATTCCATTGGAAAATATGGATACCTTCTTTCCCACTACTTTCCAGTGAAAATCCAGAGGGAACACAAGTCTCTCAGGCCAAATAATAAACTATGCTTCTATACATAATACACTTATTTACAGAAGATGGCATTCCTAGAAAGAGGTAATAAATCACAGGGAGACTCTAACCTGATAAAATGAAAATACAACATAAGGGGAACGATTTTTTTTTAAAAAAAAATTTAAAGCTATAAACATCTCTTTTGTCTTTCTAAGACGGGGACTGATCTTATAGTAATCATAATTATTTGGAATGGGTCACCCTTAATCTTTGTTTCCGTCAAACCGAGAAAAACAATTGCTATCATGAACAAAAGCTGTCCATCACCAGTGTCTAAGCTCCAAAAATTTATGGGTACCACCATATGCAGTCTCGAGCAGCTTCAGAGAGTCAAAGTCCAGATAAATTGATGGAACCTTCCTCTCTAGGATCACGTCTAATATCACGGCGAGATGGAGACTGCGGTAGCTCGGGTTGAGACTGATTGGTATGATCTGAATTATCTACTCGAGAAGCTAGATAGTCAAGCGCCACAACAATATCGTCAATAATGGGACGGAAACTTGGCTCTTCTTGAATACACATAGCAGCAATCGCAACCGCATGATGCAAACATCGGACTGGAAAGCGGCCCTGCAATAATGGGTCAACCATCTGAACATACTTTCGCCTATCCTTCAGGATTGGACGACACTGCAAAGAGTACACAAATAGTCAGAAGATAAAATTCAACTTAAGGAAAATGCCAGACTAAGTAGTCATCGGACTAGATCCACGCTAATTTCTTTACTGAAGTACAGATACTCATTACAAATCTTAGTTTGGCAAAGAGTGAATTCGTCAGTCTTTCAGTGCAATATGAATTTCTTCTCAGCATCCACCTACTGTGCTTGAAGCCTTTTTGACATGCCAATGTCTGGCAACTTCAAATGAACAGGCATAAAATGACTAAGGCTGGGAATGCATTATAACTGATCATGAATTTAAACCAACAACAATGAAATAGTACAAAGTTAGATGTCTAAAACCTAGTTGGTAAAGAAAGAAAGAACAGTCTCATGGCCTTCTTGTATGCCTATAGGTGTCTGTGGGTCTAAGAAAGGTGTAAAAGCCCTTTAAACTTTATTGTGAAAGAAAAATAAAAGGATGAAACTCACCCACACAACCAGATTTTGCTCCCCTGGTCTCTTACTGCTGTCAATAGCCTTGCGCCCAGTGATGAGCTCCAACAGAACTACACCGAAGCTGTAGATATCAGATTTCAAAGTCAGCTTCCCGCTCATAGCATATTCAGGAGCACAGTATCCATAGGTTCCCAATACTCGTGTTGAAACATGAGTTTTATCTCCAACAGGCCCTAGTTTGGCAAGCCCAAAATCTGACAGCTTTGGATTGAAGTCATTATCCAATAGTATATTTGAGGATTTCAAATCACGGTAAATGACAGGTGGATTTGCTTGGCAATGAAGATACTGAAGGCCATAAGCAGCTCCGGCAGCAATTTTTAGTCTGGTAATCCAACTGAGAGGCTCCTTACCAGGTTCTAAATCTGATATTAGAAAACAAAAATCCAGAATCAGCCCATGCTCCAAATTTATGATGTGAAGTATAAAGACAAACTTTTTTCCGCCTTGTGCTCAAGGTTTGAGCTAGCAGACCAAAAAATATCAAGAGCAAACTCAAGAAGGCAGATTCACAAACAATATGAAGTAGCTACAATACGTGAGCATATACAATGGGAATTTACTTCTCTAGACTCAAATTGTAAAACACTTTCAAACACAAACTAGTAGAAGTATGTAGCATGTAGTTCACTTAAATTGTACAATACTGGTTCAAACATAAACTAGCATAAAGAAAAGGCAACCAGTTCCTTGGATCATGAGTGAATATTTTCTTACCCCATCATGCTTTTATCTAATCACATGGAGAAGGGGAGGAGGGGATAGTAAAGGAATGAAAGACCATGGAATTCTAACTCTTAAATCTTCCCTAAATAAAACATTTAAGTTTGCGCAACAAACAATAAAAAAAAAAAATCATTACCAAAAAGATGATTTTCCAAGCTACCCCTTGGCATGTACTCATACACCAAGAGCCTCTGATCTCCATCAGCGCAGTATCCAATCAAATTGACAAGGTTTGGATGATGTAGTAAACTCAGCATGAGGACCTCCACAATAAACTCTTGGTTTCCTTGAAGACCTTCAAGATTGAGCTGTTTGACAGCAACGACCTGCTTAAACATTGAAAAGACAAAGATTACTGCAGCTTTCAAACAGGCAAATTCACAGAGCAACATTCTCAGATTCCAAGACAGTCAACCACTCAGTGTTAGAAACAGAGTACTAGGAAAAGGAGTAAGACAAAAAAAAAAATTTAACAGTACAGAGTTCTTCTGAAACTAATAGAATTCATAACCTTGTCAGAATTAGATTTTCTTGTAGTCTCACTATTGAGGAGCTAAGAATATTCCAATGCGCACACTACCACGGTGGACAAAGTAAACTGGTAACTAAGATTAGGCCTAAAATTAGATGCAAGTAATACAACACATCTAAAGTCATAAGAGGGAATGAGGACTTGCCGTGTGAGAATCAAGGCGGCCCCTGTAAACGCAACCAAAGCCACCTTCACCAATTAAATTAGCGTCTCTAAAGTTTTGGGTACCCACGGCAAGTTCCTTAAAAGTGAAGCTGCGTGCTACACTGCCTTTTTGAGTATTGTTGCCTTTGTCTCTGACCCACAAAGATGGTGTTTCATCCTGCTTATCTGCAGAACGGAAGCAAAAAATCACAAATTTGTAAGAAATTCACCATATTTTGTATTTTGAATCTCAAATATGTCTTAGAGAGTGACGCAAATTTACATTTTCTCCCAGCATAAGCCTTCCCCTTCCCAGCCACTGTAGAACCACGGGAGATTGTAATTCCATGAAATTAAATACATTCATGAAAGGCATTCAATTCAATGAAAAAGCTGTGTTCACCAACAAACTGAAATGACAGGGAAAATAAGGCCAGAAATAAGTAGAGATATTACCTGAAGAATCAAAAGATCGAGGGGCCATGTTTTCATCATAGTCCCTGACATCCTTACGGCGAGCGATCATGCAAGAGAAGCAACTCATCTTTTTATATAATTTCCGACGGCAATAGCCAAGACCTCGATGGGAAACGAAGCCAATTTAAATTAACCAGAAGCTCCCCCCAAGTTTACCTTACCATAATCAACTACATTATCGATGACTTTATCATTTCAACAAACTTGTCATCTTTGCAACGAAAAGTAGCGAAATTTCAGAAGTTCATTCAAAAGAAAAGGAGAGAGACTATTCTCCCTCCCCTGTATCAGCAGAAAGAAGCAAAGGACCCTATCCCCGTGGAACCCAAATGTTCATACACAGATCTACCAGGACTTTTTTTTTTTTTTTTTGAGAAAGGATCTAGCAGGATTTAAACACCGTTTTAGAAATAAATCTCCAAAAAAAAAAAAGTAAGAAGAGGTAGTACAATAAAGGGAAACCGCTGCTGAAATCCCACAAAAAATGCTGGTAGAATTTTGTATATACACTCCAGAACAAAAATTACAATAACGGGAGTTATAATTACATTAGCAGAAGACAAAAATAGAAAAAAACAAATTATGGAGTGCGAATAAAAAAAATATTAAAGAAGTCTGAAATTCAGGGTCTATTTCTGATCATCAAATCAAATGAAATAATTGCATAGATATTTTACTAAATTATAGTACATAAGAAAAAGTATTGCCGATATTAACTTTGGGTTTCATTTTTAGCGGCGTCTTTAACGGTGATCTAACCCCTTTTCTCTCTTTCCCTAAAATCTAAAATCATTTAAAATGTAAAAGAGAGAGGGTGGGAAAATACTAGCCAGGGAGCATTAAAGCGCATGGAGTTAGATGACATGGTTGAAGGTCGCTCTCTTTAGCTCCATGGGCACTTGCATTTAAACGTTTTGGGTGGGGGAAGGGGTGTTCGATTTTACATTTTTGGTCTTGGAGTCCCAGTGTTTTTGCGCGCAATGACACTGGCGGCTGAGAATGTGTGGCGCCAACGGCGTTGTATCGATCGTAGTATTAGGTACTAATATGATTAGAATCAAAGTAATAGGGAGGCAGCAATCAACATGGAAAAAAAAAACATAGTAAAGGGCTGAAAAAACGCGTTCACGTGTGTTTTAGTATGAGAGAATTTCTTTCTGTTCATGTCCTTCTCCTGCGTAAGATCACATATTGACATTGTTAATTCTCGTTGTGAACCCCTGTTATTCCTTGATTAGTGGTATTAATTGACAAATTCATTCTATCGTTTCTGTTGTCGGATCTTTATCGCTTGCCAACTTGTAGTAAAATTACTCAGTAAATGAAGTTTTTATAGGTTAGTAAAATTAGTACATCATAACTTTACGAGTACAAGTTAAATAGTAATATGTAAATAGTCAAAAAAAATATATGACATGCAGCTATAAAAATGTTTAGAATAACGAAAAGTCTTAAGAACTTTTCGATGTTTATATATATAAACATTATATAAAAAATTGTAATTATAATATAGTTCTCTTCAAATAACATTGTAATTATAATACAGTTCTCTCCGTATAATGATTCATGATATTTTTTGATAGACACTATTTTTTTATTTTTTTTTTATTTTGGAAGGGGTGGGGGTAATGACTAATGATCCATGATTCTAAACTTCATATTACCGTTGTTAGGCGTTAATAGTGACTCACGATTCCGAAAAGCACATAGGCATGCGGATAGTGAGTCCGGTCATCAGTTGAGGTGCGAAGGTATCAAACAACTACAATCCCATCAACTACTTAGTCATGACAAGTAAAGGAAACGTTAAATGACACCGCGGCATTCTGTAAAATTAAGCCAGTACATTAAAGCACAAATACTGCATTTCATCAATAGTCCCTGGAAAATATTCCAAACAATATCCAATCCCTTTGAATCAATTCTTTGCCACGTGGCAGAATTCTGTTTGAAGTTTGTTGAAAGTGATAATTTGACCTGCATATAACAGCTGATACATGTTTCTATTAAAAGTCTGATTAACTTCCCGTAACATCTGTTGGGTTATGGAAAATTATCAATATTGTAGTTCTCCTCCATGTCCTGGATTGTGGAAGATGGGAAAAGCAGTTGCAAGTTTCAGTAAGAGATGTAAAAGTTATCACACTTAAAATGAGATAGGGGTCGCAGAACACTGAGGCATATTTGTTACCAGCATGTTGCCTTCCAAGTTCATTTTGGCTCAGGTGCTTTGGTCCTCTTTGAGAGCTTGTTTTCCTTATGAAAGGATTAAGACCAACAAGTTTGATATATTAAATAGAGAAGATTAGTTGCTTCATAAATCTTAATTAAACTGAAAATTTGAGTAGGGATTTTCAGGAGGATGCCAGAGTGGAGGGGAGGTGTATATGCTCTTCTTTTGGGATTGAAAGGTCGAGTCTTAGACTGAGAGAACCGAACAGCATAGCTGACAAGCATTACTACCTTCATAACATTCACAGTTGCGTACCTTAACAATTAGTTTTAAATCACGCAAGAAAAAAAAGTAATAGCTTCATACAATTGTCTTTTAATTTCCCTCATGGATGAATCAGCTAAATACATTCAAATGAATCTCGTTGGCTACGTTGTTCGTATATGATATGATAGAAGATACTAGGAAAGGAAATATTCTTTTATTTATTGTATTTATTGTCTACCATAATTAAGGCTAGTATTGTACTATATATAGGACTTATGTACACAAACAGAATCAATGAAAATACCATACAAAATTAATATGGTATAAAAACGGTGTTGATTTTAGGATTCAAAACAATCACATCATCATCGTTGTTACCTTTCTCAACTAGAAACAGTAGCCCCTAACAGTTGTGAAAAACAAATCCAAAAAACCACGAAAACCAACAAACAACTCAGCCACAAACAACCCTATACAAATCCAACCATGCCAACCTCTAATCCGACCGAAAACACAGAAACAACCATGTCAATCACAAGCAATAGTTCAGAAAACAATACGAATCAAAATTCAAGCAACATCCCTAATGAATTAACGTTACAAATAGCCAATCTACTGCGTAATAATCTTGGAGCACAACCAGAGCAAACCAACTTTGAGAATTTATTTATTGGATTAAGCTGACTATTTAATACTATTATAGAAAGCAATTGGAGGCAGGGGAGAGGCTCCCACATCATTGAGGTACCTCTACCACCTCTATCAACAGAACCAGCGATTTAATGTTGGAAACAAAATGACCAATGTGTATTTATATGGCTAATCTAAAACACCGAAGCCAATCTGGTAAATAATGTCTCACAATGCCCAACTGCAAAAGCTCTTTGGGACAGATTAACAATCACTTATGGCTCAGGAACAAAATCATTATGGATGTTTGAGCTTCACAAAAAGGTTAATTCACTCACATAAGTGATAGATACATTGGAGGAGTGTTGGAATAAGCTGCAACATCTTTAGACGACAATTGATCGAAGGGACCCAAACTGATGAAGGAGCCAAAGGACATGGCAATCTACAACAACAAAATTCAAGAATAAATACTATACCAACTACCAACAGTAACCAATGATAATTATGAACCTATTGGGAGGGAAATTCTGAAATGTGAACCACTCCTCTTAGTCAAAACTACATATGTCACTGTACGACGAGAGGATGTCCAGATTCATATTTTGAACCTGACACCCTCTAGTGACATTGAGATCATCAGAGATAGGCATCAAATTGACAACCAAAGCCTCAGAAAATCGAGACAGATTCGAACCGACGTTGTCGGGCAAAAAGGGACGCAACCACCGGTCTTCACGGTGGAGCTGGAATAAGGGGGACAAATCGAAGCTTTTTTGTACCCATTGTGGGACGAAGAAACACACCAAATAAATGTATTTCTAGATTGTGGGATATCACAAATGGCGAGAAGATAACCACAAAACTATAAAGATTCAAATAGAATAGGGACGGAGAGCCACCGCCATGGGCATATCTAAGGTCGCCAGCAGTATAGGCGGCGTCCTAAGGGTCATCAGTGGCGGCGGCGGCAACAAGAGACCAAAAAAGTGGGGATAGGATCCCCTTAGCGTAAGGGGGTGCGGTGACGCGTGAGTGCTGAGGCTAGATGCAGGTGATCCTCATCTAGCCTCACCATCCTCCCTTGCTGCCACATGTCGCGTGGTCATAAAAAGGGTGAGGAAAGTGAGGGTGAGAGATCCCACCCCAAAAAAGTGGGAGGCGCAACAGAGGAACATAAGGATTACAAGGGAACTGTCATAGGGAAGAGTGAGAGAAATTCTAGAGATAAGATCTGGTTATTCCCCAACTCTTCAATTATTAACCCCAAATCGTTATTGTGGCCATTATGAATTTTGGTATGATGTTTTTTCTTGATAAACAAAAGAGTCTATGCAATATGCCATTACGGAGGATAAGCCCCCACCAAAATGGTCAATCAACAATTTCAGTTCGTAAAAATAAAAAATAGCCGAGTCCAAACCATCATCAAACCAGCCTACACCCAATATAAGCCTAGCTAAATCAAACGAATGGATCACCGATGGTAGAGCCACAATTATTATAACCCTTAACCCTAAAGATTTATACACATATCTGCACCCACTAAATCTCATGTTGAGACAGCTAGTGAAGAACTGGTAGAAATTCAAGAAGGAAGTCATATTTTTTTCCTCCACTGATGAAATTAAATAATTTTCTATACACCCAAGTTTGTCATCCACGTTACTATCATTAAGTCAAGTGACGAATGACCTTAACTATATGGTCCCCTAACTTTTGCATTTTACAGGACATTCTTACGAAGGAGATCATTGAACGTGGTAGTGAGCAAAGAGACATTTATTACGTCTATAAGGTGACTCACGAGGGTTATGCCATGCTTTCTCACAAAATGGTTAACATGCAACTTTAGTTGTGACACTGTCATCTAGGTGATCCATCTTTTAGTTATCTCAAGTTTTTATTTCCAAGTCTGTTCACAAATAAAACCACTTATATGACTTATGACATATATATTCATACTAAAAATCATAGAATTACATTCTATTCAGATAACATTGAAGTCAACTCAGTCTTTTCTTTAATACAATCTGACGTATGAGGACCACCTTCTACCTCTAATAATTGTCGATTTTAGTATTTTGTGTCATTTGTAAATGATTTCTCTCGCATGACATAGATATACATTCTAAAACATAAATCAGAAGTACATGAGAAATTTTTTGACTTTTTTCAAATGAGTCATATTCAGTTCAATAAAAGAATACAAAATTCTTCGATAAACAATGGTAGGGAGTTTGTCAATTAGTCTATACAAACTTTCTTCAAAAAAACACGATTTGATCCACCAAATCTCATATCCAAATACACCACAACAAAATGTGGTGGTAGAATGAAAAAAAATCAAATACAACTTGAAATGACTCGTGCTATGATGTTTGAGTCTCAAGTTCCATAGAATTTTTGGCCCAAAGCTTTAGCCACCTCAACTTACCTCTTAAATTGTCCACCCACCAAAATTCTTATTACAAGACCTCGCTACAAATACTGGCTACTTAAACCACCATTTCATCCATTCTAGTTACCATCATGCATGTTTAGGTGCTTGGTGTTTATCCATATTCCTAAAACTAAAAGATCTAAACTTGACTCCTGTGTATAAAAATGCATTTTCATTGGCTCTGCCATAATCAGAAAAGGTATCAGTGCTATAATCCAGCAACTCGTCGGATCTAAGTCACTATAAATTGTGTTTTTCTCAAGTTTGAGTATTTCTTTAGCCACCAACCTCATGTTCAAGGAGAGCAGATCAATGAGCCACTATGTTCCTTGAATAACCTTAGTTATCAAGAGGTTGTTCCAACAAAGCAGGTAGATTGAGCCACTGAGCATGCCTCTCTCAACGTAGGAGGGGTTGACAAACCATTAACAACGATTAATGAATCTTCTTTGTCAGGTGTTCTATAAGAGGTAAGCGAAGTGCATTCTGATAAAGAATCTTCTGATTTAAATGTTGTAAATGCTTCTAACAATGACAGTTCGAAGAAAGGCAAGTATTTGTTCTACCTCTAAGGAGAAATAGAAGGGTACACCACAAGCGGTACTCACCAAAGCACGTATCCCGTACTTTTAGGTATCTCATTAATATGGCTAGGAGTAGAATTACAAATACTGCAAAGGTGTTTTGTGCCTCTCTATTTTCAAAATCTATTTCAAAAAAAGTCCAAGAAACAAGTGAAAAAATAGTCTAGCGGGAAAGAATGAGTTGAAAATAAAAGCTCTATAAAAGAATAAAACATGGGAAAAATGTCCACTATAGTAGAAAAAAGCCATCTGGGTACCGGTGGATCTTTACTATTAAGTACAAGCCAGATGCCACTATTGAACGATACAAAACAAGATTGGTATGCAAGGAATACATGCAAACATACGGTATTCATTACTCAAAGACATTCTCGCTAATTGCAAAGATCAATACCATTAGATATTTATTTCTGGTAGGAGCAAATAAAGATTTTCCACTCCACCAATTTGATCTAAAGAAAGCCTTCCTATATAGTGAATTGAAAAGGGAAGCATATATGGAAGCACCACCGAATTTTTTCCGATGAATTTCAAGGGAATGAAGTGTGCAAGCTAAGGAAAGCTATATATATATATATATATTATATATATATATTAAAATAGTCTCCTCGTGCATAGTTTAGAAAATTACAATGGCTATGAAGAAGAATGGTTACAGACATAGCAATGAGACACAACTCTGGAAGAAAATAGAAAACTTAATTACTTGACAAATAATATATGCAGATGACATGACTATAATAGGGAGCGATGAGAAAGAAATTACACAACTCTGGAAGAATTTGATTACATAATTTAAAATGATAGATTTGGATGGCTAAAATATTTTCTAGTGATTAAAGTTATCTTGTCAAATAAAGAATTTTTATATCCCAATGAAAAGACATTTTAGATTGCTGGGCGATATTGGAATGGTAGACTATAAACCTAGTGACACTCCGATTGTTGTAAATCACAAACTCAAAATAATAGAAGGGGTTGCATTGGCAAATCGAAAACATTATGAGAGAATAGTGATAAAGTTGATCCATTTGTCTCACACTAGATATGACATTGCATACGTTGTTAGAGTGATAAGTCAAATAATGCTTCAACCTCAATAGAACATATGGAGGTGACCATGAGGACAACATGATACTTGAAAGGCGCACTAGGAAGGGGCATCATTTTCAGAAAGAATGGAGATCTGAACGTTGAGACTTATACTAATGTTGATTGGACCGGTAACCCAAATGACAGACGATCTATGTCAGGGTATTTCACTCTATTTAGTGGACATGTAGTAACATGAAGAAGCAAAAAAAATAGAAGGTAGTGGAACTGTCTAGTGCTGAGACTGAATTCAGGAGAATTGCAAAAGGAATAATGAAGATCCTCTGTATAAGGAAGCTGGTGAGCGAGATTGAGTTTCCACTTAAGCCTTCAACTCGGTTAATGCGTGACAACAAGGTGGTCATCTGTATTTTAGAAAATGTCGTGCACCATGACAAGATGAAACATGTAGTAGTGAATAGGCACTTTATAAAGGAGAAATTTGAAGAAGGAATTGTTGAACTTTCACTCTTGAGGTTTGAAGATCAATTGACATACATTCTCAGAAAACCAGACACTCGAAGGATATTGGACTCAGCACTATGCAAGTTGGATATTAGAGATTCCACTACTCAACTTAAGGAGGAATGATAAAAGATTCTACTCAGTGATATAAATTCAATGAAGGAGTTGATAAAGAACTCAGTCAAATCATGTCTATAACTGCAATCAAGAAATAAAGTATTCTTGTACTTATTGTCTATTATAATTAAAGTTATAATTGACTATAGATAGGATTTGTGTACACAAAAAGAACCAAATTAAAAAACCTTCTTTACAGAATTAACATGATATTAGTATTATTAAACTAGTCTAAGTAAGAAAGCGATGTCTGTTTTCAACTTTGGCATGATACAATGGAGGCGATAGGCGAGGCTAAATGTTTATGCAGTTTATAAATTCATTTAGTGAAAAGTTTAGCTATTTATTATTGACACAAGCTTTCTTTAAAGGATTTCTTTCATTGATTTGTTCTTCCATAGCATACGTTCTAGTATAGGTACAAATGCCTCCTACATTAGAAAAGTATATAAATCACTATTACACTGAATCAATCAACAATTATTACTGATTTATCTTAACATTTAACACTGCTTGATTCTTGATCTCCTGATTTATTCTCTTTCCTTACACTCCTTCTCAAGTTGAGTCAGTGGATCGTCAATGCTCAACTTGCTCAACACTGAATGAAAGACTCCTGTTGGCACTACTTTGATCAAAATGCCAGCCAACTGATCTTCTGACCGTGCATACTGAAGATCGATCACTCCTCCCTCGAGCTTTTCTTTAATAAAGTGCCAATTTACTTCTATATATTTTGTGCGGTCATGTTGTACGAGATTCTCAGATGTACTTATAGCCGCCTTATTATCACACTTGATTTGACACACTCCTTTTGGTGGAAAATCCATTTTTGTTAACAACTTCCTTATCCAGAGGATCTCAGTCAACCGTCGAGCAATCTCTCGAAACTTAGCTTCAGCACTGGATAACACAACCACCTTTTGTTTCTTGCTTTTTCATGTAACAAGGTTTCCACCAACAAGAGTAAATTATCATGTTGTGGACCTCATGTCGTTTGGATTACCAGCCCAATCAGCATCCATGTATGCTTGGATCTCTAAGTGATCAAGTCTCTGAAACAGCACACCTTGTTCGGCAGACCCTTTCAATTATCTGACTATCCTCGGTGCGGCTTCCATATGCTCTATTTGCGGACAATGCATAAACTGACTTACTACTCCTACTGCATATGCTATATCTGGTCTGGTATGTGACAGGTAGATGAGTTTGCCCACTAGCCTCTGGTACTAACCCTAATCAACACTCGTATTTCCCTTGATAACTTGTAGCCCATGATTCATAATCATCGGAGTAGCTACAGGATTGCAATCGACTAAACCCATTTCTGCCAGAAGATCTAGTATGTACTTCCGTTGGCAAATGAAGATCCCTCTCTTCGACCTGAATACCTCAATTCCCAAAAAATATTTAAGCTGACCAAGGTCTTTCATTTCAAATTCTCGAAATAACTTGTCCCGCAGTCTAGTCATCTCCTTGTTAACGCTTCCAGTGATAATCAATATCATCAACATAGAAAATGAGACAAGTGATCAAGCCTCCTTTCCTTTTTAGGAACAATGTATGATCTGAGTTGCTTTGTCGGTAGCCAATTACCTTCATAGCCTTGGTGAATCTTTCGAACCACGCTCTCTGGGACTACTTTAGGCCGTATAGTGCCTTTTTCAACCTGCATCCTTTGCATTCACTGAATCCTGATGTATACCCTAGCGGAGCCTCCATATATACGTCCTCCTTCAGGTCTCCGTGCAAAAAGACATTTTTCAGGTCGAACTGATATAAAGGCCAATCTTAGTTAGCTGCTACTGAAAAAAAAGACTCGGATCGTATCTATATAACGGCTTTATTTCTTGTATATAATAACTTCTTTTCGTCCGCATTAACTTTATTTGATGCCTAACGGCTATTAAGGTAACGACTAGTTACATGTTCTACTCGAACATATGTATAATTAAGATTCTAAGCTATTATATTTACATGTAGGAGACTAAGTATTACAGCTCGGCTTCAGCTTGTTGCCTAACTGGTTGTGCATTAACATCGTCACCTCGGTTCTTTACACCTTTATTTTGACTCATCTTCTCTCCTCTTTATCATCTCGATCATTTATAGTTATGTGCTCCTCTTCTCCTTGGCTCTTTTTTTTGCCTTGGTCACCTCGGCACGGCTATATTTCCTTATCTACTTAGCACAGCTTCACCTTGGCAACTTGTCTTTCTTACTTCCCTAGCATGGCCACTACTATAATCAGCTCAGTATAGCCCGGCTGGGGTTATATTTCTTTACTCTCTCTCACGCTTAGTTGTATATATTTATACAATCAAGCTTAGATACTAAGTAATCAAAAACATTTGTTGAAACTAGCTTTGTTAAAGATCAGCAACTTGATCTTTGGTGGAGATATGTTCCATGCTGATCTCATTCCCTTTAATTTTTTTACCGGATGAAATGTCTGTCGACTTCAGCATGTTTTGATTTGTCGTGGTGAACTGAGTTCTCGGCCATACTTATAGATGATACACTATCACAAAATACTTTGATGGGTAATAGTGTTTTTATACCGAGATCTTCAAGTACTTTTCTGATCCAGATGCCTTAGCATATGCCTAATACAAACGCCCTTAATTATGCTTCTGCACTGCTCCTTGATACAACTGGTTGCTTCTTGCTCTGCCAAATAACTAGATTTTTCCACAAAAAGGTTCCATAACCAGTTGTTGATCTCATATCAGCCTTAAATCCAGCTCAATCAGTATCTGTGAACACTTTAATATTTCGGTCTGTATTCTTTTTGAAACATAAACCTGTCCTGGTGTACTTTTAAGGTACCTGAGGATTTTCAAAGCAGCTTGGAGATGTTTATTAGTAGGATTGTACATAAATTGAGACACAAAACTCACCACATAACAAATGTCAGGCCTAGTTTGTGATAAATAGATCAATTTATTAACTAGTTTCTGATAACTAAATTTATTAGTAGGTGTAAAATCCCTCTGTTCTCTAAGCTTATGTCTAGGTTCTACATCAGTATTTGCTGGTCTACATCCAAACATTCCAGTTTCTTGTAGAAGATCCAAGGTGTATTTCCTTTGTGATATATACATTCTTTCTTTGTTCCTAACAATTTCCATTCCTAAGAAATACATTAACTTTCCTAGATCCTTCATTTTGAATTATTCTGCTAGTTGTATCTTAATACTTTCTATACCATGATTATCATTCCTTGTTATTTTTATATCGTTTACGTATACTATTAGAATACTGAGCTCCCCCTTAGGTGATATCTTGGTGAACAGTGTATGATCACTATAGCTTTGAGTAAACTTAAGGTCTTTCGCAGTTTTAGTGAATGTTTTTAAACCAAGCTCTTGATGACTGTTTTAGTCATATAGTGATTTCTTTAGCCTGCAAACCTTGTTCTGTTTGGTTATGTCACTGAATTCTAGTGGTATGCACATGTAAACTTATACTAAATCTCTATTTAATAATGTATTTTTAACGTCTAATTAATAATCCTAATGGCATTAAGTTTGGCAACTGTGGCACAGGTTTTTAAATAATCAATGCAATATGTTTGAGTGAATTTCTTTACTAACATTCTAACTTTGTACTTATTCACAGTTCCGTCATTGTTGTATTTAATTGTAAACACTCATCTACATCCAACAGGTTTCATAGTTGTTGAGTTGGATATCAACTCCCAAGTCTGATTATTCTCTGAGGCATTCTTTTCTTCATGCATAACATTCTTCTATTTAAGTCGGTGTGGAGCTTCTTGTATATTTTTGGGTATGACTTTATTATCAAGTGAATATACAAATGCCTTAAAGTTGGGATTCAACCTATTATAAGATACGAAGTTTTCTATATGATATTTGGTACGGAAAATTTTTTTAGTGCATTCTCTTGTTCTTTTCCTTAAAGCTAATGGTCTCTCATCTGTCTGAGGTCTAGTTTCATATTCAACCTGAATTTCCTCTAATGAACCTACTTCTCCCGACGTGGGTTGTGTGTTTTGATCAGTGTATTCAGGTGTACCAAGTGGTCTATCTCATCTAAAAGTCTCTTGATCCTCAGAGGTCATAGAACTATTAGTCTTGAGCTGAGAATTTGTCGTGCCGAGCTGCGGTATCAAGTTACTGAGCTACGGTGTTGAGCTTGGTTGAGTTGTTGAGCTCGACTGAGTTTGTAGTACTGAGCTCGACTGAGTTTTGCCTACAATGTCTATTATATTCCAATATTCAGTATGCTTTACGTCTTCTATTTTAGCAGAAAAATTGTAAAAGGCAATTGTAGTAAACATCCTAGTACTTGGGCAATAACACTTAGACCTCTTTTGTGATCCAGAGTATCATAGGAAAATACACTCAACTAATCTAGGATCTAATTTTTCCCTTAAGATGGGCTGGATGTGTACATATGCTACACATCCAAACAGTTTGAATGATAATTCTGAAAGTAGGTTAGTGTATAGGAAGTAGCTGAGAAACATTTCTCTTAGAGTTTTAAATGATAAAGTTCTAGACGACATTCTATTTATTAAGTATGTGGATGTTAACAAGGCTTCTCTCTAGTAGTGTTTAGGTACGCTCATTGAATACATAATAGTTCTAGTTACTTCAAGCAGGTATCTATTCTTTCTCTCAGCGACACCATTCTGCCGTGGAGTATAGGTACAAGAAGTCTCATGTTATATACCATTTTCATGCATAAATTTTTGGATTGTACCATCTAAATATTTCGCCCCAATATCTGACATTAATGTTTTAATGGTGCAGTTAAACTGATTTTTAGTAAGTGTGAAGCATCCCGTAAATATTTATCTGCAGTTTTACTCTTAAGCAGGTAGGCCCAAGTGACCCTAGTATGATCATCTATAAATGTCATAAGCCATCTTGCACCATTGATATCAGCGATTCTAGATCGTCTCCATATATCAGAGTGAACAAGATTATAGATGCACATGACTTATATAATTCAGCATGGTAACTCTAGTTTGTGTGTTTAGTTAATTGACAAGTTTCACATGTAATTTCATTAGGATATGATTCCTTTACTCGATCAGACAACTTCGATCGCTAGGAAATACTTTAGTCCACCTAGATCTTTTATTTTGAACTCTATAGACCGACTTTTCAAAACATGGGCAATCAACCTTCTTTCTTTGGTTATCAAGGATAATCTGGAGGCATCTAACAAAGACAAAACGATTACCCCAAATAACGACAAGTGTAACTGACCCGTCCTGTTACAGTCAACATCATCTGACCTATACAGGGAGCAGACCACCTAGGGTTCACGACGGCTGCATGGGTCCAAATACATTGTCGAGTCGGCATGGGTTAGGAGACGCAGGACGCCCTCTTGACATCGATGAGGATCTCAGGACAACATCAGCAAAACCCGCTCAGAGACGTTAAGACTGGACACCTCAACCGTAAGTGTCAGTTCAGCTTTGTCGTCGCCTCCGCAATGGCTCACACCTCCGCCACATCCCCCAGGTTTCCATGGTCGGTGCCTAAAGTCATCCTGATCAACTCGGTTGGGAAGACACTTGCCAAAGCAAACACATGCTAGCAAGTAGTTAATCATGCAACTCGACATGTGGCGTCACTTGGCGGCCATGCAAAAGCAAGACAAGACACTTGACATTCTTCTATAGCTCGTTGACATGCATTGCCTGCCCAAAGCATACAAAAGACCAGCAATGTCCCACAGTGGAACACATTCGAATCCAATAGAAAATACTCCACAAATGAGACATGATTATATAAAATTCTAGCATACAATCATGGTTAAATCCATTAATGACTTTAGTATCGAAGGTTCTTGAGTAACAATTCTGAGACCTCTAATATTGTTCATCTTGTGCAAACCTTAGGGAACGGAATATCTAGCAACAAACTATGTTTGTGTAAGGTTTCGACTATGTTTTTCGTTATTTGGATCATCTCTGTTTCAGGTGAAAGTCCGACTTAGCCAAGAAAGCCGTTGTGATTATCAATGTGGAGAGAATCCAACCCTGAATAAGAGTTGAATCATGATCAAATTCGCAAGAAAATCATTTCTTCTAATGGGAATATTTCTTAGCACTAGAAAAGGATCTTCTAACATGTTGAAAATAAATAAATAAATAAATTTGAGACGAGGAACATATATGCATACTTGAGCTCGTGTGACTCCTCCTGATTTAGCTTTAATCTAATCAAAATGCAGTCAGACATCCAGTAAAAAAGATGATGGTGCAATTAAAATTAAAGGGAGTGATTTTCTGAATCAAATTTATTGAGTTAACAATTTAAAATTGAAGTCATTATGCCACAATCATTGATTCAAATTAAATTGACATCAATGAGAAAAAACTCGAAATAACAACGTTTACAAACCAACTCCTTATTAGAATCTAGTTGTTCGTACCTGATAACATCGTCTTAATCTGTTGTCTACAACAATATACGGCCGGCACAATAGCACAGGCCTCATGGGACAGCCGAAAGGGTAGTGGTAGAATTTGGCAGTACATTACCAACAATCCAACAAATGCTATGCTACTACTACAACTTTGTGGGGAAAATATACGTGGCGTAACAAATATGAAGAGTTATAATTTAAGAAGGAAATATGAGTCTTACTTCGTTATTCATGGCATTATTTATAGTGCTTACGGTTGGAAAAGTACTTAAAAGTAATTTAAATCTTGTGATCCAACCTTGTATAGTGTTATGTGACCTATTGATAGGAGATAGGATGAAGTTTGAAATGTTTTATGAACAATGGAAGGAAATAGGGGCGTTCCAAACACTTTAAGCGCCTAATGTAGGCGTTCGAAGTGTTTTGAAACACTTCCAGAACACTTGAAGCGCCTAATGTAGGCGTTCGAAGTGTTTTGGAACACTTCCATAACACTTCAAACGCCTTGTATAGGCGTTCAATGTCACATGAAGCGCCTGATGTCGTTTTGTACATGAGTTCGATGTCACATGAAGCGCCTGATGTCGTTTTGTACATGCGTTCGATGTCACATGAAGCGCCTGCTATAGGCGTTCGAAGTGACATGAGGCGCCTAATGTGCCCCGACTGTTCATAAAAGATGCAACTCTTGCACCAAATGATATCTCCTTTCATATTGAACGTCCATGGCCGATCCTAGGGGAAATAAACTGCAGAAAATGGTCTTTTAAACCTGTGTTTTGAAAACCAAAAGCCTATAAATATTGGACTTTTCTATCTTCAACATATACATAAAAAATTCTTGAAAACTAGTGAATTTTCTACAGCACTTTCTTCTCTCATTTTCTCTACTGTCAATCTCTTCTACCATCAAGTTCAAACTCTCTCTAGTAGAGCAAACTAAAGAGAGCAAGCCGTTATATCTTGGGAAGCATTAGCCATTGCAGTCTACCTTGCTCATCGGTAGAGACTAAATTACTTTAAGGACAGAGTTATCACGAAACTCGTCTCGGCTTTCACTGTCTTTCTTGTTTGGTTTTTCCTATGCCATTTACATATTTTCTAACAATCTTAAAGCAATTTACTATGGCAACCAAACAAGCTATTCCGAATATGACAAAGTTAGAGCCATTTGATGGCAAGTTCTACAAGAGATGGGCGACCAAGATGCTGTTTTTTCTCAAGATGCTCTCTGTTTCATACGTGCTCAAGATGGACAAACCTACTGATGAAGCAGAGGCATGCAAGTATGATTCGGACAATACAACTTGTAGAGGTCATATTCTGCACTTTTTGTCCAACTCATTGTTTGACATCTATGTCAAATTTACTTCGGCTAAGGAGATATGGTCAGCACTTGAAAGCAAATATGGTGCTGAGGATGTCGATAAGCGCAAATACGTGGTGAGTGAATTCTTAAAGTTCCATATGGTGGATCATGTTCCAATCAATGATCAAATCCATCAATTTCAACAATTGGTGGATAATCTGGAATAAGAAGGAATCAAGATCGATGAGACCTTCCAGGCTGCAGCGTCACTGGAGAAACTTCCTCCTTCTTGGAGCAAATACAAGAAGAGAGGAAAGCATGATGATGCCAAGTTGTCTCTAGATGCTGTAATCAAACACATACGCATCGAAGAGAACAACAGAATGGAAGATGAGTTTCACAATCAAGAAGGTGTCAAGGCTAATATTGTTGAGCATGCTGCGAAGAAATGGAGATTCCAGACCAACGGCGGCGGTAACAATAATGGTGGAAATAAAGGTAAGAAAATTGTTGTGCAGGCTCAAAAGAAGATCAAAGGAGTTTGCTGGGTTTGTGGGAAGCCAGGACACCGAGCAGTCAATTGTAGAAAAAGAAAAGGCCAAAACATCAACCAAGCAAACCATGTGGAGGATACAGGCGCAGCAGATGATGTAATTGCAGCAGTCGTCCTAACGGAGGTAAACCTTGTCAGTAGTGCAACGGAATAGGTGGTAGACACAGGGGCTACCAGACATATTGCTACCAGTAAAAACCTATTTTCTGATTATCAAGAAATAGAAAACGGTGAACAAGTCTTCTTGGGAGATGCACATGGTACCCAAGTTATTGGAAAGGGTAGGGTGCTTCTCAAGTTGACTGCTGGAAAGAAACTGGAGTTAAGCAATGTGTTACATGTTCCTGCTATGCGTAGGAACTTGATATCCGGCGTACTACTGAACAAGGCCAACATTAAACTTGTTCTTGAGTCTGATAAACTTGTCTTATCTAGAAATGGGGAGTTTGTTGGTAAAGGATTTTGTAATGGGGGACTTCTTGTTCTTGACGTTATTTGTTTGTCTAATAATAAAGAAGCATCCAGTTCTGTTTACTTTGCTGAGTCTCTTGATGTGTGGCATGCTAGATTAGGACATGCAAACATAGGAATCATTAAGAAACTCAAAAACATGAATATGATTTCATATGATGGTGAGAATTTTGATAAATGTGAACATTGTGTTGAGGCTAAAACAAGGGATTGTGTGTTCGTCGGATATGCTCAAAATAGTGCAGCATATAGATTCATGGCTATAGATAATAGTTCTATATTGGAATGTAAAGATGCTGAATTTTTTGAACATATCTTCCCTATGAAAAGACAATCCGAATTTGCTTCCAAATTTGAGATAAGCGAGTCTAGTAAGTCCGCAATTATTCAAGAGATTGATCTACCTAGAAGAACTAAGAGACAAAGAGTTGAGAAATCTTTTGGGAATGATTTTACAACAGCGTTCATTTTAGAAGATGATCCCAAAACTTATGGAGATGCCATTAAATCAATATGTTCTAAGTTTTGGAAAGAAGCCATTAATAGCGAGCTTGAGTCAATTTTAAGTAATAACACTTGGGAATTGGTAGATTTGCCGAGAGGTTATAAACCTATCAGTTGTAAGTGGGTCTTTAGAAAGAAGCTAAAGACGGATGGAACGATTGATAAGTTTAAAGTTAGGCTTGTCGCTAAAGGATTTACGCAACAAGAGGGTATAGACTTTTTTGATACTTATTCTCCAGTTGCTAGGATCACTACCATTAGAGTGTTAGTCGCACTTGCTTCTATTTACAAACTTGTTGTTCATCAAATGGATGTAAAAACAGCGTTCTTAAATGGAGATTTAGAAGAAGAAATATATATGAAATAACCCGAGGGTATGATAGTTAAAGGCCAAGAGCATAAAGTGTGTAGGCTTAAAAAGTCTTTGTATGGTCTTAAGCAAGCACCTAAACAATGGCACGAAAAATTTGACAATGCTATGGTGTCAAATGGTTATGTAGTAAATGAGAGTGACCGTTGTGTGTATAGCAAATTTGGTGATTGTGATGGCGTCGTTATTTGTCTTTATGTTGATGATATGTTAATATTACCAACATAAATGTTGTAAATGGCACAAAATCATTTTTGTCTTCCGTTTTTGACATGAAAGATATGGGGAAGGCAGATTTGATTCTTGGACTTAAGTTAGTGGATAAATGTGGGGGTTACCTACTTTCTCAAGAACACTATGTTGAGAAAATATTGAAAAAGTTTAATCATTATGATGCGAAACTAATTACTTCTCCTTATGATTCACATGTGGCATTGACGAAGAATAAATTTGAAAGTGTGTCTCAATGTGAATATGCTAGAATAATTGGTAGTGTAATATACTTGATGAATTGCACTAGACCCGACATTTCATATGCCGTAAATAGACTTGCAAGATATACTCATAATCCTAATGAGAAACATTGGTGTGCATTAAGACAGTTATTGAGATATCTTAAAGGTAAAATGAATTTAGGACTCATGTTTAATAGTTCACCCGCTATTTTAGAAGGTTATTGTGATGCTAATTGGGTGACTGATAATGATGAGATAAACTCTACTAGTGGATATGTGTTTACATTGGGTGGTGGTGCTATCTCTTGGAAATCATGTAAACAAACTTGTAGTGCTAAATCTACAATGGAGTCTGAATTTGTTGTGTTAGAACTTGCTAGCACGGAAGCTGAGTGGTTAAGGAATTTACTTGTTGATATTCCTTTATGGTCTAAGCATATGCCTTCTGTGTCTATTCATTGTGATTCATAGGCTGCGATCGCACGTGCAAAAAACAAGATTTATAATGGGAAGAATCGGCACATCCGTCTAAGACACAATATTGTGCGTGAGTTGATAAGTTCAGGGGTGGTAAATTTGGAGTTTGTAAGAACCAAGTTTAACCTTGCTGACCCCTTAACTAAAGGACTAAATAAGAAGTTAGTCTATGAAACATCGAGGGGGATGAGACTTATTCCATCTGTAGAGACGAGAACCCAACCCACTATTAGTAGAGATCTTACAATCGGGGTTCAATGTGGTAAAAACAAGTCATGAAAGAGTTCTATGTTGCACTATCAAAGTGTTCCTCCTTAAGGTGTTGTTGTCGATGGTGCTCGCTGTAAAGAAAAAAATCGAGGGTGAGATTTCAAGAATCTCTTAATGAAAATTCATAGCCATGTTGTATGGTGGTGTGAACAGTGCACACTTGATGAATTTCACCTATATAAGCTTGGAAGCGGTGCCGCTTCCTGTGCGAGCTTGGAAAACTCTCTAGAGAACTTATGAATCCCGAGATAGGTGCATGGCCGATATCACACCAAAACCGCGAACTTGAAGAAGTAGATAATGATATGTCTTCTTGTTGTTCATATAAACAATAGTAGAGTAAGATTCAAGACGAAGTTCATCTTACTTCCGTTTATATAATTCAAGTTGTACTACCGCGATTCAAGACCACAAGTCATCGTATCCGTTATGTATCATTATCTTTGGTTGATAGTAGAAAGGTTGGTTTATGTTCGTTCGTTTGAAACTATACAAGCTTGGATCATGTGGGGGATTGTTGGAAAAGTACTTAAAAGTAATTTAAATCTTGTGATCCAACCTTGTATAGTGTTATGTGACCTATTGATAGGAGATAGGATGAAGTTTGGAGTGTTTTATGAACAATGGAAGGAAATGGGGGCGTTCCAAACACTTTAAGCGCCTAATGTAGGCGTTCGAAGTATTCTAGAACACTTCCAGAACACTTGAAGCGCCTAATGTAGGCGTTCGAAGTGTTCTGAAACACTTCCAGAACACTTCAAACGCCTTGTATAGGCGTTCAATGTCACATGAAGCGCATGATGTCGTTTTGTAAATGCGTTCGATGTCACATGAAGCGTCTGATGTCGTTTTGTACATGCGTTCGATGCCACATGAAGTGTCTGATGTAGGCGTTCGAAGTGACATGAGGCGCCTAATGTGCCTCGACTGTTCATAAAAGATGCAATTCTTGCACCAAATGATATCTCCTTTCATATTGAACGTCCATGGCCGATCCTAGGGGGAAATAAACTGCAGAAAATGGTCTTTTAAACTTGTGTTTTGAAAACCAAAAGCCTATAAATATTGGGCTTTGCTATCTTCAACATATACATGAAAAATTCTTGAAAACTAGTGAATTTTCTGCAGCACTTTCTTCTCTCATTCTCTCTACTATCAATCTATTCTACCATCAAGTTCAAACTCTCTCTAGTAGAGCAAACTAAAGAGAGCAAGTCGTTATATCTTGAGAAGCATTAGCCATTGCAGTCTCCCTTGTTCATCGGTAGAGGCTAAATTGCTTTAAGGACAGAGTTATCCCAAAACTCGTCTCGGCTTTCACTGTCTTTCTTGTTTGGTTTTTCCTGTGCCATTTACATATTTTCTAACACTTACAAGAACCAAATTTGACATGAGTTCGTCTACTAAAACAATAAAATCATATCAAACCTACTCGAACTCTTGACCTTCTCCTAATAAATCGTAACATAAAAATCATCTAAGCAACAACCTAACAACTTTGCTTATCATCTAAATTTATTTTAATAAAAAACATTCATAAAAAAAATCTGCAATAGAAGTTGCCATAGCCACCGGACTTTAAAGCATTCTGCTTGCAGTTCAAGAGTAATCGGACCTCAACCAGACAATTCACTAGGCTGCAAAAGCATCAGATTAGTATGTAACCAAGATTTTGTACTCTTTTGTGGGGCTATTAGTAGATATGCTTTTTTATGCTAGCTTGTGTGCATGGCCATGGACTAGAGTTCTATTGATAAGCAAGCACGTTAGCTGAGGTGTGGCATTCATGCCCTTGCAACATTAGGATATGTAGTCTTGCTTAACACCTCCAGTCTTTAGAGACTGATTCATTATGCTGCATACAGAGGTAAGCGAGTTCTCTTCTAAGCTTCACCTATAAACTAAAGTTTTAGGTGGATAGATAAGTACAATAGCTAAGCTGAAAGAGTCGGAGAAGAATAATTTAAAAACAGACATCTTTCTTTTCGGGCTACTTAGAAACAAACTTTCTTTCCTGGCTACTTGGCTACAAGCTTAGCTCTGGCATGTCCCTGGTTGATTTGGAACTGTTCCGTAATCCCCAGATGTGCCATCAAAAGCCAAACATGAGTGAGGAGCTCCCCTCCCTTGCGGAGCTGCTGAGCATGGTGGTTTCCTCTGCAATGAGTGGCTGCATATGCCAGCATCTCTACCCAAACACAGCTGATGTTTTCCCATTTTTCTGCTTTCCTCCTTAATTGCAGCGAGTGTGCCAACCTGCAAGCATCAAACAACACGGATTTGCTCCTATCCCCCTTCACTTTAACTGGTGGGACTTCTGTATTCACATGAAGCAACCTCCTGCAAGCTTTTGCTTTTCCCTCGTCAATGTCCAGCTTTTTTTCCTTAAAAAACTCCCTGGCCTCAGCACATGTATCGCGAAACCTAATCATTCCAATCCCTATTGGCAACAAGAGAGGGTGCAAGACCAGGAGATAGAGCATATAGTCCGACAGCTGCTTGCTCTCCTTTCTGTTTGGAGTAACACCACGCGGGTAATCACCGCCGTCCAAGTAATAGCATATATCAGTAGCAATGTGCCATATGAGAATGCTCTGGTCGAATTCTACCTTGGTGTTCCAGTCGGGTAGCTGCTCTTTGAGAGCGAAGCCAAATCTTTGGGTGCATAGCGCGGTGGGGTCAGGCTCTGTAGCTCCAGGGAACTTCTTGAATTGTTTGAAAATCAGCTCCTTCAAGTTGTAGGACACCTCCTGATAGGTGTAACAATATTTCTCCAGAAACTGATCAACTGGTAGGAGTTTCTGGAGAGGAAAGCAAAAGGAAAGCCTTTGTTCAAGGCAAACGCTGAGTAAACTATACTGAGCCATACAACCAGACCACCGTGGTGTGTTGGGCTGATGCAAGCAAGAATCATCGAGAAGATGACGGGTTATTTTGGCATGCTTATGAAGCCAGCGGGGAGCTTTCCCATGCTTATAAAACCAGTAGTAAGTCCAGTCAGAATTAATGTTGCTGAAGCCAGCATATAGCTCCAAAACAATAGCGGAGGCCAGCAAGGAGTAAGTGAGGGCTAGATCAACATTGTGGTACCTGAACTTGTTGCAGAGCACAAAGGCAACGAGTCCAAAGCAAGTGCAGGAAAAAGTTAGGAGGCGTAGGATGCAGCCGGTGAGCGAGTACACTAAGGGCGCTTTGGTATAGAGGATGTCAAATGCGAAGCCAAGCTCGACCTCAACAACGGCGAAGGCCTGTTGGGGTTCGATTCGCTGAAAGTAAGATTTGCTGCTGTCGCGATCTTGGAAGCTGAGAATAAGATCCACAAAGAGGCGCTTAAAAGTCTGGAAAAGGTCGAAGGCTTCCGTTATGAGTTGGCGCTTGTCTGACGGGAAAGAGTGATCTGCTAGCACAGGGAGCTCTTTGACCTCGTCGGCTTGCACGTAGTAACCCTCGGCTTTCTTCAAGGTGAATTCCTCCATGAACTTGGCGTAGTTTGGGCCAGGGTCAGGAGAAGTGAGCATAGAGTCCCTGAGATGCTCGATGTGGGCCGATCTGAGAGAAAGAGTTCGCTCTCCATACTTGATAAATCCTGCAATCAGGATTGGGATGCTGAGAAGAGGGAGCCAGGAGGCCCCAGGCAAGGCCACCAGAAGGATGTAGACAGAGAGGCCTGTCTGGATGATTAGTCCGACCAAGTGACGCAACCAGAGCTGGTTGTCTTCCAAAGAGTAAGCAGTAATGGTGTCTGGGCCGCCTAAGTGGATCAAAAGGAAGGGAGCCCAGAAGCACATTAGCTCGTCCATGGCCTCCTCCTTCTTGTCGCAGCCTTCATCGTCCAGAGTGTTCTGGGAAATGACACCGAGGGCGACGGTGGCCACCCAGTCAGCCAACAAGTAAGCTGACCAGATGAGAAATCTGGTCCTTGTTCTGTGGCCAAGATATTTCCTGCGGTGACCCATTGTGATGAGCAGGAACTGCAACACCAGGCTCACCAAGATTAGCACCTCCACCTCCCATCTTTTCCACACAGTTTTCAGGTTGTCAGGGAACACTTGAAACACCCTCCTCCTCTCCAAGTACATCAAAGAGCTAGCTCCTATTGCTCCTGCTCCTGCAATTCCACCCCCATTTCATACACGACTGCCTTATTTTACCAAATCCAAAACAGCTTAAATAAAACTCAAATCTTTACTTCAAAAAGCAGCAAGTAGAAGACAGTTGCATGAAAATTATATACCATATATTAACATGGACGTACCTCTTAAGAGCGTCATAGATGAGGTTGTTCTCAAAAGCTCAGCTCAGTATTTTATTTATTACTCCTTTGTTTTTCTCTCCAGAGCCGACACTAATTATTTATTCCAAAAAAAGAAACAATACCTAAAGAGCCTTCCACTGGAAAGTGGTTGTTATGTTTTGTCCCACTCTCATTTCTTTAACTAAAACAGAATTATACATCGTGGATATACCATGTTACTAAATCTTTAGGACTTTGTACCACAAAGAGGAGTCTGTGGTTGACTTGAGAGTCAATTGACCCTACTCTCAACTAATATATAGAGGTTTTTATTACTTTATCTGCATCTCAAAATATATCTTATTATTTCGCTTTTGTTTCTTGTTTTCTTTAACATAAAAACTAAACAACCATCACAGTAAACGTCAAATCATCATTCTGAACACGACATCCATTGTAATTTTCAAATGAAAGTACTCCGTTCCCATTTTTCGTGTCTTATTCTCGAGGCCCCTATCTTTTTCCAGCACACCATGGCCTACGCCAGCCATTTTCATAATAATGGTACTTTTGCTTTGGTCTCCAAAAGGACTAGTCCCTATATTGTTCACTATTTCTAAATAGGGACAAATATTTTTTAGATGTAAAGAGTACCTTTCTAACTTTATTCCCCTCCAATGTATCGCTGCTTCCAGAGACCCTCAAGCTCGGGTTCAGAACTTGTATGTTTTTATGTATATTTTTGTTCATGGAAGTTTTGTTTTCAAATCTTCTATGCGTTTATTTTATATTTATCTATATGTTTGTGGGTTTTTTGTGTGTATGATTTACTTATTATTCTATGCATTTGTGTTTATATGTATTAAAAACATTTGAAGAAAAGAAAATATTACATTATAAAAACAAAAAAAAAAGTAAACAAATTTTCAGAATATATGGGAAAAATACAAATTGTGCAACTCACGTCACTGAATGGTACCATTCAGTATGCTGAAGAGAAGAAAACCCACATGTACTTTAGCTGATTGTAGCGGTTAATCAGATTTTACTCAAGACTTTTTACACAAAGCAAAGAAATTCAATCTGTCCCGCTAGTTTCTGCAGTTATACAATGACAGTTCTTTCTTCTTTGTTATGTCCACAATTATCTGAAAATCAGTCAAGAAAAAGTACATACAAGAAAACATGAATACAAATAACTCTAGGTGTGTATTTAAGAAAAGTGAGGCCCCTTTCCACCGAGGGAGAATATTAATCATCTCTGCTGCAGATGTCCATCTTAGAGAATGACAGCAAAGAAATTAAATAAAACAAGGATACTGCATTGTCATCAGAGAAGCCAATTCCTTCAGAAATCTGCAGAAATCATTTGACATCACATGCAAAATAAGCCAAAAGGTAGTTTTCCCATTGACAAAAAATTGCACGATGATGGATGCAAGAATCTGCCAGTGTAATATAAATCAAGTTTTCAAGATAAGTTTCTGCACAGACCTGCTTTAGTATATGGGAAGTCTCTGAAGAGATAATTTTTGGCATAATATGTAAGAACAGTACTGACGAGCACCCTAATGAATAAAGTGGTGATATATCCATTATATTTATGACTGACTTTACAAAGTTAAAAACAAGAAGTATAAGGTCATACTTTTCAAAGAAAAGGACTCGTGATCTTGACTACCCCCTGAATTGGCCCGATAATTTCATGTGATACCAAGCACTACAAGAAAAAGGAGACACTTGGCAAATCAAAAATCTTGCAAGTAACAGCACTTATTTTTCTAAAATAACGTTAGCAGACGGAATCATGGAAATGTTACCCACTCGAACAACAATTTTATGGCCTTTTACCATCTAAAACAATTGTTGACTACCCATGAGGTGCAGAATTATGTAATGGAACACTGACACAATGGAATCTAAACGTTCCACTCTAGTTAATGAAACTTGTGTACTTCGAGTGTATCAGTCTTGATAAGGAGGTATTGGATTTAAGTACCCATTTCAAGGTTCCATCAGTATTTAAGCGGCTATATAACATCAAGAAATAGCTTAACTTTAAAAGAATAAATGGTTAAACATATAGACCCTGGAAGGATATAAATAATCATATTTAAAAATTATCAGGAAAGCAGTTGTTTAACATGTTGCTTAAATAAAGATGTAGCCAACAGAGCGAGACAACTTCCGGCATCAAGTGGACTGGTCCAGACTCAATTTACCAAAAAGCTATGCTGATAGGATGATGGACATTGAATTTTACAGGAGAAACTGTACCTGGCTGACAAAGAAAGGCTTTAAAAAGGAAAAGTAGAACGTTAGTTTAAATCTAACACGTGGTGGATCATACACATATATATGTATGTGTATGCTTGCGTATAGGTGAATTTAAATTACATGTAATGTCTTCCATGTTGCTGAAAACCAAAACAGGTTTGGATAACATGAGAAAGACATCAGCACCAAAAGCTGTAAATTCAAGGGAATTATGGTAATCCATTCTGAGATTGGGTAGATGTACAATAACAAGTTATTTTAATGCAAAACACCAAAGAGGTCATTGCTGCACTGGAAAGTGGTAACGCCTATATCAATGTAGAATCAATACAGTTTCCATCAAATTCCCTGACCTTGCAGTTTCGCAATATGCTAATCCAAACAGCCCAGAAATGCCAATAGAATAGAAGAACAAATCCTGCCAGTAAAAGTATAACGAACAACATACTGGGCTTCATCAAGAATGATAACAGCACCATGTATATCAACTTCCATGGCTTTCTGAATAACTGAGTTAATGATGTAGTTATATGGACAGAAGACTAGTTCAGCATTTTCTGCCATGGAGCGTTCTGCAAATCAAGAACCTGGAATATTTGCTAATGTATTAGCAGTTTCTAGGTAAGCAAATGCACAAACAACATCAGCTGATTGAAGCATCATTAAGCTAATAGCATGGCATGAAAAATAACCTTTCACCACTTCTCCAATTTTTACAAGATATTCAATGTCATACGCCTCATGACAACCTCCTTTCTGAAGAGAGGGATGACCTGTCACATTATAGACATTTCTGATAGGAAATAATGCAAGACATTAACTAAAATATACACAGCTTGCTTTGGCCCAACCAGATGACCAGTTAAAAATAAAATAAAAAGGAACAAACTTGAATTATGGGCATCCAGCTTCAGTGCCTTTCAATAGTAGCTTGCTGGAGAACAAATACATTTATTAGCAGCAGAAATGTCAAGCAAAGGTGAGTCAAATTGACATTTGACCGAAGGTTACCATTGCTCATCCATGTCTTCGGTTCCATGCACAGTCCTGCTAGTACAGTAATATTTGAAACCAATAAAAACATCAAGAAACAAACTTTGAGATGAACGAGCAAACGATATAACATTGCAGACGGGGAAAAGCACTTAGTTTCAACAGGTCTTGCATTGTATAAATGGTTTGTTAGAGAAACGAAGTGTCCTCCAAAACCCACTGCATGAATGTCTGTTTTTTACTCGATCAGTACCAAACTATTGTGCGAAAGGAGAACCTAAGCACTAAAACATGACAGACATATAAATAATTATTGTGAAGAACAAATTATCCAGCCAGATGCATGTATAATTGTCCATCTTGGGTTTCCAGAGGATCAAGCTTCTGCTCAATAGTTTATTAAGTGGCAATCTCTCATAAATACACGACTTTGATGTAATAGTCTCCAGTGTAACATGGACGCGTACCAAAACAGCCATTGGCACCCGGCAATCTGTTTTCCTGTACTCTTGGATCACTTGCCGAAGTGAGTCCTCCTGGATAAGACCAAATATAAAACAAATAGTATCACTCATGTGCTATTTGTAAATTTGGATCGAACTTCAACGGGTTACAATTATGTGATTGGAAGAAATATAGCACGATAATGCAAAGCTATCACTACGTCGTCAACCAACAGCTTTTAGTAATTTTAAACAATAGAAGCATTTGATTCTCAAAATTTTCCATCTAGTACAGACTTGAAAGTCGATTATGGAGTCAAACTTACGAAGCATAAAAGAACCTAGACGCCAATTTGCCTTCTTTTTCTGACCATCTGACTGTAATGATGGAACTGCTCTTGCGTACCCTACAGATTAGAGGGCCGGAAGAAAATCTTAGAAAAATGTAAAATAATAATTAAAAAAAACCATGCATTGGCGAGTAAATGTGGAATGGTGAAGGGACAGAACCAAAACAAATGAAAATCTGAAATCAGGCTCGACATTCAAAATAGAAACTTCTATGCTACCGGTCACATAATATAGAAATTTATAATTTAAGTAATGATCATTAGAAGAATTGGAAGAAATGATAACAATTCTTATTATTCACATCTAGTTTCTCAAGATAGCATTGAGACCTTTTTATATACACACTAGAGCCAAATGCTCAACGGCTATATTATGACATCACAGTAGATGTACTATCTAACGGCTATATCTATCATTTCTACACCCCCCTCAAGCTTGGTATATACATTGGAACATCCAAGCTTGGATAACAACTCATGAAACAGTCTTGGAGATACTGACTTAGTTAGAGTATCAGCAACTTGATCTTTAGATGAAACATGTTGAATGCTCAATGTTTGATCCTCTAATTTTTCTCTGATGAAATGTATGTTAATCTCCACGTGCTTTGTTTTGTCATGATGAACTGGATTTTCAGTCATCCACATATTGTCGCAGAATGCTTGAATTCTGGACTCAGTCCTTTCTAGATGAAGATCACAAAAGAGGTCCTCGTCCACGCTTATTTTAAAAAAACAGAACACCCTAGCATGGCACCAATTCAGCGATGTCTCTCTCCGAAAAAATAGTGCTGTTATTTTGTCCGGATAAATATGATAACATACACCATAATGCGTAAGTCTACTCTTCCAATTTCACCACAAATTATTTGACAAATGATACCTCACAATGTGATAACCCACATCAAATAATGGCGAACAAATTCCAACTTCCAGGAAACTGTTGTTTTCAAGTAAATCAGCCAACTTATCTGGCAGCTTCTCATATGGTGTAGGGGATTCTTACTTGCAAATATGCCACTCAAAAGACTTCATGTTCACATACAAGCGAGATATTGCTCAACATAAGCGGAAACATCCATTTCCTCAGTCCAAGGTGCTCTCCTCTTTGAGCACTAAATGATAAGCGCTTAAGAAAGATGCTTGCATATTTGCTATTTCAGCAAGTGTTTCTAGACCTGCAGATATAACAACAGCAAACAGATAAGAACTCAAGCCAACTGCTAGCATGAATTTTTAGTTTTTCATTATGCAGCAGCGTTAAATAAATTACTGCAATTTAGGAAATTTATGACTAATATTACCTCTGTTTCTTCTTTCCCCCTCCAGAATACCTATGTCTGTAGAGGGTTGAATTTCTTATCGTAATCGTTAGTCTAACAACTTATGTAGGGAAAGGAATTGAATGTTGTTGAATCGTTAGTCTAACAACATTGCTATCCTTGTTTAATAAGCCATTCCACTGTAGACAGCACAGAATGGTTTGATTGCATGCCCAAGCTATGAATAGAATGTAATGCCTACCAAACCTGTGCAATATTATCTAATTGAAATACAAGACAACATACACTAGTGTCCTGATGACTATTTACCCGTCTCAAATGATAGTTGGGCAGATCTAAGCTTTGGAGAAACCAATGTACCAAACATGGACAGCAGCTTGAGTCTCTCTTTTTGAGCCTGAGAGTAAATGTGGATAGAAGCTTCAGACAGATGAACTAATCATTCAATTAAGACTTCTCAGCAAATCACAATTTCAAACATCTAAACTCGCCCGAGATGCTAGAAAATTTAGTTTCACGAGAAACCATTACAGATAGGTTAAAGAATTTTGTTTTGAACAGCAATAAATACCAAAACAGGGAGCAGGCTGGATATGAGCAAGCAATGGAAATATGACATTTCATGCTAGACACAGGTAGGGATAAAAACTTGTATATTCCAGGAACACTAACTTGGTCATTGGCGAAGTGGAGACTTCCATTTCCTACAACTTCCCCCTGCATATCTTTGCAGACAGGTGAAAACAAACAGTGCGATACATAAATCAAAATCAGATATGTAACATGGTGAAGTAAAGCACAGGAAAAAGTCAGAAATTAGATATCATCAGAAACTAGCCCGCATGCAAGAATCAGCTTGTAAGAGTTGCTGATAATTCCGAACACCACAAGATTGAAGTAATTTCAGTGGTATTTTCTGGTAGCAGAAACAGGGTAATATTGCGGATAGTTCTGAACACCGCAAAATTAAAGTAATTTCAGTGGTGTCTTCTGCTAGCGGTAACAGGGCAAATATCACTGAGTTCTGAGAAGGACCACTAAGCAGTAAACGATGTGAGGGGTGAGAATGTACCAAAGTTTACAGGTTGAATTTCTTTGCAAATCTCTTGATTATCAGATATACTGTGTGACAACTCATCGTTCACTGATGTCCCATCCGCTGATGCACATTTGGGATCTTCAGAAGACGCCCATTTACAAAGTGAGAAGTGGGGTTTCTCCATTCCAGAGCCAACTGCGAATCACAAGGGTTCTAAACACATTGTTAAATCTTCAACCACCAAGTAGAAGATCTCTCAACACTCTAACTAACTGTACAAGAGGAATTATTGGCAAGTAACTTATAAACAGCAGGCGGTAGCAGACAAGACATCCAGAAAAATCATAACAAAAGAAAAACTAGGCTGATTAAGCTAAAAATAATGAAGCTGTTTCTTTTAAGCTCTTAAAATTAAACAAAAAAGAACTATGCCTCAAGCCCGCATGTCACGCCAGCACAAACGCATATCAAAAGCAAGAAGCACAAATTCTTACTAGTAACAACAGAAGGCAGGATCATCATCATAAGTATAAATACAATGACGAAAGGAATAGAATTAGGGTGGTTACGCTAGACAGAATTAAGCTTTACGCCTTTTCTTTTCTTATTTTTAAGCTTTTACGCTTAAAAGGAAAAGAAAGAGGCTTTTATCACACATCTTAGGCCAGCAGAAGAGCAGATTGAACAACCACAAATTATCACTTTTAATAAGGAAAACTGAAACAGGGAACCGAGGCCGGGGGGGGGGGGGGGGTAGAGGGAGAGACCAGCTTGAAAATGCACTGGCAACGTAGTGGAAGCAGAATGGTCTTTGAGATCAAAGAAAGCACTGTTGACGCGCGAAGCTCCCATGGAATGCCGAGCGCTGGCCAAATCCAGCCACCCCTGCAAGTATCACCACGCAATAATAGCAGTATGCCTTCGTCTTCCATTATTTCTTTCTGTCAATAGGACTTAAAAGATAAAATTGAATAGCAAAGAGCGTCATAAGTAGCAAGTTTTGAGCACCAAATGCTGTGGACTTGGTCATAAGTTGGTCGATTCGGAAAAGGGATTCGCAAAAAGCTGAAGAATATTCACCTGGCGAAGAGTGGAGAATAATGAATTCATCAGGATTAAATAGTCGTCGACGGAATCCAGAAACTCAATTACGTTTCCTTCGGCTCCGATAGAGAAAGATTCCTCCTTGCCTTCCCTAGATTTCTGTTGCGTGTCTTGTTCTTCCATTGAAATGAAGGTACGATCAAATATACTCCCACACACCAATTCTTGATCTAAACTATGACGCCGGAGTAGTAACGGCTCTGGATTAAGTACTGCCCTTTTTAATTTTCATTTTTCTTCATAAACTTCCTCCTAAATCCTAATCCCATTGAAATATTTATGCTCCTGTTTGGAATGTCCTTAGTTCCTGTATATAAGGTAAGTAAGTATTTGATTTTTAATTTTTAACTTGTCAATAGAGAACGTGTGCAGAGTGAACGAGGCCTTGATATTTATCGCAAATTTAGTAGGACAGATTTCATCTTGTTGACTTCCTGTCACGTTGTATAGAAATATTTGATGTTATTTAACTGAAGTTTAAACTTCATACGAGAATCAAGCAACTCCGGAAGAAATGTGGAAGAAAAGATTGTATTCAGACAAAACTGAAAACTACCCTTACAAGATTCAGATTCCTATCTATATATACACTTCACCTACTGGACCTCTTACGGTCACTAATGGTAATAAATCCAAAGGTAAAGGAAAGAGTTTTTCCTTTACAATAATATTAATCTATTACAATTCCTTGATATTTCTACACGTTGACAGGTTTTTCATTTGATGTTGCTGTTCCCGTGACTGCCAAATCAGCATCTGCACAGATAGATTACTCGTCTCCATCTCATATCGTTTCTCCTGATAATATGTCAAGCCCTGATAAATTAAGAAATGCTTTTCCTAAAGTGGCTAACGCTCATGAGACTGAATCCTCGCACACACTCATTGAAGATGAATCAAGTAGCCTCCATAGTGATCCAATAAGACAAAGAGAAGCCGAAAGTACATTTCAAGATTTTTCAGAGAATCAGTGTGGGGAGAGCTTTGATGATGTTGAGTCTCATAGGTATTTGGATTGTGTTTTCGTACTTGTCATTGGCGTTGCCACCGAGTATTTTGCTTCATTATTTTCTGCACTCTAACAATTTCTATTGACTTGCCTCTCTCATTTCGTACTTACGAAAAAAAAAAAAAAAGCCTCTCACATTTCGTTCAGACTACTACGTTTTTGTCCTTTTGGGATCTGATGCTCTCCTTCCCCCCTCAACTCTTTGAAAAAAAAAAAAGGTTCAACGGAGGCTTCAACGATTCCACATGGGGTACGTTTGACAACAACGATGATATTGACTCCGTTTGGGGCTTCAATTCTAAGGTAAATAGCTACTCATAATTGCTCATTTGTGATAAACTTTCAAAATCAATAAGCATTTTTTCTTTCTTTTAAGCAATTTGTATGGTTAGTTCACGCGACCTTATGTTTCTTTCCTTCCCTGGCATTGTTGAACATTATCACTTTATCAGAGTACTCTACACGTACTAAAAAGGTATTCAATCTGCATCTAGGGTACTTGGTTATGTGCTTGTTTAGGTTGATTTGCACTTGTGACATGGCTATAATGAAGGCTAGCTTCAGAGATATTAGTGTTCATAAATTACTGAAGAAAAGAAAAGGAGTAGCGTTCGAAGTAGCATTATTGGAGATGTTAAGTTGGTCACTCGTAGTTTGATGTCAATGCACTTTATTTTGCTCGAGATGGTCTATAGTGAGGACTGTGAGCTTTCATTTACTGGTTCTCGTGATAGGTATAGTTTAGAGAAACGTCCTTTGGTACTGATAGTCCGTTCATTGTTTGGCAGGATCCAGATAACGAGAAACATGGAGATAAATATTTGTTTGGTGCAAGTCCCTTGAGAGTTGAATCACCCCGAGAGGATGTTTTATTCCAAAAGAATAATCAATTTGGTTTTGAGGATTCGGCACCACTTTCAAATGCTGAAAATTCGCCAACGGATTTTGAAAGCACAGGAGGAGATTCCTATTCTGACATTTTCTCAAGGTACGATTCGTTCAGTGTGCATGACCGTGGTTCTCCAAGGCGAGAGACGCTGACAAGGTTCGACTCTATAAATAGCACCCGGAGTTTTGACCATAGACATGGATTCTCCTTTGATGACTCGGATCCTTTTGGTCCCAGTGGCCCATTCAAGGTCTCGTCACAGGATCATTCTCAAAAAAGTGGTTCTGAAAGTTGGAGTTCTTTCTAAATTCTGCCCCGAGATGACCTTTTTTTTTTTTTTTTTCCTGGAATGGAACTTCAGCCTTTCATATATGTTGGTCACGAAGCATGGTGAATACGTGTAGGTTCATGTCTTTTGATTTATAGCACACTACTGCCCCCCCCCCCCCACCCACAACATGAACCTTGTGAATATGAGATGTCAGTTACCCACAAGCACATAATTAGACCACAGTTTTTTCTGTTTCCTTTTTATTTTTCTTCCGTGTTTTTGAGTGCCGAGGGGTCTCATAATTTCTTCTATTATATTATTTCTTCGGTAGTTTTGTAATATAAGCGACCCTTTATTGGGGGATGAGTTGTAATTGACAATCGAATGTGTCTGGTCATGCAACAGAGACTCGTCTTCGCTTGTTATTAGCATTCCCTTTTTGGTTTTGTTGTCTTAGTGGAAGAGTGAATGCTATAATGTGTCGTGTTAGTTATTTAGTATCTGTACCTGCTGTGTTGTCTTAAGAGAGTTGTGATTGACAATTAGATGCACTGTTGCTTTCTTGAGTGATTGGGGGAAAGTTAAAATCATAACTACAGGAAGAAGGCAAGCGCGTGGTTATTCCAAGAACGTTACCTAGGTAAAGACAATATTTGAAATATATATATATCTTTCCTTTTCCCTGTTATAATAGAGATTCTAATATATCATTCCTTTTCCTTGTTTTATTATCCAATAAAAAGATGAATAACTAGTTGTAATCAATTTAAAGGTGGTGTCGAATGATGTTATATCTGTGTGAGTTTAGGGTATAGCATCTCCTTGGCAGAGAAGGGCCAGTAAAGAACTTAGCTGAACTCCTAGTACTCTTTTGATTCGTATTTGCTAATATAAATCAATCAAAGAAAATCCCTAATCAAGTATTATTCTTTAGACAAGAAAATGTCGTCTAGTCAAAAATCGAATTGGGAGCGAAAAATGGACAGAGATTCGGCGATGTCTCTCTCTGAAAAAGTAGTGCTGTTATTTTGTCCGGATAAATATGATAACATACACCATAATGCGTAAGTCTACTTTTCCAATTTCACCACAAATTATTTGACAAATGATACCTCACAATGTGATAACCCGCATCAAATAATGGAGAACAAATTCCAACTTCCAGGAAACTGTTGTTTTCAAGTAAATCAGCCAACTTATCTGGCAGCTTCTCATATGGTGTAGGGGATTCTTACTTGCAAATATGCCACTCAAAAGACTTCATGTTCACATACAAGCCAGAAATTGCTCAACATAAGCGGAAACAACCATTTCCTCAGTCCAAGGTGCTCTCCTCTTTGAGCACTAAATGATAAGCGCTTAAGAAAGATGCTTGCATATTTGCTATTTCAGCAAGTGTTTCTAGACCTGCAGATATAACAACAGCAAACAGATAAGAACTCAAGCCAACTGCTAGCATGAATTTTTAGTTTTTCATTATGCGGCAGCATTAAATAAATTACTGCAATTTAGGAAATTTATGACTAATATTACCTGTTTCTTCTTTCCCCCTCCAGAATACCTATGTCTGTAGAGGGTTGAATTTCTTATCGTAATCGTTAGTCTAACAACTTATGTAGGGAAAGGAATTGAATGTTGTTGAATCGTTAGTCTAACAACATTGCTATCCTTGTTTAATAAGCCATTCCACTGTAGACAGCACGGAATGGATTGATTGCATGCCCAAGCTATGAATAGAATGTAATGCCTACCAAACCTGTGCAATATTATCTAATTGAAATACAAGACAACATACACTAGTGTCCTGATGACTATTTACCCGTCTCAAATGATAGTTGGGCAGATCTAAGCTTTGGAGAAACCAATGTACCAAACATGGACAGCAGCTTGAGTCTCTCTTTTTGAGCCTGAGAGTAAATGTGGATAGAAGCTTCAGACAGATGAACTAATCATTCAATTAAGACTTCTCAGCAAATCACAATTTCAAACATCTAAACTCGCCCGAGATGCTAGAAAATTTAGTTTCACGAGAAACCATTACAGATAGGTTAAAGAATTTTGTTTTGAACAGCAATAAATACCAAAACAGGGAGCAGGCTGGATATGAGCAAGCAATGGAAATATGACATTTCATGCTAGACACAGGTAGGGATAAAAACTTGTATATTCCAGGAACACTAACTTGGTCATTGGCGAAGTGGAGACTTCCATTTCCTACAACTTCCCCCTGCATATCTTTGCAGACAGGTGAAAACAAACAGTGCGATACATAAATCAAAATCAGATATGTAACATGGTGAAGTAAAGCACAGGAAAAAGTCAGAAATTAGATATCATCAGAAACTAGCCCGCATGCAAGAATCAGCTTGTAAGAGTTGCTGATAATTCCGAACACCACAAGATTGAAGTAATTTCAGTGGTATTTTCTGGTAGCAGAAACAGGGTAATATTGCGGATAGTTCTGAACACCGCAAAATTAAAGTAATTTCAGTGGTGTCTTCTGCTAGCGGTAACAGGGCAAATATCACTGAGTTCTGAGAAGGACCACTAAGCAGTAAACGATGTGAGGGGTGAGAATGTACCAAAGTTTACAGGTTGAATTTCTTTGCAAATCTCTTGATTATCAGATATACTGTGTGACAACTCATCGTTCACTGATGTCCCATCCGCTGATGCACATTTGGGATCTTCAGAAGACGCCCATTTACAAAGTGAGAAGTGGGGTTTCTCCATTCCAGAGCCAACTGCGAATCACAAGGGTTCTAAACACATTGTTAAATCTTCAACCACCAAGTAGAAGATCTCTCAACACTCTAACTAACTGTACAAGAGGAATTATTGGCAGGTAACTTACAAACAGCAGGCGGTAGGAGACAAAACATCCAGAAAAATCATAACAAAAGAAAAACTAGGCTGAGTAAGCTAAAAATAATGAAGCTGTTTCTTTTAAGCTCTTAAAATTAAACAAAAAAGAACTATGCCTCAAGCCCGCATGTCACGCCAGCACAAACGCATATCAAAAGCAAGAAGCACAAATTCTTACTAGTAACAACAAAGGCAGGATCATCATCATAAGTATAAATACAATGACGAAAGGAATAGAATTAGGGTGGTTACGCTAGACAGAATTAAGCTTTACGCCTTTTCTTTTCTTATTTTTAAGCTTTTACGCTTAAAAGGAAAAGAAAGAGGCTTTTATCACACATCTTAGGCCAGCAGAAGAGCAGATTGAACAACCACAAATTATCACTTTTAATAAGGAAAACTGAAACAGGGAACCGAGGCCGGGGGGGGGGGGGTAGAGGGAGAGACCAGCTTGAAAATGCACTGGCAACGTAGTGGAAGCAGAATGGTCTTTGAGATCAAAGAAAGCACTGTTGACGCGCGAAGCTCCCATGGAATGCCGAGCGCTGGCCAAATCCAGCCACCCCTGCAAGTATCACCACGCAATAATAGCAGTATGCCTTCGTCTTCCATTATTTCTTTCTGTCAATAGGACTTAAAAGATAAAATTGAATAGCAAAGAGCGTCATAAGTAGCAAGTTTTGAGCACCAAATGCTGTGGACTTGGTCATAAGTTGGTCGATTCGGAAAAGGGATTCGCAAAAAGCTGAAGAATATTCACCTGGCGAAGAGTGGAGAATAATGAATTCATCAGGATTAAATAGTCGTCGACGGAATCCAGAAACTCAATTACGTTTCCTTCGGCTCCGATAGAGAAAGATTCCTCCTTGCCTTCCCTAGATTTCTGTTGCGTGTCTTGTTCTTCCATTGAAATGAAGGTACGATCAAATATACTCCCACACACCAATTCTTGATCTAAACTATGACGCCGGAGTAGTAACGGCTCTGGATTAAGTACTGCCCTTTTTAATTTTCATTTTTCTTCATAAACTTCCTCCTAAATCCTAATCCCATTGAAATATTTATGCTCCTGTTTGGAATGTCCTTAGTTCCTGTATAAGGTAAGGTAAGTATTTGATTTTTTATTTTTAACTTATCAATAGAGAACGTGTGCAGAAAAAAACTAAAAACGGAAAAACAAACGAAACGTAAGTATTTCTCCTTCGCGATAGAGGTTTTTTTTTCCACGAAAGGAACGATTTTATAGATGAATATCAACAAAAAAAAAACTTTACAAGGGCCTACGAATTACGATCAATGCGCAAGCACTCCCTATACAAAAAAAGAGCGCCAAGTCCATATTATGCGCCAAAATAAGCGTTCTAAGTCTAGTCATAGAATCCTTCACAAAAATAGACGGAGGTAGTAACATATCCACAGTGTTATGCACAAGTTGATTCCGCCAAAACCACCCGCCATAAGCCACCTCGCGGAAGATATACCGCCACCCCAAAACAGTAACCTGGACACCCAGATTGACCGATATATTCAAATCCACTCACTCCTTACAAGAAAGTGGCCGACTCGTATATTTTTTTTTTCTTCTTATAGAGAGGTATAGACATGCATGAGGTGGACTCGTTTATTTTTTTTTTTCTTCTTCTTCCATTCCTTCTCTATTTTTCTTGGACTCCCCGTTCTATTTTTTCTGTCATATTAAAGTGAAACGAAGATGTGCATTAAATAATACATGTAATCAATATATGCATCGTTACTTGCTCTAGGTCGTTGCATTAGATCTTTGGCAAACGAATCATCATCAGAAGCGGAAGAATAGAGATAACTGAAAATGTTAATGTCATTATCTTGACTAAATGTATGTCTGATATCTACGGCTAGTGTCAGGAATGATTGCCACCTACGACCAAACCATACAAAAGAGAAAAAGAGCACCAGCAGAGTCAAGTTTATTCGAAAGAAAAATTGAGATAAATTTCTCTAATATTTCAGCACACAAAGATGGTTAAACAATAATTAACTTAAACGTCAGAGGGTTTTTCTTGGAGTAACAACTTTGGGACATCTAACATTATTGATTTTATAGGTTCTTCATCATCACTTACTGGTAGTTTCCTCATTTGTGGATGAATCTTCCTCGGACAGTCCAGAGTGTACGCAAGCGGTGCAAGAAAGCCCTTTTTTTAAGAGATCGTGGAATAAACGTCCGAGCACAATTTCAAAGTGCGCAAAATAGCAACTATTATGACACTTTTGACCCCCCATATATCATCTCTTCTATTTTTAGACTGCAATAAGTTTGAAGAATGTCCTGAACTACTAAAGTGTAAAACTCTCCCCATGCACGGAGGAAAAAAGCCAGAAAATGGTTTCAAGGGTTATCGTCTTAGTTAATATATTCTTTTTGACAACTGACCTAAAAATTCAAGTCACAATTTGTATTTTGTAAACCTTTTGTTAAAAACTCTTCACATTTGATGGGTGGCGGCAAGGTTTCCGAATCAAACAAGTATAGGATAAAGAGGGCTTGACCTTGCAGTACATGGACACATAAGGAAAAACGGGTATATCCATGGCATTGGTATCTCGAGGAAGTTTTATCTTTTTTTTTTTTACGTTGAATACCTGCATGTGGTTTTGTATAAAAAAAATGAATCCCCATAATATATTTGATAAACAAAAAGTAGCCCACCATTATATACACCCTACTATGAAAATAAGCCTCTAACCCAAGATCAGCAGGTCTTGTAACCTCAGCTGTAAATCAACAATTTTGGTCGGGGTGTTCTGCAGCTTTAGTTTCGGTAGTCTACTTGGTTTATACGAACAGTGTAAATCAGCTTGTTTCGTTGAGCTTTCGGCGAAAATAATTTGTGGGATTAACCAACGCATACTTAAAAAAACAAAAAGAACAAAAGCTGCAACCAAGTTATCGATAGCTACAACTATTTACAATTTCATACGTCAAAAGTTAAAGAAGAAAAGAACAAATGCTGCTACCAAGTTATTGATAGCTACAACTATCACAATTTATGTAAAACTCCATAAAAACGAACCATAAATAAGAAGCAATATACAAAGAAGACGCATAATGCAAGCATTCTCCCGCTGCCTATTCCGTATAATGTTCAATTAAACAATAGAACAAAACCCAAATTTCATAGGAAACAGGAAAACACTGGCTTTCCGAAAGCCCTCTAGAGTTCCCAAAGCTCACGTCCTTTGCTCTTTCAATCCTTACACGTTACCTACAACACAGCACTAAAATGACTGATTTCAATGAGTTCAGTGGCCGTTGTTAGATGCCATGAAAAGAAATTGAAATATTAACGCAAAATAATATCTATTGCCATATTGTCGGTCTTTCTAATCATACAGAGACACCAAATGGCTACCTATTCTGTATAATTTTTGTTTCAGCTCTGCTGTAACTTCAGGACAAATTTGTTAAGCATTGTCTTCAACTCTTGCAATAAAGCAAGTTCATGATCAGTCGTAAATCATAATTCATTTGACTGCATGATGCACCGAACTGCAATTATTAGTTGAAAACACTGCATTGTGTTTCTTTTGAGTGATATTGTTAGCATAGCTTTCCCGCTCACATTCTTTTCAACACACCAACTTACAAACTATTTTTTTTTTATTTCACCACTATACTTAACTCATATTTATACCAACTTACAAACTAAATTCCTTCATAAACATTCTCAGTCAAAACTTCAGACTCTGGATTGTTTTCGATTGAACATCAGCAGCTTATTAGGGTCGAGGGACGATGAGCAGTCGGCAAAAAGGTCCAAACGTCCATAAAAGAACCGACAATTTCAAAGCCATTAGGCACATTTCTTCGGAGTTCGGAAGCTGAATTTAGATGAATCGAACCGTTGAACCAAATATAAAGAACTAAGTTGTTTAGTCGGCAAATTTTCTATCAAGTCAGTCATTGCTTTGAACATTTGAGAAGACTCTATAAAGAACATGTAATAAAACAAAAGTAGGAAGCATACCAATTGTCATTGATAGACCCCCAAAATTGCTGTACGATAATGATTAACCCTATCAGAATGTCCCTGCGACATAAAGAATACAAAAGAAGAAATAATTGGGACTTGTAGCATCGCTTCTAAACTTGTCAAGCAAAGCTGGTTATACAAGTTGTCAACCACTCTCGCTTTCATCTAAAATCGAAATTAACCAATAACATAAGAGATCACTATCTTCAAATAAAAATCCTCACCCCGGCGTATAAGTGAATTCAATATTCCGCACTCCCAAAAAAATGGTTGATCTACCAGTGAAGGATCCTTCATCAGGAGCAATGAGTCATGCGAAATCTACACTAGAAGTTAAACAAATTATAATTTAACACTTTAAATGCTCACAGAAAATCCCAAATTTGACCCCATTTTTCTCCTGAAGCTCTTGAGGAAACGACATCTAGAATGTGAATCAAGTGACTTTGACTCTAGACTTGGGATTCCCCATGAAAGATAAAAAAAGACTAACATCAACATCCTTAGTATTTTCAAGTGCCAGCAAAGGGAACATTCTCATTGAACAAAAAAGATAATTTAGGAATGGATCCATCAAGTCCACATCGAAATTCACTTTAATGGCATAAAAAAACCAACAATATCTGAACTAATTACTTTGGTAGAGGAAGCTTGCTCGTAACGTATGAAACTCTGAAGCAACTTCAGAATATGCTCTTACACTTCTTTAATAATTAATAATCAAACTAGTTTACAGCTAAAAGAAATCTGATTTACACTACACAATAATATATGAATGTAAGGTAATGGTACCAAGCATGTAAATTGTGTATGAATTGAAAGAAAGGCAGGTCTGTACAGAATGGCCCTTAAAGGAATAAAACCAAGCACTGAATTTCAGTTCTTAAGAGAAGAAACTCATCTGCAACGTATCTACAAGGATATCATGTGTCTGCATTCTTCATCCCTGATAAGTTTCAAACAAGTGTGTAAACCTACTGAATCCTATCTGGTACAGCCAGGAAATGGGAAGAGTCAACCTGCAAGACACTGTACATTTCAGTAAATTGACATCCCAAAGTTCATCATTCAAGTTCAGGAAGTCCTTGTCCAGTTGCCCAAGAGGCGGTAATTGTTAGCATTATATCCACAGTAATTTCGGATAGCAGTTTCTACTTTCATACCACCTTAAAACGACTGACATCCAAGATATTGGTATCTATATCCATTATCATAAAAAGATATACGTAACTTTGAAATCGAGATGAACCGAGTTCATTCTAAATACCATGATGAATACAAGTAAAATCAGTTATCAGAAGTTATTCTTATCAATCCATAATTTATAAAAGTTAAAACTAGGTTCCTATTTTTTCAAAGCATTCAACCTTGGTCACTGAAGGGACGAGCAGCAAAAGCAAGTTACCAAGTTGAGCTAAGGTCATGTGCTCAAGTCGTAGAAACCATCCACAGAAACTTAAGGTAACAATGCGTATAGTAGGCGCAGGCCTACAGAGCGAGACTTTTCCCTGCAATGAACATAGGCAGAATGGTCCCAAATACCCCCTACCCCCACCCCCTTTTCCCACTTCTTCAGTCACTGTAGCGAACCGGATAAAGAAAAATATGAAATCTCTCAATTGCATTTTTGTGATGTAGTTTACACGCTACATGAATATGTCAGTTACAACACAGCACAACCTAATTTTACAAACAAATCTTATTTTTCCATAACCGTGTGTTCCACCACCCTCCAAGTCGGGGACATAGATGTTAATCATTCCTATCTTGGCGTAGTAGATCCTCAAAGACAGGTTTGAAGATTTTTTTGTTCTTTGGATAATATATTAGTCATACAAAAGCATCCATTTACCACTTTTCCTCCAATAAAATGTATATCCACCTCCACATGTTTTGTGTGATCATAATGGACTGGATTGTGAGCAATTCGAACAGCTGCTTGATTGTCATAAAATAATTGCACAGAACCTTGCTAGGAATCTTCAACTCAGCAAATAAGAGTTGGTTCATCTGCTAATAATTCGTCCACTTTGACTTGTAAAGTTTTAAGTTCCAATCCCGCTGCCACCAATCCCTTTTGGTGGACAATCTGTAAATTTCACTTTAAGTATTTGATGAGGTTGGTGATATGCCTTGATCCTGGACTGTAGAAGCCTCCTCTCATCTAAGCTTTTAGTAACCAAAAAAAAAAGGAAAATTCAAATCATTAAATAGTCTCTTCCAAACCATAGGCCTTCACAAGCCATGTGCTAAAGATTTGAACTCTCTGCTTTAACACTACTTCTAACCACAAGATGCGACCTTTAACTTCTTCAGCTTACTAAATTGCCCCCTACATAAATGCAGTAACCCGAGATAGATCTTCTGTCCACCAAAGAGCCTACGCAATATGCATCAGTGACAATCCTTACATTCCTATGAGTTTCTTTTCTGACAAAAGTCCTGCCTTAGTAAACCATGTCTCTCTTGGTGAGTGTATAAATTGACTTACATTGTTATTTTCATGTTGATCCAAAAGAGAAAGAGAGAGAGAGAGAGAGAGAGAGAGAGAGACAAGCTTTATGTAAATACTGTGAAGTGTTATTTCATATACTATGGTTCTGACATGTTTGGCTACAAATTTGGGATGACAAAAACAAAAAGATTATGAGACAATGTGACGTGACATTTGATAAAACTGTCATGTACAAGGACAAAGTGAAGAAGGGTTCAGAGACCAGAAAGCAATCGGGAGTTGAGGTTGGGTTGCTGAAGAGTCTGCCCAGTCATGTTGCAACAAGATCTCAAGAAACTCTTGAGACTGTTGTTGAAGAACAAGAGGCAGAGCCAGTGACACTTGACCAGGCGTTGAAAAGATCATCGAGGACAATTAGAGCACCAGATATGTATTCAACTTAATTATATTATTTGTTGTTGACTGATGAATAAGAATCACAATCTTTTGATGAGATCCTACAAGTGGATGATTCAATCAAGTGAGATCAAGCCATAGATGATGAGATGTGCTCACGTGAAAAGAGTAACATGTGGGTGTTGATTGAGTTACTTGCAGGAAAGAGAGCTTTGTTGAACAAGTGGGCGTTTAGAATCAATACTGAACTAGACAGCGCAAGGAGGTTCAAGGCTCGGTCGTAATTAATAGATACAAAGAAAAGATATTGATTATTTTCTCCAGTTGTGAAATTAACTACTATTTGAATTATGTTGAGTATTGTTGTATCAGAGAATTTGCATCTTGAGCAAGTGGATGTAAAGACAACATTTTTACATGGAGATATAGAAAAGGAGATCTATATGCAGCAGTCAGAAGGATTTGTTGTTCCAAGGAAGGAGCATATGGTGTGCAAGCTCAACCTGAGTTTGTATAGATTGAAGTAAGCACATAGACAATGGTACAAAAAGTTTTGACTCCTTCATGATAAAGAATGGTTTTCACAGGAGTGAAAAGGACCAATGTTGTTACTTCACGAAGGCTATGTGGATGATATGTTGATTGTAGGTTCTAGTATAAGGGAGATAAACAGTCTGAAGGCTAGCCTTTCTTCAGTGTTTTAGATGAAAGTTTGGGGCGCAGCAAAGCAGATTCTTAGGATGAGGATTTCTCGTGATAAACTTGCTGGTATTTTAAATCTATCCCATGAACAGTACTTGAGAAGGTGTTGTCCAGATTTAAGGTAAATGATGTTGAACGCAGGACTACTCTATTGGTGAACCATCTAAAATTGTCAAAGGACCAGCCGCCCAAGATAGTTGAGGAGCGCAAGCACGATACTTGTTTCATATGCTCTGCAGTTGAAAGTCTGATGTATGTTCTAGGTTGTACCAGACCAGATATAACATATACAACCAAAGTTGTGACCGATATAACTCGGGACTACTCTATTGTCGAATCATCTAAAATTGTCAAAGGAGCATTCGCCCAAGATAGTTGAGGAGCCCAAGCACATAACACTTGTTTCATATGCTCTGCAGTTGAAAGTCTGATGTATTCTATGGCTTGTACCAGACCAGATATAACACATGCAACAGGAGTTGTAAGCAGGTACATGTCAAACTTGGAAAGAACATTGGAGAGTTGTAAAGTGGTTTCTGAGATATCTGAAAGGTGCATCCAGTACTTCACTTTGTTATAGAAATAACAAAGTGGTTCTACAAGTTTTGTAGATGCTCATTTTAGTGGGGATGGGGACTCGGGGAAGAGCACATTTGGTATATCTATACTATAGATGGAATAGCAATGAGCTGGATGTCGAAGCTTCAAAAATGTGTTGCCAATTCATCTGCTGAAGCGAAATATGTGGCAATAGCTGAAACTAGAAAAGAGATGATATGGCTCGCAGATGATCTGGAGAGTAGGCAAGAAGCAGCGCGAGAAGATTCTTTATAGTAATAGTCAGAATGCTATACATTTAGTGAAGAATCCAGTCTATCATTCAAAGACAAAACACATAAGAAGACGGTACCATTTCACCTATAGATCAGTGGAAGATGGTGATGTGTTTGGAGAGGATAAAGGGTGCAAAAAATCCAGCAGACATGTTGACAAACCGTGTTGATGTTGAAAAACTGAGGTTGTGCAAAACCTTGGTTGGTGTTCTGTAGATTCTGTAGGTGTTGCGGTAGGTGATGATATTAATGATGAAGGAATTTTTTTTTCCAGAATGATTTTTTTTTTGATTGACTAGATCAGTCAAGTAAGAGAATTGTTAGGTTGTGAAACCTCACATTAACTGTCAAATAATGTTATTCACGCAATTAAACATAAACTTTAGGCCGTACCTTTATTATTCCGTGTAACTATTTTATAGCATATATTCTCTGTGACTGTAAATACCCTAATCATCAGTATAAATAGACGAAAACCATCATAGAGTTTACCCATTGGGTGTTACCACGTAAATCACGTTCTCTCTCTTTCTTTTTTGTTTCCGTTTTTACTTTGATCAAAGTGTATATGAGTTTTTAGATCGTTAGAATTATGTGTGGCAGGCTCATCCGGGTGGAGGCAGCGGACCTCGCCGTTCGCAATCGCAATAGTTCTTGCACCAGGCTCAGGCGCAGTAATGCATGAAACTTCAGTATGATGCTAGGCACCGTCCAGTGAAGTTCCAAGTTGGGAAATTGGTTTGATTGAAGCTTCGTCCTTACCCGCAGTTAACCGTGGCGCAGCACACCAGCTCCAAGCTGTCGCTCAGGTTCTTTGGCCCATTTCAGGTCTTAGCACGTGTTGGTGTGGTTGCCTACAAGATGACCCTACCCTCTAGGAGTAGGATCCATGACATTTTCCACGTCTCTTTGCTCACCCTCCAAGAGGCCTGTCACAGACCAGCTAGCTGATTCCCTCGTCTCCATGTTACGAGGGTCATGTGCTACCCGTTCCTCGTCCGATTTTGCAAGCTAGTATGAACTGTGGTCTTTGAGAGGTGTTGATTCACTGGAAGAATAGTCCGGCGGATGATGCAACCTGGGAAGAGTTGGATACAATTCGAGCGGCTTATCCAAAATTTGAGCCTCAGGGCAAGGTCAATCTTGAGCAGGGAAGTGTTTGTGTGGGTAACAGCTGATTCTGTTTCTATTTTGTTCATTATGTTTACTTGTTATTTCGTTTTGGCCTTTATGTGATATAGCTGGGCTACAGTAAGTTTACTTAATTGCAAGACTTTCCCATTATGAGGTTTGGTGATGGTAGCCTATTAAGGGCAGAAGGTTGAATAATGAAAGACATTCTTTTTTTCTTTTTATCAAATTAATCTTCTCTTGAGAACAGGAGAGAAAGGGGCCGCTTCTGCCAGGCAGGGCAGCGGCACAACGGGTTGATATCATTTGGTTCCGGCAACTCAAGGAAATGTTCTGGCATCTGGAAATGTGACTAGTCACAAACTAGAGCTCACAACAAGTTCACTAGAGATGAACTCCCTTCAGCATACTGAGTTGCTGAGGTCTCCCACTCTAGCTTCATGGATCTTGAGAATACTAATCAAAAGAGAAGCACTGTGCAAGAAAATTAAATTGCACGGTTCTGATAGCCCCAACCACCTCAAAATCAGAAATTACATTTAAGGGTTGTCATAGATTACACTGCGTATCTTCATCTATTTTTCAAAGAATAATTTCATTAAGGAAACAGTGGTACAATCCATTATGTATGATTCAATTTAGTAGAATAATGGAATTTATGCATAAATAACAAACTAATACGTGCACAGATGTCGTATAACCTTAACGTTCTATATAACTTTTAGTGTTTCGCTCCCCACACCTCATTAAAAAACTGAGATTAATTATCATTTTTGCAATTTCTAAAATCCAAAAATTCATTCTTTTCCAGTAATAACATTTATCAACTAACCTCTTCTTCATATACTATATAGCCCCCAAACAGAAAACGGAAAATAGGATTTGTGGACTTCAACTCCAATTCAGTGACCTGGAAGCAGAAAAGTGAAAAACAAATAAGATACCTAGCTACTTGATCGCCAGAACCGCGCAATTATAATTTATGGATGACATACCATTACATACAGTCTTGAAACCTATCAGTTCAATGAGCCACGACATCTGCAAATTGATGCAAGCCTCACAGTCAAGGAAAGCTAATCTTACACGAAACAACCAGTACATGAAACAATTGTAGGAACAGTGTGATAGCGGGAATGGGAAGGGGTCGTACACTTTCTGCAATTTATGTTGGTCAACGCATAACAGAATTATTTATTACGTACAAATACAATTGTTGAGGATATTACAACTGTGCTGGAAATGAGGAAGAAGGTTGAGGAGCTGGGCGGTGGACATGAAATTAAAGTTCTCTCTAAAATCTGGTGCTCCAACATTCACTCTCTGTCCTCTCCTCCACCACGATTTCAGCTGATAACGTATCTATTTCTCCGATAACGTCTATTTCCCTACTCACTTCTTTTTCCTCTATCCTCTCTACTTCCTTCGAAATTTTCATCTTTCTCCATCTGATTCTTCTCTATTTGAACAAAACCCGGCTGATACAACATATCTGTCTTCCCGTTGGCCATCTAGACCACTGGGGCCACTGTAAATAGCGGTCGGAGTACAATCCACTACCCCATTCTACGTCAGAAAGGCTGGGTTTTTGTGACTTGACCAAGCTCTTGAGGGATCATTAAGACCTCTAAAAATCCTCAACATGCAAATATCTAAAGGCTAAATCAGTTTGGGCTTCTCAGCTCAAGCCTGATTTCGCTCCAAAAACTTCATCGACACACTCCTCAGCTATTATTAATGATGATAATGGGAACTGTTCCTTCGCTATCAATCCACAAAGAGTAGCCGAGGATAAAAGAAAGTGGAATTTCTCCATATTGGACAAGTTGTAGGAAATATATTGCCTCTTTTTTCAACATGAAGAACTTTGCAGAGCATCGATGGAACTCGAAGAGTCTTCTTGAAGTGCAACGGATTGATGAACTAATCATATTCAGATTTCAGTTTGAGGATTCTAAATAAAGCATCTTTGATCTTTTCCCCATGCTATTCGGGAATATGATATTTTTGCTATGGCCTTGGACGTCAAATAAACCTATTCAGAGACTAAAACTTTACGCAGTTCCAGTTAGGTTGAAATTCTCAGGCCTTCGAGCACACTACTTGAATGCCTATGTTCTAGATGGGCTTGAGATGGGCTTGGTAAACTAATTGGTAAGCCTTTATTCATGGATAAGCTTATGGATAAGCTTACTATGACGCAGGCTAGAGCGGTGTTCGCAAGGATATGCGTAGAAGTTAAAGCGGAAAAGCCCTCTCCAAAAACCATTAACTTCACAAACGAGTATGGTCAAGACTGCACTCAAGAGATGATATATGAAAGGATGCCAACACAATGTTTCAAATGTAAGACTTTCGGGCCCTCCTTTAAAGATAAACAGCAACTTGAAATCAAAGTTCCTACTAAAAGGGATTCAACTTATAACGAAGCTACTAAGAATCCAAACATATATCAGAATAACCCAAGTCATCAGAATGCCCAAAGGACACAATTGAAGAAAGATGGAACAGATAGAACAAGGCAGATAAGCAAGGAACATACTTCCCTTCCAGGGAACAAATAACAGACAAGGGCAAAAGCAAGGTAACTGAAACAGATGAGGGCATAGAGGAATGGAAACGTAGTAAGATAGGATATATGAGGAGTATTTCAGTAACGAGGACCACTCCTCAAGAACGACAAAGACAGAAGCAGCTAGAACATGGTAAAGAGGATGACAAGGGTTACTTAAGGAGCCCAAACAAGGAAAGTAAGAACAGTGATGAGGATAGCTCAGCATCTCAACAAACAAAACAAAAGAGGAAGGGAATGCATAAAGCAATGGGTCCTAAGTCTTCAACTGTGGGAAGCCATTACCAGCCGATGGAAGTTAACCTAGAAATACATCTTTTCGAAGAAGCTAATCAAGTGGTATCTTTCCCCTCTCCTATCAAACATGGCAGTAATACCAACAAACATACTTCTTTTACAGGGATAAGTAATGACAAGAATCAAGAAATTCGCCAAACAGACAGTTGGAAAGGTGGGCTAGAGATAGCTAAGGACAAAGATGACCTTAAAGGAAGGAGGAGCAGGGTTACTTGTCTTCCTCCTCATCTGATACTGGAAGAGACAACCATCAGCCTTCACATGAAGATTCCACGGATAGTTACATTCCACTAGGCCACGTTTATGATAGAACATCTTCTGAGCCTAGGATTAAGTGCAAAGATCAGCCTAGTGCACATAAGACAAACCCCGACAATAGTGTATCAAACTCAACTGACAATGATATTGAAGAAGCTCTTTTAAAGGTGAGGGACACCCCACCATAGTAAAGAAGGGACCCTCAATATCTAAACAGCCAACTAAAGAGGGTAGTAGCGGAAGACCTAAAGGTTCAAAATAAAAAATAAAAAATAAAAAAGATGACTAAGTTAACATGTTAGAATATAAGAGGACTTTACTCCTCTTAGACAACAGGATGTTAAGAATTTTATTATGAACAGAAACATAGGTCTTATTGGCCCGTAAGACCCAAAAAAACTTCAATAGCATTTCAAGGAAAACTTTGAGGGGTTGGGATGTTGTCAGTAACACACTCCCTACCCTTGTATCTCAATTATGATAGCATGGAATCCAAATCTATTTGAAGGGATCCGTAGTGCAGAATAGTCTGTTACCTGTAGCATAAGAACACTCTCTATTAACGATGAACAGTTTATTCTAACGGTAGTCTATGATTATAATGGGAGGAGTAATAAAAAGGAATTATAGAGAGAAGTAAAATACCAGAACCAGTTACATGATACCCAGCCTTGGTTGATCAAAGGAGATTTCAACATGATCCTATATAATCAAAGGAAATCAGGAAAGAAGAATGCAGATAGGAATGATTTAATGACTGGATTTGGAATATGGATATGGTTAATATCCCTTCAAGAGGATTTGAGTACACTTGGTCAAATAATAAAGATGAGGATGAAAGACTATACACTGAGATTAGGTGAGCAGAAGCAAGGTTATTAAATACCTCAGATCACATATTCTGCAAAGAACACTGGAAAATTCAGAACCCACATTTCCAGCTTGACTACCAAGACCCTCTCACTTTGATCGTGCTCTTCGAGTTCTTACCATCCAAAAATACCTTAAATTCTGGACATAAACCATTTAAGTTCATGAGTAGTTGGATGAAACACCCTAGTTTCAAAGGCATTCTTAAGGAAAATTGGGAAGAGCCTGAAAGGGGCAACCTAATGGTAAGACTGGTCGGAAAACTAAAGAGGCTAAGGACCCGTTAAAGTAACTGAATAAGGAGAAATATATCAGTATCACTGTTAGAGTTGATATGACTAGAACCAAATTAGAAAGCAATCAAACTGACCTTGTTAAGGATCCCACTAATAGACAACTGCACGACAGCATTAGGAATGCTAGGAATACCTACCTAAACCTCTTATCCTTTGAGGAACCATTCTTTAAAGAAAAATCTAAGATTAAGTGGATGAAAGAAGGAGATAAGAACACTTACTGATTCCATAGAACAGTGAAAGTTCACAATGCTAGGAACAAAATTTTAAGGTTGCAGAATGATGATGAGTTATGATGGAGGATTTAAGCAAATCCAACAAATATCCATAGACTTTTCAAGAACATATTCACTGACACCTTACCCATTAGCATTTCTATTGAACTGGTAACACTCTGACTGAAACTCAGTCACTCACCCTTTACCAACCTATCTCTAGATATGAAACAAAGCAATCATTTTTCTCCATGAAGTCAGAGAGCGCTCCCAGGCCTGATGGGTTTATCTCTGATTTCTTTAAAACTAATTGGGACCTACAAGGTGAAGAACTCATCAAGGCAGAAAAGTTCTTCAATAGGAGTTTCATGTATTACTCATAAATGCTACTGCCATCTCATTGATCCTTATGATCGACAACCCAATAAGCATAAGGCAGTTCAGACCCATATTCTGTTGCAATGTTATTTATAAAGTCATATCCAAGATCCTTAACAACAGACTAAATCCATTGATTCCTCATTTAATTGATGAGAATCAATCGCCCTTTATTAGGGGTAAGACCATACAAAAGAATATGCTCTTAATGAATGAATTGGTAAAAAATATAAGAGGAAAGGTGGTCCTAAGTGTTGCACTATCAAGGTAGATATAACAAAATTGACACTATGAGTTGGTCATACCTAATGAGGATCCTAGATGGTATGAACTTCTCACAGAGATACTTGAATTGGATTAAGTTGTGTATCTCCACCGATTCTTTCTCCATTAATTTGAATTGAGCATTAAATGGTAATTTCAACGCCTATAGAGCCTTGAGACAAGGAGACCCCCTTTCTCTGAGTCTTTTCCTCCTTATTATGGAATGTTTCACACAGCTATTGGAAAGGAAAGCCTCCGACTCTAGATTTAGCTTTCGTCTTTAGTGTGAACCCCTTAGCATCTTCTCTTTTGTTTTTGCGGATGATTTATTTATCCTATAAAAAACAGACATACACTTAGAATAATTAAAGAGGCCCTAGAGAAATTCCAAAGCTTGTCAGGATTGCAGCCAAATCTTTAAAAGGTTTTCACCTCTGGCATTAGTACACAGGAAAAGGATACATTGGCCAGAATTTTAGGTATGCCCGTTATATTTCTTCCTATTAGATACCTAAGTGTTCCGCTGATAGTAGGAAAGCTATCACTATGACACTGTTGATAACCCTGCCTTTTTACAACACTTGTAAATTTTTTGAACCAAGTCCTGAGGAACTATTTCAAGCCATAAAGTGATCTATTAAGTTTGTATACTATATCACTGTTTGACTCATTCCTAAAGCCTGGTGGAATGCTCATGTAAACCTCTTCCTGAAGATCTCCATTAAGAAATGCATTCTTCATGTTAAGTTGATACAAATTCCAATCAAGATTCACTGCTAATGTGAATATAACTTTTACTGTATTTAATTTGACAACATGGGCAAAAGTTTCTAAGTAATCTATTCCATGAGTTTGAGTAAAGCTTCTAGCCACTAACCTAGCCTTGTACTTGTCAAGAGTTCCATTAGAGTTATACTTAACTGTGAAAATCCACTTACACCCTATTGGTTTTATTCCCTCAGGCAATGGTGTGAGTTTCCAGGTATTAGTCTAAAGTAAAGCACTCTTTTCGTCATTAACTGTATGTCTCCAGTATGATAAAGCTTTATTGATATCTGTAGGTACTAAGGTGGTATCCAAGATAGTGGTAAATGTCTTAAAATGGGGCTGGAGTTCTGAATAAGTCATAAAGTTGTAGAGTAGGTGTTGTGTACACTCTCTTACTCCTTTTCTGAGTGCTATAGGTCTGTCATCTACGTCTAGATTATTGTTAGACCACATGGTGCTTGGTTCGCCAAAAGATTCAATTCCTAGTCGGTTTTCTTTGTGTCTACGTGTACAGATTTTAGTGATGGGAGGACTGATAGGAGTGTCAGTTTCTGCAGTGTGCTTAAGTACTGTTATAAAAGGAACAGTGTTATGAGGGCGGTTAAAGGATCTATTATGAAGATTTGGATGATGCTGATGCTTAGGGTCCTCTGGTTCAGACCTGTTACGAGTTATGTCTACGAGGTTCCAAGTATTTTCCTGGGCTTGATAGCGTGGTTGGTTGTCATAAAAAGGTAGTGTTTTATTGAAGGATACATTTAATGTAATGTAAGTCTTCCTAGCAGAGAACAATAGCATTTATACCCTTTTTGTGTGCCAGAGTATCCAATGAAAATGCATTTACCTAACTTAGGATCAAGTTTGCTTCTATATATTGGTTGTATATGCACATATACTGTGCATCCAAACACCTTACATGGGAGTTCAGAAAGTAGCTTGGTGTGTGGGTAGCTAAGGAGTAATTTTTGTTCAGGTGTGAGGTAGTTTAAGACCCTTGAGAGCATTCTGTTTATGAGATACATTGCTATGAGTACAGTTTCTCCCCAATATTGTGTGGGAACCTGCATAGAGAACATTAAGGCCCTTGTGACTTCTAGTATGTGCATGTTTCACTTGTCAGTAATCTCATTTTGTTCAGGTGTATTCAGACAGGGAATCGATGATATATGCCTTCCTCATTCATAAATTGTTTCAGATACTTTATCTAAATACTCAAAAACATTGTCAGATCTTATGGTTTTGAACTTTACACCAAACAGCTTTTGTACCTATATATAGAAAACCTTAAGGACTTGACATGTCTCTGCTTTGTACTTGAGTAAGCATACACATGCTAACCTGGTATAGTCATCTACAAATGTGATGAACCATTTATTTCCATTGATATTGGTTATCCTTAAAAGCCCCCAAATATTAATATGCACAAGGTTAAATGGTTGATTCTCCTTGTATAGTTTTGCAAGATATGTATGTCCTATGTGTTTAGCAAGTTGGCAAATATCACATGTTAATAATCTGGGATCAATTTCAGTAAATAAAGCTGGCAAGATTTTATTCAACTACAGAAAATTAGGGTGCCATTGTCTCTTGGCCAGAGCAGTGTTTGATCAAGGATTTGCCCTTTATTACAATCAGATTTCTCTAACTGAGTTTTATTCCTTTGACTATATAGTACACATGATTGTTTTTTACCAGCATGTAGTAGGAACAAGTCTCTTATCTTTTAGCACAATCAATCTTCAACTTCATTTTTTCTCATGACACAAGCATTCAATAGGTGAGAAATTTACATGACAATTATTATCTGTCATTGCTTTTCCTAAAGAGAGTAAGTTAAACTTCAGATGTGGTACATGTAATACAGCGTATAAGATGAAATCGAAGTTATTTTTATTGTTCATGTACCCATTACTTGAACAATTTTCTCATCTGCTATTGTAACATGTCTATACATAAAATATCTATTAAGAGCATATCATCCCTGTCATGTGGTCAGAGGCCCTGAGTCAACTATCCATGATTGGCCTTGATCATTGCAGAGGGTTTCCTGCATTTGCCATGAAGCCTGAATAGGCTCTTGGACTTCAGTTTGCTGTTGATTTAGTGGCATGAGACGGGCTTGAATATGCTGCCATGCACGTGTGAGTTGGGTGAAGTATTTAGTGACAGTCATGTCACCTTGCTTGATATCTTGCAGATGGGCATCAATCTTATACAACTCAGAGGAATTGTCATTCTTGGAGTACATTTCTTGGGCTGCAACCCAGATTACTTGTGTTGTGGAGTACAACAAGAAGTCCGCACTGATGTCAGGGTCTATGGATCCTATGAGCCAGGACAAGAATTGTGACCAGGAGAGATAATTGTTACCAATCAACTTGTGACCAGTAATTAACATAGGGATCTCATCATGTTGAGAGTTGGAAGACCCTGCTCCAGTTTTGTTTTCTGGAGTGGAAGTGAGCTCAAAAGCACTTGATGTAGATGTCTTAGTGGCCATGATATAGAAAAGAAATGATGAAGGTGGTGATTTTGCATGTTACAGCTCTGATACCATAAAGATAGTTGAAAGGAAAATTGTATTTCATATTACACACGAACACATGTATTGAAGGACTATTTATAGACTTGAGTAAAGGCTGGATAACTGTAGTATCTTCTAACCATAAAAGGACTTTAAATTGGGATTAACAGGATCTCACTAATTTAGGGAAGATGTAATTACTCCTAATTGGTATCTATTTAGAATATTATACATGATTCCTTTCCTTTTATCCTTGATTTACCCGTACACTTTCTACAATGCCCACTATGTTAAGAAAAAGATATGAAGTGGACAAACATCTTTTCGGTATGACCTCTGACATCCTTGAGGTATTTTGAACTCCAACCATCCTGAACTGATAAGGAAATTAAGCATTAGTGATGCAGCTAAAGTTTCAGATGTCGCGGAAGGATGCAATTGGAGATTACCCTATGGTAGAGAGTGAGACTCCCATGCAGTTCAGCATTGCTTGCAATTATATAAGAATAAAGCAAGGTAATGATTGTTGGATTTGGAAGCCTAGTGCAATTTTCTATATTAAACAGGCAACCTTTAGCTCTACAACCTCATTCTCCTTTTATTGATTCACATAGAGTTGTATGTTGTAGCAACTTTCTTCCACATTATGCAATTGTCTCATGACTTGCATGTTGGAAGAGAATATCTACACTTGACAAACTGATGGATTGGGGACTGATTCGATCAAACTCTTGTCTATTGTGTTGCAGGTTCATGAAGGACCATGATCATCTTTTTTCCACCGTGTCTACTCTTGCAAAGTGTGGAGTGATGTACTAAGAAAAATGAAGTGCCATATTAGGTCTACCAACTGGCATTATACATTGGATTGGCTCAACTCCAGAAACATTTGAGGCTCAAAACTCCAAAAGGACCTTGCCACTTTCGCTTTCTCTGCTACGGTCTAGCCCTTATAGAGAGAGAAATAATAGACTACACCAACAAGTGGCTAGAGACCATGATGTTGTTATTAGAGACATCCTTCAAAACATTTGCTACGTTGTGGAGTCTTGGAAAAGATACAAGTATACCAAATTTAACTGAGAGCTAGCCATAAGTTTGAGAGTATCATTGGAAGTCCTATCAAGTCCTGATACAACTATAGGACAATGATGACGCTAAAATGGATGATAAAACTCTACATGACACTCCGCTAATTGAATGTTGCTTATGCAACTCTATCCCATATTAATCTGTTGTACCAGCGGTGAAGTTGGTGGACCTCTAGGTTCTTTCTTCTTAGATGAATCACGCTGTGGACGAGCAGTTCGGCCTTGACGTGATGGAGAATGGCCATACCAACACTTTATCTTCTACCCTTCTGCTTTTCTAAATTTGCTGGTGAATGTAGCTTGACCCTACTTCATGTCTTCATTTGGTTGGATACCATACTGTATGTTTTGTTGGACAGCCAAGAGTCACTACTGTTTCTGGACTCTATGCAATACAGTCGGGACTTGCTCTCTTTGCTCTGTTGCGGAGACTTATGGCTGGGGAGCAGGGAGACACAATCCCCATTTCCCTTTTTTGCAGTTTATGGTTTGCCTCTACTTAATTATAGTCATCTTTGTCTATATGGATACTATTCCTAGACTAGATTAAGCATTAGTGATCACTGTTCTAAGCCACCTTTATTTCGTACAAGTATTCTTGTTAGTGTATCAAGAGCAACTATTTTATACAAGTTGGCAGATAGATGAGTTTACTTTTGAGTAGGAGTAGCTTACGCTTTATGCTGCCATTATCTATGATAACATTAACTTCAAAAAAATACACCTACGTGTTGGAAACACGATTATCATGGAGAATAGGGCGAATTTGATTTTACAACAATCCACTGACCAATATACTCAGTGAAACATGTTTATTAGGTTGTTAATCAAGCACTTCTTAAAAAATAAAAACAAAAACTTCAGATACTTGAACTTCGACCTTATTTCAAAGATACTTTAACTTACAACAACAACATTACCCCATTATTTTAGATGCTCCCGCCTATGGTGGGGTATGGAAGGATCGGATGTACGCAACCATATCCATGTTTTAGATACACAGAGGTTATTTTCCGATGACCCATAATGAAAATTGCTTCAAGCTGTGTCGATCAACTGCTACTTTATAATATAAGAAGCACAGCCAATTTAGTGAGTCATTTTGCTTTATTCCATCATATTCCAAAGTCAAGGATGGTGTGTCCTTAACTCCATTGGAAATGGAAATCAAAGATGCTTGAACTTACACAATCCATTATTGGGGGTTGCTTATTAACTCACAGACTAGAGAAATGATGAATCTATCAGTTGAAAAATCTAAACCTACTATCCATATAGCTGACCCTGCCAAATAGGAATAAGGCTTGAGTAGTATAACGTACAGTGGGAGTTCCTTGATACACAGGCCCTATGGGATTTCAGTTTCCAATCAACCAGCTGTCTAAACCCTATCTACCACGAATTCATGTGTCGCAAGGAAGTAGAAGACTTACCTTTTAGAACCACAATTGCAAGGAATCTTTTTCTCCTCCAATGGGAATTTGTAGTTATAAGTGATTTCTTCACCAGCAGATATATGACGCTTGGCATATATGAATATCTTTTTCTGACCCTCAACACTTATAACCTTAGTATAGCAGTTTGGCTGCAAAAGGGGGAAAAAACAGAGAATAGTATATCTCATCTTCCGATCATGACATCAATAAGACATGATTTATGCTAGCTACCTCACAAGAATGATTTATAAACCTAGCAATTCCTCCACGCTTTGTCGCATCAACCTACAGATCATGGAGGCAAGCCAAGTCACAGCAAAATAAAGTAGATAGCAAACCATATCCTAAACTGGATAAAACTAAGTGAAAACCAGATATATTTCTTGTTCACCCAAAGTTTAGCCTAAACATTCAGGTAAATGAAAATTCTAGCAAAAACGAGTACGGACAAAGTTCATAGAAAAGATAAAGCAGATATTTTGATTGTATTCTAATACATACAGCAAAAAGGAGAAGATGATGTGTCGCATATTGATGTAGATCATGGAGGCAAGCTAAAATACTAGAAACACTTCTAAATATTACTAGGCTGTAGAGCTGCGAGGGAAGCATTCATTTCATGAAGCAGCTCAACTAAAATAAATATACTTGGAAGAGATACTTAAAAACAACAATGCAACAAAACTCAAGCCTTTTTCCATTATGTGGGGTATGGATCAATCATTTCTCTTGCGCTTTATTTATTTTTCGTTTTTGAATCGTACTCTAAATCCTGCTCTCCTTATGTGTCTCTTAATACTTAACGCATAATACACGTCTTTACAATACACATGTGATTCAGGCCTAGGTACTTAAAATCTCACTCAAATCTTATGCCCTTTACGTGACATTGCTACATGAATCAACCGTCTTTCAGTGTTTAACCACTGACCATGCGCTCCCAAATTATCATATAAGTCATATCCTTCTTTACTGTCTCTCTCTATGTTTTTTCTGGTCTCCATCTCCACGTTTAACATGCACTCATTGTCTCACACCGCCTAATAGGTGCATCTGCAGGACGCCTTTGCACATGTCCACACTATCTTAACCTTAACTCTCTCATCTTCTCATCTATAGAAGTCACCCCAACCTTTCTCTTTATATGTTCATTTGTTATTTTATCCTTGTATATCCACGCATCCATAACATTCTCATTTTCGCCACTCGCATTCTTTGTTCGTGCTCATAATTGACTGCTCAACATTCAGATCCGTACAGCAGTGCGAGTCTTATTGTTGCCCTAAAAAACGTTCCTTAAACTTTAAAGGTACCTTATCACAAAGAAGACATGTCGCACTTTTTCACTTTCCACCCAGCCTGTACTTTGTGATTCACATCTTTGTCAATTCGTCCATCTTTCTGAAGTATAGATCCTAAATAGCTAAAATTATCACTCAAGTGAATCATTTTCTCTCCCAGCTTTACACAAAGTTCCAAGGTCATCCTTTTGTTGTTAACACTAGATTTCATATACTCTTGTCTTCTTTAGGTTCAATTTGAATTCCTTTTCTTCTAGTATCTCTCGTCAGTATTCCACCTTAGCACTTACTCCTTCACCAGTCTCATCCACCCACATAATGTCATATGCAAATAACACGCTCCACGAAACTCTATTTTTTGAATGCATCAAGTGAACTCATCTATAACTAAAGCAAATAAGTATGGACTTAATACAGGTTCAAACACTGGATATTCCTCTGCATTTCAACTGCCTCTTTTGCAATTAACCTAAATGGTTCGCTCACAGGTAACTTTCACAATTCTAGAGGATTGCGCCAATGAGATCCTCTCTCTCCGAGCCTCTTTATTCTTGTTATGGAAGGTTTCACCCAACTCCTAAAAACAAGCACCAAAGAACTTCCATTCAAATTCCATCGCAAATGTGAATCCACAAATCTCACCTCCCTGGCTTTTGCGGATGATTTGTTCATCTTATCTAGCGCTGATGCCAGATCTATCAATACCATCAAATGCACAATTGAAAAGTTCAGTAACTTATCTGGTCTTTATCCCAACCTTAACAAGTGTGAGGTTTTTGTCTCTGGGGTCTCACAAGCGTGTCAAATTAATCTGGCCAGTATCCTGGGGATGCCCCTAGGATCTCTACCAATCAAATACCTAGGATTACCGCTACTTAATCGGAAGCTTTCTTTCCTGGATTGCCTTCCCCTACTGGACAAACTCAAGGCTAGAATTGGCAGTTGGACTTCCTCCAAATTATCATACGGGGAAGGCTCCAATTAATAAACTCAGTGCTAGTGGCAATTGTTCGGTATTGGACAGCGTCATATTTCATCCCGAGAAAAGTGCTTAGAGAGATTGAAAAAATTCTTAAAGCTTTTCTTTGGGGTGGACCTAGAAAAGCTAGGGTTAAATGGACAGACCTCTGTAAGACCAAAGAAGAAGGGGGCCTTGGCCTACCAAACCTGACCCAAGTCAACAATGCACATTTAATGAAACAAGTATGGCACATATATGAGAACAAGGAAGCCCTCTGGATAAAGTGGGTTCACACGGTTATACTTAAGGGGAAATCACTTTGGGAGATCTCTCCAAAGCCACAAGACACTTGGCTTTGGAAAAAGATCTTGTGGGTAAGAGATCATTACGAGCAATTCACTAAGCGTATCATTGGAAATGGTTCCACTACCTCTTTTTGGTTCGACCCATGGCATCCATGGGGTAGGCTTATGAGAAACTTCCCTGAACTCAAGCATAAGTTAAACATCAGCCTGGATGCGAAAGTTTCTGATGTTATCAGTAGGGGCCAATGGAACCTCCCCTATGGTCGTGGTTGGGACTCCCAAGTCATTAATTTCCGTAATGCGTGCCTAGAAATACAACCCACTGACAGTGAAGACTATTGGAAATGGACACCCTCTCAACAATTTTCCATCAGCAGTGCAACCAAAGCGAATATCCCCCTCAACCCTCCCGCCCTTTGGTCCAGCATTGTCTGGAGTCGTTTTCATCTCCCTAGGTTTGCTCTCATTCTTTGGATGGCATTCTGGGAGAGGCTACCCACTCTCGACAAACTTGCTCAATGGGGCATGATTGTCTCCAGCACGTGCCTTCTATGTGGAACCCATCAAGAGAATCAAAACCATCTGTTCTTTAATTGTTCCTATTCTACAACGGTATGGTTAAATTAACCCTTCTCAAAACTCAAGTGTCAAAACCACACACTTACCTGGAGTCACATCCCAAACTGGCTTCTCACAAATAACTGGAAATCAAAGTTTCAAAAGGACCTGGTTTTCCATGGGTTAGCCATTGTTGTTTACACTATCTGGCAAGAAAGAAATCAAAGGTTGCAAAAAGGTATTAAGAAACATGCTCAAACCATTTGTATGGAGATTCTGCAAAATATCCGATTTAGTGCGTTTGCTTGGAATAGGATTAGGAAATCTTATACGAACTGGGAATTAGCGGTTTCCCTTGGACTACCAATGCAAATTTTCTTTCCTAATTAATTCTTTGGCACCGTGGGGTTCCTGCATTTTTACTCTTTATCTCCATTTTTCCAAATCTATTGCTTCTCTTTTCATTCTCCTTTACAGGTCTCGCCTGGGTGGTGTGTCTACTCAAATCTCAGCATGATGTTCAAAGTTTTGGAAGGCCCATGATTGCCTTGACTCCTTCAGAGATTCGCTGATCGCTGCTCTTTTGGTTTTGAAAGGCTGTGTATTTTGTGCTGGCAATCGTATGTACTCAGAATTCAGAAATCCAAAATCTCCTGTCTTGACTCTCATTGCTGGGGTTCGCTGATTGCTGCTCTTTTGGTTGTGAAAGGCTGTGTTATTTGTGTTGATAATCTTTCATATTCTATTAGTCACTCTGTATAGGCTTGACTTGTTCTGCCCCTACCGGGTTTTTTTGTAAAGGTTGGTGCTATCTATTGAATACCATCTTGTAAGCCACCTATTTTTGGTTTTGTTTTTGGTACTAGTCAAGCATCTGTTGCCTCTGATTGCAACACATTTTGTATATTGAACACCAGCCATTTTGGCCTTTTATGAAAGTTTAAATTACAAAAAAAAAAAAGAATCTTTAGACATCTTTAATAATTTCTATATATGCTACTCTAACACCTTCCTTTCAAGCACTTTCCACATGATCTCTCGTATAACTTTATCATATGCATTTTCCAAATCAATGAAACCCATATGCAAATCTTGTTTTTTCTCTCGGTATCTCTATTAATCTTATCAAGAGATGCATAGCTTCCATTAACCTTACCAGCATAAATACAAATTGATTTTCAAATACACTAGTCTCTTGCGAAGTTTTTTCTCAATCACTTTTTCTATAATTTGCACAATCTTGTATATCTTCTTTGTTTTTATACAAAAGTATTAAAGTGTTTTTCCTCCACTGGTTACGCATCTTTCCGATCTTGAAAATCTCATTAAAAAGATATGTGAGCCACATAATACCTTGTTTCCCTAGTCATTTTGAAACCTCAATTGGAATAACCTTACCGGCATAAATCCAAATTGATTTTCAGATACACAAGTCTCTTGGCGAAGTTTTTTCTCAATCACTTTTTCTATAATTTGCACAATCTTGTCTATCTTCTTTGTTTTTATATAAAAGTATTAAAGTGTTTTCCTCCACTGGTTACGCATCTTTCCATTCTAGGCAATCTCATTAAAAAGATATATGAGCCACATAATACCATGTTTCTTTAGTCATTTTGAAACCTCAATTAGAATGCCATTAGGTTTAATCGCTTTGCCATTTTTTATCATTTCCAAAACAACTTCTACATTTAGCAATCGAATTCTCCTACTATATGTTACGTTTATATCATCTTCAGAATTATGTAAATTGTCCAATACAAGTTCATTTCCGACCGATTCATTAAAAAGTTTCTCAAAATATCTTCTTCATCAATCTTTTATTGCACTTTCCTCTACGAAAATCTTGTTATCTTTGTTTTTAATACAACTTGAGTCAAGTCCCTTGTTTTTCTTTCTCTTCCTTTAGCAATTTTATACACATCTCTTTCACTTTCTTTTGTGTCTTACCACTTAGCAAGCCTATATTTTTTTCCAATTCTCTTGATTTCTGCAAAGTTGAAGTGACTTATAACTAATTCTTTTGGTTTTCTACTTTGCCTTGCACTACTTTCCACCACCAAGATTCCTTCTTTATAGGTGCTCGACCTTTTGACTCACCAATTAAATTTCTCAATATTTAATTTATCTTTTACACTACATCCTCCCATACTTCATTTACATCACCACTTGAATTTTTTAAGACTTCTTGCTCTACTACTACTTTTTTAAAAATTTGCTTGCTTAGATTCTTTCAAATTCCACCATTTTATTTTGGGTTCTATAGGTCTTTGTTTTCTCAATCTTCAATGTCGGATACAGACATTAACACTACAAGACGGTGTTGCATTGTTAAACTTTCTCATGAAATCACCTTACAGTCCTTACAAATTTTCTATCTCTCCGACGAATCAAATAGTCTGTCTGCAACTTATTTGATCCACTTTTGTATGTAATCAAAAATTTAACTCTCTTGTTTTTAAAAAAAAAGTATTAGTCATCATAAGCTCATATGCTATTGCGAAATCCAAAATTGGTCTTCCTCCATCGTTATTGTTTCTAAAACCAGATCCTCGGTGTACAACATTGTAATCCTTATTCACTTTATCAACATGTTCATTTAAATCACCTCCTATAAATCTTCTCATCTATTGGAATTTCATGCACTAGATCTTCTAAATCTTTCTAAAATAGAACCTTTAGAACCTCCTTTAAACCTTCTTGAGGAGCATATACGCTAATAATATTGATTGTTTTTTTCCCAAGCACCAACTTAAAGGTTATAATTCTATCTTCTTTTCCTAAAAACACCTAATATTTCGACTCTTAGTGAGACATCTATAATAACTCCGAATCAGTTTCTTGTCTTATTTTTTCTTGTGTATCATAATTTAAATCCTAAATTGTCCAACATCCTAGCTTTCCCACTTATCCACTTTGTCTCTTGCAAATTTAAAATATTTACTTTTCTTCTTATCATCGTTTCAAGTATCTCCATTGTCTTCCCCGTTAGAGTTTCAATGTTCTAAGTTCCTGGTTTAATGCTCCATCCTAACCTAGTATTATTTCCTCTCTTAGTATCTATCTTACGGACTAAGAATTCTTGCTTATTTTCACTGCATCCGAGTTCTCTAATAGATACAGCGGCGCTAGATCAATTGTTGTCGTATTCGGACAATGCGACGACACAGTACCCTTGTTTATTTGACTCTACATCCAAGCTCCCCCCCCTCCAAAGCAGCGGTCCTTGCTGAAACACCGTATTCGAATCATATGGTACGCTCCATGCAGAAAACATCATAGCATTAGTCGATAATTTTTTGTTTAAACTGAATTCTATCACCCAACTGCCAAGTTCCACACAATCACACGAAGCTGAGATTTGCCTTACGCACAAATGTACTCACCACGTAGCCATCATCAAGCCTGAAAAGATAACTGCTGCCGATACCTATCCTTTCATAGTGCCGTTCACGAATATCAGATATCTGTAAAATCACCAGAATTACGAAACGGTTGACAAAACAATTATGAATGCACAAACCATTCTCCAAGATAGTTAGGCTATATATCCTATGAGCTCTAGAATGCAGAGACCATTTGGTTGGCTGTCATTTCCTGGCTGAAGGACAGCAAAGGAAAACTATATTTCACGAAGAAATAGCTTGGTAGAGTTTGGCAACCATAGTTTATGGAATATGTCAGGAGAGAAATCAGAGAATTTCAAGATATATGAAAACAGTAGAAGCAAAGCAGGAAATTCTCAGTAATGCCAGAACAACTGTTGCTTCTTCGAGGGAGTTACTAGGAATAGGACAAACTGGGAAAGGGTGATGAATTTGTGGCATTGATCATGTAGGAGGCCTATTTTTATTTTTTGCTGCCCTCCTTGTACATGTCACCGTCTATACCTTATTAATAAACTGCGTTACTAACCCCCCCTTCCCCCTCCCCCTCCCCCAAAGGAAAAAAAAGGATATCATGTTTCGCCAAACTGACAGATAAAAGTTTACTCAGTGATCAAGTAAACGGGCATTTCAAACAGCAAAATTTGGAGGATATCAAACATATTTTGGATGGGATCTCAATTTTGGGGAATCCTAGCATTTTGAGAGGCTGCTCAAGTGAACTAACAATCCGTAAAATAATTTGCAAATAAATAACTGAAGCTAAAGTCGTACAACAAATTGCATGAGTGAAGATTAATAGGTGCACTCACACGAGGACGAATGAGTTCTCCAACATATTCGATAACGAAATCCTCCGCCTCAATTGGCTCCAGCGCAACTAAACCCCAGTCATGGATCTTGCTCCTCTGAAAGCGCAATCGTTTCTTCCTAGACTGGAACAATGCCTTCATCAGTTGATTTCCATTTCAACAAGATACACCACTTTGACAACCTTTCATACCTTCAATTGAGTAACTTTCAAAAGTTCGGCACCTTCAGCAGCCGCAAGCAGGTTGCGCATCTTTACCCTGTTTGTTCTTGCAGAAAGTCCCTTAATATTTGACAGTTGAAAACCATTAGCGTCAGAACTTATATAGTGGGCATAAAGGGTATGACTTCCCCTGACATGAGCCCTAGCTGCCGGGCTTGCATTTGTTGACCATTTGTGCCATTCCCATCCGTTTATAGAAGATCGAGCACAACCATCAGACCGAGGCCAGGATTTCACTGTCCTGGACTTTTTGGTCCTTATCTTTTTAAAAACAACAGCCTTAGAAGGGACTTGCTTTACTGCCTTAGAAAGAACTTTCTGGTCTTCAGAGGATTGTGACTGCTTCATAACATTAATCACTTCCATATTTTTCAACTCTACTCCCTTGCCTGCTGTATTTAAAACAGTAGTCAGATAAAATAAACAAAAATATATACAAGCAGAAAATTTGGGGACCAGCAAAATTATTTTGTTTCAGAAGTACTGACATTTTTCTGCCTTTGCCAAGCAGAAAGTCCTGTCCTGTTTAGCGAGTTTCCTACTGATATAAACAACCTTCTCATGATATACATCATCCGAAGAAAGAAGAGGAATCTTCGTCCTACTGCAGCGTGGAACATGTTCCCTCACTTCATAATATCAGACAAATTACTTCTAACCATATTGGGCAGTAATAAAATGAAGTGCAATAAGAACAAAAGGTTAAAAAAAAAAATTAGTACCTTTAACCTCTTGAAACTTCTCTGATCTTTGACAAGAAATATCATCAGACAAGAAGCCACCGCTATGAAAATAGGAAGTGGTCTGTTTTCCTTCTTCACCTATATGTAGTTCAAACCCGTCACCAACTATTTTTGCATCTTTTGTCAGAGAATCTGCCAACCTGTTTGTCAAGATTCCATGTGTTCCGGACTTGTCAAAAGATTGATTCTGCATCCCAAAGGACCCTGGAGTTCTCCTAGACAACCTTTTTTTGCGGTAATAAGTTTGTTTCCCAATAAACCCTGAGCCCTCTAATGATCTCTTACCACAGTTGATATTTCCATCAGTAGAGTTCTCAACAGTTCTTATAACTGTCATTTCCTGGAAAGAAAAAAAAAACGAGTATTAATGACCGACTCAAATCAACTATTTACTCTTCTTTGCAAGATTTGCAATAATAAATCGTAGAATTTTATTAGCATATTTACAAACAAAAAATAATAATTTCATTAGCATCTAGATGGCCGTAAAAGAGCAGCAGGGTGTTCTCCATAAAATAGTTAAAAGAAAAAAAAAAAAGCATGGTACCTGATAATTATCTGAATTAACAAATTTCTTCAAAGACAATTTCGTCCACAAAAATTCTGGAGAATCATCCCACAAGGTTTTCAACTCTCTAAGAACATAATCGTGTAACTTTCTCCGGCATTGTGTCAAGGCAATATCAAAGGTCAACCTTGAAACAAGCTGATATGAGTTGCACAGACCACCAGCACAAACATGCGCTGAAACTGTATTTACAAGCATAGATGCTTCAACACTACTATCCCCTAATTTGTTCGGCTTCAGTTTATTAACGACTTCAGAGACCGATACCTCATCCAAAGTCCCAGTGGAAGTCCCAACTACAGTCGACAGGAAATCAGTCGTAAAGGAATGAGATTTACAAACAACATTTCCAAAACAGGGCTTTCCTGATGTAGAAAGAATCTGAGAATTTCCAGCTAACGATGTCATGGGGCAGGAAGCGTTTAAAGGGGAACCAACTTCAGTAAAGCGGCCACACATCGAATGAACATCTACATCAACCTAATCCAAGGGGGAAAAAACATACATCAATGATAAAGGATTTATACACACACACACATATTATTTACATTCACACACACACGGATAACTATGTGTGTGTGTGTGTATATTATATACACACACACAGACACATGAATGAATAAGAGTGTGTGTGTGTATGCATAAAAATATACATATAGGTACGTATAAATATGTGTATATGTGTGTTTGGAGAGAGAGAGAGAGAGAGAGAGAGAGAGAGAGAGAGAGAGAGAGAGAGAGAGAGACTAAGGAACCAGGCATACATTATTGCACTTGATATCAGGAGGAGCAAAAACCCTCCTCACTTCTTCATCCACGAGACATTTAAAATACTGAAGCAAGGACACTTTTGCACATAAGTGCAAGTTATTTAAGACAATCTCAATGGTCCCTTCATCTGCACCATCGGTCCCTAAACAGCTTTTAGCAGACCGATTTTCTCCTTCACATACTGAAGGGCAACACAAGGGTTTTGACATTTCAAAACCAGGAGGACAGTCTGTCTTACTAGAACATGCTTTTTGCTCACCCTGCAAATGCAAAACCACCGGATAAGAATTAGCGAGGAGCACAAATGCTCAATGCAGCATCCACCAAATTTAATACACAAAACTCACTTCCGCTGGCATCCTTTCAGGTGGTTCAGTATACTGCTTAAAAGGAATCATTGGTACATTTGTAACTTCAGGAACATACCATCTTTTCCTTTTTCTCCACCCATATGAATACTCAGCTATAGTGTCATAAAATACAGAATTCCACATGATTTGCATGCAATAATAGAGAAGAATCTTGCAAACAACTAGATACACCCCTCGAAAGTTCTCGAAACTTCCAACAGACTTCATGCACCTTTGGGACCTCATTAAAGTCTCGCTGTGAGGGGTTTTGACGTCCAGAATAGGTAGATCAAGCTCCCATACATGAGCACCACATTCTTTTCTCCCAACAAAATCTTTCGACTGCTGATAAAGATAATCTAGTCAGAAGAGGATTTTAAAACAAAAAGGCATGCCGTAAACACATGAATTTTATTACCATTACACCATTTGAACTAGAGGCCTCCACTGACGAACATAATGGCTCAAATTTAGATATTTTTTGCACTTTCCCCGATGCAACACACTCCAAAATTATGTTGCTAACAATCTCGTCCAACAGGATTCGCCGAGCAGCTTTCATGATCCCCGAATACAGCTGAGAACAAAGTTCATCAGAAACATCTGACATAAAATTGAGCAAGGATCCTCTTTCATTTCTTGCATCATTTGAAAAGACATCTCCCTGTCCACTATATCTCCAGCAATTTATCAAAGATTTCAAAGTACAAGATCCAAACTCGTTTCCAGTATGATGCACCTGCATTATGCATCAAATATACAGAATGATAACTTCATCACAAACTAGAAAACAAAATAATTACAGGCAACAGTTACATATCTCAACCAAATAATGTGATGAGAAGGACACAAAATGATGCATCTTCCTATTCTAAAACTCTAAAAAGGCACCAAGAAAAGTCCCATTGGAAAGACTACTTCTTTGATCAAATGAATAGTTTGGCTGAACTTCTCAGAAATTCATAACCATATAGTAAGTAACCTTAAGGAAATATACGTTTCACCCAACTCACCATTACCGAACCAGAGATATATCCATAGTAATTCCAAGAATATAGCTCCATAAGAGTGTGTGGCCCGTGTTTCCTCCCATCTTCACCATCAATCAGCCAACAAGAATGATCTGACTGCAATTTTGAAGGTAAACATGTAATTTGAGATCGAGTATGCTATTGAATCATGAAGAATACCTTTTGCTTAGCCTTAGGGACATATTTATATATCAACTTACATTGACACAAGACTTCTTGCTTTGCCCTAATGACACATATACTGCTCGGCACATTCATATGTATACACATGCTACATGCATGCATCGCACATGCATACTTACATATATAGACACACAAACAAAAAATACGCATACTCCACTGGTGCATTCATACATATACAAACATAAAAAAAGTCCCATATATGTAAGAAAATAAAGGCATTCCTAGTACACTAGGCTCCCACATTTGAACAAGTCCGGAGAGAGGCCAAATCACTTCGCGATCTGATTTACGCAGCCTTTTTCGCGCCTTGAACCAGTGACCTCAAGGTCACAAAGTAGCAACCTTACCATATGCTCCAAGGCTCGGCCTCATATATGTAAGCAAATAAATGTACTAAAAGTTGACGTGATTTGACCCCAAATGCAAAAGTAAATATTCGAAGTCTTATGACCATTAGATATTCATGTGTCTATACATTTAAATAAAGGAGTAAACATACGCATACATTCATGTGTGTGTATATATATGTGTCCACCTATACATATATGTTCAAGATCTAAATCATGCATGCCTTTTATGATATATGCACAATTTTTTTCTTTTACGAACTCTAATTGACAAATATGTCCTCACTTAGAATAGTTATAGACATATTCTATTGGCAGAATTTTCTATTATAACATAAAAAAGTAGAAAGGCTGTATGGATACAAGATGCAGTAGAAGAGTTATACATCGATCCTGTTGCACATTTCAACTGGGATGGTCATACCCTTCTAGGTCTAATTCTGCAGACCTAAGGCTGGAAACAGCTTAAACCCTTCATAAAGGATGCACCAAGGAACCTATCTTGCAAAGGAATATATACATAAAGCAATAATATACCATTGGAACAGATGAAACTGTGGTCATGCCAGCATCTTCACATAATACTTTGTCACCAACAGTACACTGCATGCTGCTATTAGAACATGCCATTTCTAAAGAAGAACCCACTGAATAATCTCTCAACCCTGTAACAGGAGAGGTGGTCGCATAAGCAAAGCCAGTAGCAACACGATCTGGGAATAGCCTGAAATACTTCAACGGAACTGGGTTTGCCAGAGCGCCGTTCAGAATTGGATAAACCTGTAGCTCCTCAGGCAAGAAACCATTAGCCAAACCTTCATACAATTGCTCCTGAATGTATGGACCACACATTTGACCATTTTGATTCACATACATCCATCCAGTCACGTGTGATGCGAGGGTAGATCTAGCCAAGTCCTTTTCCTGATATGAACCGACGTTGGGAACATATGAGCAGGTGACAGCTCCATCGTTGCCATTTGATTGGCTAATAACAGAGTGGGAAGCAACTTGTTCAGGGAAGCAGCTGATTAATAAAAAACAAAATTCGAAAGTGAGAAAACTTAAAGACTATTGAAGCACGCCATTGATTCCAAAATAGAAACAAGACCAAATAGCAGCAAGGATGGTCCGTTACCCGAGGGTCGGCACCATGGAGGCTTTCGTTGAATCAGAAAAAGCTACTACTCAATCTTTCAGACAGAATCCTTGCATCAATCCGCTCACTCTGGAGGAGACCCTTGCACGCCCCTCAAAACCCCAAAATTGGAAAATAGCTGGATCAGATGCACAAGTAATCGCTGGCTCTAGGTCTTGCAAATTTTAGGGACGACTGTTTCTTGATTTTAGACATAATTCAAATTAACAGAGCCAAAACTTACAATAACAAATTAAAATAAAGGAACAAAGATGTGAGTCAGAGGCAAAATTTAAGAAGAGAAGTTAACCAGAAAACGCTTTGGCTTACATAAACAGTATTGCAGGATTCACGGCAACCTATGATTTCCAGCGTCGCCGATGAGAGGCTATGGTATGGGTGAAAGCAACAGAAGATGGCGTGGTCCGATTTACTACCCTGACAGTTAATCGATAAGAATATAGAAATAGACAAGCATATAAAACTAAACTTTTATATCCGTAAGGAAGGAACAAAAATGAAAAGCAGCGTGCGTTTCTTCATTAATTAAAATTAGTACAAGTCTAAGTGATATATATATATATATATATATATATATATATATATATATATTTCTCAGATTGTAACGCATAACTTCAATTAGGTTTTTGGCAAGTTGTTTTGAGACAGAAGGACGATGAACATTTAAGCGCGTGATGTAATATATTCAATGTTGTGTCTTCAGACTTTTTCATCATTTGCCCAAAAAAATATTTAAGACAATCATATAAAAATAAACCTTTAGATTCTTAAGATAGAATACTAATTTGATACAAAAACGAAAAGCATAAAATTTCATTCGCGTGCGTTTCTTCGTTAATTAGAATTGTTACAACTCGAAGTGCCGTTTATACACACACACAAACACACACACATATATATATTCTAAAGCGTAATATCTCGTATTTGTCATATTTGTTTTATCTATATCTTTGAAATATTAGTTTGATATATAAAATATTAGTGTGACTTACGAAATATGGCACACTTACAAAATATTAGCTAGGCGGAGTGAAATACTAGTCTAACATATGGAATATTAGTATGTCCTACGAAATATTTGTCTGTCTTGAAAAATATGATATGATCTATGAAATATTAGCTTGACCTATAAAATATTAACATGACATGTGAAATATTGGTCTGACCATCGAAATATAGGTAGACCTGTGAAATATTAACTAAAACTACTAAATATTTGTTTGACCTACGAAATATTAATTTGATATATGAAATATTAGTCTGACCATTCAAGTTTAGCCTGACCTACCAAATATTAGTGTATCTACGAAATATTAGTATGTCCTGCAAAATATTAATATCACCTATGAAACAGTAGTTTGACAAACAATATTTCGTAGATCTAACTAGTATTTCTAATATTTTGAAAGTTAAACTTCTTTCGTTGGTCTAGCTAATATTTCATAGGTCAAACTAATATGTAGTTGATATTTTATAGGTCATTCTAATATTTTGTATGTCAAACTAATATTTGTAAGATCTAGCTAATATTTCGTAGACCAAACTAATAGTTTATATATATAGCTAATATTTCATAAGCCAACCTAACATTTCGTAGGTCAAACTAATATTTGTAAAGTATAGCTATTATTTGTTATGCCAAACTAATATTTCATGTTCTCAAAAAATACACTAATATTTCATAAGTCGTACTAGTATTTTGTACCTCTAGCTAGTATTTCATATGTTAGATTAATATTTCATAGATCACACACAGAATTTCAAAGAAACATTTTTACCCTTTATCTTATATTTAACATTTAAGCCACTTAATCTTTTACAACGCAACATTCCGCACCTGATGAGAATCTACGATTAAGTGGTCATACTGCAAAAATAATACGTCTTTCCAAAAACAAAA
>AP025065.1:7379176-7441955 GCA_036186865.1 Eustoma russellianum | reverse complement strand
AATAATACGTCTTTCCAAAAACAAAACAAAAAAAAAAAAAAGAGTTAATCACCTTTATCCCTATACTATTCGAATTACACTCTTATCCCCCTTATGTTTTAAAATACACTCTTAACCTCATGAAGTGTTGGAGTGATGTGGAAATGACATTTTTCAGGTAAAAACCATTGGAAATGCCTTAAACATAAGGGTATTTCAGTCATTTCTGGTTTTCATCATATTCTACATCAAATCTTCACATTCCAACCTTCATTTCCATCTTCTTTATCATCATCATCTCTATGAGACACAAGAAGTAACATTATCATGGCTTGGGTTACAGTTCAATAGAATGCAGCTTATTACACTATCATGGCTTGGATTACACTATCACGAAGTGGATTACACTATTATGGCTCTCACTGCTTCAATAGCCACCTTTGGATAAAATGTATCCATTGAAAAAAGCTTCCCTTCTGCTTCAGGCATTTCTTTAACAGCTTCCAACGCCGGGATCAATATCTCCAACTCTTCCTCAACAGTAATTATACTAGCCATAGGATGTGTAGATTGTGCACGGAGATCAATTACATCAGCACCTTCTGACAGCATCAAACGAATCTTAGAAACTGTATAATCAACGGATTGGTGTTTTCCCGTCACTAAAACTATATGGAGTCAAGTTAAGGATACCCATCACCCATGTCCTCTCTGACTAGTCCCATAAGGAACTACCAATTGGCAATACCCTTTTCATCCCATCCTTTCCAATTAGAGACTTACCACCAAGATTTTTCCATGACTCAAAAAGTGTAATCCAAGCCATGATAGTGTAATCAGTTGCATTTTATTGAACTGTAATCCAAGACATGATAGTGTTACTTCTTGTGTCTTAATGGAGATGATGACGATGGAGAATATGGAAATGAAGGTTGGAATGTAGAGATTGGATGTAGATGATGATGAAAACCAGAAATGACCGAAATACACTTATGTTTAAGGCATTTCCGGCGGTTTTTAACTAAAAAAAGTACTCGTTCCATATCAGTCCAATACTTCAGGGAGGTTAAGCGTGTCTTTTAAAACATAAGGAGGGTAAGGGTGGAATTCGAATAGTACAGGAGCAAACAGTGATTAACCCAAAAAAGAAATAAAAATGAGAGAGAATCTGCAACAAGGCCAGCTGTTGATTTGATAAAAGAATGCAAGACGAGGGAAAACATATATGTTCTGGAGATTGTTAGATCAGTTTATCCCTCTGACCTTTTCTAATCTTTGGGTCATTTCAGACAGTTCGTTGCTTAAACTTCTTCTCAGATGATATGTATCCTTAGGATGGTCTCTTCTGGACTCGAGTTTTCAACCTTCAATAATGTCTGTCTTGAATGATTTTTGAGATTGAATTGTTGAAGTATGACCTCTAACTTTAAACAGGTAATGACAAGAATCCTTATTCACTTTCTGGATCAGAGACTTCTGTAGCCGATAGTCTTGCTGATAATGGTGGAGAGCTCAATGGAGTTGCAAATTATATTTCGAAGGAGTTGGGGGATGAAAGTTGCCAATACTTATGGCGTCAACTTAATAAGGTTTGCAGATGTATAGGTTCCTATATGAATCATTATTTGTCATTTTTTTTTTCGGCATAACTTTTGTGCGCTCCCATATTTTTTTAGGTCCTTCAACCTTGCTCCTTACAGTCCTTTTGTCTAGATATCCTATCTACTTAGGTGGAAGGTATTTAAAGGTACCATAATTTGATGAGTGACTAAAATTTTCAGCCCTAGTCCTTCCTTGAGCTTCTGAAATTACTATTGGTATAGCTGGCATGATGGATGTTATTGTAATGTGACAATGATGGATGTTATTGTAATGTGACAAGAAAAAATAGGGCCTCTTAATAAGTAATAAGCATGGGTTTCAAAGTAAACTTGGGCTAATTATATAGGCTAGTTGACTATTAATCGAAATCATTCATTCTCTAAAGCCAAGCAATTGTCTTGAGTCTCCTTAAGCTCTGAAGGGTCACATGTCATAATTGTTGCAACAGTTGGCTACTTGAGATAAACTTAGGCTCTTACATCGGGTAAATCTAGAAAAGCCACCTCTAGGACTTGCAATTCTAAGTGATATGCAATGTTAGCTACCTTCAGAATCCCACATCACTTGGTGGATATGGTTCTAGATTACTCTAGATGAGAGCGTCAGGTTCTCAATGAGAGGGGAGGTTATGGCATACATCAGGAGTAAAAATGAAGAGGATCTATTAATAAGTAACAAACATGTTACAAATTTAATTCTGGTTAACCGTCATAGGCTTGCAGAAATTCAGTCTCATCCGGTCTGAAGAAACCAAGCAATCGTACTGTCTTTTTTTTGGCTCACGATGGGCCGCCCATCAATGAAAGTTAGTTAAGGGCTTGTTATCTCCTTATGTTTCCCTGTTTATAACTTCCATTTTTCTATTTTGAAATCATGACAATCTGTTTTATGTGAAGTATTCAGAAAATGTCAGACTTGCAACAACTTGGCCGTTTCGCTGATCAATTGGAGGCTAATATACAAGCCGCTAAGGCAAGGTTTTAGTCTACGAAGAGAGCCAAGAATTTGGGTCTAACAGATTATGGTTCGAACATGAATCCTTATGAGGGTGGAAAGTTGCCATTAATGTCTGGGAATGATGAGATGAGTACTTGGCATGTCCCAGCCATGTTGGGATGGAAGAGCATGCAGGCTGACCTCACTCGACCACATGAGAAAAGAAAATTAGTATGCGTCTCACCTCACAGCATAATCGTTATGACGCTCACCCAACTACCCCCAAGACACCGCCCCAAACAAATATCAATAATTCTTCCAGCAGGCCTTTGCATGGCTAACATCATTACGTTAGGGTAAAACAAAGTAGCTTTGATATTCCTACTTGCTACTGTAATAACTTTCCTAATGATTTGCATGTCGTTACATCAGTAGATCCATAATAAAAAGCAAGAAATTTTGCAAAACAACAAAATGATTAGAAACATCGATCACTAGTCCATGTAGATTTTGTCTGCAACTTCGAGAAAACAAAAATATCTGGATGCAGTGTTCTTACTTGTCTGAAACACCACAATTAACGGAAAACAAAACCTCCTAAAAAACCACTCTATAATCTCCTGGAAAATATGAAATATGGCTTTCCCAGGGATCCAATCTGATCAAGTTTGTATCTCCACCGCATGAGGACAATATTACAAATTTGTTTGCAAAGTTACATATTATCAATTATATCCTTTTTCTTTATAATCTTCTAACTTTATTAGTTAGAAATTCTAACTTGTGGGATATAAAGAAAGTTTGCTTTGGGGACCTATGCAATTCAAGAGAGGGATAGTAATGGATGGCTTTGGTGGTAAGAATGCTTTATTGAATTTGATCTAGTCTTTTTTCCCCCATTATACATGAAATTGGCACCATAAATTGTACTCCTCTTACAATCATTTTATCAAAAAAAGGAATAGGAAAAAAAAATCTGTGGAATCAGGAATCAGAGCACGTGTTACATAACAATTCAAGATAGGACAGTTTCTACAACAAAAAAAAGGAAAAAAAGTATCTTGTACAACATATCCCTTCTCTTCTGAATGATATCTGGAACTTGATATTCCTATCAGAATACAATAGTTAACATGTGGAAGCCCTCCAATCTATCCCTTCTCTTCTATATCTACCTCACACAAAGAAAAATTCAAAAGTGCCAAAGTTCAGGTAACTAAGATCAACTTAACCATTCATCTCATACTAGAGAAAATGTCAAAAGTGACACTTTACGGGAATGAGTGAATAAATAAATTGAATTTAACTATACTCGGGCAATAAAAAGTGAGAACTGGAAGTTCAACATTTGATCTTACATGTAAGTGGTCTAGCAATTTGAGCAAGTTACTAGAACACCCAAATATGGTGGGATTAAACCTCATGCCCTTCTTATGGTGGAGATCCATGAGTTTTCTCTAAAAGGTTTTTCTAGTTTGGTGAATGATATTAGTGTACAAGTATTATATATAATGTTTAAAGATGGAAAACTTGACGCTTCCTTTTATTTCATAAAAATTATTGTTATTTCAAAACTAGTTTTTTTTTTTTGCATACATAATCACATAAAAGTAGTCATTTACTTACTGAACAAGTTGTTTTGCTCACATCACCACTTACCATTTTTACATATAAAGAACATACGTATTTTACATTAAAGAGGATGATGAATGGATATGATAAACAAGTTCGGAAGATAGTATCAAAATGTGATTGTTACTAGATGTTTTAAATTCAGTTTGTATTTTTGGATTGACTTCGTAAGAGTTATTATTTTGACGATTGGTCTAGTTATTTGGACGATGTGATATGATTTTTTGATGGAAGATTATTTTAGGTATTCTACCAAACAGCTTAAGTGACCTTATTGAATTTTATTCAATTGAGATTGGCGTAGTAGTTAGATATCATATGAGAAATCCTTATATATATATATATATATATATATATATATTGAGAAATGATATGCAGATGTATAGGTTCCGGCGTGACAGCACTAGTATTTCTCGAGTACTGCTTTTTTTTTTGTCACATTCCCAAAAGTTCTCAGCAGCAACCAAAAAAAGGTTTTTTATTTTTATTGAAGCACCAAAAAAAAAGGGTGAAGACAATTGATTCAACGTAACACCACGGCACACTGAAAAAATAAAGCTACGCTCCTTTTAAACACTGCTTAGAAAGTGTTGACATTTCTTATGTTGTAGTATCGACCCACACCGCCGCTACTTACTTTGCGACGGAGACACAGAAAGATATAAGAAGTATCTGAAAGGAATGAAATTATAGGAGATCTAAGCTGAAGGGAAAGTAGATCGCTTTGACAATGATATATCAAATACAAATTATAAAGAGCAAACCTTGTCGATGTGTCGACAGCCATGAGATAGAGAGAGAGACCTAAAAGAGTGGCGTGAAGGCAAATATGCATGTTTACCAAAAGGTGAATAACATATCAAGTATATATGTCTCCACAACTCTTTATCTGCTACCTGGGAGAGCTGTAGATGTTGGAATAGAACAAAGTCACATGTTTGAGTGTATCATGGGGGTTTCACAAAGAGAATCCAACAGAGCTCAGTTGGCAGTATGCCCACCTCCAAAGTTGGAGCCTAGTAAAAAAGAACAGGGAGGTGGACAGAATGCCAATAATCTCTGTAAGAATCCCTTTGCTAAACCGACATGAAATTGTATGGCCTCTTCCGCTTGCTCTATGACCTTCGCACTCTCAACAAACATGCAAGATTCAGAAGATGGTGCAGAAAGAATTGAGAATAAGGGTTGGGAACGAGTTAATATGAACATGGAGAAGAGGGTAGTTGGTCACTATTTAAGAAGTGAGGCGAGGCTTTCTGGCCTTCCATCATAAATAGGGATTGAGACTTGAGAACAGTAAGTGAGAGAGGCTGTCAAGAAATAATTACTAGGGGGATGGGTTTAGGGGCGGGGCGGGGGGGAGACAAAACGAAGAGAAACGGAGTTGTAATAATGAAGATTGAATGGTTCTCTTTCTGCAGGTATATGATTAATAGAAGGAAAAATTGATCAGTAGAGTCGTCCTCGTACTCCTGCCCTACTTATTCTTGCAACAAGACCATAATTAACCAGTTGCAGAGCTTTTCATCGATTCTTGTGATGGAAACTTCAAATCGCTACTTTCAATCTGTTCTTGTCTTAACTCCAACCACACCCCATGGATTAGTAGAGCAAGAGAAAGTGATAAAGCGAAAGCATATGGATGTACATATGCTTACGGAATAATAATCCTTACACGGTTAATCGGAATAGGTAAAGATGGGATTCTTTTTGGCTTAACCGCCAGAAATTACTATCACCGCTTGTAATTAATTTATATTTATTTCTTCTTTTTTGCTCTTACAATGTTTGACCAATGAAAATGAAATCTACACACAAAATCCTTTTGCAACTATTTTGGTCGGTCAAAAAATCTTAAATGTGTTATTGTATTCAATTACTTTTGATTCTATAAGAAATAATTATTGGAATATATTTGTAACAATTATTAGTTATGGATAATCTTAGTAGTTGTTGTAGATAGAGTTGAGTTGTTGTAAAGGATAGAAGATAGCTTTGGTTATAGTGGTTAGGAAATCCCAGATTCCAGGGATTCCAGTTTTAGTGTTTTACTTATACGCAGTCTGTACGTTGTATACACTTGAGAAATATTAAACAAAACATTTCTTCATGGTATCAGAGCACTAGGTCTGATCAAATAGCTAATCGTTCATCGTCCATTGTTTATTCCAGTGGCTTTGCGTTTGTATTCAGCAAAGCACCTTCATTTTATATTTGTTATTTTCGCATCGAAGTTTTGTGCGAAATTTATTTTCACTATGGCAGTACAATCAATCGATACTGCTGACCCCAAGTCTGCTTACTATCTGCATCCCTCTGACCATCCTGGTCTTCTTTTTGTCACTCAGCCGTTAGGCGAAAATGGTGAAAACTACTTCGTCTGGAGGAAAGCATTCGTTAATGCTTTACGCTTCAAGAACAAAGCAGGGTTTGTTGACGGGACTATTAAACGTCCTGAAGCTACGTCTGCCAATTATGCAATTTGGCAACAATGCAATGCCTTAGTCTTGGCTTGGTTGTCTAACTCATTGGTGAAAGAACTCCAAGGCACGGCCGCACATGCTGATTCGACTCGTGAGGTATGGGTTGATCTTGAAGAGCGTTTCACGCAAGGAATGGATGCTCGCGTATACGAGCTACGCCGCGCGATTGCTTCTCTTCGCCAGGAGCGTAGCCCAATTTCGGTATACTATGGCCGCCTTAAGTCACTTTGGGGAGAATTGCAGTCGTTCGAGGAGATTCCCGTTTGCAGTTGCGGTTTGTGCACGTGTGGTTTATACAAATCGTTGGAAACTGTTCGCGAAAAGGGGATGGTCTTTGATTTTCTTATGGGTCTCGATGAGACTTTCAATACGGTACGTTCGCATGTTTTGAGCATTGACCCTTTACCTTCACTTGGGCGTGTATATGCGATTGTAGCGCAGGAAGAAAAACAGCGGGCTGTCGCCCAAACCCGTTTGCCGCAATTTGAGGCAGCCGCATTGGCGGCATGGAGTCCTACCACCGACGGCCGGACGGCGAAATCCAAGGGCGGAAGTGAGCGGCCTAAGTGCGAGCATTGTGGCAAGGTGGGTCACCGTCGTGACAATTGTTTTGATCTCATCGGGTATCCTGCAGATCGGACAGTGAGTCGCAATCATTCCGGAAAGGGGGCTGCTGGATCTGGACAGCCGTCACCAGCCTTGGCTAGACAGCCGTCCCCAGCTTTGGCTAGGCCGAAGCATACGGCCTCACATACAGAGGCTGCTGGGCCTCTTGCTTTTGCAGGACTCACCCTTGCTCAGCAGCAACTGGCTCAATTTGTTGAGCACTTGAATGGAGGTAATTTTGGGTCCACTGTTCCGGCGGCTAGCCAGACTGCCACGGGTACTGCGTCTTTTGACTCATCTTTGTCGTCTCGTTGGCTTTTTGATAGTGGTGCCAATGCTCATATTGTTAATGATTTATCTTTGTTTTCTACTATCATTATTGATAAAGTGGCAGCTACCGTGAAAATTCCTAATGGTACTCATGTTCCGGTGCGTGCTATAGGCACTATTCGTTTTTCAGAATCTTTGGTTCTTCATGATGTCTTGGGCGTTCCAGAGTTTGCTTTTAATCTCATTTCTGTGAGTCGTTTGGTGAAGGATTTAAATTGCGTACTGACATTTGGACCCACTTTCTGTGTTCTACAGGAGATGCCGTTGAAAAAGCTGATTAGAGTGGGTAGGCAGCATGATGGTCTCTACAGTCTTGTTTTCCGTCCTGTTGCTACTACTCTTGCTGCAATAAAAGATGACGAGTTCATTTGGCATCGTCGCATGGGTCATCTTCCTCTTTTCAAATTTCGTTTTTTACCTTCTGTTGTTGTTTCCCCTAAAGATGTCTTTTGTGATGCTTGTAGTCGAGCTAAACAAGCACGTTTACCGTTTTCGCTTCGTACTAGTACCACTTTGCAACCTTTTGATCTTATTCATTGTGATATTTGGGGGCCTTATAAAACACTTAGCTTGTCTGGCGCACGTTATTTTTTGACTATTGTTGATGATTACAGTCGTACTACTTGGGTATATTTGATGGGGTCGAAATCTGAAGTTAGTCGTCATTTGTTACATTTTTTCTCTTGGGTTCGAACACAGTTTGACCGGCCTATCAAGCGTGTGCGTAGTGATAATGGGTTAGAGTTCACTAGTACCACCATTCTTTCATATTATGCGCATCAGGGGATAGATTCACAAAGGTCGTGCGTTTACACACCACAGCAAAATGGTGTTGTTGAGCGTAAACATCATCATATTTTGGAAGTCGCTCGTGCTCTTCGTTTTCATGCTTGTTTGCCTGTCATGTTTTGGGGGGGAATGTGTCTTAACTGCTGTTTATCTTAAAAATCGCATGTCCACTGCTGTTCTTAACAATAAAACCCCCTATGAGGTATTAATGGGACGTTTACCCACTTATCAACATCTTCGAGTTTTTGGGTGTCTCTGTTATGGTTATGTTCATGGTTCTAATGACAAGTTTGCTTCGCGCTCGACTCCTGGCATTTTTCTTGGTTATCCCCACTCCCAAAAGGGTTACAAAATTTTTGATTTAGCGAGTCATAAACTTTATGTTAGTCGGGATGTCTCTTTCTATGAAACCTTGTTCCCATTTGGTTCAGTTCCACCCGCTGGTACCCCTTTGCATCCAGCTTCCCCTTCGGTTTCTGGCTGGGATGTCACGGCCCAGCCTTCCAACATGTCTACGTAGCCTGTGTCTTCAGCCGACCCCCTTCATTCTTCGGCTGAACCTTTTATCCCGTCGTCTGACCAGCCTGCTTCACCCGTTCCTTCTACACCGCCAGCGTCCCCTCCAGTTGTTTCGGCTGAGGTCATGCCCGCCTCAGCCGCCCCTTTGCAGCCCACACGCTTGCTCCGGCATCGTCAACTGCCGCGGCATCTTGCAGACTTTGATGTTAATCTGCCATCTTCTCTTGTACCATCCGCTGTGCCACCTGCTCCTACGGCCAATTCCACGGTATATCCTTTATCTCGTTATCTTTCTTATGTGCGGCTGTCACCTTCATATCATTGTTATGTTGCGGCTATTACTAATGGGGATGAGCCCGTTTCTTTTAGACAGGCGGTTAAGCATGCTCATTGGCGTGATGCTATGCAGCGTGAAATTTCTGCTCTTGAGGCTAATCAGACTTGGACTGTTGTGCCTTTACCACCTGATAAGCGCACTATTGATTCTAAATGGGTTTATAAGATCAAGTATAATCCTGATGGTACTATTGAGCGTTACAAGGCTCGTTTAGTTGCTCGTGGTTATACCCAGATTGAGGGTGTGGATTTTCACGAGACTTTTGCTCCCGTGGCTAAGTTAGTTACTGTTCGGTGTTTACTTGCTATTGCTGTGGCGCATCGTTGGCATATCCATCAGTTGGATGTCAACAATGCTTTCTTACATGGGGATCTTACTGAGGATGTTTATATGCGTATTCCACCCGGTTTTTCCCGTGAGGGGGAGCGCAATGTGTTTAAGCTCCGCAAGTCATTATATTGTTTGCGTCAAGCATCTCGTAATTGGTATGCTAAGTTTACATCTGCTCTTATTGCTATTGGCTATGTGCAGTCTAATGCTGATCCTTCATTGTTTGTGTTGTCCACCGAGTCCTCTTTTGTGGCAGTGTTAATCTATGTTGATGATGTTATAGTGACTGAAGATGATCTTGCGCGTATCACCGCGTTAAAGTCTTATCTCGATCATAAGTTTAAAATCAAGAACTTAGGTCCACTCAAGTATTTTCTTGGTATAGAGGTCGCCCGGTCCTCATCTGGCATGGTTTTAAATCAGCGTAAATATGTTCTTGATATTCTTTTGGAGTGTGGCTTACTTGGTTGTCGCCCGGCGAATACCCCAATGGATCAGAAGATTCGTTTCGCTGACTCCGATCCTTTGGTTGATGATCCAGCTTTCTATCGTCGTATTGTTGGGCGTCTTTTATATCTCACTGTTACACGTCCTGATATTTGCTATGCTGTTAATACTCTGAGTCAGTTTATGCATGCTCCACGGAAGTGCCATCTTGATGCTGTTTTTCATTTATTGCGTTATCTTAAAAAGGCACCCGGGCAGGGTATTTACTTGTCAGCCACGACTCCCATGCATCTTACCGCATATTGTGATGCGGATTGGGCTGGGTGTCCAATCACTCGTCGTTCCACAATTGGTTATATGGTGTTTCTTGGTTCTGCACTTATTTCTTGGCGTTCTAAAAAGCAGCCTGTTGTTTCTCGTTCGTCTGCTGAGGCTGAGTATCGTGCCATGGCTCATGCCACAAGTGAGATTGTTTGGCTCCGCACTCTTTTGAATGACCTACGCATATCCCTTACTCAGCCTGTTGTCCTACATTGTGATAATCAAGCGGCTTTACATATTGTTGCTAATCTTGTTTTTCATGAACGTACTAAGCATATTGAGATTGACTGTCATTTCGTTCGTCAACACTATGCCGCTGGTCATGTTTTGCCGACCAAAGTTCCCGCTGCTCAACAGTTGGCTGATGGCTTCACTAAACCATTGGGGCCGGATAATTTTTCACGTTTTCTTGGCAAGTTGGGCATGGTTAACATTCATGCGCCAACTTGAGGGGGAGTATTGGAATATATTTGTAACAATTACTAGTTATGGATAATCTTAGTAGTTGTTGTAGATAGAGTTGAGTTGTTGTAAAGGATAGAAGATATGCTTGGTTATAGTGGTTAGGATATCTCAGATTCCAGGGATTCCAGTTTTGGTGTTTTACTTATACGCAGTCTGTACGTTGTATACACTTGAGAAATATTAAACAAAACATTTCTTCAATAATCAAATGCTCCGTTTTAAAGATATACGCTTTTTACATTTATATTTTTCATACGAGTTCTTTTTTCCAGATATTTTATTGTGGCATTTGCTTGTTGGTTTCAAATTTCTAGGGTACACCACTTTTGTGCAGAAAAAAAAAAAAGCAATGCAAGTTTAGTGGAGTAAGCACTTGAAACCAAAAACAAACACAGTACGTAACACAAGTAGATGACCGAATTTTGAAAGTTTGCAAAAAAAAAAAAAAATACGGGTGCTATATGTAATTTGACATGAATTTATCACCTCCAAAGGTACTGACAAATGCCACTATTCTTCACAGTTTGTAAGTCTATTACCGGACATGGTTATTTCTTAAATTTCTTAGCTTGATGAGTTGTTGTACCTTTATAATCTTGGAGACTTATACTTTTACCTTTGGAGAAATGCGGCAAAAGCTGTCATGATTTGAAGCAAGGTTACCCGGATGAAAAATACGAAACCTCTGTTATCAGAGTCTTTATTGTTTCAATTTCATAGAGTCTTGTGGAGAATACTAACTGAGATCATTCAAATCTCATAGAGTTTTTTAAGAATACGAATTAGAATCATTCAGCAATCTTTTAAAGAGAGTTTCAGACAGACGGTGACTATAAGATGTATATTATAAACTGAACCATCATTAGTGACTATAAGATGTATATTGTAAACTGAACCATCATTGAAACTGGATTTATGGTACATGATAGAGGTGGCTTGCAGATCCAGTGTGGCAGTGGGACTAACCGTCCACTGACAAAGTTAGCATCCTAGGTATCTTTTGAAAGGAAAAAGTTGAATACCAAAAAGTGGGAGATTTGTTTCACTAAACATAATACAAAGCTTATCTTATTTAGTAAATTTACAAAATATTTAAATTCAAGTCATGGACAAGCTTTCAGTACAAATCACCTGCTTTGATTATCATTATAATATCTTGATAATTTTTTTTACTTAGGCTATGCATGTATCTTTATTTTCAGTCTTGGACTATGCCTTGTACCTAGTTATTGTTTTTCATAAACATCTAATTATTAAAACACATAATTGTTTCTAGACTGTCATAAAGAATCTCCATACATCTTGTAGAGAATTCATCCTAGAGGAGTAAAAAAATGTGAAAATTTACCCGTGAAATCAAGATGCAATCATACCTTTCTCGGCTTTTTGGCTAAGATCAAGTGTATTATCTGTTCTTATCAGTGTAATATCTGATACGTGGGTTATCAACTCACACGATATTAACTTTATTTTTTTCAAGGGGAGGGCCTGTCCGGTAGCTTGCTACCTTGCGCCTTCGAACGTAGCTCTGACGTTGCACTGTTGCCTCGGCCTGACGCACCCCTCTAAATAAAAAAAAAAAAAAACCAAGATGCAATCTTCCTTTTTGTCGAGTGAAATGTCACACTCATTACCTTCACATGCTGTAACGCTCCCTTGGGTCGTGTAAATAAATGAATCTGTGTATATATAACATTAAAAGCAGTCAACAGCCACTTTGGAAACTTGCAGTCAAAAACTTCCACGACTTCTGAGGCTTTGATTTACGAAGTGGTAATAAGAATGGTCCATGGTCTTCTCCATTTATTGCTGGAGAGCTGCTTGCCAACCGTCCTATTTATCTTTTGCTTTGTATTTGAAGCATTTAACAGCAAAAGGAAAGCAGAATCCCAAGTAAAAGAGAAATCCGTATCTTTTGGTAACTGTTGATTGACATTGTTCTCTTCTATATTTAACCTCTCATTAGTCTCCTCCAGGTACAGAACCCCACTTGGCGCAACAGCTTTTCTTGTCAGACCCATGATTGGGACGTCGCTCGTACCTATATTTTCAATAAACCCCTCTTATTACGTTACTTGCTTCCATAACATCTAACTTATTAAAACCCTAATACAAATACCATTTTGTAACCACTCACACGAACACAATGTCCATTAACAATATTATCTCATTGCATTAAAAGCTCTCGACTGTAGTGGGGTATGGAAGGCCAGATGCACGCAATTGTATCTATGTATTATGAACTAATGAAAGGAACATTTTGAAATTGTAAAGCGACCTTTTGCATATTGAAAACTGTTAAATGTGTAGAGCGGGTGATAAAGTACAAAGGTCGTAAAAAGCAAATAATATTAAGTTCCATTAGAAATGTCAGGTTATAAACCCTAAATCTTATAATTATTACTTTTTTAATATAATGTAATTGATTTTTATACATATCATCATTTGTACTATTTCTTTCGTATAATAATAAAATATAAGAAACTATGTAAAATTTTTAATTAATTGGTTCTATTTGGAATTGCGCCAACGGAGGGAGCATTTATTTTGCAATTATAGAAATGGATTTTTTGTTTGATCACTTTATGCCTATGGATATTGGGAATCCGGCCATCAAGTGATTTCTTTAGAGACTAGCAGCATTGCCGGTGGTATAAACCAACAGCTAATGTTGGTTTTGGAAATAATTACACGTGTACATTATCTAACTTTCATTAAAAGTATCCAAACTTAAGATGTTGTGAGTTGAGACCAACATTGGCAATATCATTTTTTCCTAACGTATACTCGGGCTTTAGGCATTTGCCATGTTTGTGCGAGTGTAGTAGGTAACTGAGCCTGAATTTTATATTCGTATCACTCTTTGGGAATTCCCTGTTGAAATGGATAGCATACTTTTCTTAATTAAAATAAAACAAGATTTAGCGATATTTGTTGATGTATACTAGTACTAGTACTAGTTTCTTGGCTGATTCATTTGGAGGATGTGCACAGGAAGATCGTTGGGGATAAGCATTAAATATGAGATACGAAAATAGTTGGGCGATCTTAAATGACACCCAACAAATTTGATCGGCTAATTAACGTTGAAGAAAGAGAGCAGAAGATGTTTGAAGCAACAGGCATGATTGAGCCAATAAAGGAGCTTGCTGCATTCAATTCTTACTGCCAGGACAATAATTTTGTTCTCGTCTAGCATTTCAAGCACTTTGTCTTTGTAGCTGATTGTTTTCTGTATATTACTAGTTGATTGTTTTTTGTATGTTACTATGTGATTGAAGGGATCCAATCCAACCAATGCCCGTCCATTAGATTAATCTTTCTAGAGTTTTTCTCACTCGCTGTACACTACACTTCATGGTGTGCGTTCCTCCCACCCCTCCCTCCGTTTTGGTTGTATCTTTTCTTTCTTTCATGAATTCTTATGTATACAGAAGATGACATTCAGGTTAAGCAAGGAGGCTACAAGGCTCGCTATAATTCCTGCCAGGTGATTTGTCGGTGCACGAAGCTGAGAAAAACATTTCAAGAACAATGTCAGTCTCCCTCTCAATGCATTCTTCAAGAACTATAGCTTCCATCTCCATGTCGAGAGACCAATTCTGTCACATTGACAAAGCTCCGAGCACCGTGGGAACTCAGTCAACTGTTAATTTTGGTGCCACAGCTACTCTCTGCTCGATTCTCGTTTCAGTACTACATTTCTTTTACAAAAAGGATCGAATTTATATTACCTCTTTGGTAAGCTAGATGCTATTACTAAGTTTCTTGGAAACAAATTAAAGCTGTACTTCCTCAACTTCAATATCGCTTTTTACGTTGCATGCATCTGAATTTCTATCAAACAGGCTAGTCTATTCCGTTTGCATGTTCAGAGAACCCTTCAAGTTCAACTCCAACAATTACAAAGAAGGGGGAAAAATATTAATCAGTGGTACTTTTATGTTAGATAATCAAGCCGAAAACTTGGAATGTATATGATCAATTGATGGTCACTTCCTCTTTTATTATACAAACTCAGGAACAAAGGTGTGGGGGTGGATAAGTCTAAGCATGCAGCTCTTTACACTTTGCGCATCATTTTAAAACCTTTTAAGAAAAATACCACAAATAGTCCCTCTACATTTGCACCGATATATACTCATTCTTGTACAAAGATAAATCCCGATTTTTTGAAAAAAGAACTCAACGAAGGTGTAACTTGTATACCTTCAAGAGAGCTGCAGGGGACTTGATGGACTCCGAATGCCTGTCAGAGATTACAAGCTTATGTTGTCAGAGCATCCGGAAGTGTATTGTGAGCTCCTAATACCTTCCCTCCAACATCTGGAAAACTTTCATTTCCAGGCAATAGGTTCACTTTCCCATCTGCAGCAATTTCTAATGGATATTTAAGAAGATGACCCTGTAGAGGTTTGAATTCCTCATCAGTGAATCTTTTCCAATTATCTTCAGCAATCTTGTTCACACGCTTCATACATTCCAAAGTTTCAGGCTTTGAAAAGCTATCATCCAACTTTCCCATATGCTCAGCCCATAAAGACATTCTATATCCATATACCTGCAAATATGTTTCCAAGAATCAGGTAAATTTTCTTCCAGGGTACTTGGGATCCCAGATCTACCCCCATCCCCCAACACTTTTATTCCAAGAATTGACCCTATGACCATCTGATTATTATGCACCCATTTAGCAGTAGCATTCAGAATGAAGGAGATGCGAGACCTTGTAGGATCCAATGTTTGTATCATTCTTTAGTTTAACTTCTCCAAAATAAACAAAATCCACAAGTAAAAAATAAAAGTTACATGATTCTTTATTTGGAAACAATGCAAATTTAACCTGGCCACGTGGATGTTTTTTCTTCTTAGCCCATGTGTAATTGGGCTGATATGCACCCATGGCAATCTCTGTGTCCCTAGAGCCAGCCATAGATCGTTGGTTAATGTTGGCAGACCCCAAAATCACATACTCGTCGTCCACTATCATTCCCTTGGCATGCACATAAATCATAAACCTCTTATACTTGTGAGAGGGAAAGACCTAAGGCAGCAAGTACAATATTGTTACTTTCTCAATATGAAGTGGCAACAGTTGTTGCTTCAGACATAAATAAACCATCAGTAGAAAAGATAACTAAAAGCCTGATTTAGAAGCCTTGGGCAAAATGTAACCCCTTGTACAACTTAAAAAATTTGTTTCTGTAAGCCAAACCCATCATCTTGATTTACATATCTACAAATTTTACAGTGGCTTCAGTTTCCATTTGGCAAGGCAATGTGAACCTAAAGTTTTTCATGCAGTTTTTGTTTAGATGCTTAATTGCAAGGTAATTACCACTTCACCACCCGATGAAGGCTGGTTGTCTGATTTTGGCGATCCTTCAAGGTCTTCCTCGCGATTACCAAGGCAATAAAAACTAAGATAATCGCTTGGATGCACATTCTGAAGTTCCGAGGATTTTAACTGTTTAGCCACAAGGTCATACATTGTTTGCATTGTCTGCCCCTGCAAATAGAATTCTATTTGTATTAGACCTACCCATTGTCCAAAGCTGACAATAAGCTTATACTTCGTGTAACAGATCATATATGCTACAAACAAAGTCAGAGCAAAATGAACTATTCAGGCTCGGGTCATCTGCATGATAGTTTTCTTAATATTTACAGCTAAAAGACTTTCGTTCATAGGTTTATTAATATCGTGTATAAGTTGCTATATGGAATCTGAGGGTATTTTCAAATTTTCTAAAAGTTATAAATATATTCACAGAAAGATGTCAGCTTACCTGCCAATACAGAATTTCTTGTACAGATGCGGAAGAAGGAACGCCCTCAGGCCACATTGGGATCACGATGTAAACAGAAAATCTCTCCTTTGCACGTATTTTGCTCGCGATCTTTAAGGCAAGCTCCATAGGAATTAAGTTATCAGCACCTAGCGATATCAAACTGAGATGCCTTAAGAAAATACAAGGTAGAAGGAATTGCAGACACGTGATTTATGTAAACTGGACATAAGACAAGCATCATGTTAGCTGTAGACCAACAATAACACTTCTCTGAGTTAGCATGAGTTAACATACGCAAAAGTTGTTTGCTGGGGAAAAGGAAATACTGCCATTTAGCATTAACTACTTTCAAGCACTAATACTAAAAGGATTACCTGCATCTCTGTAGTGAGGCCAAGCATATGATGACCCAAGAAAATATTGGTTCTCTATGTATATGAAGCGCTGGGCAGACCTTATTGCCTGAATATATGCCATCTGAATACTGCGATCTATGGTGAGATTTTTTCCACAGACTAAATTCTGCAAAAGAAGTACACAAGTGAACAGCTCAATAGCAGATAAGCATGGGCAAAATTTCACGTGTTGAGGGGAAAAAAGGAAAAAATAAAAAAAGGAAAAGAAAGACAGTCTAAAAGCACCTCAGCCTCAGCTTGCTGGACGTCCTTGGGAAAACCTTTCAGAGAACCAGAATCTATAGATCTGAAAACCTGCAAAAGGTTTTACATTTGAGGAAGATTAAGTTGATATTGAGCAAATAAAGGTATCTTTCAATTGAACAGGATCATAATATTTAACCTGAACATGCCAGTTTTCAGGGTCATCTTCTTTGGAAACCCACAATGAAGGATCATCACTTGGAACAGATGAGGATGGGCTAATTATCCAAGAAATCCTTTCTATCTTTATCAGGGTATCATCATGAAAATGAGATAACTTTTTGAAACGTCTTCCGTATTCGGACCATTTTTTGGCTTTTCTCCAACGCTGCTCGAAGTTTGTGAGCACATCATAGGCAGCTGGTCCTTCAATCTTGCAGTGTAAATCATGCCATGGCTGTCTAGGTCCCTTTATTGCTGCCTATTACAAGATAAGTGCATGAGACGTTGTATTAAGCTGCCAATAACAGTAGACATAAATCAACACCAGTCAATCTGACGAGAATAATTGATATCCAATTTCAACAAGTCCCTCAAATTGAAAGTAATGCCATGGGCATAGCTTTAGTCACATACAAAGGGCAGGGGCATCATATAGCATATGTTGATTAGGATTACTGTTACCAAAAATTAAATCATTTCGTGCAGTAAACATTTAAGCCATAACTAACACAGTGATTTATATAACAATTGGGGAACATATGGTCAGACATAGAGCATAATGAAGACCATTGGTTCATGTAGTTGATGTCATGTAGAAGATATAAGATTTAAGCCTAGGTACTTAGGCCTGAATCATCGTTGAGCTGATATGATAGTTTTGAAAGATGTGTATTCTAAAAGTGCATATTATGCATTAAGTGTTAGGAGCGATACAAAGAGGATATGATTTAGGTTACGAGTCAAAAACAAAAGAGCAATGATGGATCCATATACCCAATGGGAAAAAGGCATGAGTATTGTTGTAACAAAGTACACTTTGATAAGCGAAAAAGGGATTACCCACCCTCCACTATCTCCCGTGATGCCATTTTGCATATAATGGAAGAATAAAGAAACTTCAAAGGCAGAATTGTAGCTGAAATTTTACGCTTACAGAGAAAGTGGGATTGTGAAAGTCATTTTCAAAAACAGTGTCAAGATCACGAAACAATCTATGTTCTGGTGTATCGTAACGCCCGTTGCAGAGGTCTAAGCCTCCAAGAAATGCAGTTATCTTCCTGTTGTTTCCGTGGGCTTGTGTATCCAGTATCACACATTTCTGATGGTGTGTGTAAAGGGTACCAACCACCTGGGCAGGACAAGAAGGAAAAAAGCGGTTAGCTTTTATCACCCGTAAAGAATTATTCATAACACCATATAATGTGTGCCAATAGTCTGCATTTGAGCATTCGCATGGTGACAATTTTAGCCTATGGAGTCTTACTGGATGACTTGGATAGCTAGATCATGCTTTTTTAGGTTCCTAAAAACGATAATGGAATCACAATATTTAGCCAATCGATAAACATTGTTTTCTGAATAGTTGACGCCTAGAAGAGCCATTTCTGCCATGTACACACACATTTTTTTTTGGGGGTAAATTCATGCACACACATAAATCTCAGTACCAAAAGGTCACATATGCAAATAGTGGTATAAAGCATGCCTGCTGCTTGAAAATGCTGAGCTTACTACTAGCATAACGAGGTGCCAGCACACAAGTGACAGAGGAGTGCTTGAAAAACTTTCGAGTTTCTTCGTCATGAGTTTGCATCACTCCTTCCTGCACATGTACAACTCTGGATTAATCATAAACTAGAAGTGCGTTAAGACTAACACCAGAACTCAAGAATTGGGACAAAGATGAATGACAATCACTTTCTGTATCAATGATCAAGCTGACAACAAATATATTTCTTCGAAGTCAGCAGCATTAAGAAAATAAACTGCATATGTCAAGATTTAAACTTGAACAGTTAAATGTAGTTGGCAAGTCAGCCCAAAAAGGAGAAAAGAAAGGTAGCCAAAAAAAGATGACTTTTCATTTCCCACCTACGAATAAAGCCTTTCCTTTTTTAAACCAACGCTTTCTCCCTCACTGGGCTTCTCCCTCACTGGGCGCTATAAAAGGCTAACATAGTTAAATCATCCGAATCAAATCCCTTTAGCAATTTTATGAGGACCCTTTTGAAAAGTGGATCAACCAAAAGCCAGAACGAGAAAGAGAAAGTAGAACAAAAATAGATACTTACAGTATTAATGAAAAACTTGCTATGAGACGTTTTATCATCCCAAACCAACAACAAAACCCTGACCCCTTCCTGCGACTTGTACTTAAGCAAATCTCCAAGAGTCAAATCCCCACCACTTGGCAGAGGCTTACTGGGCTCCCTCACCAGCTTCACCTTGTGATAAATCGACCATCCAATTATGTAAACCAAATGATGAGCCTCCAATATAGCATGACATATATCTTCCCAGCATTTCTCATTCTCAAACACCTTTTTCTTTTCTAATTTCACCTCAGGCAACATCCCATCCGGAACATGCGCATCCTGATACAAAGTCACTCCTCCTCCTGGCCTAATAGGAAAGTAACTCTCTTTCAAACCGTAATTCTCGGTTATACCCCCACGGTATGAAGGATTAGTCTCACATTTCGTGAACCTCATCAGCAAACGGACGGCGGTTTTGGGTTTCGGAGGCTTGCCGTAGGGGGCAATAATTGGGAACCAATCATCAATTAGCTCGCCGGAGTAAATTCTCTCGGCGGACACGGTGGCAATGCCGATTAGATCGGCGCCAAAGACGTCATTGTCTTTGACCTGAAACTCAACTTTGGAGACAGGGTGGGCCAATGGGATTTTAAAATGCTCGTCCCAGACGGGTTCCTGAGAATTAGAAATCACGCGAGTCCGAGCCACCGTTGCTCCGGCGAGGCAAACGGTGACGTAAGGGTCGCTTGTTATGATTTTGTGGTGGCGGTGGGATTTGCTCCGGCGGGTGAAAGGTTTGCGGCAAATACCGAGTGCGGCGAAAACGCGACGGAAACGCTCGGAGATCATGTCCATGTTAGGCAAGGAACGAGCTTCAATAATTTTGAGATCAAGATCGCCATGAAGTATGAAGGTGCTCTCTGAATTATCCTCATCCATTGATGAGGAAGAGGAGAATGCTGAAACGTTTAATTCTTTTTATTGGTTGAAGAATAAAATGAAACCTTGATTGGCTATAGGCGAAGAAGAGGGAGGTGTTTTAATGCCAAACCTCCAAAGAGGATGGTTTGGGCTGACGGTTTTGTTTTCTCCGCCACAGCTAAACAGTTCAGCATTTGGAGATTCCGAGGAAGATGGCGGTAAGAAAACGAACCTTTACTTTCTCTTATTAATGGAATATTACATTTTCCTTGAGTTGGAATATTTTATTTTTATCGAATCATTTGGAATATTTGATATTCCAGTTTAATAGTCTATTGTCAAACTATGTAAACATGTATATTCAATTATATAAATAGAAGGGAATCCTATTAAAAAAGTTATGATTGTCATGTTTAAATCTTAATTAACGATATGAGCAAGGAGCCGTGGGAGGTGTACTTAGCTATACAGGTTACTGTCCGGGTTGTCAATAAAATTATTTGGTAATGATGATTGTTTGATGTTCTGTGCTTTTAAAATTTGGTTGTGAAAATAAGCAGGACACATGGAGATTATTATTATTGTATTTCTTCGATAATTAGACGTTGGCATTGTCACATGAATAAAGCAATAGTTGGAAGGGAAACGTGGCCTCAGATTGGCACGTCAAGTAGTTGACTGCGTCAGATACGGTGAGTCAGACAATCTTTGAGATGTTATTACCTATCATTGACTCAATAGTCAATATACCTTCCTTTGTATGAATTAACAGAAAAGGAGATTCGTTTTTCATGTGCCGATTTTTATTGTTATTGTATTTTTTTTTATGCTAACAAAGGATACTGTAGATTGTTTATTTTTGTTTTAAAAAAAAATGGAGAATGGAGGTTTAAGTGTATGTAGCTATTCTTGCAGGAACTAATGTCAATTTTGATGTTATTACTACCTTAAAATTGAGGGAGAGTTTTCTTTCCTTGTTTCCTCTTATTTATTATACATCTTTTTGTTATGATCCACCTAACCGAGAAAGAAACTTCCATTTGTGACGCTATTCAAAAACCTCTTCTTATAATGGACCTAAGCGGGAAAAAAAAACCTCCATTTGTTAGACTATTCAAAAACAAAATCGAATCTCATACATTGAGGCGGTTAACATGTGTAGCAAAATCATGTTGATTTCTGTTTTGTTTTTTTTGATGAGTGTGGTTTTCTTTTAATTCTCTTTGTTGCTTTCTTTGTTTTATCTGAAAAGTTTTTATGTGTTTTTTTTGTTTCATCGAGACAATCTTATTCTTAAATTGTTTTTTTTTTTTCAATTGTGTGTTGGAGGAAGGTAGATCAACAAATGTATGGTCGTTTATTTTGAAAACGTGAAGACAAAAGAAATGATCCTTTAGGTGGATAAGGAGTGAGATGTCTTCCTAAAACTTTGAAGAACGTGTGGTGATATCTTTATCATAATATAAAATTTATTTATTTTGATTTATTAACTAGGATGATTCTCATCAAAGTTAATAACAATAGTAAGTTTGCATCCTATGATATGGTTAATTGAATGCGCGAGACTCTCAGCAAATCCAGCTATAGGTACAACAGTTCCGCGAATACATGGTTCCTTTTTCTACGTCTACATCTTTTACCTTACTTCAATAGTTACATGCGAAGACACCTTAAAAAGGGGGAAAAAAAAGGCCTAAAACTTTGCCAATTTGTTGCAACAAATCATTCCAGCACGACAGTTTACAAAACCAGACAGGGCTATTGACTATTAAGGGATGCTCATCCAAGAGGCTTCAATTAAAACTGCCACTCGTAACCGGCTGAGTAGTTCTCAGTGTAATGCTCAGAAAGAATGCAATCATCTGCACATTCAAATCAAGTTCAAAAGTTCAAAAGAATAAGAAGAAAAAGAAGTAATGTGAGTGCTAAAGTACTTGCATTTTAACTTCATGAAGTTCTACACTTTTATCCCACACTTGCTTGACCAGTAATAATTTAATACCGTAGCACGCAAGGGACCTCTGTTTCTTTATTAGTTTAGACCAGAGTACTGCACATTAGCATGATAAGAATTAAGTGTAACTTAGTTCTTGTAACATCGAAAGATAATGAACTATTTCATTTGATGTGAGCTTTTTATGACGACAACTTAACCTACTATCAGTAGAGATCTTATAAACAAGGTTCAACCTGGTAAAAACAAGTTTCCCTCCCTCCCACCTTTAAATCGTTCGCATTAGGTTGCCGTAGTCACTAGTCTCTGAAACGACATCATTTTATCTTTGCTTGTCACCCGTCTCCGATGCAAGTACTTGTTTCAGTGCTGTCGTGTCAATAAAATGCAGCTAATGCTTTTCGAACTCCTAAATCTGCTTCGAATTTGTCTTGGTCACGTCTGATGGCAAGCACAAGCATGACAATAACATTGGTTTTCTGGAGGAAACTTAAAGCCATATTCTCCTCCTTGCATTCATTTCTCCTTTTTCATTGATCAATTGCAACTGCAAGGATCACAAGTCAATTAACTGCATCAGCATACAAAGAAAAAAATCATTGCAGCCATGTGTCCTGGGTTAAACGCCCCTCGGTTTGAAAACTGTAGAACATTCACAATCCAGCAGTTCCTTCGCAGAAGGGGCAGAAGGGGCCAAGATTTCTTGATTTACGAAGATGCCAAGCATGTTACTGCAATTCAGTCAAATCGAAACAATATCTTCATCTTGACACTGCCTCAGTCCCTAGTTCGCGAAGGTGGTCTAAACATTTAGCAAAATCCATGGGTGGCACCTGAGAGAACTGCATCTTTTCTCCAGTTTTTGGATGTACAAATCTGAGAACAAGTGCATAGATATTTCATTCTCCAATTTTAAATGTAAGAAAGTTGCACTCCATTCACCGAAATCTTCTTACCCAAGAGTTAAAGCATGGAGGCAAGGTCTCTCTAGTTGAGAGATGATTTGCTGAACCTTTCCTTGAGAATTAGCTGGGGTTCTCGAATGAAGCAAAGATAGTGCCATGCCTTTGGTTCCTCCATAAGTTTCATCCCCCAGCAAAGGGAATCCCAGGTACTTTGCATGAGCCCGTATCTGTTTGCGAGAAATAAAACTTGTATGAAGATTTAACTAAAAACTACAAACCTCACCCCCGCCCCGGAATCATTCAAGCCTGTATGATCACCAAACAAAACAATAATATCAAATTCAATCAAGCAGAGTACAGGTGAAGGATAACATGAGCTAATGCTACAAACAACGGCTGAGGAATAGATGTCCCCAACACCAGAAAGCTGAAACTGAAGTCGATATAATGCAGAGGCCGCAGTAAGGAAACAGGATCGCTACGACGGTTACAAAAATCTTTTGTTACATTTTTACTTACAGAAGAACATCCAAAACTGCTCACATTCTTTTCAATTCACGTCTGAAATAACTCTGCACTCATCCAAATATATACTTTTCAAAACCAATGAGTCATCATATGAGGAAAATAGGAGTAGGAGCTCAATCTTACGTTAGAGAATAAGAAAAGATCTTTAAGCTCTAAGAAGATGTTAGAGTGGAACCCGTAATGGTCATAATACACATCCCAAGGTGCTTTCATAAATTGCTAACAAGAGGTACTATCTACCTGATGAGTTCGACCAGTTTCTAGTTTCCACTCAACCAATGCGGAGCCACCATGAGCAAGTACTTCAACTACTCGGTATCTGGAAAACCCAAAGATTATTCAGAATCCACGATTGATTAGGCAATTAGGCAGTTATATATCACGCACTAGCTAACATTTGAATAGTAAAATGATCACATATATTTTTTACTTCGTTAATTGAGTCCCTCGACCAGTAATCTCTTTCTCTTCAACTTTCATGATAGTCTTTTTAGCATATGCATTCCAAGGATACCATCTTCATCAAGAACGAGAGAGTTCAAAAAAGTGAACAATCAATACAGAAGACCCAATATTACCTACTAGCAGCATGACGTGCATTTACAGACTTGGCAGATCCAGCAATCGCAGCCATACGTAAGCGATTTTTTATATCACGGCCTATTGGGACTTCAATGCGCCCTGAAACTTTTGATGGAACCCCGCAGGTAAGACTGACATAAATTCTCTTTATGCTATGTCTCTGGAACTGTTCAGCAAGATGGGAGTGAGAATGCTCATCCTGCGCCCAGTAAATATTCGACAGACAATAAGCATCGATCCCCCACAAGCACAGAGACCCAAACAAGAGGGAAATTTTAACCCTCACTAATACTTGTAATCACCTTGGCAACAACAAGCAAACCACTAGTCCCTTTGTCCAATCTGTGTACAATCCCTGGACGTACAGATCCCACACCCATGCCAAAAGAAATACATCCAGATTCACATGGATTAAGAATAGAGTTACTGATGTCATCTTCATAAGCCTCGTCATCGTCAGAAAGAGGTAACGAGATTGTAGGGAGATTACAATGGTGCAGAATGCCATTTACTAGGGTTCCAGAAGCATTGCCAGGTGCTGGGTGAACAACCTGTTTTATTTTCCCAATTCATGAAAAAAAAAACATTTTTCTTCATAGAAGTCCATTAAACAGTGATGCATGCTTACCACATGATCGTTCATAGTTGTGCTAACAAGGAACTGTCTTTGTCTACTACGAAGTGTCTGTGCTTTTTATAAGGGTTGGTAGGGTAAGAATTTGTACCAAACTTCTACTTTATTTCACTTAATAAACAACAAAAGGAACGAGAGGAACATTTCCCATACATGCACTATCAAAGCTGGATGCACCTACCGATGAGGGTAACAAGTGACACAGAGTGTAGATAGCTAAATTGAAAACCAGTAGGAACCGACCACCCAGAAGAACGATCCTGACTTAGAAAGAGGTAGATGCATAATAGAATAGAATCAAAAAGCACAGTTCGCAGACGCATCTCTTACATACACATGACCAAACAAATTAGCAATGATACTTAACATATTAATGACAAACTAGCAGTGATACTTTACAGATTGATGACAACCAACTCTACCAAGTCAGTGCATCATTTGCTTGCAAGTAATTGCCATCAAAAGATTCAAAACACCAAGCAAGCTTTAGATCAGTGAGCTCACCATGTGAGTAGGTTTATTCACAACAAGTAAATGGTCGTCTTCGTAAACTATATCCAATGGTATAGATTCTGCCTCAGCCTTTAATGGCTGCAACTCTGAAATCGTACAGTCAACCAAGTCTCCACCTCTCACCGAGTATGAAGCCTGTACTATTTTCACAAAACTAATTAACAGACCACCAATTCAAATATACAACCATATTAAATTCTATTACAAGAGGTCCCAATCCATAAAAATCGTTCTTTCTTCTTTGACTCGATGATATTAACTAACAAAATGCAGAACAATAAAGACCAAACCAGGATAATGATTAATGAAATTTGATACCTTGTGGATTACGCGGCCGTTAACAGAGACGAGGCCGGAACGAATGCTTGACTGGACTCTGGCTCTGCTAATGCCGGTGACACGAGAAGAAATCCAAGAATCTAGCCTCAGCTTTTCACCAGGTTTCACAGCCACGGCTTCTTGCAGTTTGACGCCGGAAAAATTGACGGTTGGGCTGCCGGAAGTGGATTCCTGTTGGTGGGTGGCGGCATTAGAACAAGCTCTTAAGATTACCTTTGACACTTTAACTGCCGCAAACTGTTTAGCTCTCAGGACTTTCGGATAGGGAAGTGGAAGCCAGGGAAAGGCTTGGATTGAGTAACAAAACATACTGCAAATTTCCGGTTAGATCCTGGCAGCCGTAAAGATTAACGGACCCCGACGCTAAAAAAGCGGCAAACTCGAAGTTCACCGACGATAAGCTGCCGCCACGACTGAGAAATCGTGCAAGGTCAAGAAAGCCCTTCGTACATTAATAATGATTATTATTATTATTTCTAAGCAATAACATAACTATTTATATAATCAACATTGTTGTTGTTGTTATAATAATAATAATCATTTATTATTATTATTATTATTATTATTATTATTATTATTATTATTATTATTATTATTATTATTATTATTATTATTATTATTATTATTACTGCTAGTTGACGATACACTGCGTTTCTATGCAAGAAACATAACTATTTATATAAGCAACACAAAATTTAAACAAGAGCATATACAATGCGTTTCTATGCAATTAATTACTATCTAATAAAATTTGATATTTGAACGAAGTAACACGTACGGCGACTCTATAATATCATACAGTGTTAAGATGGTATCCGTATTAATTGAAGGCAATACACACACACACATATATATTGAAGCAATTGAAGGCAATATTTGGATGTTTTGTAGCACTGATCAAGGAGACATGAAGAATTAAATAATGGGAAATATGACACAGGCTCATGGCACACATAACTGTATTGATATGTATGTATCGGTTTTGATACTGAAAAGAAAAACAAGTTATTTAATACTCCACATGCACATATATAGTATTTGTTTGTGTTATTATGTGTGTGTGTATATATATATATATCTATGTGTATATATATATCTGTTTTGTAAATATACACATACAGAGTGTATCTATGCATACATATACATATACATATACATATATATATATATGTACGTATATATATACATATATATATATATATATATCCACATACACACATATGCATATATATATATACACATACATATATATAGGTAGATAGACACACACATATGTGTGTGTGTATGCATGTATGAGATTTTTTTTATCAATCTTCACGCATGGTATACGCATTTCCCTCATATCTTTAATCATATTTTATAAGATAATGTCATAATCTTGATTTGTTGAATTTCATTGGATATCACATAATCTTAGTGAGTTAATTTGAATAGGTGCGATAGAAGACCATTGGTATAGACGTATGTGTGTACATATATAAAGACACAAGTTTTGATCTTCTTAGTTTTCAGAATATCTATGTCAGCTCCATCCATGTCCAAAGGAGGCCTCTAGAGTTACCCTTTCTAAAATTATGTAGCCATCCATCAATCTTTGATTACCTAACGTCTCAATAATCAGTTATAAAACATTCTCCAACCAATTCGAGTCAAGCAATTCCACGTTAAAATAAGATGTCGACTAAAATTAGTCCTTACTAGAAGGATATGTTACCAATTATGTATGTTGATAATCGGCTGATTAATTCATGTTGAACACTCCATAAGTTATCCAACAATCCCACTCACAGGCACGCAGTATGTACTACTAGCAAAGATAATCTACACTAGAAAATAAGAAATGGGAAAGGAACTGCGTATGATGCGCTGTCATTGGAGTTTTGCCAGAATAAGGATCATAGGAAACAAATGGCGGCGTCGGAACTTTGCCTTGGACGAAAGATGATAAATAGAAAATTTATACCGCATGTTGCAATGAACCTGCATTAATCAACAATATTAGATGCCCCAAATTTGTTATTTCGGAAAAAAACCTTGGACAAATATTTATGGATTTTAGCATGTTTAGATTTTTGTGTAGGCTGGAATATTAGAGATCTCTGTCTCTTTTGGTCGTTCAAGAGGAATATTTTTTTAATTCTACTGAACATGTATTATGTTGGCGTGTGTTTTTTCTTTTCTATGTTGTGGCGAGCCAATGCATGTCCAATAGCCGTGGGATAATGTCATGCGTTCTGATCTACTTATGCATGGTTGCCAAGTACTACCACGTGTGAAGTTGCATGGCGAAGGTGCATGCATGGCAGAAGTCTCCTTTCCTGAGCTTACCTGGAATATTTTATGCACTGAGACCATGGTCAATCTATTGGATATAGTCAAGGTGATCACTAAAGCCGAGATTACAGCTGAGACTGAGGTGACAATTGAGGCCGAGGTGATACTTAAGGCTGTGATAACTAGCCTTTGATGTCTCTCAATAAGATTGGTTGAAGCAGACCTGAGATTCTTGTAGACTCCGGGCGTCCTGCGTCTCCTATGCTGCACCAACTTGATTGTGTAGTTGAAGCTAAGTAGCTGATGTGAACCCTAGGTGACCTATGTCATGGCAGGGTCAAATGACGTCAATTGTAAAGAACTATGCCAATTATACTTATGCTTTTTGGAATGTTGATTTTGTCCTCGTTAGATGTCCTTAGATGAGCCTTGCTGACTAGGAGAGGAAGGCTAATATCTGGTAACAGACAAAAACCCTGAATGTTTCACTGACACATGTCTCTGACATGTTGATTTCGTATTGGACATCTGGCGGCTAGTAATGATGAGATTTATTGGTCCGATTTTCACAGTGACAAGAGCCATAATTTGTTGCGATTTTCGGGGAGTCGGAATTCCAATAGGAATATTTTCATTTTCCCCAAAATTTTGGATTAAAGTGATGGCTTTGTCTCTTTCCTCTTTATTGCTCTCATTTCTTTTCTTTTAACTCAAAACAATGTTACTTTGCCCCTTTTCCACCCGATTCACTCATCTTCCCAAGTTCGTCTATCTTTAGTCGACCAATTTGTCATCCAAACCTGAACAAGTAAGTGCTCGGTTTTACACCCTCTCTTTTCTTTTTTTTTTGAATCATGTCTTCCCTTAGTGATTCTCAAAACGTTTCTGAGGAATTTTCCTACAACGGCATAGGGGGAGGCCCACATCCCCCTCCTCAGGGCAATCCCCTTCTACTGATGGCCCTCTCCTTACGAAGAGGCAAAGAGGGGTGTCAGCCGCATTGACTAAGCTCATTGATGTTACTAGGCCTAGTGGCGCTGTTTCAGCAGCAGTGACCCTGGCGCGTTTTGCTATGAACTACCTTCTCTGAACCACAGAGTCGAGCTCCCTGTCTTTTGGGTCGTAGGGAGAGGTGCACCATCTAGGTTAGTTGACAGTTCCTTTTGTACAATGGATCAGGCTGATCTGGTGAGACTTTACGATGTCCACCAGATCGGTTTGCGATAATTCGATCCAATCCTCCCGCCTTTTGGTCGGACAATCTACTACCCACCTCAAGTGTACGAGGTTGTTTATAAGGAGTATTTTAAGTTTGGTTTCAGCCTTCCTGTCTCTGACCCTTTGAAACTCATTCTTTTGTATCATCATATAAGACTTCCTCAGATCATGCCCAATGGTCTGAGAACCTTAGCTTGGTATTTCCTTGTTCTTTGAATTGTCCAGGCCAGCCTCGATATTAGGACTTTCAGAGTTTCTTCATGTATAAATCATCTGAAATTTGGTTCTGCTTCAGTAGGTGGACCATAAATAAAGCGTTCCAGTTTACTGAAAATCTACAGTCATTAACCAAGAATTGGAAAGGATTGTTCTTTTATGTCAAGAGGTTCGGCTCGACAAGCTAGTATATTTGGCGCATATCAAAGGCTAATAATAAGTTTCCACGGAAACAGTACCAAGAGGTGACTCGGATTCTCCAAAGCTTTGAGACCACTGTTGACTGACTCAAGGTTTGCAGCTACGCTTTGAAGAAGGCTAACCTAGATCACTTGGTCAGTGGTACTGGATTTAGTATAATGGACAAAAAATGCGGAGTCATTCTCCCATGAAGATAACAGTAAGGACCTTAGGACAGCACGTCGACTAAAGGAGAATTCAGTGTCGCCAACCGACACACGGAGATTCCAGGCGGAGTCATTTTCCCATGAAGATGACACTGAGGACCTTAGGACGCCATATCGACTAAAGGAGAATTCGGTGTCGCCAACCAACATACGGAGGTTCCAGGCGCTGACCTTCAACGCGTTCCACTGAGATATTATTCTGGTAAACATTCTTTCTTGGATTCCACTAGTTAGGTTTCACCGCATTACTTTACTGATCCGACCTCATTCCCTTTTACATTTCAAGGCCATACAGATGGAGCTTATGAGTCGGGCTGAGAAGATGGGTATTGTGTTAGAGAAAAGATAAACAAATGGATCATCCATGCCAGAATCTCCAAGGAGCAAGCGAAAAAAATCACAGAGCTCGAGGCTGATCTTGTGAAACTTCGGAAGGAGAAAGATGAGGCAGATACAATGTTGGGCGACTTCTAACTCCCAGATCGATAGTTTCAAGAGCATAGCTTCTGAGTTGAGGTTTTTCTAATTGAGGCTCAGTCGGCCAATGAATCAATGATCAGGGAGCTGAATGAGGCCAAGGATGGCAAAGTCAGGGCTGAGTGTCGAATCAATGAGTTGACTTTAGAGAACGAGCAGCTGTAGTAGAGGATTGACTCATCTCCCAACAACTAACTAACACGAAGGAGCTTGCCATCGCTGACTTCAAGAAGTCCCCCCTACTTAGTTGATAACCTGACTTTTCTCCAAAGCTACGTCGGGGATGAGGCAGACTAAGGCAATCAGCGTTTAGTGAAACCCTCATTAAATAAAGAAGACTTTTGAATTGTTGAACTATACAATCATGAGGTGAAAGCTAAACTCAACAAGCAGTGAAAGCTCTTTATTGAGAAGTCGATCTGAGGTAGGCACCTAGCTAGCGTTTAATCGTTTTTCATTATGCCCATGTAAATTTCAATTCCAAAGCTATGCAACGTTCAAACTTTGATTGAAATGAAAGATTTGTGTTACAAGTATTTTTTTTGTTCAGCCTTTTTTGGTTCAACTTTTTTGTTCAGCCCTTTGTTTAGTTATTTCTGACTTTCTAGCTGTTAATTAGAAAGTCACTCAAAAATAATAAATGTCTAAATGTAACTATGATGGCTTTCTAAACTACATTGACCAACTGAACAAAACAACGAAGCACAAAAATCTTTCAAGAAGACGTAAAATATTGGCCAGACGAGTCCTTAAACTTGGCATAGCAGCAAGAAATTGCTTTTGCTTTTGCTTTGGCTGAAGGTTTTGTTTAGGGGGTGGGCGGTTGCGGTTGAGTAGATATACTGCCAACTCCATTAATTGCATACAGCTTAAAGTTTTTAACGTGCATGAGAGGACAGGGGAGGAGGTAAATTGATGGTGATCTCGATATTCATAGACGTGGAACCATAACCGTACATGTGGCACTTTATGCTAGCTGGTGACCTTCTCTGCAACAGCAAGATTTTGACCAATGCAAGCTAAAGGCTAAAGCAACGGTGGTGGGTATGGATCCAACTTGGAAAGTTGGTTTCTCTGTGAAAATCATCCCCTGCTTTATCTTTGTGGACTATTTCGCGACGGATGGTGGTAGGCCACTTGACGAGGTAACAATTTCAAATAGTAGTAACATGTTAATTTGATATCATTTTTCAACCAAAAAATAGTATGATATAGCTTGTAATTTAGTTATTATTTAAAAGTAATGTCAATTAACATGACATGTAATATATTTTAATCGAATTATTTATATCGAGATATCATTTCACTTGTTAAAATGGTTTAGATAAAATTTTCTGGTCTTAGATGATTATGTTTGCGGGTACAAGAGCGTAGATTATCTGCAAATCCCGCATTCACTTTCATATTTAAAATTGGGTGTCATATATGTATGTATAGGTGCCGTACGTTTCATGTGTAAATTTGGCTCCAAGTTTTTTTTATGTCTTTTTATAAATCAAATGCATAAAATTAAGGGATTAATTGGGTTAAAATTACAACATATGGATACTTAATGTCTAACGGTGCTTATGAAAGACATATACTAGGAGTCTAAGATACAACCTCCTGACGTTCATAAAAAATCCGAGTATATGTCCAATTTTGAAAATTTTAAAGAAAAATAATTAACAGTAGCTAATTTTCCCTCGAAGAAGTTAGACACGTTACTAGTAGAGGATACTACTTTGTTAGCTTCACAATCGTTGACATAAGGACATTTTTTTATTATTATTTTCCACAACGTTTTAGTCTCAAATGGTTCTCACCTCGCAGCTTTTGCAAAAGCTTTCTTTTTTATTATGTTATTAGCCTCGAAGTTTTTCATAGCGACTTTTAAATAACAGAAGTTTTTTTTTTTTTTTGAAGTTTAAATAACATAAGTTGAGCCTCAAATCACAGATTCCCTATTCCTCAAAAAGGGTGGAAGAAAATGCAGTTCCCTATTAACTCTTGTCATTGTATGCCTACATCTTTTTTTTTTTTTAATGATCACTCTAATGGACCTATCATCATCACAATTAACGGCTATTCAACCTTAATCAACTTGATATAATTGAAAACAATTCCACATTCAAAAGTTGCGGTTGATTATGCTTATTGCGCCATTAGTTTAGGTTAGCACTTTGCTAAATCAAATTGGGTACGCACACAGCCTTATAGAGGGTCCCTTCTTTTTGCTCAAATGGATTCCACAGTAAATGCATTGGTTGTACAACCATACATTAAAAGACTTTGTTATTGTCTTTCTCCCCATCACACTGTGAAGGAGACGACAGTTTGAGTACCTTTTATGCCACCTAAATATTTTCCTCATCTCTTCAAATGGCACTATATCACCCCGAAATTTCCCACCGCCTCAATTTATAAGTTCAAACCTTAATTTAATAAGTTAAATTTGGTGCTACGTGTAATCACAACTTTCATAATTTATCACTTGTTTTCACATGTATACGGTAACTCCGTCAATGAACAATTTCCTTTTAAAGGAATCTTACTTTTAGGCCATTTCATTGTGCTACTAAAAACTTACGATTCATCCTTGTACAGGCTGTCCAATTATTTTAGCAGGTTGAAAGTATTCATTGCACCAAACAAATAGTAATGTGATATGTTGAAGCCTGGTCTACTGTTACCATGTATGGTTAATATAATTTTTTAATTACCTTAAGATTTATATTTACTACTTTCTGCTCTTCTTCTTTTTTCTTTTACCCACTTTGAATCTGAAACAGAGGGACATTTCCAGTCTCGTGATGTTATTTTGTCACAGCATGATGAATCATGAATTCCGCCAGGTTAAATCCTGATTTTGCGGGCTTACCTGTGCATGTGCACCACGTCCATCGGCCACATCATACAATCCCGCCGTTCATCTCACCCAGGATCTCGCCGGTGACCGGAAAGTTTATAGACAACAAAGTAACGGTCGAAACACCACAATAGCTGCATCATTCCTTTCTGTTTCTATTACAACTACACATCTCTACATGTTCCACAAGAACCCATTAAAGAAAAAAGAACTAACAAGAATGAATTTCCCACACCTAATTAATTAGTGTTGATCTCTACATCACGGCCCATTATCTATAAATTAATAGAGAACTAATCGAGACGATTATAGGGAGAGCTGAAAGGGAAGAGGGGGTGATCTAACAAGGATTACTCTCCGGCGGATTGAACAATTCCGGCTGAAGCATTGTTCTACAAAGGGGACAAATTGGATTTTTAGAAAGCCAGGTGTCGGCGCATTGTAAATGAAACCCATGATTGCATCCAGGAATCAAACGAGCCGGTTGATCGCTCTTGATTTCGTCCAAACAAACAGCACATTCACCCCCCAAGACCAGATCTTGGCCCATGATCTTGGGCAATTTCTGAAGATCAGAGTCAGAAAGACCTTCATTCTTTGGTGGCTTCTCCGATGAGTGAGCCACCTGCTGACTGCCGCGGCTGGCCGCGTACCATATCAGACAAATATACACCAGGAAAACGGCGCTCATTCCGGCGCACGGCAGAAACAAAGCTAGAAACACCGATAGCAACATATCGAACAACACAGACGAAACAGAGCACTCTCTCCCTCTCTTTCTTTCGGGTGATGAAATAATCGAGGTAGGTAGGTTGCCGGTGGCTGCCTACGTGAGTGGAGGCAAATTCACACCATCGACAACCACCAAACAAAGAAAAGAATTGGCACACAGTGTTGTGAATAATTCATGCTGAAGACGGCCAGCCCACAGGGTTACGCTTTGGAGTTTAGAGTAAGGGAGTTTATATACAGGTAGGATTTGAGAAGGAGCAGGGAGGAAGGGGGGGGGGGGTGGGATGGAACAGACAGGTGGCCCCACGTGAACAGAAAAAAGAACAACTACTTGAAACTATATACCTTATTTTCTGCTTGCTTCGGGCTTCCGAGGCGCAACAGGAAAAAAAAATATCTTAGAGGGTAAGAAAATAAATCAATAAATAGTAATATGAATTGATAAGAGTAAAATTTAAGGTTACAAAGAGTTAAGGTGTGTGATTGGCTGGGAGTTCTTCAAACAGAGCTATTATATAGGATATATTATTTTGATGTCTGGATATTCTGTAATATAAATTTGAATGTAAAGAAATTGTAGTAAAAAGGAATATGAGGGGATGAGTAGATGCTGACGTGTGTTCAAAGCACCTGATATGAGGAGGAGAGAGGAGTAACGCCTATATCGGGAACAGAAATAAGGGAAGCTGACGCGTGCGTATCCTTAACATCACCAGCTGTTTTCGGGTTTTTTCTTGTTTGGTATTTCTTATCTTAAACATTACCATAATCTTATTAGTAGTACAAGAGAAAATCAGATATAATTATGAGAGAGACTAAGAGTTATTTGGAATGTGTGTATAGTATGGTAAGCTTAGTTGTTTTACAGTCATATCACAGGTTGGGTTCATTTAATTCCAAGGCTCCTCCGGAATGTGCTGACTCTTTGTGTCAAAGCCGCAAACTGTTCTCCGTCTTATTTTAGTAGTCTTCTTAAAAAATATAGTTTTTTAGAAGATATTATTTAATGTATTTTCTGGTAATTGAAACTGTAGTCATGTTTCATTTTTGTTTTTTCAAACATTACTTGTTTGTCGTCAATAAATTTTTTGTTGGTTGTTTCAAAAACTAACTTTAAAATTAAATATAAATTAGTTAGTTAATTATAAAAATAAACAAGATTTTGAGACAACTTAAAATAAAATACAAATGGGACGAGGAAGTATCAGATTGTGGCTTGTTCCGATGGTTTTTGTTGGTCTGTTACGTTAGGAGTTTGTAGGCTTCGTTTTGAAGTTTTTATTTTATTTTATTGTACGTTAAGATCCTTAGAATTTGACAATGGCCTACCTCTACTTTCCTATGTTTTACTGTACTTGATAAAATAAAGTGATATGTACATGTTATATTTCTTTCTTGGGTAATATACGCACGTGTTATATGATCTGCATATACATATGTAAAAGATTCACATTATGTGAATCAAAAAGTAAGGTGAATAATGTAAATGAAGATTCTTCAGAGTAAAATAGATTGAATTGAAGCCATTTAAATGGGATGCCTTGTCATTTTTCTGGTGTACAATATTTTAAAAACGTATATAACAATATTAATATTCTATCGAACTTACTTATAATGTAAAAAACAATTTGTTAGCGCCCCGTTTCTCCTAAAAATACATTAGATCTCAGTGTTTGGTTATATATGTGAATGATTTTTTTTATTGATTTTGTTTGTATGCAGGAGCTCTATTTATATTAGTATTTGACTGCTAATTATGGTAAAAAAATGAATATATAGAATAAATATAATAAATACACTGATTTGATATGATTTGATTCTACGTCATCATATCCGTTGAGTAGTGAATCTCCAATATCCAACTTGTATAGTGTTGAGTCAAATACCCTTCCACCGATTGTTTCCGTAAGAATCTCTGCCAACTGATCTTCAGATTTCACAAACATAAGTTCAATGATTCCTTCTTCAAGTCTTTTCTTTATAAAATGATTGATTTAAACATGTTTTGTTCAATCGTGTTGTACATGATTTTCTGAGATACTTATTGCTGCTTATTATCGCACCTTAGTTGACTTAGAGGACACGGTGGAAAACCAATCTCGGTCATTAACTTCTTTATCCACAAAATTTCTGTTACGTCTCTGGCGATTATCCGGAGTTTTGATCGACACTCGATAGGGCTACTACCTTCTGTTTTTTTGCTTTTCTAGGTTACTAAATTTATTCGACTAGTATAAAGTACCCCGATGTACACCTTTGATTATTTTGGTTGTAAGCCCAATCTGAATCAATATATGATTCGATATCCAGATATTCATTTTTTCTCAATATGATCCATTCCCCGTTGTGACTTTCAAATATCATAATACCCTCATAATTGCTTCCATATGAACCATCTGAGATCGGAGCATGAACTTACTTACAACCCTAACTGAGTATGCTATGTTTGATCGAGTATGTGCCAGGTAAATTAGTTTTTTAATGAGCCGCTCATACCTTTCTTTTTCTGCTTGCTTAGCTCCTTCATCCATCCAGAGCCCATAGTTTATTTGTATTGGAGTTTCTGTCGATTTGCAATCAATCATAGATGTCTTTATAAGTAAATGCAAAATATATTTTTGTTAAGATATAAAGATCTCTTGAGTGGACCATAGAACCTCAATTCACAAGAAGAATTCAAGTTCTCTTAGGTCTTTGATTTCAAATTCTATGAACAGATTCTCCTTCAGTCTTGCGAGTTCTTCAATCTTACTGCTTGTCATGATCATGTCGTCATCCACGTCTATTATAAAGCAAGTGAGTAGGTAACTTCGTTTTTTAAAAGGAAGTATAATCATAATTACTTTGTTCATATCCATACCACTTTATTGCCATAATGAATCTTCCAGACCACGTATCAAGGACTGGTTGAGTCCATAAAAGGTCTTCTAGAATTAACAAACTTCATTCTTATTGAACTCATTAGAAAAACCTGATAGAAAATAAATATAAGGAATAAATGCAATAAATATACTGATTTGATAGATTTGAGTTTACCTTGTCATATCTTTTGTCTCATCTTTTGATGAGTGCTTTTCATCACTTTGATGAGGGAGTGAGTTCTTCCCCCACCTGTACCAGAGGCCCCTTAGCCAGGTGGGATGTAAATCGAGGGATGTGCTCCACCGGCAGCCCTGCAAAGGGAGAGGACACACGCGACTCAGCTAGCCCAGAGGCAACCCTTGTAATATTTCAACAAGAATTGTCTCCACACAGACTCGAACTCGGGACGTCGGGGTTCTAGCCCCAATCACTTTTGCCACTTACCAGTGGACTATGCCTGGGGGCAAGTGCTTTTCATCACTTTGATGAGGGAGTGGGTTCTCCCCCCACCTGTACTAGAGGCTCCTTAGCCAGGTGGGATGTAAATCGAGGGATGTGCTCCACCGGCAGCCCTGCAAAGGGAGAGGACACACGAGACTCAGCCAGCCCAGAGGCAACCCTTGTAATATTTCAACAAGGATTGTCTCCACACGGACTCGAACTCGGGACGTCGGGGTTCTGGCCCCAATCACCTTTGCCACTTACCACTGGACTATGCCCCTGGGGCGCTTTTCATCACTGAGTATACACAAAATCAACTTCAACAAATTTAGTCAAAGTATGAGTTGGTTGCATATCAAATTAATCTATACCGAACACATTTTTCATGAATTGCACTGAAGTTGAACCTTTATACCACGGATTGTACCAGGAAAAAAAAACATTTATGCCACGATTAAGGTATTTGCTAAGCACTTGTGAATTGCTTTTCAATTATAGGCATATCAGCAAAAACATCACAAGAAAATTACTTTGTGTCTGTTATGGGACAATACTTCCACTTACTCCATAAGTTAGTATTTATTATTTAATGCCTAAAATTGTGATAATTAAGTATTTCTTGGAAACTCTTTAATAGATTGATAGGTAATCCAAAAGATACAAAATTAAATCATATGACAATTATTTATTGCCTTACACAACCTCTGAAGAAACTGTACAGTTTGTGACTTATACAAGAGGAACATGAAATTTGAAGTTCAAAGATACCGAATAAGCCGATATTAGGAACACTAATTAGACATTCTGTATAAGCGATCAAACTATATAAGGAACAATAATTGATATAAGTATTGTAAATTATTATGGTGTGAATTATGATGATGTTAGTGGGGAAAGTGGATATCAAATATTTACACCCACTAAGGAAGTGGATGTCCAAATATTAAGGCCATTAACACCCACTAAAGATCATGGTGATAGTGGGTATTAATCTTAAGAATAGGTTACAATTTTCATGTCCTATAAATAGGACAACTTCTTGTAAGATTGGTGATACCTTTGAAGATATATTATACAATCATCTTATTGTTCTCTTTATATTATTGTTCAAGTTTATAACACGTTATCAGCACGAAGCTTTACCCGCTATAAAAGATCCATCGTGTTCAAGAAACAGAGTAAGGAGATAAAAGGTTGCGTTTTCGTTTGCAAAATTATATGCTCCCTTAAATGTTTTTTTGTTTGTTTTTGATTTGTATGATGTATGTCCAAATGCTGACTGATACATTCAGTCAGGTGAATGAAATAAATATCACACGACTTAGCTTAATAGGCAAGACATATTCCATCGAAGGATCACTATTTTTTTCCCTCGGTGAACAAAAGAAGAGCTTGTGTCATGCGCGTACTTGGTCTTTTCTTTTACCTTTATGTTGTTGTCTCAAAGGTGATAGATTCTGATAGTTAAGAATCTAGTATGTGTATGTGTTTAATCTCAGTTGCTAGTTTGTATGTTAAATTTTTTTTTTAAAAAAAATCAAGTTCATTTGGCTGAACTTCTGACTAGTTGAACAATCTTCACTGCATCCATTTTTAGAAAGGCAGAAATGTCATATAATATCACTTGATCTCAAAGTCAATTGTGAAGTAATTAATTCCTTTGTATTCTATTCATGTTGATTTTTGTATAATCTTTGTTAATTTTTGTTCGAATGTTTCTTAAATTGTGAATGCTTGTTATTTTTCTTATATCGATAAACGTTATAATGCTTGGTATTTTTCTCAAATTTAGTCATAATGTTTGGTATTCGGTACTTTGTTTTTTGCCATTTAGCATTAGTTCTTGTTTGCTCAAAATTTGATATTCGCATAGCACTCTCACTACTGAACAAATTGTTTTTTTAATCAAACAAAAAAAAACAAGCATTTTAACTGTATGATATGATAAATGTGTTATATGTTTCTTTTACCGCGTATATTGAGAAAATTTGTGGCAAATACAAAAAGAAAATTATTGATATAATGAAAGTGTGAATTATCATTTTCTGATATGTTTTCTTTATGTATAAATCAGACCAATGGCGAACATCACGAAACTGGAATTTGCTGCCCTTGATATTTCCGGCAGAAATTACATGGCATGGGTTCTTGATGCTGAAATCCATTTGATGGCCATGAACCTCGGGCATACAATTAAGGATGATGTTGTGGCTAGTGAGCAAGATAAGGCTAAAGCCATGATATTCATTCGCCATCATTTACACGACGGGCTGAAATCCGAATACCTTGGGGTGAAAGAGCCTCAGGAATTGTGGAAAAATCTGGAGGAGAGATATGACCATTATAAAAGTGTTATCCTACCAAAGGCTCGATATGACTGGTTGCACCTGAGGTTGCAAGATTACAAAACAGTCAATGAATATAATTCTGCTATGTTTTCTATTGTCTCTCAATTAAGGTTGTGTGGTGATAAAGTTACCGATGCTGACATGTTAGAGAAAACATTCACCACTTTTCATGCATCGAATATGCTCCTGCAGCAGCAATACAGGGAACGACATTTTGAAAAATATTCCCAGCTAATTTCATGTCTCTTAGTTGCTGAGCAAAATAATGAACTGTTAATGAAAAACCACACATCTCACCCGACCGGGTCAAAACCATTCCCTGAAGCGAATGCAACTTTTAATGGTCGTGGTAGAGGTCGCGGTCATGTCCGTGGTCGTGGCCGTGGTCGTGGTCGCGGTAGAGGTCGTGGACGTGGTAGAAGCTTTGCTCCATACCACCAGAAGTGGGAAAATAATGAAAAGCCGCATGAAAAGGTAAAAGCTGCAAAAGATGGTGCAAATGCTAAGCATCACGATGAGACATGTTATCGATGTGGATCTCACGGGCATTGGTCTCGTACTTGCCGTACGCCAAAACATTTGGTTGATCTTTATCAGGCATCCCAGAAGGATAAAGGCAAGGGGAAACAGAGTAATTTTGCAGACTTTGGGAACATAGCAGATAATGATGAAAAATCTGGAGGAGAGATATGACCATTATAAAAGTGTTATCCTACCAAAGGCTCGATATGACTGGTTGCACCTGAGGTTGCAAGATTACAAAACAGTCAATGAATATAATTCTGCTATGTTTTCTATTGTCTCTCAATTAAGGTTGTGTGGTGATAAAGTTACCGATGCTGACATGTTAGAGAAAACATTCACCACTTTTCATGCATCGAATATGCTCCTGCAGCAGCAATACAGGGAACGACATTTTGAAAAATATTCCCAGCTAATTTCATGTCTCTTAGTTGCTGAGCAAAATAATGAACTGTTAATGAAAAACCACACATCTCACCCGACCGGGTCAAAACCATTCCCTGAAGCGAATGCAACTTTTAATGGTCGTGGTAGAGGTCGCGGTCATGTCCGTGGTCGTGGCCGTGGTCGTGGTCGCGGTAGAGGTCGTGGACGTGGTAGAAGCTTTGCTCCATACCACCAGAAGTGGGAAAATAATGAAAAGCCGCATGAAAAGGCAAAAGCTGCAAAAGATGGTGCAAATGCTAAGCATCACGATGAGACATGTTATCGATGTGGATCTCACGGGCATTGGTCTCGTACTTGCCGTACGCCAAAACATTTGGTTGATCTTTATCAGGCATCCCAGAAGGATAAAGGCAAGGGGAAACAGAGTAATTTTGCAGACTTTGGGAACATAGCAGATAATGATGACACAATCCCCAATCATTTTGATGATTTAGATCTTGAAGATTATCTTATGGGCCCGAGTATGGATGGCAATGGAATCCAGTTTGTGGATGATGTTACAAATAACAATGGTCAAGCATAATTATGTAGGATATCTAGTTATTAGTCATGTTTTCTTAGATAAGTTTCATTTTGTTTATGACGTCTTAGTATGTAATTTTGTTTCAATTTAAACTTCTTTGTTTGCACAAATAAAATTTCATTGTCGTTTACATTATAACTTCTGGTTATGTATTGATTCTTTGGAATTAAATTTGATTATAAAAATTGGATATATTCTGCTAGACATATATTCAAGATGAATGGTGGAGACATCTGTCTGGTTGATAGTGGAACGACACACACAATTCTTCGTGATCGAAAATATTTTTCGACATTACAATTGACAAAAGCAAGTGTTAGTACAATTTCAGGCACTACATCATTGATTGAGGGCTCTGGAAGAGCAACTATTATACTACCGGGTGGTACACATATATTGATAAATATGGCGTTATTTTCTACCAAGTCGAAACGAAACTTGTTGAGTTTCAAAGACATACGTCTTAATGGTTTTCATATTGAAACCATGAATAAAGGGAATATGGAATTTTTATGTATTACATACGAACAATCAGGCCAGAAGCTTGTAAAAGAACAATTTCCAATTTTCTCATCTGGATTGTATTATGCGACTATACATCCAGTAGAATCTAATATTGTGATGAACCAGAAGTTCAATGATCCAAAATTATTAATGTTATGGCATGATCGACTTGGCCATCCGGGATCAGTAATGATGCGTAGAATTGTACAAAACTCACATGGACATCCTTTAAAGAACCAGAAGATTCTTTTACCTCGTGATTGTGTGTGCATTGCTTGTTCACGAGGAAAATTAATCAAGAGGCCATCTCCGATGAAGGTTCATGTTGAATCTCCTATATTTTTACAAAGAATACAAGGAGATATTTGTGGACCTATTGATCCCCCTTGTGGACCATTTCGATATTTTATGGTCTTATTGGATGCCTCTTCACGATGGTCTCATGTGAGTTTGCTTTCGACGAGAACAGTAGCATTTGCTAAGCTTCTTGCTCAAATTATACGCTTAAGAGCACAATTTCCGGATTATCCAATTAAATCTATTCGTCTTGATAATGCTGGTGAATTTACTTCTCAAGCTTTTAATGATTATTGTATGTCGATTGGGATTGAAGTCGAGCATTCAGTGGCACATGTGCATACTCAAAATGGCCTGGCAGAGTCATTTATAAAACGTTTACAACTGATTGCTAGACCTATGCTTTTAAGATCTAATTTACCCATGACAGCTTAGGGACATGCAATTCTGCATGCATCAGCATTAATACGGCTTAGACCCAGTTCGTTTCAACCATACTCGCCACTACAGATGGTATCGGGCCAGCAACCTGATATTTCCCATTTAAAGATTTTTGGGTGTGTGATTTATGTTCCGATTGCTCCACCACAACGGACAAAACTGGGTCCTCAAAGACGTCTAGGCATATATGTGGGTTTTGATTCTCCTTCTATTGTGAGATATATTGAGCCCCTGACGGGTGATTTATTTAAGGCACGATATGCCGATTGTCATTTTGATGAGAAAGTTTTCCCGCCGTTAGGGGGGAGACAAAGTACCGTTTCCTGAAGAACGACGTGAAATTACATGGAATGTTCCTTCACTTTTTCATCTTGACCCACGGACAAATCAATGCGAGCAAGAAGTAAGAAGGATAATTCATTTACAAAATGTTGCAAATCAGTTGCCTGACGCATTTACTGATAGTCAAAGGATAACAAAATCCCACGTTCCAGCGATGAATACGCCAATTCGACTTGATGTCTCTGAAAGACGTGATAATGGTATACTAAAAGCAAGTCTAAAACGTGGACGCCCTGTCGGTGCAAAAGATAAAAACCCTCGAAAGAGAAGGGTACAAGTTAATGCTCCTGAAGAGAATTCTCCAGAAGAGCAAAGAAGTTCACAACCTGAAAGCGCTATAGAAATTGAAACTGATCAGTCTAAAATTGATAAACAAGTTGCTCCTGAAGAAGCAAGTGAACAAAATTTTGAAGAAATCTCTTTGAATTATGTAAGTTCAGGAAAAATTGGGATAGACAAAATGTTATTATTGATCATGTTTTTGCTTACGGTATTGCATGTGAAATTGTAAATGAGGATCATGAACCGAGATCCATTGAACAATGTCGACAAAGAAATGATTGGCCAAAGTGGAAAGATGCAATCCAAGCAGAACTGAAGTCATTAGAAAGTCGCAAAGTATTTGGACCTGTAGTCCGAACCCCTGAAGGGATAAAACCTATTGGATACAAATGGGTTTTTGTACGAAAACGCAATGAGAAAAATGAGATTGTGCGATACAAGGCACGTCTTGTTGCGCAAGGTTTTTCACAAAGACCTGGGCTTGATTATGATGAAACATATTCCCCAGTAATTGATGTCATAACATTACGATATCTAATCAGCCTGGCAGTTGCTAAAAACCTTGATATGCGGTTAATGGATGTGGTTACCGCATACTTATATGGATTTTTAGATAATGATATTTATATGAAGATCCCTGAAGGATTAAAATTGCCTACAAAATGTGATCAAAAGGCACATGGATTATACTCAATCAAATTACAGAGATCCTTGTATGGACTAAAACAATCTGGCAGGATGTGGTATAATCGTCTCAGTGAGTATCTCATTAGAGAAGGATATATAAACAATCCAATTTGTCCATGTGTATTTATCAAAAGATCTGAAAATGGGTTCTCTATAATTGCAGTGTACGTCGATGACTTGAATCTTGTTGGAACTCCTGAAGAGCTTACCAAAACTGCTAATTATCTCATGAAAGAGTTTGAGATGAAAGATCTCGGAAAAACTAAATTTTGTCTCGGCCTGCAGATCGAGCATTTGCCTAATGGAATCTTTCTTCATCAATTTGCATACACGGAGAAGATCTTGAAGAGATTTTATATGGATAAAGCTCATCCATTGAGTAGTCCTATGGTAGTAAGATCATTAGATGTAAAGAAAGATCCATTCCGACCGCCAGAAGATAATGAGGAATTATTAGGTCCAGAAGTACCTTATCTTAGTGCTATTGGTGCTTTAATGTATCTTGCAAATTGTTCGAGACCAGATATAGCATTCTCAGTGAATTTACTGGCAAGATATAGCTCTACACCAACACGAAGACATTGGAATGGTGTCAAGCATATTTTACGCTATCTTCGTGGAACAATAGATATGAGTTTATTCTATTCAAAGAATTCCGAGTCACAGTTGTTGGGATATGCTGATGCTGGCTATCTATCTGACCCTCATAAGGGAAGATCACAGAGTGGATATGTTTTTACTTGTGGAGGTACAGCTATATCATAGAGATCAGTGAAGCAGACATTAACAGCCACATCTTCCAACCATTCCGAGATTTTAGCATTACATGAAGCGAGTCGTGAATGTGTATGGTTAAGATCGATGATTCAACATATTCAAGAATCATGTGGATTATCTTCACTAAGAAAGACTCCGACGATATTGTTTGAAGATAATGCTGCATGTATTGCTCAAATTAAGAATGGCTATATCAAAGGAGACAGAACAAAGCATATATCGCCAAAATTTTTCTACACTCATGATCTTGAGAAGAATGGCGACATTGATATCCAGCAGATACAATCAAATAAGAATTTTGCTGATTTGTTCACCAAAGCACTACCAACAACTACATTTAGAAAGATGGTCTACAGCATTGGAATGCGTCAACTCAAAGACCTCTTGTCAGCATCAGGGGGAGTGTGATTACTATACATACTGTACTCTTTTTCCTTCGTCCAAGTTTTTATCCCACAGGGTTTTTCTTGGCAAGGTTTTAACGAGGCAGTATATCACACTTACCAATTTTAGGAATGTGTACTCTTTTTCCTTCGACCAAGTTTTTATCCCACTGGGTTTTTCTTGGCAAGGTTTTAACGAGGCATATTCTATAAAATTTGGACATCCAAGGGGGAGTATTGTAAATTATTATGGTGTGAATTATGATGATGTTAGTGGGGAAAGTGGATATCAAATATTTACACCCACTAAGGAAGTGGATGTCCAAATATTAAGGCCATTAACACCCACTAAAGATCATGGTGATAGTGGGTATTAATCTTAAGAATAGGTTACAATTTTCATGTCCTATAAATAGGACAACTTCTTGTAAGATTGGTGATACCTTTGAAGATATATTATACAATCATCTTATTATTTTCTTTATATTATTGTTCAAGTTTATAACAATAAGCTCATAATCCCACCAATTTCAAACAGTAAATGTTATAGTTGTGCTACGCATGCATAGGCTTGGTACCCTTTGAGGCTGAGTCAATCTGAACTTTAAGTTGATACAACCATGTGAGTTGAATCTTTTTGCAACCATATTCGAATTCGGTTGGCTTGTCAACAGGGGCGGAGGGAAGGGGGGGCCTGGGGGGGCACGTGCCCCCCCAACGTCGGTGGAAAAATCCTATAGATAGGTAGGTGTATTTGTATTTTTGGCCATTCAGTTCAAAGTGTGTCTTTGCTTGACAGAACACTAACCCTCTGTTACGTGGTCACGTAGTGTTTAGCATTCGGCAATTCTCTGCTAAGTAATTAAAATATGTCTAAAACTTACCAGAAGTTCGGTCTCTTACATATATTAAAAAAATTCAAGATTTGGAAAACTAGTAGTCTTTTTTGCATGTAAGGTAATCGTTGAAAACTAGTAGACTTTTTTGCATTAGTTTGCTTATGAAAATGAAAGTTTCTTTTTTAAATTGGTTTCTAATCTTACGAATTCTGTGTGGGCTGATGCTCGGTAGTTGAATATATATTAATTTAAAAACGACATACGGTTGTGCCACTTTGTTGGGGAAGATGCTACAATTACACAGCTTTTGTGATTTTATTTGGTTACTATAAAGTCGTTTCAAAGTTGAGAGCTACACATATCTTTAGGTTGCATTTAAATCCTTAGTGTTGGCTATTGCTGGTGTGAAAACTATTTTACAATTTCTAGGCAACTATGTACATCGTATATGATTGGTTTATTGATTCAGCATTCAGACAGTAAACTGTAAATGGTAATATGCTTTTCCAAATGCCCATTGTTAAACACTAGCTTTTGTGACAATTGTTTGTTTCTGATTTTTCTGCAATGAATATCGTCAAGACTGATCTACGTAACCGGTTTGGAGGTGACGTACTATTGGATTGTTTATTGAATTACTTTGAGCATGAAATTTGTAGAACCATTGAAGATGAAGATATTATGCAACGATTTCAATCAATGTCATCTCGAAGAACCTTTTTGCATCCCTTGGCAACTCCTTCTCGTTCTGCAATAGGTAAATAAAAGGTATGTATTGATGTATATTACTATATTCATTTAATAATTATGATCCGCATGTTGTTTGTTGTGTATTGTTTATTTTTTTTTGTACATTGGTTGGTAGATGTGTTTTCTTTCACGTATTTTATGTTATAATACAAAAATATGTCTAGAAGATTTTGTCGGTTTTCTCGGTCCGAAACGGTGACCCGTGGTATTCCTATTGCGAAGCCTGTCAGTGCCCCTCCAACAAAGGACTCCTGGCTCCGCCACTGCTTGTCAACTGGATGTAGCTTTTCATTCGAGTAGTTAACAAATTTCCTAGCGTAATTTGGCAGCACCCGATAAAATGACAGCTAGGTATAGTGGCTTACTACTCTAATAGCATATGCGATACTTAGTCTTGTATGTGAGAGATATATCAATTTTTCCACGAGTCTGATACTTTTTTTTTGATTTGCCTATGAAGCTCATTCTTCCAATTTTAACTTGTGGTTCGGCGTCATCATGGTATCAATTGGTCTGCAGCCTACCATTTCAATCTCAGCCAGCAAACCTGGTATGCACTTTCATTGGGATATAAAAATTCCCTTCTTCGATAGAAGAACCTCAATCCCTATTAAATACTTTAGTCTTTCTAGATCTTTTATCTTAAAATTTGTATAAAAAAAAACTTTTCCAAAGTTGGGCAATACCAAATCTGTATTTCTTTTAAAAATAGAGTGTGATCCCTATTACACTGTTTGTACGTATTTTGTTTCATAGCCGTAGTAAATCATCTTAACCACACATGAGGAGACCGTTTTAGCCCATAGAATGTCTTTTTTTAACCTGCAAACTTCATTATTTCCGAATTCTCTAGAAAACACTAGTGGTACCTCCATATATACTTTCTCATTCGGCTCTCCGTGTAAGAAGGTATCTTTAACACGAACTGATGAAGCGGCCAGTATGAGCAGATTAGGCATGACCTACTAGATTTGCACCTCTCTGAGGACATGGTCCATGATAGGAGTTCATGGAGACATAAGATTAAGGTTAACGAGAAATAGGTCATATATAGGGACATCTTATAGCATATTTAGGGACATAGATTGGCGTAGACAATATCTACGCTTTAGGTTGACTTTACACTTGTTTGTTTATGTTTTACCGTTGTTTTGCATTACGTGTACATATACACGTTATGTGTATTTTAATATCGAAAGCCTCTTCTTTATATTTCTTGAATTCCCTCACTAACACACTAGCACATCATATCCCTATTATTATGTCATTTATGCAGGTACATGTAGAGCATAGGGTCTCACTGGAAACAGACTCTCTATCCCTTGGGACAGAGGTATTATTTGCCTACCACTTATCCTCCCTAGACCCTAGCGATAGCTTTTGCTGTCATTGGGATATACTGGATACGGATGATGATGAAGCGGCCTATCTTTATTTGTCGCTATCGAAAATAGGAACTTTAAAGTATCAATTTTTGCTACTGGAGAGAAGGTCTCTGAATAATCAATGTCCTATGTCTGTATATATCCCTTTGTCACTAGCCTGACCTTGTATCTCTTAATAGTGTCATCCACCTTGTATTTATTGGTGAATACCCATATGCATCCAACTGGTTTCTTCCTCTTTGGTAGTACACAATTTTCTCATGTTCTATTTTTCTAAAAGGCTTTCATTTTCGTATATATGGCCTCTCGCCATTTAGTCTTTATGTGTGATTCATGTACGGTCCTCGGAATAGTTTCAAAAATAAGAGTGTCATAAAATGCATGTGTAGTATATACAATTCTCTCTCTCTGTCTGTGCTTACTAGATACATGCTATTTCGAGACACATGCTTAAGTGAATATCGCACTGTGGCACTCCTTGGTTGCTTATGCAAGGCAAAGTATAACTACTTCCTCCGAACACTTCCAGATTGGTATCAACAGTAGTATCATCATTAGTCATAGCAGAGAAAGTATATAAACTGAGTAATGTTTCACTTATCTTTTGTTGGACACCATACAAAGGTCGATTAGTGGTAGGTATGAGCTCATTGGTCTCCACAGCATTGATGAGTAGTCCCGTGAAAAATGGAATAGTGTCTGAAATAGTAGGAATAATATCTAGAATAATGGAAATACTCAACTAATCAAGTGTGTCATTCGTTATTTCCTCCCTGACATGAGGTTGGTTAAGAAAACAAAAATATGTTTCAAAGAAATCGCAGTCCATGATGACGTAGATGTGACAGGTAACTGGGTTGTAACTTTCTGACGAACTCCATATCCCACAAATACACATTAAATAGCACACAGATCAAGTTTAGATCTTTCATGTTTTAGAATATGGACAAATACAGAACAACCAAAGACACGTGGGAAAAGGGTTAATATATATAGGATGGGAGTTTGGGTTGCAAATACTTGGAGAAGAGTTCTATGTGTTAGGAAATCAACCGAGATCACTGCAAAACGCGCAGCGGAAAACAAAAACTTGATCTCCGATTTCCTACCAAGGATCTATGTTGTTCGTTTAATTCGACAAAAGAAATCAAAAACTACCTCTGTAGATTCGAAGTCTGCAGATGGAAGAGGTGCGAAATCACGAACACTCTCTGTCGGTATCCACACGAACGCTTCCGCCCGGAGTGCTAACTCTTCAAACGGCGCGGCTGAAGAACTCGTTTTTCACAAAAACGGCTTTAGGGTTTTTTTTATGACTCTGTGTATTTTTCGTGTGTCTTGTGTATACGAGATACACAAGTATATATGCACATACGTAGACATCAGAATCCGAGTCCTAATCGGATTAGTGGATGCCAATCAAAATCCATATCAGATACGGATTCTATCAGGATATTCAAAATCCATATCAGATATGGATTCTCTCGTTATTATCCGATAATACACATGTATATATAATCACCAAAAACCCGAAAATAATAATAATAATAATTAATATCCAATATTAATATTATTAATATTAAAAACGATAATAATAATACTAATAATTAATATCCAATATTAATATTATTAATATTATTAATCTCAGCCTTACGCATTCTTGTGTGTGACCCGATAGGCCCATATTAATTGGCAGTTGATTAAATCTCTATTAAACCAACAAGTCGTAATTGGCCTCTAGCAAGGCATTACAACTACCCAATTAATACGAGTAAAGTCCAACTAGCCTAATAATAGTACATGCATTAATCCCTTTGTCACACGATATCTAGTTTGAACATAAGTCATGGTCAGCGTCATACTTATATAGTTCAAACATATGATTACTCGATCTCTAAGTAGACTTATAAAACAAATGATATTGATCACACTATCAATTCATTTGAGCACGGCCATGCATTTCACAGTCTCACTAATCGAGGGGCCCAAAGATATCTCTCTCAAAAGAGAGGGACAAATTCTATCTTGATTGTTCAATATCATCTACATAATTTCTATCACATTCAATCATGACCTTTATTATTATCCAGTTACGGATAACGTTTGATCATGTCAAAATATAATAGTCCTTATGTTGGAAACTATGACAATCTCAAGTCAAAGGATTACAACATAACTATCATGAGATTTACTTATGACGCTAATCCATGTAGCAATCTCATGATGGGTCTATCCAATACACTGTTCTCTAACAAGTATCTATGAGATTGATTCGTATCACCATACACATAATCATCTCATGATTATCAAATCAATACTCATACTGATTATAAATTATTTTATCTCCATAACAATAATGAATCAGGGACATATATCAAAATTGTGTAACATACTAACCAACAATAATGATAATAAAACCTCTTTTATTAATAATAAATGCATAACATAAATATCCAAATCATGGCCTAGGGCACATACACTAACACTATGGTCCAGAATTTTTGTGGATACACGGTTAAGTAGATGGTAACCACTTTAGGCGAAAGGTATCTAGGAACACCTGGTTCAAGCATTATGGCTCTGGTTATTTCAAGGAAAATGCGATTTTTTCTTTTTATAACAATATTTTGTTGAGGGTGTGTTGGGACAAGATGCTTGGTGAATAAGGTCATTTTTGTAGAAAAAGATTTCATTTCATGGTTCACATATTCTCTGCCATTATCAGACTGAAAGATTTGAAATTTTTGATTGAATTGGGTCTGAATAATTCAAAAAAAAAGTCAACAAATTTTGTATAGACTTCAGATTTATGCTTGAGAAAATACATCCAAGTCATGTGAGAAAAATCATCGACAAATAGTGCAAAATATTGAAATCTAGTAGGAGTAGACGAAGATGCAGGGCCCCATACATCAGAGTGTGTAAGAGAAAACATAGTCTCAACTTGTGTATCATTTGAGCAAACAGAATTGCGATGACTTTTCGCCAAAGCACAAGTTTCAAGGGACAAATGAGTGTTATTACTTATGAAGAGTGCGCGAAAAAGATGACAAATGTACCCTAGAGATGGATACCAAAGGCGTCGATGCAACAACCAAATTTGTCAGCTTGATGTCCTATGAGAGAGAAGGCAGTCCCCAATGGGCCACGTCATCAACATAATAGAGGCCTCCATACTCAGTACTACGTCCAATGATTTTCTTCGTATTAATATCTTGCAAAAGACAAAAATAAGGATACATTAATACTGCACAATTTAATTTCTACGTGACATGTCTCACGAACAGGAGTTTGTTGGACGGGGATGACACATAAAGACAATTATTTAACTTTTAATTTTAGAGAAATAGTAATAGATCCTGCTCCTCTAACTACAACCACTCCACTGTTGGCAGTTTTAATATGAGTTTTGGACAGTTTTATTGCGTTAACAATATTAGATATATCATATCTCATTGTTTCGGTGGTTTTGCAATCAAAGATTCACCTTTCATCAATTGGTGTACGGCTGGACCGAATGGACCGGGTTGGGTTTATAACCCACCCTTATATTTCTGCTGATAAGGATGTGTTACAACCTATCCCTATTTCTCTCTCCTCGTTGTCAACGCCATATCCAAAGGCTGTGAAGCCCATAGTTTCTCGCTTCTCCTTTGGTGGCCGTCACTATCTGTTGTTGGAGGGTTGAAGCATCCAATGTTGTTGGTGGTCTTCTGGTTGTCTATAACGGTGATTCTCTTTCCTTGTGCCGGTCATCCATTTAGGATTTTATAGTTATTCTCTCAACATTCAAGATAACCCATGATTTGAAAGCTTGTTTCTTTAGTATGTCTCTTCATTCCACAGTGAGTACAAATCAATTTGGATTTGTCATCGGTGTCCCATCTTTGTAATGATGAATTTGAATTGGGCTGGCCTATTCCGGTCAATTGTGTCTCGCTGGCTGTCTTGTTTTTCTAGCAACAATTTTTTTTTGTTGAATTTGGATGCAATGTTTCGATTGGTGGATTGTTCGTGCTGGTTGGGGTTGTTCTCGGTCACTTGGCCGATAAAGGTAACTGGGACGATGATGATTTTGGTCCGAGTCTCAACTTTTGCAGCTAAATTGTGTGACTGTATGAACTTATATTGCTGGCTGAAGTACCGTTGGTTTTGTTCTTGTGGCTAATCAGATTATTTTGTTGTTCTTTGAGTCTTTAGTTTATTTTTGTTGTTCTTGTTGGCCATGTATGTTTAGGTTTGACGGTATTTGCTGGTAGAATTGTTTGATGCAAAAAGTTTCTTTCCATAAAATGATGAATGGATTGTTGTGAGCCCTTAAAGATCAAATGATTGTCTCTGATACCATGTTAAATGGAAATAAAAATGATATCTCAATGATTTACCATATATAGTACAATCGTTATTTCTATTTTTTATATGTCATCGATACAATACAATAAAATAAGTTTATGAACATTTTTCTTCCATGTTTACATGACTTGATTTTGATTTCTCTTGATTTGATCATCTTTCTTAATATAACATTTCCCACATATTTAACATTTTGATGCTTTTACCTTTGGTATGTTCATCTTCTGATGAAAGTTCCAGTGATTCCACTAGTACGATAATGGAGTACTTTTTGTCCTATAATGCCTGAAATGGGGATTTCTTTTTTTGGGTAAAGGCAGTTAGAGATAACATTACTTATAACGTGTCGTTTTGTATTGGATGCCATAATATCTAGAACGCTATTTTCAACCAATTCTTTGTTTTTATTAGTGTAAAAGGTCATCATGGATTCTGATCGTTGTCGACGTAAGAAAATTTTGGGGAGGATTTAAATCAAATTTGTTAGACGGTTTTTGAAGTGAGAAATTCTTACTTGATATTTGAATAATCTCACTCAATAAATTTGATATAATAAATTACATACATAGATTATATAAAATATTTAAACGTGGTGCTCATTTTTTATCTTTATATATCCAAATAAGCTTATTGCTTTTTACAAAGTACTTTTTATTTTTGGTATGATGAAACATTCTAAAAGAGAGGAGGAAAAACTCAAACTTTATTACAAATGTGCTTTATTGTAGTTGAGATTATGAATAAAAAACGGAACATAAAGGATGCTGTCATGATTTCCATCTCCCGGCACAGTGAAGAAATATTAAATTTAATTATAACTATATGTCACCTTTATTTGTTTTTGGGACACTCTGCACATCACTACTATTTGCATTCTGACGTATCTATCTAAGAACACAAACTGTATGACTTGTAAATCATGTCCTATAATCTACAGGAAAAGAAAACTCAAAGTGGGCATAGTTTGAATGCCTCGGCCTTTAATCATTATATTAAACTTCATTGATTGGTTTTTTTTTGGACTTTGTGGATGGATTAATGTCCAATACATTTGACCGACGACGTTAGAATTAATCATATACACCCTAATATTTTTCTAGACATTTATAGTGAACAATTAATTGATTAAATAGTTAATGATAATTTTATTTTATTTATTCGAGATTGTACTTAACGAAGTTTATGTAAATAATTTAAGCTTTTCAAGTATGAGAGACAATCTAAGACAAAGGAAATAACTGTTCATTACTAAATTTCCGGTTCTTTGTGAGGATGCACATTTGATGTCCAATTATCAACAACGATAAAGTTATTCACTTGATGCTGTTTTAGGGTAACTATTATGACATGATAATAGTTATTTTATAAATAATATAATATTGACATTTAATAAGGGGTACCGGTTATCTCTATTATATATTTTTTTGCTTATCAAATAATTAATAGAGTGACATAGTTGTTACCTGTAGAGTATTCTAAGTTTCAAAGAATCAATCAATCATACGCAGTACGTTTCAACAGCAGTAAAAACTATTGTTAGGTATGAGGAGGATGAGCGGCATGCAAACAATACCTCTATTCCAAGGTTAATGATAAATATATTGCTTTTATAAATATACACGTTTGTCATTTTAACAAATTTATTTCATTTTATGGTTTCCGTCGATCAAACAAGAATGTGTATATTTATAGAGAAAAAAAAAGAACGTATATTTATCATTGGCCCAATTGGTAAATCTAAATATGCGTGGAAATGTTAATAATCCTAGCTATAACGAAATCAAGTGGATACTATGTATCAAAAGATTTATTATGTAACAGGGTTTTGGGCAATAGCAGCATTAAATGAAGGTATATTTTAAGATGAGCAAAATTCCAGACATATAGAACAAAATGTCTAATCATCCACAAACAATTTGATGCATATGATCAGTGAGCCAAACATTGGTGCTTGTACGTCACTTAACGTCCAATGCTTTCTACTAAAAGAAAAATGTATGTCTTAATCTCATTGTCCAATAATATTAAATGCATGATCTATCAACAATGATTCAGCTTCCATTGTCATCTTGGTATACTACAATCCTCAAGTGTATATATATAACTCAAGAAACCAGAGAGCAAACAGAAACGCAAAGTCGTACGTCCCACTACGTCCCAAAGCATGCAGCCTCAGAATCCTCTGAAATGGCTCTTTCTAGTAGTTTGCATCTGCGTCTGCCATTCGGTGAAGGCCCAGATCAAAATTCCAAGGGAGCTCGATGGTTTCTGGTATGGTGACCAACCTTTGAAAAGGGAATCGGTTTTTATAGAGGCATTCCTCGACCCATTATGCCCTGATAGCAGGGATTCTTGGCCCCCTCTCAAACAAGCTCTCAAGGATTATGGCTCTCTCATCTCACTTTTAGTTCATCCTTTCCCTCTACCGTAAGTCACCCCTCTTAACATTTTTCCTTTTTCCATGATCAAGTATCCAATTAATGTTGATACAAGGCAATACATCTTAATTCCGATTTACGTTTATTACCTTTAGTTTTAATTTGACAACTTTTTTCGGGCGTTGTTATGTCACTATATATATCGGCGTTTTAAGAATGGCTAGATCAAACAGCCTCTTGAAGAACCAGGAAATGATGTCATCTATATGTTCCAGTATAACTATATAACATCATCCGACGGTTTTAGGATTGTTGGCGACCTACTTTGGTGTTTTTCAAATCATACTGTTATACTCACCCGTTTTAAGAAAAACATTGTCTTTGACTTTCCATGTATAACATGGACAAGAAATTAGAGGGTTTTAAATCATTGAGTTTGCATAAAAGTTTTGGTTAGCAAGAAGGTTGAATATACATTTTGGTATTTTTACATTTGCAGTTACCATGACAATGCTTTCCCCTGTTCGCGGGCATTGCATATTGCACACAGCTTGAATATTGGCCACTCCGGACCATATATTTTACTGGAGGCGTTCTTTAAGCACCAGGTAATAGAGTCCCCAAGCCACCTTTGCGTTTTTGGACGTTGATAACGATCGTTTTTTGGACTGATGAATTATTGTGACCATGTAATGCTGTGATATATGAAACATTTTCCTTGTATAATTTTGGTGGTCAATATCAGAATGGGCACTTGAGGAAGGCAATCTTGTCATTGTATTTGTTAAGTACTCCTATATGTCAAACATTCATGTTTAGGAACTAATGTGATTGATCATAATTAATACCCAGGAGAGGTTTTATGGAGCAGCAACATTTAATTTGTCAAGGGCAGCTATAATCGACCAGATCGTGCAATTTGCGGCGGAACAAATTGGTCTCCAGAATTCGTCTGCCATTGAACAGGGGTTTAATGATTATACAACTGATCAGGCAACACGATATTCCTTTAAGGTAACAATTAGGTGTAATACTATTGCTTTTCTAGTGCATTGGTGAATATCAATTGAGGGAATAAATCTTTCTGCACGGCATTCTATTGGACTTGGGACAAGGTTTTTCCTCTTTGCGATCTATCCATTTATGCTGATCTTGCCTAAATCTCTTGTTAAACAGTATGCATGCTCAAAAGGAGCCTATGGGACACCGTTTTTCTTCGTCAATGGATTTCCTTTGCCTGATGCTGGCTCTGCTATTGACTATAAAGGATGGAAGAAGATCCTTGATCCACTGGTCAAGAAGACTGGGCTCTGAGAAGGAGCAGCCTATGCATTTCCAAACTTACTCCTTTCATTGAAGCTGTATATTAGACTGTCTTTGCTCCTTTGATTATGGTTTTCTTAGAGAGGTGCACTTTAAGGGTTGGCTACACTTCTCAAAAGACTAACTGATTATTCTGTCTCAACTTTCATCCAGCGTTTTTGCTAAACAAGCAGTTACATCAATTCCAGTATGATATAAAAGTCAAATACGACATTTTGTTTATAAAATTTATATGCCTTTTATTCAAATTCGTAAATAACTGACGAAATGAAATTTTTTCAAGGTCCTTGAGAATGGCTATAAACAAGCAGATAGATCAAAATGACGTAATTTATCGAGTGCAAGCAAAGTAATAAGATCTTTGAGTACAAGGAAAGTCGGGATGAATAGGATATTTAACAACATTTGGTAGTTGTCCAAATCATATGATAGGGAATAGAATGACGTTGCTAGAATACTTTTTAAATTGAGTGTATAACCATCAAAAGTTATACAATAATAATAGACTCAAACAATAAACAATGGACAGATCCATGTGTGCCTGTATGTCTGTGTGAGACCCAATATTTAAGGTTTAAATGAAAGTGTGATACTCACTGATGAGGTATCAGACCCATGCCTAATGGTTTCAGAACCTTGCCCTGTTATTTTCTTTTTTCTTCGAGCCATACAAGTCAGCTTCGAAATCCATACTTCTAAGGGGCTTCTTTATATGTAAATACTGTGTAAGCTAGTTTTAATTTAGCAAATGGACTTTGAACAAAAAGTTTCATGTGGTAGAAAACATGTTGACATCCATCAAGCACTGGAAAGGTCGGCACCACAAGCCTTGACGTCTGGCGCATGTCAAGGGCTATAACACAAAACCAAGCCAGTACCATCAAGATGTGACCCAAGTCCTTCAGAGTTATAACGCCATAGTTGACTTGCTGAAGGTGAACAGCTCTGCGCTGGAGAAGGCTGACTTGGATCACTTAGTAGCCGGTCCAAGCTTCAGAATTCTAAACTAGAAAGGTTAAGATACTGTGCGGGGTGGATTGCCGTGTTCTTTATTCTTTGCTTTTATTATCTCTGTTCTGCATGAGTATTGGCCTTGTTTGTTGTTGCAAAACCCATGTTAGGCATATCTGCCAATATTTTTTCATCGTTAAAGGTGATGAATAAGGGGAAGTAGGTGGACAAGGTGGCTGCTCAGGAACCTAGCACTGCCGAGGTGGCTGTCCAGGTGGCAGAAAGACCTACAAGGGTAATAATAAAAGAAGCTGGATACACATCCTACAGCAACATATGATTTACTTGAGGCGTTCTCTAGGAACCAAGTATGAACTCGTGGAATCAATTTATAAAATGTTTATATTACTAAGTTTTATTTGTCGATGCTTAGTGAGTGTTCTCTCTGATATTGGCTCAGCTTCTTGACATCTGAAGAAATAGCCTTCCTGTTGCAATGTACGTGGAGAACTCTCTGTCCAGCATAAGTAAATTAAAGCGATAAAACCAGTTAAAACAATAAACGTGGAAAGCATAACATGTAAGCTAATAATTTGTTCATGGTGGGAGTGGGAAGATTGAGGTGAAAATCGGTATAAGCTTGAGTGGTATGCCTAGTATATGAGTTAAGGTACTAAGATATATCTGCTTGATTTGCTGTGATACTAATGGGATGCTATGCTGCTGATACATGTAGAGGATCTCTCAGTCAGACCTCAGCTCAGCTACGTTATATAGAATCGTGGAGCATTTTGGTACAATGAAAAGTGAACGTGCAATTTGCATTAGTCATTCATGTTTGATTCTTTAGCTTATTATTCAGCTTACTTTTTGACTTAGCGACTGGCCCATGTTTGGTTTCATTCGCATTATAAGCCCCACTATACAAGTTTCTTATGTCTGTCAGTCGGTGTACATAAAGTGAATGTGCTTGATGGTATGCATAGGAGGTGTCATGGCCAAGCAACATCCAACGTTTCCAGAGCATCCATAGTAAATAAAGTTGAGAGGTTTGAGTCTGAAGCGGTTGTTGCACCAACCTTGAAAAATTCTGTTATTAGACAGGCTTTGATGACCCCCGGACTGATCAGGGAACGAGAGCTTCATTCAAGGTAACCACGCTGCTTTCCTGGTGTATGAATATTATTTTTAGAAACCAGTTGCCTGTATGAAAATTTTTCAAACCATATCATTATTAATCTATCACTATTGTGCTAATCTTATCTTTCATCTTCTTAAGCAGCATGGATGCTTAAAAGGAGCTTATGGAACACCTTTTTTTCTTTGTGAACGGATTTTCCTTGCCGGATGCCGGTTCGCCTGTTGATGCTAGCGAGGGTATAAGGCATAAACACAAAGGGTAAGGGTACATTTTTCTTGTAAAACTTAGCAATTGATGCTAGGGAATAGGTTTAAGATTACATAAGAGCACTTGATCTCCTCGGTACCATAGATGTGTTGACCATTTTTTTTTACATAAAACAAGATGTAAAGATATTATATAGAGACGAGTTTAATTGAACCATAGATGTGTTGACCCTTGAGATAGAGGTGTTGTTTGACTGCCGCTTACCTTCCTCAGACCCTAACGATAGTTTTTGCTGTCGTTGGGATATACTGAGGATGATTGATGATGATTGATGACGAAGATGTGAAGATATAAGTATTCGAATTAATATATATTTATATATATATATATGTGTGTGTGTATATATATATGTATACCATACACATACATATATAGTGCGTACCATATATATAAGAGACACAAGCTACAAACGCATAAATATAAAGGCAAATTTAATGATAATGCATATATATGACTTAAAAAATTTACTGACACGACATTTTACTTCAGCCACCGAAAACGAGGGCAAAGATTTCGGCCAGATAAATCAAAGTATTATTTAAATACAAAAATAGGCAGCTCCAGGATGCGAACCCATATAAATTGGTGAAGTAATTTTGTAGCGGTCGGGGCGTAAACGAAGAAACGAAGCCGAAAAGAGGGCGCTTGTTTGTGGAGCATAATCCTTACAATTTCTTATCCTTGTGTTTCTCCCCAATTCAAACGAGGTGATTCCATCACTTACCTTTGAGTTTTTTGTTTTTGTTTTTGGGATCTTATAGTTATTGCATTAATACGGACGGATCTGTGAGTTCGTCGGTTCTTTTTTTTTTTCGAAAAAAAAAAATTATCTTCTGTTAGTATTTACCTTTTATCGTGATTTATCTCCTGAAGCTTTAGGTCATGGCCTTTCACCTTCGTTTGTTTTACTTCATGGTTTCTCTGTTTCAATTTGTGTCTCGATATATGCTTACGTGAAGGTGATAAGAGGAATTTAATTGAGCTGTTGGTTTCCAGCAGACTATGGATCGGTACAGAAAGGTGGAGAAGCCAAAGGCCGAGACTCCGATTGAGGAGAACGAGATTCGGATCACAAGCCTAGGAAGGATGCGAAGCTATATCACTTATGCTATGACTGTGCTTCAGGTTGATGGTGTAATTTTCAAGCTGCTAGTTCCGTTACCTGATATTTTGAGTCTCTTGCGCGTTGTAGAACTGTTGGTTGTGTGTGCAATTTCGATCTTTGGCAATTTAAGATAGCATGTTTCTTTTTTCATTTTTCTGCAATAAGTTCTTCAGCTGTAGTAAGTGTTTGTTTCATTGTGCTCGAGGTGGTGGAGGTAAATTGAGGATTTCGGGGAATCTCAGTTGTTTCCCGGTGAAAATTTCCAGGAGTTGTTACACTTGTGTGGTTGAGGTGTATGTACTGCTTTCTTTAGATGTTTTACAGTCGGGTGTGTCCTGTCGATGCACTTGTCCATGTCATGCTCTATTGTGGAATTCACAAGACTGCTTTTTGGTGACATGGCTCAAGTCAATGTGTAAACACGGATGCTTATCATCATGATAGTTACGCTGTTAAACATATTGCACTATGGCAACCGTATGTCCAGAGTGTAAGACATATCCAGGCTGAGTTTTGGTGTATGATATCTGCATCTTCAAGCGTGTTGTGGACATTGGTGTATCTGTGGTATAATTTTTCTGATGAGGCACTATTAGAAATTTTTTAGCTCGTCTTTTTCCACTATATGCTGTGTCTTCTGATGAGTGTTCATGCGGATGCTTTTGCCTGGTTTTGTTTGGATATATGTGTTTGTTTTTCAACTTCCATTTCTAGATAACATTACTACTAGAAATTTTCATCAAAATTTTCATTGCCTACATGTTATTGATCTCTTACTGAATCATTTATAGGAAAAAGGTTCAGAGGAAATTGTGTTCAAAGCTATGGGCCGAGCCATCAACAAGACTGTAACGGTTGTGGAATTGATTAAGGTTTTCTTTCACCATACAACTTTGTGGATTTATTTTCCCTTTCTCGTTTCCTTTTTTCTTTTTCCTGAATGGTTTTATTGCTTCTATTTAGAGGAGGATTGTTGGTCTGCACCAAATTACAAGAATTACATCCACCGACATAAATGATACATGGGAGCCCTTGGAGGAAGGCCTGCTGCCGTAAGGATCCTTGCAAATGGGTTCGACTTAAAAATATGATGCTAAAGCCTGATATTATCTGAATTAAGCCTATCTTTTTTCTAGATTGTCTCAAATTGAAGGTTCGCAACTGCTATAACAAGTTTCGCTTTATATCTGCAGTCTTCAGACGACCAGGCATGTTTCAATGATAACGATCATCCTCTCAAAGAAGGGGCTAGACACGTCTTCTGTTGGGTAAGTTTGTTCAAGTTATGAGGTGGCATCTTTTGCTTCGCTGCTACACTTGCTTCGAGTTGTGTATTCTTTCGGGTATCTGATGATCAATTTTTTATTTTTGTATTTTCGTCTTATGCTTTCTTTTAGGTATCAACCACCGATACCTGCTGACCAAGTTCTGCCATCAGCAGACGTCCACTATGAAGGAGGAGGTAGTGTTATGATAGATGCCTCTATTGCTAGCTCCCAATTGTAATATCCTCCTTTTACTATTTTTTTCCATGCAGAGGGTTCACCTAATGCTCGAGAAAGAGGACGTGGTGGCAGGGGAAGGGGATGGTCTAGAGGTGTATCAGGTATAGTGAATGTCTTTTGCTTCTTGTTTCGTGTCTTCTATGTGCTGGTCTCGATTCCAAAGAAGTCGATCTATCTTTTTTGTATTAAAGAAATGTATCTGGTATGTTGCTTATATTGTTGCCTGTATATGTCGGGTGCAGAAAATCTATTTGATTGCTTTGTTGAAGTTGTATCAGCGTTTTCATTTGTGGTTCCAAAGGAGTGCGTTTCTGGGATAATATGAATTACACCATAAATTCTGGACATCCTTCTGATTTGTGCTTAAGAAGGTAGAAGCCTCACTAGATTGCAATGAGTCCCTCTGCAATAACCTCTAAAACTTGCCCATCATGAATCATGCTCTTATGCTACGGAGTGAGAGGTCCTCCGTCCCCAGCATGCCATATAACCATCATACACCACTCTAATTTGAACTACCGGTGAGTGCGTAGTTGACTCATGGAATGTGGAGAGGAAGCTGATTCGAGGTTTTTGTGTAGTCTTGATCTATGGATTGCAAGGGGTTAGGCTTCTCAGATTTTGGACCGCTAACGCTGTCATTGAATATGAGTGCAAAACTGTTGCATGGATTGTTCAATGCATCTCATAGTACTGAAGAAAGATGGGTCAAGCTGTTGAGTTGTATTTGGCTCCCCCCCACCCCCCTCTCTCTTCTTGAATGCCTGTATCTGGTAGTTTGCTTTCAGTAGACGTTAACATAACGGAACATTTCAAGATCTCCGTCCAGAAAGTGTGTCTGTTTCTTGGTGCATTATTTGTCATGTTGAAAATTGTGGATATGATTATGTTGTGCGTACATATCGCTCAGGGAACGGATTTGTCCCATCCGAGTATGAGGGTGGTGATTGGGATTATAATCGTGGCTATGGAAGAGGAGGTAGGGGGCGTGGCAGAGGTCGTAGTTTCCGTGGTCGTGGTAGGGGAGGGTACAATAATGGGTACCAGTTTGATGCTCCGGAAGATGGAGGAAGTTACAATCAGGAGGCAGCTGTGCAGGGAAGAGGTATTGACTCAAGTTATCAGTATCTTTTATTTTTATCTTTTGATTACTTGTTTAAATTCTTGTGATTCTCCATTGAGCGTGTTAAGGTTTGGGAATATATTTAAGCCTATTGGTTTTGTATACAACTCATTAATTTCTTGTAGGGAGGGTGATCTAAGCGATTGCTATGTTCTCACTGCCTTCTACTCGGCACTGCAGAGTCCTTGAGTGTCTTTTGGGATTAGGGGGAGTCTAATCAAACACTTATAGTTTTCTTGGACAGGTGCTTTAGCGGGTTGTAACATGAAAATTCAAAATCCTTTTTATTTTTATTTTTTATTTCCTTGAAAGAAAGAAGCCTCCCCCCGCCCCCTCTCTTTTTGTTGGTCCTCCATTTCTCTGTTAGTGGCCCATGTATGGCTGTAAAGATTGGCCATGAGATGATTCGGCCATGTTGTCATGGTAGACTGATAGGCCCCTTGAAGATAACTCTGTGTTATAGGTTTTTGTATGATTCTGCTCTTTCTATTTCACTTTGTAACAATTGGAAGGGCTTGCCATTCATTAGTGATAGTTCAGAATGCTATATTAGCTTATACTTATGGCTGTACGATGCAGGCCGTGTCCGAGGACGTGGACGGGGAACACGTGGTAGGGGACGTGGATTCAGATCTAATGGACCACCAGTGCGTGCATCTGCTGGAGGTGTGTAATTAATCAAACTTGCGCATCTGGTGGGTGTGTGCATGCCTTAATGCGCATGATATATCCGCATGGGATTTGTGTCAAGTAATGTAGTAGTGTCTGATATGTAACAGTAGACTAATACAGAAGTTTTCAACTACACAGAGGTGGTGAGCCTTTTTGTT
>AP025065.1:7305658-7379076 GCA_036186865.1 Eustoma russellianum | reverse complement strand
GCTAACCGAAACGCTATCCCATCCAAATTAACAAACTCGTAAAACCATCCCATCCGTTATTAAGGTGAAAATGACAAATCTCTTCGTTCATAAACTCAAAACTTCCCCAGAATTTAAGCCCCGATAAGTACGCTTTGCTTTTGGTAATCGTGAAGGTAAATTGCTAAACTACTTCCCATGTTGTTTCAAAAATACTAATAGCAACAACAACAATAGCGATGATGATGATGATGATGATGATACAAAGAAGTAAATAGCATTAATACTTGGCAACTTTTGGATATTACACTGATGCATGCAACATAACTCGTAGTCAGACCCATGTTCTTCCACATATAAATCCTGTTTCCCAAATTTAGGCGGGGCAAAAGGCAGGAGATGGAGGGGGAAACTGGAAACTAGGATAAATGTTCAGGGAAACACCGAACAAATTGCCGGGTTTGGGGGTATCCAGGCAAATATATATATATATATATATATATATATATATATATATATATATATATATATATATATGAAGAAATAGGAGCAGTCTTACATAGTTGTACATGGGGAACCTTAAATGTTGCATCAAAACAAGCCTTTGTTTAACAGTAATCAACCTTCATAATGATGCTTTTCTGATGTCTCATCGTAGTCTTCCTCGACCTCTGCAGTGGCATCCTGATACTGTTGGTATTCAGCGACCAAATCGTTCATGTTGCTCTCTGTGAACTCCATTTCATCCATTCCCTCACCAGTATACCAGTGCAAGAAAGCCTTTCGCCTAAACATTGCTGTGAATTGTTCACTCACCCTCCTGAACATCTCCTGAATTGAGGTAGAATTTCCAATAAAAGTAGAGGCCATCTTTAGTCCAGCCGGAGGAATATCACACACACTAGATTTCACATTGTTAGGGATCCACTCCACAAAGTAAGATGAATTCTTGTTCTGCACATTGATCATTTGTTCATCTACCTCTTTTGTGCTCATCTTTCCTCTGAACATTACAGAAGCAGTTAGGTAGCATCCGTGGCGCGGATCTGCTGCACACATCATGCTCTTCGCATGCCACATTTGCTGAGTAAGCTCTGGGACTGTGAGGGAGATGTATTGCTGCGATCCACTAGAGGTCAGTGGTGAAAATCCCACCATGAAAAAGTGAAGACGTGGGAAAGGTATCAGATTCACAGCTAGTTTCCTCAAGTCCGAGTAAAGCTGACCCGGAAAGCGTAAGCAGCAGGTGACTCCACTCATTGTCGCAGAGATCAAATGGTTCAAGTCACCAACTAGAAGCAACTGAGACGAAGAAAGAAATTAAGCATTCATTAAATGGGCCAAACGGACACCCTTAACTAGTGTAGCAGGGGAGAGTTCACTCACAGCTTGGAGTAATGAGCTTCAAGGTCCTGAAACAGATGTCATAGAGTGCTTCATTGTCAAGGACCATGCATTCTCCACCAGCTGATGGACCGACAGGGTTGCATTATAGGGCTCTACAACACACCTTTGGTGAGGGGAAGACAGAGAAAGTGAGCATCATTCTATCTGGATACTCCTCTCTTATCTTTGAAATAAGAAGTGTTACCATGCCAGAACCAGTGCCTCCTCCAAGTGAATGACACACTTGAAACCCTGCCACAAAACCAACCGCTCCACATCAGAGAAAGACCAACCAAGATAAAACTTTCATGCCATCTGGTCAGTATTTAAATATATATATAAAAAATATAATCTCCTATCTAATTGAAGGAATTTGCTTCTGATCATCGTCTGAAAGGAATTGCTGAAAGTAAAATTCTTGACGCATATCTATAGAAATTTCCCTTGTCCGGGTCCAATGAGGACATATTTTGATGATATTAGATCCATAATAAGCATTCAGGAGTTGGGCTACATTATAGTTTTTCGTCTCAACTAGAGTTGATTTAACAGCAAGATTCCAGACAACTACACACCATATGGGTGCTAGTCCTTATAAATCATAAAGCAGTAGAAGCTCATAGTTTTTGCAAAATACTTGTTTAAGCAGGACATGTTTCTCCTGAAATATACAAGGTACCGTACGAGAATTTTCTAGACAAGTTAGGCTCTAGTGATGATTTCATCGTTGGCATTTATTTGTTTCACAAATATCACGTATCTTGGATATGAAATCCGCAACAGACTCAGCTGTTTTCATTGAAACCATAGACAAATGATCTTGTCTTCTCTTTATGTCCAAAGTTTTGGTCTTTTCATCACTCAATTTTTTGTTTGCATCTATGTCAAATCTGTTTTCAATGACATCTTGTATGTCAAACACTTTGAAAAAATCTTTTATAAGTATAGTCAGTCGATCAAAGTAGTTTTTACTATCAAAGATCAAAACATGACACTGTTGAATAACTCCCTCTACTTCCACCTAAAACTTTTATGATACCAATTTAAAGAAATTTAAAAAGATAAATATCTAAAAAATTGAAGAAAAAAATGAAGTAAAAAAACTCAATATTCCTGTGTCTTGGAGGTTTTACTAAATAATCTTTGGAGGTGTGATTTAAAGACTTGACGCAAAGCCTTATTTATAGGCAAATTGGTGGGGGAGAAAAACACAATGAGAAACTGTAGCGCCCCGCTCCCGAGCCCTAGCATCGAGAACAGTGCACCCGCCGTATCTCACTAAGGAGAATACAAGGCGTCTATACAAATCAACTATACGTCATCATAATAACGTAACTTGATGTTAGCGGAAGTCATTACTACAACCCTCGATAAAATAATCATCATCAATAACACAATGTCTAAAAATTTCTAAATCAATACAATAGTCAAATGTATGTAAACACTATCTCGAAAATACATAACCTCGAATATCGAAATAACCGCCCCAACCAATCCTCGAAAGTCCCGTCTGAATATCCTTAGTCTTGAAATCTCCCGTCTCGATCTCCCACGATATACTAATACCTGTGTAAGCATACCCTAACTTCTCATGCCTGCAAAACTGGTGGGTGGTGGTGCGAGCCAAAATCAACGGGCTCAGTAAGCAACTTACATATACTTGTTATAGAAATCATACATGCAGAAGCAAATACAAATAACCTTTATAATTAACATACATGTCCTTAGTCCACAAATAATTTCACTTAATTATCTTAACAGTTAACACTTCAAAATCACCAAAATAAATAATTCATCAGCTCAATCTCAATTAACACGATGCATTCTCTTCTCAAATATGACATACACAACAAATAAATAATCACATAACAAAGAAGAGAACAATACATACCAATGAAGTAGATAAACTGCGGAAGGTAAGTCACTCCACATAATAATGCACAACTTCATGATGCATGCCCCTCTCTGCGTGTCACGCGCAACAAAAGACATGTCACGCACGATGCTCATATCTCTACCGTGCAATGCATGAACCTCGAGGGATCCTACCACACGCCTCGTCAGGCCACACGCCCCGTCGGGCCACACGCCTCATAGGGCCACACGCCTCGTAGGGCCACACGCCTCGTAGGGCAACACGCCTCGTAGGGCAACACGCCTCGTAGGGCAACACGCCTCGTAGGGCCACACGCCTCATAGGGCAACACGCCTCGTAGGCCACACGGCACATAGGCCAATGCAATGCTCGTGCCATGAATGCAAATGCATACCATACGTAATCTGGTATATCCATACTCATACATATGCTCGCGCCCATACACGTGCATATATACGTGCATGTATACTCTCACACATCCATATACATATATACAACGAACAGTACACTTATGCATGATAAACATTATTGCATAGATAGACCACTTACCGCTAATGCATGAAATATAAGAGCACAAATAGATCACTTACCTCTGATGCATGACAGTATAACGAGCACAGATAGACCACCTACCTCTGATGCATGACAACATAACAAGCATAGATAGACCACTTACCTCGAATCGGTCATTTAGCTTTCTTGTTCTATGCTCGAATGTGAAGAAGGTTATCATAATATAACCATAAAAGTCTCTGCTTTTACATGTCCAATTTATCCTCTGGAATCTCCAAAATTTGAACCTGTAAGTTAATTATTTGTTTATTAATTTGTCTCTTCAACCTTACTTTTACACCACAAATTCTTCCTCCTTTGAATTACTCTTATTCTTTCACTAAAATTATCTAACCAAAATACCTTATAATATAAAAGACCACTCAATCCATATATACATAAAATAAACCCCAGGCAGCGTGTTCTTCTATACCACCACTCTTACCCATAAATATACACTTAGCCCACATATATATTACAACCAAGTTTTCAATTCCAAATATACATTATATATGTATTTACATGTAAACTGCGCGCACACAATTTATATACCTATCTCACGTCAAACCACTGAGCTATTTATTTTCGGCCCTATCCCAAACACTTTAATTTAACTAAGAACATAAGATAAAAAAACAGCACTCACGTAAAACAATTATGCACCAAAAATAACATGTACAATCTTACATGCACTCACAACAATGTTTTTTTTCCTTTTCGTTTTTTTTGTTTTCCATTTGGCTTCCATAATGCACACGAAGCCTATGCTACTGTTGGGCCAAATACGGATGCTATTTTCATGTGAGTAATAGTCAGCTATATACGAGATTAATATATATACCCGATTTACATTTATGCATTTATATCATATATAATCACTTCTTCAACCTTTTATACATAAACACATATATGCACCGTTTAACCTCTCATTTTCGACCAACATCATAATATTATTGTGTACATACATATATACATACACAAAAGTTTATCTACTCATGAAGACAAAAACAAATCATGCATGATCCTTGTTTAATATTAAAAAATATAGCATATGTTTTACAACAATCATAGCAAATATAATGAGGCTACTTACCTCGCTCGGATTACACTATACCGTATTTAAAATCGAGATTGGGTTGAACCAAACTTTCTTCCTCTTCTTTCTCCTTTTCTTCTCTCTTTTCTTCACTTTCACTCTCGCTTCTCAGCACTTCCTCAAAACATTTTTTTTCCTTTACTCATAGCACTTCACGGCACCTTCCATTCTCTATTTGATTTAACCACTTGGCCTTTTGGCCTAAAATATTTAATAGGAATTGGAGTTCATCTCCCCTAGTTTAATTAGGATAAGGTAGCATTAATGGTGGTTATTTGAATGGATTTTTAAAATATTATGTCATTTCAAAAAAAAAATTTATTCTTATTATTTTTTTCCGTGTTGTAACAGTCTACCCCCCTTACAATAAGTTTCGTCCCCGAAACTTGAGTATGGTGTAATCAATGACTTAGTATGATTCTACTTGATTCATCTTCTAGTTACATGTCCAAAATACCCATCAAGTCCTCCGGTTTATTGCTCATTACACTTCGTAGATATAGAATCCAGTCTCAAAATCAATTCTTATATACTTACGAGCTAGTTCTATGGTCATTTTCTTACTTTTTCAGAGATATCATCATCAATCTAATATACGAAGTATGTGCATGGACATATTCTTCTTCAGTTTAAAGAGAAGTAACTTACGTAGCTACAATTTGGAATACCGATTTAACTGTTTAAAATAATATATCTTCTAATTTTTTAAACACAAAATCCAAAGCATCATATATTTGTTTTCACAACGCGGTGTCTCAACTGACCGTTTATAACAATATGATATATCCAGTTCGCAAAAGTATTGCAGTTAAAACCACTTTGAAACAATTGAGACACATCAATCATAAAAATTTCTTTTTACAAAACGACTTGATCACGATGCCCTTTTTCTTTCAATGAAATATATGTTTTGAAAGCTATGTTTTGTTTCGCAAAATACAACAAATGAAACTCAATAAAAGTGGAGTTTCATCAAACAATTTGAATACGATACCTTTCTTTTTCAAAAGAAGCATATATATATATTTTGAAACTATTTCTACTTCACAAAATTAAATAAGTTCATCGCAAGCAGATAAATATATTCCAAAAGAATTTAATGGTAAAATGCTTGCAATATCGCTATTTGACAAATATATTTTTTTTAACAAAGTAAATATAGCCAAACAAAATTTTGAGAAATATAAGAGATATATAAATATATCGTTGTTCGAAACATCAGTATTTTTAAAAAAATATCAATTTTTTTTTGGTGAGGGGTAGTTGGAATTCCATTTTGTTGCTATACGAATTCAGAAAGGGGTATAGACTTGCAAAGTTAATAGACTAAAAAAAACTAGTTAAAATATTTAGTAGCAAAAATCTTTGAAATACCTTTAAAATGTAGGATATATCTTGGTGTACGCGCTTATACAAAAACGTTTAACTACTTGAAAATTAATCCAAAAAATTCGTATAATTTTTTTCTAAGTCACCCCTTAATGTCAAAAAAAAATTCCACATATGTATCATTTCTCATAAATCTTCAACTTAAGTTTTCAATCCTAGCATGACACACTAAATATTGATCGACTCAGGGCATTCTAATCCATCATGCTTTCAAGCATCACATTGATCCACTGTACTTATTCACTTGGTTATTTAACCGCTAATTCTAATTTAGTTATGTCTCACCTTAAAAGCAACCACCGCTTGTTCATACTTACTCTATTTCTGTTCAAGCCTACTCGATAAATCAATACTTATGTGTTCCTATGAAACAACACTTAATCCAGGTTTGTAATAATTTGTTATTTCACTGTACTCATTTTAGTAATGCTTGCTTATCACTATTAGTCAATATCTCTAATAGGACTAAAATCTTCGGCCGAGTTGATACTCTAAAATTTAACATCCTAATCATAACTATAACCCCTTTGTACGGTATTCTTTGCTAAACTTTACTAACCATAGCGCTAATAAATCGTTACTTAGTCCTTATCATTTTACTACAATCATCTCTTAGGAACTACAATCCCCACTTAGACGTAGTCGCGTTTCGACACTACCTGCCGATGTAGAGGCGTGAACGTGCTTTATTTATAATAACGATACCGGTTTGCATGGATCAGATCTAAGGAATTGTACAAATGGTTATAATCAGCACTTAGGCAAGGCAATTAATTCAGAGTCGTATGGAGTGCTCTAGGTATATGTGGCATATCCCTTATCCGATCACCACTTAGGTTGAATGTCATGACTTATTTCTATAATCGATGCTTGGTATCATCATTCCTTACTTCTATCATCATTACTTATTTCTAAGTTCAATGCCTAGAATATATCGAAGCTTATGACTAAGATCAGTACCTATGTTCGAATCTTCACCTGATGTTCATGTCACCACTTACGTCTATGATCACTTCTTATTTTTAAATCATATCTTATTATATAATCAGTGTTTACGACTAAGATCAATGCTTAAGTCGAAGATCAACTCTTAATCAAGATCGTCGCTTATGTCTAAAGTCGTGACTTACGGGTAGAATCATCTCTTAATTTCTCAGGTCACGTTTCTTTTCCAATAGCATGCTTAGTATATATAATCATTGCTTACGACTAAAAATCAGTACTTATGTCTAAGATCATGATTTAGAAGCAAAATTGTAGCTTAATTTCTAATACCAAAGCCTAAATGTATGCTTCCGCCGTGGATCTGGAGCCATGCTCTGATACCACCTGTAGCGCCCCGCTCCCGAGCCCTAGCATCGAGAACAGTGCACCCGCCGTATCTCACTAAGGAGAATACAAGGCGTCTATACAAATCAACTATACGTCATCATAATAACGTAACTTGATGTTAGCGGAAGTCATTACTAAAACCCTCGATAAAATAATCATCATCAATAACACAATGTCTAAAAATTTCTAAATCAATACAATAGTCAAATGTATGTAAACACTATCTCGAAAATACATAACCTCGAATATCGAAATAACCGCCCCAACCAATCCTCGAAAGTCCCGTCTGAATATCCTTAGTCTTGAAATCTCCCGTCTCGATCTCCCACGATATACTAATACCTGTGTAAGCATACCCTAACTTCTCATGCCTGCAAAACTGGTGGGTGGTGGTGCGAGCCAAAATCAACGGGCTCAGTAAGCAACTTACATATACTTGTTATAGAAATCATACATGCAGAAGCAAATACAAATAACCTTTATAATTAACATACATGTCCTTAGTCCACAAATAATTTCACTTAATTATCTTAACAGTTAACACTTCAAAATCACCAAAATAAATAATTCATCAGCTCAATCTCAATTAACACGATGCATTCTCTTCTCAAATATGACATACACAACAAATAAATAATCACATAACAAAGAAGAGAACAATACATACCAATGAAGTAGATAAACTGCGGAAGGTAAGTCACTCCACATAATAATGCACAACTTCATGATGCATGCCCCTCTCTGCGTGTCACGCGCAACAAAAGACATGTCACGCACGATGCTCATATCTCTACCGTGCAATGCATGAACCTCGAGGGATCCTACCACACGCCTCGTCAGGCCACACGCCCCGTCGGGCCACACGCCTCATAGGGCCACACGCCTCGTAGGGCCACACGCCTCGTAGGGCCACACGCCTCGTAGGGCAACACGCCTCGTAGGGCAACACGCCTCGTAGGGCAACACGCCTCGTAGGGCCACACGCCTCATAGGGCAACACGCCTCGTAGGCCACACGGCACATAGGCCAATGCAATGCTCGTGCCATGAATGCAAATGCATACCATACGTAATCTGGTATATCCATACTCATACATATGCTCGCGCCCATACACGTGCATATATACGTGCATGTATACTCTCACACATCCATATACATATATACAACGAACAGTACACTTATGCATGATAAACATTATTGCATAGATAGACCACTTACCGCTAATGCATGAAATATAAGAGCACAAATAGATCACTTACCTCTGATGCATGACAGTATAACGAGCACAGATAGACCACCTACCTCTGATGCATGACAACATAACAAGCATAGATAGACCACTTACCTCGAATCGGTCATTTAGCTTTCTTGTTCTATGCTCGAATGTGAAGAAGGTTATCATAATATAACCATAAAAGTCTCTGCTTTTACATGTCCAATTTATCCTCTGGAATCTCCAAAATTTGAACCTGTAAGTTAATTATTTGTTTATTAATTTGTCTCTTCAACCTTACTTTTACACCACAAATTCTTCCTCCTTTGAATTACTCTTATTCTTTCACTAAAATTATCTAACCAAAATACCTTATAATATAAAAGACCACTCAATCCATATATACATAAAATAAACCCCAGGCAGCGTGTTCTTCTATACCACCACTCTTACCCATAAATATACACTTAGCCCACATATATATTACAACCAAGTTTTCAATTCCAAATATACATTATATATGTATTTACATGTAAACTGCGCGCACACAATTTATATACCTATCTCACGTCAAACCACTGAGCTATTTATTTTCGGCCCTATCCCAAACACTTTAATTTAACTAAGAACATAAGATAAAAAACAGCACTCACGTAAAACAATTATGCACCAAAAATAACATGTACAATCTTACATGCACTCACAACAATGTTTTTTTTTCCTTTTCGTTTTTTTTGTTTTCCATTTGGCTTCCATAATGCACACGAAGCCTATGCTACTGTTGGGCCAAATACGGATGCTATTTTCATGTGAGTAATAGTCAGCTATATACGAGATTAATATATATACCCGATTTACATTTATGCATTTATATCATATATAATCACTTCTTCAACCTTTTATACATAAACACATATATGCACCGTTTAACCTCTCATTTTCGACCAACATCATAATATTATTGTGTACATACATATATACATACACAAAAGTTTATCTACTCATGAAGACAAAAACAAATCATGCATGATCCTTGTTTAATATTAAAAATATAGCATATGTTTTACAACAATCATAGCAAATATAATGAGGCTACTTACCTCGCTCGGATTACACTATACCGTATTTAAAATCGAGATTGGGTTGAACCAAACTTTCTTCCTCTTCTTTCTCCTTTTCTTCTCTCTTTTCTTCACTTTCACTCTCGCTTCTCAGCACTTCCTCAAAACATTTTTTTTCCTTTACTCATAGCACTTCACGGCACCTTCCATTCTCTATTTGATTTAACCACTTGGCCTTTTGGCCTAAAATATTTAATAGGAATTGGAGTTCATCTCCCCTAGTTTAATTAGGATAAGGTAGCATTAATGGTGGTTATTTGAATGGATTTTTAAAATATTATGTCATTTCAAAAAAAAAAATTTATTCTTATTATTTTTTTCCGTGTTGTAACAGAAACAAATAACGAAAAGTTTGATTTTGTTCGTTGGGCCGTGCAGCATCTTTGACAATTCAAAAGTCAAGTGAAAAAGCTCTTTTGTGAAGACGGCAGCAGCGAAATCATCCTCGACCTTTTTCCATTTCATTTATGTTCACATACACTCATACCTTTGTGCTCATAACACGCGATTCCAAGTAATCAAAAGATCTAAACAAGAAGGATTAAAACAGAAAGGTCTCGATCGGAGATCTCATCTGATAAAGGTGGCCAGATGCAAATTCTGGATTGAATATTTAATAAAATAGAGTCACTAATATACATAAGACTCTTTCCAGAAGATGAAGAATGGTATACATCGATTATAGTAATGTAAAAATCTCAAAAGTAATATATGCTATAGAACAAATAAGTACATTTGAGAAAACTAGGGGGGAAACTACAGAAGAGAAGAGAGAATGTAATCTTGCAAACAATCACAATTCTCAGCTTCTTTGCGAACTGACATCGAGAACAGAATCGATCAATTCAGCTCCCTCAGTGTAATGTCCTTTAGCCCAGTTGTTAGCGGCTCCAGATTGACCAAAGACGAAGTTATCCGGCCTGAAGATGGGGCCATAAGGACTAGATCTGATGCTGTCCATGGTTCCAGGCTCCAGATCCATGAGCACAGCCCGAGGAACATAACGGCCGCCGGAAGCTTCATTATAGTAGACATTGATACGCTCCAGCTGAAGATCGTTGGAACTTTCTCCTTTATAACGGCCGGCGGAATCAATTCCGTGCTCGTTGCATATTACCTCCCAGAATTTGGAACCGATTTGGTTCCCACATTGGCCTCCTTGAATGTGCAAGAATTCCCTCACGTTTTTTCTTCTTCTTTAGGGAAATGTAGAGGAGGAAGAGGAATATAGTTGATCAAGCAGAGGAACTCAATAATTCGAAAGACAGGGAGTATTTGTAGAATATATATTACAACATGTGAACATTATCGCGTCATTGCGCCAACCTTATTACGCCATGTTACCGCAGGAAAATATCAGAGATAATGACAAGGGCAACAAATATTCTTTTTATTACATCACAGCAATCCATTTGTAATAGCAAACAACGCCCACACCTTTGTTTCCATTGCGCCCCCACCCCCACCCCCAAAAAAAAAAAAAAAAAAAAAAAAACCCAGAGCGAAGAGGGGTGAAGGTGTTGCACAGGGACACACTTCTATTTCTCTTCCCCCGGCTAGAGAGAGGTGAAGATGCTGCACAGGGAGGAGGACCCGGGAGATACAGTTTGCTGTCTTTACAATGAACATCCCCTTCCCTGTTATAAATAGAAAATGATCCTTAATCATTTCAAAATTTGTCAATGTAAAAGATGAATGTAGCTATTGTAATTTGGAGACGTTTGATTAAATACAGGTGGAGAGTTATTTGCCCAGTTTTTCTTGGATCATCTGTTAAAATGACACAAGAACTTTTCGCATACTTCTGTTTGTCCATTAAATGACATTGAAGCTTGCATGAGCTTGGCCGTCCAGTCCTCCTTGCTAGGAAACGTAATCCTTCACTTTCTTATTGTTATTATTTTAAACTCAGCCCTTCACTCTCGAGTATGGTACCGACGAGTGTTGTTAAATTGGTCTTACCATCTAATTCGTGTTATTATGGTATCATCTCCAAAAATGTTCTCAAAAGTTCCCCACTCACACAGGCAGAATATCTCACACCAGTAGAATATCTCAAACATAGTCTAGCATGAACCTTCAAGGAAAACCGTTCTAAAGCTGCATGTGTTTTTAAATTGCCTATGACATGGTATAGGACTTGAAAGAAGAAACTCCAAACCATAACCCCCACTAGATAGACCTGAAATTTTAGGCTAATAACTTAAAATGGATTCACAACTTAAGACTAAGATAGACGAACGTTGGCTATTTCACGAAATTCTGGACTGTACTTACACAAAATAACAGGTAGAAGCACCACTCCTAATTACCTAACCGTTTCACCAAAAGATCATCATTACGCATACGGTAAATTTTGGATTACTATGCACCACAAAATGCTCTGCTAAAATACACTCCATCTGCTAAATTCATTAACGTTGTTGAAGCATGCTTTCACTGCAGTATCTCTTGAAGTTCAGGCTCTCCTCCACAAGGAAGTCGCTGCAAAAAGGTTTTGCACGATAGAAAGGAAACATCATTAATCGTCATTTCTCAGCCAGTTCCCTTCCCTATTGGCCTATTCCCTATTTCAACCGAGTTCAAACAAAGATAGGCTACCATCATAAATAACTTACGATAACCGCTCAGCCATTTCTGATGCTTCCCACCTGGGGCTCCAAGGATAGTCACCAGAGATGCTCGACTTGATGGGCACATTTTGAGAATTGAAATGCTGAAATTTTTCGAAAGAAATAGATGAGATGGAAGATGATAGCAAATCAACAGCCAAATTGTATACAACAGAGTCAAGCAAGTTTGATTTACTTGAAAAAGACCTCTAGCATTAGTTTAAGACCTAGTGCTGCTATAACATTATGTCAAGAACCTTTAATGGTTCATTATTCACCGCAGTAACCATCATCTGAATATCAAATGCAAAAATTTCAGCCAACCCTAAAAAAGCAGAAGAAAAGCAGAGGAAGGATTTCTCATTGAGAGGAAATACATTTACCACACATGGCCTGTGTTAAAAAGAATGCATAGACTGTTGGTACCTGAGAGCTCTGAAGAAGCAAACTAGGTTGCTGCTTGGGGAACTGAAGTGAGAGAGAAAAGTGCACCTACATCCCAAAGCTCTATAAGAAAGTACATGAGATACTTACATATTAAATAATACAATATGATAACGGGTTAACAATTCAAGCATGGCCAAAAAAAAGACGCTGCAAAGGGAATGAAGACTAAGCTAACAGCAAAATATTTCAAGGGAAAAAGCCATTATTTCGTCAGGTAGGTCAACCAGAAAGGCCCAAATTCTTCTCAATCATGTATAAACAATCTACAACACATGTTAAGCAAAACTTATATGTCAATTCAGATCTTAACCTGCAAAAGTAAGAGCACATGTAGGTTTTGACTACTTACATCACAATACACGTGAAAATTTTAGGGCATTAATTACAAAGTATTTTACATCTTAAAATATGCACTCATAAAAATGCATAATTTATTCGATTTCCAGTTGAAACAGTAACAACCTACCAACATGGTAGTACATGCTGGACTCCATATACTACAAAAGATATAAACAAACATACAAACTCTGATTAAGAAAAAGGACCAGGTGATCCTACCAAAAAAGTGAATGTCCCAGAGGATGCTAAAAATGTGACTCTCCTGCAAAATACCTGAAAAGAAAATCACTAGACTTCAAAATTTTCACAAAAGTAACGCACACACAATTACTACCCTAATCACAAAGGTACGAACAGGATCAGCTTCAATGGGTCTTCCGAGGAAAGGAACTAAAGCAGCGATAAATTTCCTTCTAACTTCAATAGATGAAACTGAATCTTTAATCTGTAAAATCATGCAAAGGGAAGGGGAAAAAACATATTAGATAAAATAAAGTGAGAATGCAACAAAAGATTGACAACTGATAGTGCAGCTGACCTGAGATGCCAACATATCCTCTAAGATTGGAAGATACTGGTCCAAGCACCTGAATGGCACATAAAATCAAGAAAACTGTATGACTGACGTAACAAAAGTTTCTTTCAAAGCCCATTTATATAAGACTATGAAGAAAGCTAGCTGTGCTGAAGACAAAATTTCTCGAGAACTTACATCCCATCCAACCACGTAGGAAGCCTAAAATCATCAACTGATACCAATGACTTCAATTCAGCAGACGAAATCAATTTTGGCCGTGGCACACTGGGGGCAGATTTCGTACAAATAGGATACATAACCTGCACAGTAATGCAGGGCAAATCTATCTTATTCATATATATGGGCACAAGGCCATTACTAGTGATCCCAAAATTTTTTGTCAAACAACTCTATTAAAATGCAAGCATAAAAGTATAACCATTTTAAAATGACAGGAAGACCTGATTTAACCCCAAGAAGTAGCACAACTCATTAACCTGAACCTTCAGTGATTGCATGCACAGGATACGATGGTTGTTTAGAAGTAAGCACAGAAGGAAAGAAAACTTCGGGCTGCTAACAGAGCCACTGGAACCCAAAAATGAAAAACTAAATCCTGCTGTAAGTCTAAGCTCACTATAGTAGAGAAAACACCGGAAATGATGTCATCAGAATATAACTGGATCAATGGTTAATTATCCTCCCCCGGCCTAGTCTATGAGTACAAACTCTAAAACAAACTTGTTTCACAACCGTGCTAGAGCTGAAAGATTACAAAATACAGCACTAAACACAGATCATATGCTAAATGTGGAAACAAACCTGCAAATATATCTTTGGCTGATGCTGCCAGGTGGTTCGAACTACAAGTTTCTTGAAGTCCATATCTAGTAAAGGAACAGCAAGCTTGACCTCTTCGCCCTGGACAAAAGTGTAAGGTACAGATGAATCTATGCGTTGATTAGCTTTTGAACGGATGTGTGTTTAAGAGAACAATTCGAGCTTTAATACCTTATCAAATCCTGCACTCTTGCACATCTCCAATCCCTGAAAGGATGGAGGTTTTGATAAAGATGCTAATACATTAATCAATAACTGATTTTCCATGACATAAACATAGATTAACAGTTGACCCTTTATTAGAAGGAACGTATACATAACCTCAGGTAAAAAAGGGAGATCAAAGAAAGGATAGTGGTTTTGATAAAGATGCTAATGCACTAATATCAATAACTGATTTTCCATGACATAAACATAGATAAACAGTTGACCCCTTATTAGAAGGAACGTATAGATAACCTAAGGTAAAAAAGGGAGATGAATGGCACATGAATATAACGAAGACAATTATGAAGGATAAATACTGCACCCCATGTCCACCACCAACTAAATTACATGATCCACGAATAACTCATTGCAGTATGAAACATATATCCATTCTCCGTCTGACATTACGATCAAAGAAGGAAAAAAAACACAAATTTTGTCCTGAGATATAATTACAGTCAAACAATAGAAGGGGTATTTAGCAAGAATATAATGTTTCAGGGTGAAAGATTACGACACAAGTGGGTGTTTATAGAAACCAAAAATCAATGTGAGAAGGCCAATCTATGCTTTAATTAGTGTGTCCAACTGTAAGAAAAATTCCAAGAAAAAGATCAAAATTAAGAAGTTTTTGAAAGAACTACACGTCTAGTATTTTGCAACCCAGAGAAACATATCAATGTCAAATACAATAAGTGTGACTGCTCACTTCTCTTGTAGGCATAGTGCTGATTTCAAAATTCAGTCGCTCATCAGCAACCTGTTCGACAAGTTTCCTCTGGTACTCGACATACAAAGCCCTAACAACAAAAGTTAGATGTCATCCCCCACAACCAGGGAAAGCACACTGAAGGATAATAAATACAAACCTGAGCTCAAGAATGAGAGACAGGAGTTTAGTAGGGTCTCTGCTATTCCAGTCAGAAAATGCATTTTTGCCTGACTTTGCGTTACCAACAGCACAGTAAGAGCTAAAATTATCATCTTCCGGGCCAAATATTACATCAGGTGGTGCCAGTGGACACATAGCGTCGTATATCACATCCCCTATGAGAAATTAAACGAATCAAATGAGATGCATAAAAGAACAAATTATAGCAAAAATCATCAAGCAGAAAAAGGTTTGCAGCAATGCATGAAAGGAAAAAAACTAAATAGGAAGCTGACATTTGATGTAGTCAAGGCAAAAGGGGATAAGCAAGCTGAAGCGATCGCTGAGGCTAGAAGTTTTGCTTCCGGCCCACATCTGCTCCACCTGCGAAGTATTTCACCATGTAAAACCAGCTGAGTGCATTCCAATAGAACGGTGCCCTAGTTAGCAGCTAAAGTCGTACCTTGATAGTGAAGGGGCAGTTTGTAACCAAGTGATTGAGCTGAGCGAAAATAAGAGGAGGAATTTTGTCGGTCGTCATAATCTTCGTCGTTCTCTAAACAGATACCGGCAAAGAAAATCACCGTCGGTTGAAGGCCGGCGATTTGATTTTTGACAATGGAAGAACGAAAAAATGAATAGCAGAACACAGTTGCACTGGACTATTGGAAAGCAAACGGATGCGATCCGCACACCGCACGGTGATCCTCTCCGCCTCCTCTCCCCTTTTTCTTTTTGTTGGTTATTTTTAATCTCGGTTTGGATTCTTTTACCGTCAAAATTGACTCTCAGAAATGACTCTCTGACACATGTCTAACAGAGAAAGTATGGAGGTCGGATAAGAGACTGGCCCGCAAGGATGTTTGGCTGGTTGGAGGGACAATGAGCTCTAAAGGCGGTAAAGGGATCTGATTCTCTCTCACCCAACTTCACCACTCTTTTGTCGCGCGTGTCATGCAGTGGATCCATCACCGTTATTGCTGTGAGCAGATCCAACTGAGAAAGCAACTGGGAGGTGACGCATGGCCTGGCCTCATATATCGATAGGGGTGGTAAAGATGGGTGAGAGGTGTCCGCAGGAGGTGGTAAGGCTGAGTGAGGGATGACAGCCGTAGCAAACAAAAAACCGAAAATATTATAATCTCAATGATAAAAAATGTCATATAATTATGGTAGTTTTGGAAGTAATTCATGGTTTATATCCGGTTTGTCAAAAATGTGGTATTACAACACTACGATTTGACCGTAGACGAACCATGGTTTTGTCAAACCCGTGGTACACGCTACGATTGTGTCAAAATTGATGTGCACGCACGATTTTGACACACCTATAGTAAGTTATACCACGGTTGCCTACAAAAAATACCATTTTTCAATTTTATTTTTTTTCATATTTTTAAATCACAACGAAGTGCTGTTGGAATCTATATACAACGTAAAATGCAATTGAATATCGACACAAAGTAGAAAAATTGTGAGTCATTCGTTTAATGTTTTTAAGTTATTCATATATTGTAATTTTAGTTGAATGATTCTTATTATTTTTTTATTTACTGTTTTTACATGAATCTTGTTTATTGCTATTTATTATTTTTAATTGCATAAAAGTGATTTATTTTTTTATTGTTACAGGTGTAATAACTTGCCTATTTTATTAGTCTTTCTAAGTTCATGAATTTTTTATTATTTACTTACGTGTATTTTTATGAATGTATAGTAGTATATAATTATTATATTTACTTGTTTCGATTGCATGAACGTATAGAAGTATTTAATTATTATTATTTACTTGCCTTGAAATTACATGAACGTATAATAGTATTTAATTATTGTTGTTTACCTATATAATATAATGTATTTATGTTCGCATTTTATTTAATTTATGTTAATTACATCGTATTTGCGTTAAATATATTATTACACATATAGGTGCATTTATGACATCCTTTGCTAATGGTAATGTGTTGTCGAAGAGTTGAGATCAAAGATAGGTGATTTAGTCACGCTAAAGGGTGAGCGTAGGCCCTTTCACTTTTAGAGTAGTACTACGTATAAGACATCGGATGTGTTAAAGACGGTTGACATATAAAAAGATCATATCGTCCCTTATAGTTGCAGGGTATACATTGAGCGTGTGGGGTTATGGAAGTGATGTGATGTAGTATGGTTAAGGTAGATCACGGTTTGATCATCGCATTTGTGGAGATCTGACGACAGGAGACCCAATATTTTCTTCTACCTTTAAACGAGGTCGCAGTTATGCTACAAGATGTAGTGTCTTGTTTGGCCTACGGATTGACGATGAGCATGTTACTGAATGTGAGTCCCTGTATACTTCATTGTAGTGGCGTGAACTGTATATATAGTTTCTTGTATGGATTCTGGGCCTTCTAGATATTTAAGACAACTCTGTAGATTGGAAGAAGTTTATGGAGTGGTTTACTGATAGCAGCCTACCGTCCATCTATCTAGTGAGCATATTATGCAGAGATCTAGGGTGTACATCTTCTCAAATTTGACGGGTTTGTTTTGTAACAAACCCAATAATATATGTCAGTTGGTGTATTTGTACACACTGCAAGGCTTGTCTGATGCACGTGGATATTATTGGATCAACTTTATGCTTGCATCTTGTACTAAAATCTACGTGAGGACATAGTTGTGAAAAAGACCAATCAGACTGTGAGGCCAATACACTTCCTACAATTTTGGATATGTGAACAATTTGATATCTTCTATCCTCGACTTGTTGGACGTCAGGTGGAGATTCTGCCTGATACGCCCCAGAAAGGCTGGTGGCTAACGATCTTAGCTTCGTGGAAGTTTCTTGACACATGGTGGATGCTGCATGCGATCACCTGGCCAATTTAGAAGAGGGAGTTTTCTTATGGATGTCATATAGTCCAGATATGCTGGCGAGGTTGCCATTTGTTTATACTCAAGATGCTATCAATGGCTTGCTCAGGTGTTACTGATATTGTGACACATTGTTGAACATCACCTCTGTCATAGGATGAAGAGACGGTTTGAGTTGATATAGGAGGTGCCACCTAGATACATCGACACGTGTGTTGTGCTGCATCAAATTACAAAAAGGATGGGAATCGTTGTTACGCTTAGATTCATACTATATTCATACAACACTTGAATAATCGAGCGCAGCGGATCGAGAGAGATATACCATTGGTTGGCATCAATAATAGATGATTTACAATATATCTAGTGGTATAGACTTTGGACGCTCCTGACGCTTGATTGATCTTGTCTTGAGCGCGTAGGCAATGATAGTTATTTTGTTTCACATCTAGTTTCATGCGAACGATACACATGTATTTTCTGTTATATTTAATCGTGTTATTATAGATTAAATACTTACATAAATTACATGTGTTTGTTTAATGATATTTTTATTATTTAAATTGTAGGCACAAAATATGATAAGATGTACCATGCTGCGGTTGAGGCATGACCGAAAGTCGAAGATTGCAACTGGTTCATCTCGTCTTATCCATTCTAATTAAATATGGCAACTGGTTCATGAAGTAGAAGCATACATGAATGTGATCGCATACCCATTATCGATCTGGTTCATTTGTATTACTTCTTTGTAATAATGCACAGCAAATCAAATCGTAGGAATTTTTAGCCTTCCGCAAACATAAGTTGAAACTCAAGGAAAGGAGGAAAAAACTAAACAAAACATTTAAACCAGATGAACTAATGTCAGATGATTTAACCGACATTGTGGGAAACAAAGTCCCACCTGGAGAAAGGCCAAAGAAGTCATCGAACACGTAAATTTTGTTTAACGTGTAAGAACTATCACTTAGAATCGTTGCTCCGATTTGTCACAGTCAATGCTATTTTAATTTTGTAAAAATACAGGTTGTCGAAGGCTCACCTCAGCTGCTCAAGTCTAGTTAAACATTTTAGCCGGCGTGGTTAGGAGACGTGTGTCGCTTCTTTGACGCTAGCTCAGGTCTCGACACTATCAGCGCAATCCTCCCGAGTAGGATCAAGGATGGTCATCACAAATTCCCGCTTGCTCGGCTGACGATAACAGTCCTTGTGCCAACCACCTCAGCTCGCTCACTTTAGACCATCCAGGCAAATACCTGGTTCACGTTGCATACCAGGTTAGATCAGCTCAGCAGTAGCTGTGTCCTAAGCGCGGGCGTGTAGCCCAACCATAGACAAAGTGCTTCAATCTCAATACTCAGCTATACCTTTGGGCTCTTGGGCTTTCCCGCTCAACCCAACCACCTAGCACTATGGGAGGCGCGCCTCAGCCACTCGTCGCAGGTCGGCTCAGAATCCATTACCTTAATTTCGATGTTTGGCCACGCTTTCAGTGTTACGGGACACCTATACTTAGCTCAGCCAAAATTGCTAGAACAGACACCTGTCAGCAAGCAACATTAGCCATGTAACATGACACTTAGTGCTACGTGACAACCATTCAGACGCAATTAGCTACCACGACAACACACGCGTTACCCTCAATAGATACTCACATATGCACTAGTTGCTCAAGGCATATAAAAGGTCAAAAATGACCCATGGAAGACCAGGTTAAATCAACTACACAAAAAAATCCATAACAACTAACTTAAGACAGATTTCTCTATATTTTCCAACATACAATTATGTTTGTAGCCACAATTGACTTGATCATTGAAAGACTCTCTCTGGAGGAATAGCTCTGGGACATCTAACATCGTCAGGCTCGCTTAGGTTTTTAGGAACGTTACTTGTGGCAACAAACTGCGTCTGTGTAAAACGTTAACGGCGGTTCCTCTGTTCGGATCATCTTCAATTTAAGTGAAGATTCGACTTTGTTGAAAATTTTATTTTGTTCTTTAGTTTTCTTAATTATTGTATTAAATGTTATAAACCCGAGTTTATTCATAACAAACAATCTGAAGAGATAGTGATGGTGGCAGGTGGATTGTCCAGATTAGAATTGATGAAAAAAATCTAACAAGTGAAACGTGCTTAATCCTGAAACTTGTCAACGTAAAAGTTTGGCTAAGGGGACTTTTCTCAACCACAATCATAGCCTAATAGCCGCCGCCGACAGTGTTCTGCATAAGTCAAGGCGGAATAATATCATTGTGAAAACATTTATATAGTTGGAACAGTAGGTTCAATTAGATTAAAGATTACTCGTTCATCAGTAAATATTTTATATAGATTTCTGGTAATATATTACCAATCAAAGAGACCACTAGTGATTTGTATTATCTATGTAGTTTTATAAGACTGAAACAATAAAGATCACAGACATCAGAGATTTTTATTTTTTACAACTAGAAAATATAATATTTATATAACTGAAAACTCAGCGTACGACTGCTATGATTGATTCATCCATGAGTCGTATTTTCTTTTAGCTAAAGTTGCACGTCACATTTGCAGTCGGGATTTATCAATATGTATAAAGTCAATCGCAAACAACTTGATTAGTGAGGAAATATAATACAGTATTCCATTGGATATTGCTTTTAAGAATTTAACCGTTAGTTGTCCTCTAGCCATAACGAGATTTGTCACGCATGACTTCAATCAACTAATTCATTAATGTTGTCGTATTTATGCCTTTTTTTTTTTTTGCTGTTTAAAGTGTAATATGACAAAATTGTTTGATTGTTATTTTGTATCCATTCCCCTCTCTCATTATCTTTTGTTGAAAATCATAAACGATCATCTTATATTCACAAACCGATATATTCGCTAAAGAGGTGACTGGTGTAATGAGGATGGAGACGGTTAGAGATACCATAAGATGCAAGAACGTCATACAAGACGAAGGATAAAATGTACGTTTTTCCCTTTCTTTTTTAAAGATAGAAGGCACTTTGTGTGTCTATTAGGTATTAACGAACCAAGACGAGTTGAATATTAGGTTTTTGAATTTGGATTCGTTTAATTAGACGAACTGTTTGTCTCAGTTTGTTTATTGTAACACACTTCAAAATTTGTTCGAGTTCGGTTTGATAACACTATAACTGTTTAAATGAGCCGACGAATTCGCGAACATTTCGACACGTTTTAGTAAATAAACCTAGTTTGATGTTCGAACTCGACTCGTCTAAGCAAAATTAACTGACGAACTCGAATCAAATACGAATTAAATTCAAACAGTTCGCAAACTGTTTGGTCCGCTTAACACCCTATGTCTATGTGTGTTTTTTTTTTAAATATTTCGTAGATATAAATATCTTTCGTTTTAGAAAACCAAACGATGGCGTCATTTGGTTCATATGGATTAAGAAGTTAACACATAGTACAGCGTGCAAGTTGAAAAAAGACCACAACATTTGGAAGTTAGAGATAATATTCGACGTAAAACTCGAAGGAACGACAAAGTATAAGGGTAAGATACAAAATAAAGGACAACCAGTGTATTTAGGCATTCAGAAGTGACTGTTAAAATATAATTTTCCAACAACTAAAATTAGTACAAATCAAAGAAAATATTCCTTTCTTTATAATTTTAATCTGAGTGTGTACACCCAACTCCATCACCTTTGATGACCTTTTCTATTACCGTTAATTTTTAGTTATCTTTCTCATTATTCTCATGTTCTTCTTAATTTTTTTTTATCATCAGTCTTCATTCAGGAGCTTTTATTACCAATATTCAATTATATGGTGGTTATAATAAATTACTCATCGCTGTAGTAATTATCCATGAACTTTGTCTAATTAAACAAAACGAAAACTGCAGAAGCGTGCTGGAACCTCATTTTTGGTTTGGATTTTGTAAAGTTGTAAGTTATCTAATTCTTATGTTGTCTTTTCCTTTCCATTTTTTTGACTATGCCATTCAATATACGATGAAAGTAATGGTTAAAGATGTACTATAGCATACCTTAATTAATACTCAGATTTATATATTATTCTTCAAAGATGCATATTTTAACTTGGACACACATAGCATGAGAACAATACTGTTATTTGAGCTTAAAGTCCAAATGCCTAAATCTGACCTAATTAGGTGCTGAGTTAGATATCCGGTTTGTAGTGGCTCATTGTCTGTGTTGTCAAGTAATCTCTTACCAATCTAAAAGACATCTAGGTTTTTAATTTATTTTCTCTATACATTTTCCTCACAACAACAAACTTTCCAGCACTTTTTCAGGTGACTGTAGCCAAAGAATATCTTAAGATAAAAAATCTGAAGCAGACATGGAGGTCAGTAACCAAATGACACATATGTTCATTTGGGAGCAACATAATAGCAACATTGTACTTTTACAATTATGATTTTTCTTTGGAAGTTTTATTGAAACTATTGAATTCTGCATATATTAGATCATTTCACGTAAGATAACGTAACGATTATCAAACTGAAAGCCTTTCCTAATAATAAATCGTAGAAATAACCCTGTGTTAGTGGTTTCGCAGGTGTCCATTTGAATAGAGAACGTGAAATAAAGGCACTTATCAAATCCACGTGTCATCTGATTATACAGTGGACACATATTTACTTATTATTTATCGTATTTCCAATAAGTCGGTTGAAAACCCACTTGGACAATGAGTCAAAGAAGAGACGTCGGCTTTTACCAAAGCCCAATTTCCTCCTGGGCCCATTATCCAAACTTTGTTACCTTGGCCTGCAGTTCCTCTTACTTTCCTTTTCTTTCTTACGGTTTACCATATATAAACCGCCATGCCGCCCTCTTCTTTCCCCAAACCTCCCTTCTACTTCTCTCTTTTTTCTTCTCCTCCCCCATTTTCATCTTCTCCTTGAGGAGGAAGAAGATTTTTGGGATTCTTCCTTATCTACTTCCTCATTCTCTTTTCTCTATCTCTATCTCTTTTTTAAATTTTATTTTTCCCCTTTTATCTTTTCAATTTCCCACCTGAGAAGCATATTTACCCTGCATTGCCTATTCAGAATGGTTCAGCTGTGTCTATTATCTCTGCTCTTAGCCTTCATAAACTATCAATTTATATCAGGTATGGGTTAATTACATCTTTTTTTGGTGTCCAAAGATGGAAGCTTCTTTTTAATTAACATACTCGAATTGACAAATTTATGGTTTAATTTCGATTTCAGGAGTTGATGGATCAGCAACATTTACATTTGTTAACAAGTGCGCCTACACAGTATGGCCCGGAGTTTTATCCGGCGCCGGAAGTGCACCTTTTTCCACCAACGGTTTCGCCCTTCAGGAAGGCGAATCTAAGTCAATTCAAGCACCGACTTCTTGGGGTGGCCGATTCTGGGGTCGCACTCAATGCTCCCAAGACTCCACCGGAAAATTCACTTGTCTCACCGGTGATTGTGGCTCCGGGAAGGTAGAATGTGAAGGAAGTTATGGTGCTCTCCCGGTGACGCTGGCGGAATTCAAGCTTGACGGTGACGGAGGAATGGATTTCTATGACGTCAGCCTCGTCGATGGTTACAACCTACCGTTGCTGGTGGTCCCACAAGGTGGGTCTGGAGGGAATTGTACGACGACGGGTTGCGTGGTGGATCTGAACGGCGCGTGTCCAGCTGCGTTGAAGGTGATGAGTTCTGATGGGGATGGGGTTGGGTGCAAGAGCGCCTGCGCGGCTTTTAATGAGGACCAGTACTGTTGCAGCGGCGCGTATAGTAATCCGGATACTTGCAAGCCGTCTTCTTATTCAATGGCGTTCAAGAACGCGTGCCCACGCGCTTACAGCTACGCCTACGATGACAAGAGCAGCACCTTCACATGTATCGGAGCCGACTACCTCATCACGTTCTGTCCTTCACCCGCCACTAGGTGAATTTCCTTAACTGCCCTTACCTTACCCGTCCCCTTTTATTATATTGGAACCTTTGTTCTTCTGACTTGTCTGATAAAAATTGATTTAAGGCAGAAGCTGAGGAAATTGGGGGTAGTGTAGTAATTAGATTAATGGGTAAAGTGGTACCCATCTGAATTATTGTGGCTTACTCTATCTTTTAGAGCTCTTTTACTGGGAATTTTACAATACTTGCACAGTTGTATGACAGGTAGTGTATAAATCACCTAGAGCATAATAATATATCTGCTGCGAAAACGAAATAAATTATTGTAATGTGAAATGAATGTATGTGAAACTGGTACTCATGGTGTCATGTCACCAAGATACCTAACATATGGTATGAGGGTGTAACGTGTGAGATAAGGCATCTTTGTCGCCTTAGAATATCTTTAGAATCATGTTGTATATAAAATAGTTCCATTAAACAAAGATATGTGTGATATAATATTATAAAGTGTGTTGAAAAATACAGTATCTGTTACAAAAGAGACGTTGTGGACTGAAAAAGAGTGTCGTAGTATAGCGATGATTTTCCCGTTGCACTGACTTCTGAAAAAAGGTAAAACAGCGGCGCTTTGATACTTGGGAGAAAAAAAAACCACGTGGGTTTCCGTATTTTTGGCCGTTAAGAGAACGTTACAGGTAATGTGGTCCGCTCTTAGTCCCAAGAAGAGTCTCCTAGGACATTAATAATTGGAGCAAAAGGCTATTCTCTTACTGCTTCCACCATCTAGCGTCTACGGAGGATGTAAATCAGAAGTCCGCTTCCTAGGTTGGGTAAAAACTTACGTAGTCACCGTGTCTTCTGTAAATTAGGTTTTCGGTCTAGCAGCATTGATGTACCCACATTCATGTGTTTTGCCGTTTCATTTAGGGAACTAGCTTCTCTTTGTTTTTACTGCGGATGTACCAGCCATTTCCCGATGCTGTGAAAGGATGATACCATTCCCGACAAATGTGCTGTTACTATTAATACCTAAATTGATTCCGTGTTATGATTGCAACCTTACTGAACTTCCCACCTAATTCAAATGTTGTAGCCCTCCCTACTAAATTTAGGAACCCAATTAGGCGTAATGTTTCTATTATTCAGTAGCTTTATATTCCTTTTGGTCGCCCAGCTGAAATTATATCCAGGAAAACTAAATAAAAATAAAGGACTTCTATAATTGGGTTTGTGCTAAAGACTGAAGATTGGTATTTGAAAAAAAAAAAGAAAAAGAGGCAAACATTAGTCTTTACTAAATCCATCAATACTGATAAAATTAATTGTCTATGATGCGTTTCCCTATCTAATTCCTTTCCTGAAAATTCTTTGCAGTCAAAAATCGTCATCGGGGAACCAAGATCAGTCACGGGATGATGGCGGCAACACCGACCTGCCATCATTGAACGGCACGATGGTATTTGAAGGCGCAAGTGCACTGGACATGAGCACCAGCGGAGCATCCACGTGCGTGCACGTTTTAAGATCGCGGGCCGTTGCCGGAGCCGTCGCAATCGCAACTGCAGTGGCGGTTGTGTCAGCACTCCTGACTCTTTCCTAATAAGCAATGTTTTACCGTACGTTCACGCATTAATTTGCTGCCTACCAGCCACTATCTTCCATGGAGGCCCATCTGAGTTTGTCGGATCTTGGGGTGTCATATCACGTGTGGACCATCAATCCTCTGGAACCCCCTCTATTCTGGTGGGCCGTCTGTTCATCTTGTGTGGGCCCACATGACGAGGTGCCTTGTCATCATGGAAAGTCTTAGGAGTCATCTACACACTGACGTCAAGAACTTAACCCAGTTTGGTTAGAAATTCCGGAGAACATTTTATACTTTTCTTTTCTTGCTTTAGACATGCGTAAGAGAGTAGAATTAGGGAGGAGTTCATTTACATAATCTACATATATATATCATTATTTATTGTACGAAGGAGTAAAAGAGATGTGTTGATTTGTTCTTTTTTTTCCCCTTTACATATTTGTTTGATGTTCTCCTGTTTCTTGCGCCCGGTAGCTTGCTTGTTTGAGGGTAGATATGTACATTATGTATACACGAAATGTTTATGGTTCTATGCCTTAAAGATAAAGCAACACAAGTGATTTCGTAAACTACGGAACTACACGTTATTTGGATAATATGAGTACATCGCACAAGGAAAAAAGAACTTGAAAATTAAAATTAAAAAAGAAAACTCGGGTGTGCCATTGAATAATCCCCTATTAGATTTTCCACCTTTTTTTTTAAAATTATTTTTTTATTTACTATAATCGATGATCTTTTTCTCCAGTTATAACAGCTAGTGCGTTTCCGTTTGGAATGCTATTCGATACAGAATTATCAGACATGTAATGGATCAGAATTTAACAATTCATAGCTTGAGTGGATCGATTAGACCTAACTCCGTAGTAAAGGATAAGGATGAGTATTACAAATGCCAAGTGAATTAATTTACAAACGTCTTATAGTAATGGAGTAAAGAAGGTCAATCAACCTGAAAAACGTACAGAAACAAATTACGTCGGGTTTATTGCTCGATCCCATTGAAATAAATTGTCATCATAATTTACTTCTTATTTTTTTTATGTTGTCTGTACCAAAACAGCAAATGTAGAATATTTCCTAATTATTTAGTTACTAACTTCTGCGTGGGTGTTATCGAAACGAACCGAAACGAATACTAGGTTTTCGAATTCGGATTCGTTTAGCTAAACAAACTGTTTGGATCGGTTCGTTTAGCTAAACAATCTTTAAAATTGGTTCGCGTTCGGTTCGATAACCTTATAACTGTTTAAACGAGTCGAACAGTTCGCAAACAGTTCGGCTCGTTTAACTAAACGAACATGAATACCTATTCGAATTTGGGTCGTTAACAAATAATTACTGAACGAAACACGAATCAAACTCGAATAGTTCACGAACTGTTCGGTTCGTTCAAACGCCCTACCGTACGTTTTCCTTGTTTTTGGGCAATATTCTTGTATTCGTGTCCCTAACGCTTTTATGTTTTTTCCCCTTGCAATCTCCCAGTATCGCTTTGTTGCTGTCCTAATAATTTTTTTCTCTAACCGGGGCAAATGATTGTGAAGCTTTTCTTGCGAAAGTTGGTTCAGATTTAACTGAGTTTGTAGATAAAACAAGTAAAGGATGAGAAGCCTTTTGTGCTTACGATTTATCTTCAATGCTTCTTGACAACTAGAAAGAGTGTCAAACACTATTAAAACAACACATATCCAATACATATCCAACACATATCCAGTATATTTTAATGACAGCAAAAACTATCGTTAGGTGTCATGTTAGACAAAATGTTTCACGTATAGCTAGAGCAACACTGATTCTACTTTTTTGGACTTTGAAGGACAGGTGAATTTTGGCAGAAAGTCTAATTTGGAGATGCTTATCTCATCAAACTAATGTACAGTACTATCTAATAATACTAAAAATATTTATGCACACGTCAAAGGTTTAGAAGTCTGATAGAAGCAAAAACTTATTAAAGATAATAAAAATAGGTAGCGACAATCCATATGAGAAAACACGAAAAGGGTGAGATGCGCTGGTTATGACTCACCATAGGACGTCTCACCAACTTAACAAGTAAGGTTGGGAGGTCAAAGTTTTTTACGTTAATGTTTTAAAACAATTTATTTTAAATATTATTATAGAATGTATTTCACGTGAATCAATAAAAATATATATATAAAAACACGTATTCTTTCCTCTTCTTATTACTTCACCTTCTAAAATAGTGTTCTAATAACATTAACTTTCTGTAGATATTGTTGAACGACCCGATAGAGAAGCCACCAAATATAACACTAATGACTTGGAGGATTCTTGCAAGAAAAAAAAAACAGGGGTCAAAAAGGACTTTTCTCACCAACTTTACCTTTCCTCTTCTTCTTTCCCAGATCCCAAGTTGATTTACGCCACCGGTATCGCTCATCGCTGTAATTCATTAGTCTCCATTTTCGGATTATCATGAGCCTCCCCTCTCCTGCTTGAAAAAGAAAGGAAAAAAGAAAAGCATTTCCGAGTCAATTTTCAGATTTCCAGTTGTAGTATTTCGATTCCAAAGTTTAATACCACTAATTTCTTAAATCGTCTCCGGCGTCAATGGCGAAACCGTTGTTTATTTTTTCTTTTTTTAATATTTGATTTTCTTTGAAAAATTATAGTCCCTCTTGTAATACATCTCATCCCATCGTAATTTTGAGTCCGCCTATATATTGAGTCACACCATAAATCAACAACGGTTGTTTAAGTGGTAAACAGTTGAAGTCTCGGAAAGTTTGATTTCTATGCGTCCTGGATGATACTTTTTGCGAAGCCAAAACAAAGTCACACACCACCAAACTCTAAGCAGATTATCTAAATACATACATTTTATAAATAACTGTATATTAGTGTGATATTTCAAATTCAGATACCCAAGCCGCTTAAGAAGTAAATCTGATAAAGATAGCTCGTTATGCCTCTCTAAATTCTTTTCGACAAATAATCGTTTAAGCTAAAATAGTTAATTGGAAAATTAAATGGTGACAGACCTGTACATATTGTCATAACCTTGTTCGCCCAAGGGGCATTTGCAAGTACAATGAGATGGACGCCTCTTATAATTCAAAATATGAGTACTCTAATCACGTGACGCCACATATACAAAAGGGTCCGTTGTTTATTTTTTTTCTTTTTAAAAAAAGACTCTTTTGTACACGTGGCGTCGCGTGATTGGAGTACTCATATTTTGCCTCATAGAAAACCTTCTCAGATCTCATCCGTGGCACGTATGCGTGTGGCCGCTACTTGGTGTTGTTTTCAATCATTGATCCTAGATCCTACTCTAACGGGAAGAATTTGGGCTAGTCCAAAGGCCAACACATGCATCATTGGTCAATATTTATGTCTAATTGCATTTATAGCTCGATAACTTGGGACTCTTTCCATGATGCCATATAATCACATTGCAAGCTCACTAGTCGGTCCATCTTTTCGTAGTTCGGGCCATCTTCTACCTGGGTTCACATCTCATTTTCTAAAAGTGAAACATAATATGAAGTATCTAATCACACGTCGTCACATGTACAAAAACAGTTGTTTTAATTAAAAAAAGTGCAGCATCCCTTCTTTAAAAAAATTATTTTTGTACACGTAGCGGTGCATGATTGGAGGCCTTATATTTTGCCTTACCTTTAACCTCTTCAGATCTGAACCACTTTATACAGTTGCTAGCAGAATTTTTTCTATCGTTAGTTTTGGTATCATCACTGTATCAACTTTAATTCTGGTATAATGATTCAGATTTGCTTATCCGATTTCAAATATAACGTATGTCCTCTATGATTGCTACTAGAATTTTTTCATCATTACTTTTCGTATCATCATTTATCATCTTAACATATGCAATCTTCTACCGATGGCAGCGATTTAGATTTGTCTAACCGATTCGATTTGCTCAGACGATGTCAAGTTTGATGCATGTTCGGACTCGACGTTATCATTATAGGTAAGTAATAATGAAAGTTAACTAAATTGAGCTTTTGTCTTTGCTGGCTCAAATATAATAAATCCTTGTACACATTTAACACTTGTATCATATTTATATATCATGTCGCCTTCTTCCTTTTTTATATACAATGTTAAATCTTGTGAATCATCTGTGAACTTAATGATTCAACAATGAAAAAATTGACGGTATTGGAGGGTCATATAAAAATCACAAAACTTGTGATCATTCTTTTGACAGGAGAGAATTGAATCGCAAACGTCGACTCTTCAGTTATTGAGTTCTTGAGACAGAGCAGCAAAATTTCCAGGTCGAAAAGTTCAGTTTGAAGAACAAAGTACGAATTACTATACCAAAACTAGAAAACGTAAAGTTGAAGGAAAAGCTAAGTTTGGAGTGCATAGGCAATTTGCATGGAGATGGATACGCTTTCAGCTCTGCAGTTGTAGATAATGCATAACCATAGATCTAAAGTTCATTTATTTGCCAAACCACTTTGCCTTCCACCAATGAGTAAAAACCCTTTTTCTTAATTTGATACTGTCTTGTTGAATCTCCTTGCATGTGGCTAGCTTGGCAGTTATAGCCTGGTGCATACTGCACAAAAGAAGCTTCTTTTTTGCATTTAAAATAGACCCAACTTTTGTCTAATTTAGCAACCTAACATGATCCCATCTTGCCCTTGTCGGTTTTATTTCCCCCCTGCTTCTCCACTTAATCATATCTTACTCCATACACTAATCGTCATGTTTGAGAGAAGTTTCCGAGTAATGACTTTGTTTTCATGCCTTTTTAAAAGATGACGGGTGAGATTTGTGACCTCTTAAAGTATTAACCTTTTGTATTGCGATGATAAAAAGAAAGATAAGCCAAAGGCACGAATGGAACATACAGAATAGTGTGAGGATATTTTACAAAAAGGATAAAGTTAACCGTATGGACATTTACTTGACTTTCCGCGATATTTAACATGTCAAAGCAAGTTGCTATTAATTAAATGTAAAACTTTAATGTTATCATTGTGTAAATTCTAATAGATACTCAACTAACAATAGGAAACATAATAAATGAAGACATACTTCCAGTTTTATACATTTATCATTATCACGTACCAATTACTCTTCATGTCTATAGATGTATAGTAACTGTTCATTGAGCTCAATGAAACTTGTCTAGTTAAATTGTCATATACAACGGTTGAAGATGAAAATATGTGGATATGGTGACAAGGTCTCGACCAAAAAGTTAGTCTCACCTTCGACTAAGGGTTATCTTCATGACTATGAACCAGCGGGGAAAAGCATTTTCATACCCTCTTTTTGCTTCTCCGCTTTATGTGCACTTTGCTGCAATTCACATCTTTATCATTTATGAGTAGTCTCATGCAAATCCAAACATTACATCATAGCATCTAATCTTTGAACCTACTGTTGATGGTACTCGGTATTTCTTTGATTTCCCTTTCAAACCATATTCAAATTAAAGACGTTTTCTTGTACTTAAATAACTCAAGTAAAGAGATACACTTCGATGCTATTGATGTGCGATAGCTTTGACGGTAATTATAACTAGCTATGCTACTACTCCATCTATTAAATGCAGGAAACAAGTTTCAATTGCTTCTAGAACATAGCTCAGTTGGTAATCGGTTGGAATTTGCTCCAAGAGGTTAAGAGTTCGAATCCAGTTACAAGTGCACTGTGAATGTTCCACTGCTGTTAGACCGAATGCCTGGTTTGCGAATGGACGCTTTGTGTGGATTACTGCATAAATCATCACCTAACCTATGGTTTGCGAATGTACGCTTTGTGTGGGTCACTGCGATAAGTCATCACCCAGCGAATGTACGCTTTGTGTGGGTCACTGCGATAAGTCATCACCTAACCTAGGAGGCATCTGGATTCCTGATTTACATCATTTACAATACTCCTTAGAGCTGGAATGATGGGGACCTCAAGGTCAGGGAATGACTTTTTTTTTTTTTTTTTTGCTTCAAGGAAACAAGTTTCAATTGATTTAATGATCAGCGGTGTGCTGTTCTCCCCTTAAACAAAAGCACTTCAATTAAACAGTCAAAAACTGATGCAAGCAAAGTTTATCAGTACCATTGACCGAAGTGTTTAAAAAAACCGAGCATATATCCTAATATCAATTGGAACTACTTCCTTCTTTGTTAAAGAGGCCCCTTACTGTTTGATCAGTATTGACACTAGCATTTTAAAAAAAAAGGCTTTTTCCATATTAATAAAAGTATAATCATAGCCAATACGAGAGACATCTCACAGATAATATACATAATACTCGTAAACTCTAAATAGTTAGTTCTGAAATCCATTCACATAGTAAGTAAAATCCCTAACAAAACCTACGCAATATTATACAAAATACACACAACAAATAACAAGTACATGTCACACGAGACAGATTAAAGAATTGCTATTGTCTAATTTGGATTCATACATCAGCAATCACCCGGCGAAGTCGGCTGTTCCTGTGCGTAACTTGCATGGTCATCACTTCTGTCTCGTCACCTTTTGCACGATCATGAAAATAAATGAAATTAAATTACGGTTAAGGCAAAAATCCTTTATGGCATTTCGTTGTAGTTGATTGCCCAAGTTAGCGAAATCATTAGGTGAGTATATTTTTTTTTTTTCGAAGAAAGGGATCTTTTTATTAATAAAATAAGACAAAGAGTCTGTACAACATCTGTTCTAATATCATAACAGTAGATCAAACTATTCTACTTTCTACATAATCAGGATGATTGCCAAAAAAAAACGTAGATCATATGTCTTGCTCGTCTCGCAATATTGCTACAAACAGCCACTGGGGGAGGAAGTCGCGGAACGTTTCCATGTACCAATTGGTTGCGCCAATACCATATAGTATACAAAGCTGTACGAAATATGTATCGCCACTCCACATGTGAATCATGATCGGTCCAAATTGCTTGCAAATTCCAGTTCATCCATTCAGAAAAGGCCATGGTTCGAAAAAAAGGGTTCCATTTGGGAGGTTTTAAAAGAGTTCGCCATATACTCCGCGACCATGAACAGTTTCTGAGAATATGTATATTATCTTCCTAGAAGGTACTTTTGCATGAAACTTTTAGTTGAAGCGATCATATTGTCATCAATTTTGTATCCAAGTTTAAAATGATGTAAGAATGATATACAACTGTATTTCAGATTCGAATATTAACATGAAAATAAATAAGAAACATACTCCTCTGTTCAGTTATGAATTCTTTTTTTTTTCATTCATGTAAATATGACTATCTACAAAAGCAGAAAAGAATAGTACGCTTTTTCCCAACTTTGATCGACTTATCTTTTGACACCAACCCAAAGAAAGAAAAAGTTAACTGTCATGTTCTTCCACGTCGCATGCTTGTTCATTTTCATTGATTTTAGGTTGACTGGATTACACAGTAGTCCTGTTACTCTATCCCCCCCCCCCCCCCGGATTACAGCTAATTTCTCTTTCTAAATAAATTTGGTATTTTCTATCAGTTTGTGTCGCGTTTATATTTGTCTCCAACATTTTGATGTGATCTTCCCTACGATTGCCGGTCGATACATATAATGTACTAGTCATCGCATCAGTTAATATTTCATGTTCATAAAGTTAGTATTATACTTATTTGTAACATTTATTTTCATACATTATGATATTGCTTTAACATGACTTATCTCTTAATGAATTCGGACAGCATAGATAGCAACAAAACTTTTTGATGAATGGGATAAAAAAACAACACTTAATTGACGGGGTAAGATACATCCTCTGCTCATGTAAGTTTTGAAGCTCGCCAACCCGACGCAACTTGGTTGGGTCCTGGCTCGGCTCTCTTATGCTCATGCTAGGAGACCTCTCGGCCACCTCAGCATCAGCTACGCAGTTGTAGTCTTCTGAGCAGCTGAAGCTGTCGCCTGTTCTATTTTCTTTTGGCCTTCATAGCCGTGATAATGTTAACAGACATACTAGCCATAGTTTCTGTAACAGTAAGTGAAACATGTCAGCACAAATGATGCAGAAGTGATAAACAAAGATAAGTACAGAGGACTCATTCACCCTAACCTTGAAGATATATAGGTCTTTCTCGCTAAGTATATTGAAGCCGGGACCACTAGCCAAGTGATCCAAGTCAGCCTTCTCCAAGACGCACCTGCTAACCTTGAGGGAGTCAAAGGTGGCCTCAAAGCTTGGAGACTTTGAGCCACATGATGGTACTGCTTACTTGGCAGCTTATTGTAAGCATTTGACATGCGCCAGACGTTTTGGCTAGTAGAGTCGATCTTTTTGATATAGAAGACTCGATCTTTTCAGTTCTTTGTATTTAAGGAAAGGTTTTTAGTAAACTCGAATGCCTTATTCAAGGTCTATACTGAAATCAAACCAACTTTCAAAGGATTTACAAGTGAAGAAGCCCTGAAAGTTTCAACATCCAAGTTGACCTTAACAGCTTGTTGAAAAAGAAAATAATAAGCTAAAGTCCTCATGCCGTTGGACATGACATGAGAAAGTCTAAGATGATGGTACAAAAGAATAAGTTTTAGAGTGTTGAGGTCAGGAAGGCTGAAATCGACCTTGAAATATTCCTCATAAATAGCCTTGCACCCCTATGATAAAGGAACTTAATGATACATCAGCAAGCCTTTTGGACTGGTCTTCCTCAATCATAACTATTTGATGATAACTTTTGAAAGCGTCAAGAAAGTAGACTTAGTGCCCAATTGTTGAATCCACTAGCTGATCAATCTTCGGTAATATATAACAATCATTTGGACACGCTTGATTCAGGTTGGTGCGGTCTATGCACATCCTCCCTTAGACTTTGGCACCACCACACGGTTGGATAACAAGGCCGGGTAATGGATTTCCTTTATAAATTTGGTAGCAATTAGCTTGCCGACTTCTTAGCTGATTACATTAATTCTCTCAACAGCAAAGTTTCTTTTCTTTTATTTAATGGGCTTAACGCTTGTGTCTACGTTGAGCTTGTGCTCCACCAGAGTTGATGGAATTCCTAGCATGTCTTCGGTCGTCAATGCAAAGATAATCGCAAACTCTCTAAATAAATTTTGGAGTTGGTTCAACAGCTTAGCTGACATTCAAGTTTCAATCTTGATTATGTTTTCTGGTCTTTCAGGATCTAAGATGAAATATTGAACCGTATTGTCTCACTTTAGTTTCTGACGGAACAATGTTATCAAGCCTAACATGGTGTATAGGCATTTTTCCATTTACCGCTACAGAATAACACCTTTGCACCATCTGCAAATTACCAAGCATGGTCACCACTTTGGCTCGGGATAGGAACTTCAGAGTGACATGCAATGAGGAGACGATTGTCTCTAACTCAATCGGGACCGACCTACCGAAGAGAATGTTATAAGCCGATCTTCCTTTGATAACGACGAAAAGGTACATGTTTCTCTAATATTTCAGCATCTATAAAACTCTAAAAATAGTTAAACCCGTACTGACTTGACCATCGGAGGGTCTCCTTTAGAGCAACAACTTTGGGGCCTTTAACATTGTTAACTTATAAATGGTCACAGCAACACGTATTCTATAAATATCTTCTTTAGATCATCTTTATCCAAGGTGAAAATAAGACTTCGTCATAATTGATAAGAGAAATTGATTTTTTTCAAAAAAAGAAAAATTGAAAAAAAAAATACAGAAAAAAGGGGGGAAAAGCAATGTTTAAGAGAAGAAAAAAAAGGAAGTTGCTATTTCTCTTTGATGTCGTCTGTTGTCCTATAAATAAACTACTGTCATCACCAAGAACTCTTTACTCACGGTTTTCAGCCTCTCTTCTTCCTCTTAAAGTTCTTCACTTCGAATCCAGTTAATTAAACAAACATTATTTTCACTATTCCCATGTTTTTCTGATCTTAATTCCAAACATTAGTCTACCAAATGTCATCCTCTATTTCCCCCTCTTATTTCTGTGCTGCTGCCATTTTTTTCCTTACGTTCGTGGTTAGAGGTACGCATTTAATGTTTTCATTACATCTCTATGATTCAACCTATATGGATCATCGGCTTTGTCTTAATACTAATCCATGCCAATTTCATGTTCTAATAGTTATCAATCTTCTAAACCAAGTAATAGAAAAATAATTAAATAATTTAAGTGACATGTGTAACTTAAAACTAATTGCATAATCTTTTGAATTTCTTCCAGGCAATATAGGGTCAACTTTGACATTAACAAATAGGTGTGACTATGTCGTATGGCCCGGAATTTTAGCCAATGCCGGAAGCTCAAAACTGGATACCACCGGCTTTGAGTTACCGGCCAGCGGGTCACGGTCATTCCAAGTTCCACCGGGCTGGGCCGGGAGGTTCTGGGCCAGAACTGGTTGCGCATTTGACTCGACCACTGGCCAAGGCAGCTGTGCAACCGGTGATTGTGGGTCCAACTGGATTGAATGCAATGGTGCCGGGGCAACACCTCCGGCGACTCTTGCTGAGTTCTTCATTGGCTCTGGATCGCCGGATTTTTACGATGTTAGCCTCGTTGATGGATACAATTTGCCAGTTACCATAGAAGCTAGTGGCGGTTCAGGTGCATGCGGTTCGACTGGTTGCGTGGCTGACTTGAACCGGAAGTGCCCTAAAGAGTTGCGGGCAGGCGATGGGCAGGCATGTAAGAGTGCATGTGAGGCTTTTGGAGATCCAGAGTATTGTTGCAGCGGGGCGTTTGGTTCACCTTCCACATGCAAGCCTTCTATGTACTCGCAAATGTTCAAATCAGCTTGTCCTAGGGCATATAGTTATGCATATGATGACGCCTCTAGCACTTTTACGTGTAGTGGAGCCGATTATACTATCACATTTTGCCCTTCAATGACTAGGTAATTAGTCTAAATAGGACTATCGCTCTTTGTCTTAAATATATAAAGAAGAAGTATTTTAAACTTATTATATACGTTACAGTTGATTGTTGTAGTTGTATAGAATTTGAATAAGGATTCTTGTCAATCAACTTATATTAAGTTGTCCCTTATTCGTGCAGCCGGAAATCTTCAACGGACCCTTCATCCTTACCAACGGGTTCATCACTGATGAATGGGCCACTGGTGGGCACCGGAACAGACAGTGGCTCAGGTGATCAAGGGTCGGATGACGACAAAAATCCCTATGGATGGCCGTGGCTACCAAGATTTATGACGGGGGACTCACCGGGGAACAACTACAGCTTCGCCTTGCAATCGATTCTATTAGCCTTGATCACTTTGCTTCAAATTTAACTAGACACGTTTGTTGGGATAGTTTCAACTCCTTTGTTCATCGACAGGGCTTTGATCTTGTACACACATGGTTTAAAATGTTGATTGTACATAAATCATAAAGGAAGATTCTTGATTAGATTGTCCTGCGTATGAGATACTTTTTAGTACGTAAGTTTATCAGTAAGTTGCGTTGGCGAACCCCTTGAGAATCAGAAAAAGGAAAAGAGAATGCTTTTGAAAACCAGCGCGTCATTATATCGGGATGATAATAGTAGAAAATTAGACAACTTTAAGCATGACGAGCAAGGCACAGTATTAGAAAGAATATTTTTTCCATTGATTTCATACGTCTCCTTCATCCTCTATTTAAGAACATACAAATTCCCTATCTATGGTATACAATATACGCCTTTAATGTTGATTCCTGATTTTCCTCTACAGTATTTCCTATACATGGTAAGAGAATATCTTATTGCATATTTCCAAATATACATTTAACACTCCCCCTCAAGTTGAATCGTGGGATCGCCAATGTTCAACTTGTGCAGTATTGACTCGAATATTCGTCCATTCACGGCCTTGGTTAGAACATCTGCGAGTTGGTCTTCAGAGCGTACAAACGGAAGTGCGATAACCCCGTCATCCAGTTTTTCTCGTATAAAGTGTCTATCGATCTCAATATGTTTGGTGCGATCATGTTGTACCGGGTTCTCTGAAATGCTGATAGACGCTTTATTGTCACACTTTAAATAAGCTGGACTAGGTATTGCGAGACCGAGCTCGAGGAGTAACTTTCGAATCCAAAGTATCTCAGTAATGCCTTTTACAATGCCCCGAAATTCTGCCTCTGCGCTAGATAATGCAACCACCTTCTGCTTTTTACTTCTCCAGGTGACAAGGTTACCTCCTACTAGAGTGAAATATCCGGAGGTAGAGCGACGATCAACCTGACTTCCCGCCCAGTCTGCATCCGTATAAGCCTCAATATTCAGATGACCATTATTCTTGAAGAGCAATCCAAATCCCGGAGTTTTCTTTAAGTATCTCATGATCCTGATTACAGCCTCGTAGTGGTGCTTCTGTGGGTTATGCATAAATTGACTGACCACTCCAACTGCGTAGGCTATATCTGGTCGTGTGTGAGAGAGATATATCAACTTGCCTACCAGCCGCTGGTACTGCTCTCGATCTGCTGAAGGTGCACCCTGTATGAAATCCAGTTTGTGGTTTTGAATCATTGGAGTATCTGCTGGTCTGGCATCAATCATTCCAACTTCTGCTAATAAATCAAGGATATATTTCCGTTGGCAGATATAGATGCCGGCTTTGGATCGCAATACCTCGATTCCCAAGAAGTACTTAAGTCCACCCAGGTCTTTCATCTCGAATTGAGTGAACAAGTGTTTCCTGAGACGAGAAATTTCATTAGTGTCATTTCCTGTAATAATCATGTCATCAACATATATAATAAGACAAGTAATAAGACTTCCATGTTTTTTGATGAATAGCGTATGATCTGCGTTGCTTTGTTTGTATCCGTCTTGTCTCATGACTGTCGTAAAGCGTCCAAACCAGGCTCGGGGAGACTGTTTGAGTCCATACAACGCCTTTTTTAATTTACATACCTGTCCGGGCTTAAATTCATCTGAGAACTCTGGAGGAGGTTCCATATAAACTTCCTCTTTCAAGGAACTGTGTAGGAATGCATTCTTAACGTCAAATTGTTGTAGCGGCCAATTCTGAGTAGCTGCAATTGAGAATAGTACCCTTATCGTATCAATCCTTGCAACTGGTGAAAATGTTTCAGAGTAGTCAACTCCATATGTTTGTGTAAACCCCTTTGCCACTAGTCGTGCTTTGTGTCGTTCAATACTACCGTCAGCCTTGTACTTAATCGTGAATACCCATTTGCATCCAACTGGTCGTTTTCCCGGTGGTATCTCACACTGTTCCCAAGTTCCATTTTTCCTGAGTGCGTTCATTTCTACCATCATAGCTTCCTTCCATTGCCTTTGGGTACATGCCTCTTCTACATTGCGAGGGATATTTTCTGAGCAGATTGAGGTGAAGAACCCTTTTGCAGTGTCACTTAGGTTTTTCTTTGGCTCAGGTAGAGGATACTTTGAGGCTCGGGCTATTTTTGTGGGAGAGTACCTTTCTGGTGGAATTCCTCTCTTTTGCCGTGGTGGTAGAACACGCCCCTGTCCTATTATCATAACATTAGTATGGTCCAATTCATTATGTGCAGACTCATTTTCAGGGGTAATGTCAGGGATATGATCAGGAACAGTAATATCAGGTGATGCAGTAATATCAGGTGATGGGGCAGTAATATCAGGGGATTTACTAAGAACAGAATCATCGGGATTATTATGTATACCAATGTTTACCTGTTGTGGTACATTCACCTGAGGAGAATCACTGTCGGATACAGGATTAGGAGCCATATTATCGGAGGGAGCTATAGCGTAGTCGGAGCCATCTACTTGCCGTGTTGGTTCAGCCGACAACCAGTGTAAGTTAGACAACCAATCGAGAGGATCCGCATCATTAGTTATCTCCCCCTGAGACCGAGATGGGGTGGCAAAGAAAAACTCGGTTTCTAGGAAGACACAATTCATGGTAGTATGGATGCGGTGAGTTTGGGGATTATAGCACCGGTAGCCTTTCTGGGTAGAGGCGTAGCCAACAAAGGCGCATTTTTTAGCACAGGGATCAAGTTTGGTACGATGAGTTTTGGGGATGTGAATGAATACGGTGCATCCAAACACTTTGGGAGGTAAAGTAAGGATAGATGGAATGTTAACTTGTTGAGAGAGGACCTCCAACGGTGTTTTGTGTTGGAGGATGGAGGTAGGAAGGCGATTACTCAGGTACGTGGCAGTGGACACAGCCTCCGGCCAAAAAAACCCCGAGGGACAGACGACTCAAGCATCATGGCACGGGTCATTTCAAGAAGTGTGCGATTTTTTCGTTCAGCTACACCATTTTGTTCAGGTGTGTCTGGACAGGAAGTCTGATGAATGATGCCATGGGTACAGAAAAACTGTTTTAGTGCCCCGTCAAAGTATTCCCCACCATTGTCTGATCTAAGAATTTGAATAGCCGAAGAATATTGTGTTTTGACCATATTGTAAAATTCAACAAATTTTGTTGCAAGATCGGATTTATTTTTCAGAATGTAAAGCCAGGTCATCCTGGAATAATCATCAACAAAAATAGCAAAGTAACGAAACCCCGATTGTGTAGGGTGTGGGGAAGGTCCCCATACATCCGAATGTACTAATGAGAAAATATGTCCCGCACGAGTATTATTTGAGCGGTAAGTCGCTCGGGGCTGTTTGGCCCGGAGGCAAGTGTCACAGGTCAATTTATTCAAAGATGCAGAAAATAAATGAGGAAAAAGTTTTTGTAAATAACTGAACGATGGGTGTCCTAGCCGACGGTGCCATAACCATAACTGGCGCGTAGCCGATCCGGTGGCAAGATTAGACTTACCCTGTTGCACCACCGCATCTACGTAATATAAGCCCCCTCTCTCAGTACCACGTCCAATGATCTCCTGAGTATGAATGTCCTGCAACACACAAAACGAGGGATACATAAGAACCACGCAATCCAATTCTTTAGTAATTTGACTAATGGAAAGCAGTTTATTAGAGAGAGCAGGAACAAAGAGGCAATTATTTAGTGTAATATTAGGGGTAATGGCAATGGAGCCGCCACCACGTACTGGGATGGTTGCGCCATTAGCGGTTTCGACATGAGTTTTGGTTGGAGATGAGGTGGTGACAAAGTCACGGGGATCAAAGGTCATCGTGTCAGTAGCTCCGCAGTCAAGGATCCAATTGGTGGTATCAGGGTTGGATTGGGCGGTGTAGGCTAGGGATTTAGTGGGTGGATAATGAGGAGAGGTTATTTTGGTAATTTCGGATGTGTTTGGGTCGTGGTTGTCAAGATTGAAAATATCAGGGTCTAGGGTGTTAACTGCAGTATCTGATTGAACCATAGTAATATTATGAAAAACAGGAGGGGTATAGGGAGCAATATTGACAGGGGTAAAATGGGAAACCGGGGGTATTAAAAAGGGAAGGGGGTTAGGGTTAATTCCCAACCCCCTTTTACCTCCAGCGCCGCTCTCCTGCATTTCCCCGCTGTGGGTTTCATGGCTGCTGCTGCCTACTTCTTGGACAATGGCGGCGGCGGCCTTGGCTCCGGTGTTGGTGACTCGTTTCCCTTCCCACCAGTCAGGGTACCCTAGAATCTGGAAACAGCTCTCCTTGCTGTGACCTTTCTTCCCGCAGTGCTCACATTGAAGGTGGCTCTTGTCCACCTTGGAAGAGAGTTGCCCGGAGCGTGATGGTTGCTGCCCTTTGTCTGCTCCTGTGCCGCGGTCAGGCTGAGGTCCCCGACCACGGCCTCGTCCTGCTGGTGCTTTGACCGCGAACCCTTGTCCGATTCCCCCCTGTGATGAACTTGTTTCTGAGGGGCCGTGTTTGATCAGAAAGGTCCTGGATTCTGCCCTCTTGATTTCACAGAAGGCAGTTTCCACGCTTGGTAAGGGAGATCTTTTTAACAGTTCTTTCTTTTCTGCCTCATACCTGTCACTTATGGCAGACAGAAACTGGTACAATCGAAATTCCTGCATCTTCTTGTTATAGAGACTTATATCTTCTGAGCATTTCATTGGGTTGGTATCAAGGGTGTCGATGGATACCCATAGATCTTGAAGGCTGTTCCAGCAAGCCTCAAGAGTGTTTTCGCCTTGTCTAATTTGATTTGCTCTGCGGTGTAAATCAAAAACTTGCAGCGAGTTTCCCCCAGAACCGTAAGTAAGAGCCAGTCCGTCCCACAAGGACTTGGCTGTGGGATACCGAGATACATTATTTATCATAGAGGAATCAACATTCTGTAAAATCCAGGTAAACACCGAGTTATCATCCTGTTCCCATCGCACAAATCGTGGGTCGTTTGAGGCAGGGGGTGGAGGCACCCCTGTGAGGTGAGAAATCCGGCCTCTGCCAAGAACTGCTCTGTATATGATTCGAGACCACAGAGCAAAATTGCTGCCATTTAATTTGACAGCGATGTTCAAATTTTCGGGTAGCGGAGTGGGTGGTGGAGTTGATGATTGAAGGCTATCTTTGAGGATATTAGCCACTTGGATGGCTAATTCCCCAGGAATTGGGTTTGTTTCTGTTTTTGGATTGTCTGATGTTTCAGGATTTTCTGACATGATTTTGGGTTATTTGCAGATTGGTCGGATTTCGTATACGTAGGCAGTGAAGACGCAGTATACGTCTGTGTTGGTGACGGTATGAACTGGTAAGAACAGGAACGGCTACAGTGCCGTGACATGTAAGATGGTTCAGACCGGATTATTGGCTGAGAAGGGTTAAGTGGCCGGAATATTGGCCGGGAGAGGTATAACTGGCGATGATGAAAAAATTTCTGAGCCTATGCCCAGAATTTCACAGTCGCTAGAATCGTGCTGGCTCTGATACCATGTTAAGCAAGGCACAGTATTAGAAAGAATATTTTTTCCATTGATTTCATACGTCTCCTTCATCCTCTATTTAAGAACATACAAATTCCCTATCTATGGTATACAATATACGCCTTTAATGTTGATTCCTGATTTTCCTCTACAGTATTTCCTATACATGGTAAGAGAATATCTTATTGCATATTTCCAAATATACATTTAACAGGTTGGTAACGAGGGAGAGAGAGGGAGAGAGGTGCTTTATGTGAACTTTGGTACTGCACTTTACTAAACTTTGATAGAGCACTTTACTGGAATTATAAGCTTGGTTGTTAGTTGTCGGAATTTGACTGCAAGTTGGGATCGGATAACGTTGTCTGCCACAAACACCCTTGTGCTTTCCATCATGGGTTGAATCTTCACTATGCTAAAGAATCCTCGTGTGGAGCCAATTATATTTATCATTTATTTCATTCCATGACATATGTTTTAAAAATCTAACTTGTGATTAAAAATGGTAGAAAAATTTCATGAGTCATAATGTACTTGTGAGACAATGAGCTACATATGTGTATCCACGTGGAGATCAAGCGTCAAGATCATAAACGTTTTACCATTGGGAATATAAAGCATTTATAGTCCGTTGAATAAATTGGGTATGATGGTCTGATATGAAAAAGGTCAGGTCGAACAATAATTACCAATAATCTCGATCTTACTTTGACTTTCGACTTATGGGTTAGGAGAAAGAGGAGTTATAACTAACAGGGCTTAAATCTTCTAAGGGTTCTTTGATGATTTTATCACTAAGTGATCATATGTTGATTTGTAGTAAACGTTTAAAGAAGAAACCGTCTAAAAGTGATTAATTCCTTATATTTTCATTAGCATATTACACCATAAACGCCTTTCTATACTTCGTAAGGAGTTTCCAAGTTGAGGACGACGATTGGATGTACAGTAGCAAATATTGTTGTTCCTATGCAACTACATCGTGGACACATCTTCTACTTTTACAGATACACCATTTCATGACTCGTAGGAAAGATAAATGAGATTGTAAGGACTGTGTAAGGTGAATAGGTGATCACAGAAGAAAGTTTAACAATACAACACCGTCATGTAATGTTAGATGTCCGTATCTGATATAGAAGATTGATAAAACAAAGGCATATAGAACACATGATAAAATGGTGGAATTAGAAGGAAGTTAAGCAAGCAGATTTTAAAAAAGTAATATTAGAGCGGGAAGTCTTAAGAAATTTAAATGGCGATGCAAAAAAGTGTGGGAGGATGCAGTAGTAGGGATAAAGAAAACAGCGAGAAATTTACTTGACGAGTCAAAATGTCGAGCACATGCAAATAAAAAATCTAGATGGTGAAAAGAAGAAGTGCAAGACAAAGTAAAAAAAACCAAGAGAACTAGTTATAACGCACTCTAACTTTGTAGAAATCGAGAGAATTGGAAAAATATAGGTTTACTAAGAATGAAGCTAAACATACCATAAGTGAAACCAAATAAAAGGCATTAGAAGATTTATACAAACATTTCCACATAAAGAAGGTGGAAGGGTTGTGTATAAATTGCTAGAATAAAAGAAATACATACAAGAGATTTGACTCAAGTTAAATACACTAAAGACGAAGATAACAAGATTTTAGCAGAGGAAAGGACAAACAAAGATAGACGAAGAAGATACTTTGAGACACTTTTTAATAAATCAGTGGAAAAAGAACTCGTATTGAATGAGTTACGTAACTCTGAAGAGGATAGAAACTTAACATGTACTAGGAGATTGATTACGAGAGATAGAAGATATTTTGGAAAGGATGAAAAAAAAGAAAAGCGATTGGATGCGAATGTATTCGTATTGATGCTTGAAAGTGCCTAGAAAAAATATAATATGTGGTTCACAGATCTTTTTCACAAGATTGTCAAGACCAAAAATATTACTGAATGTGGAGGAAAAGCACATTAGGACCTCTGTATATAAACAAAAAGATATACATAAATGTACAAATTATAGAAGAATTAAGTAAAATAGCCACACAATGAAACTCTGGGAGCGAATGATTTAAAAAAGACTTTGCAAAGAGACTAATGCATCTGAAAATCTATTTGGATTTATACCGAGTCAACAATGGAATCTATTCATCTCTTGAGAAGATTAATAGAGAAATATCGAGAAAAAAAGCAAGATTTGCATATAGGTTTCATTAATTTGAAAAAAAACATATGATAAAGTTTCACAAAAGATCATGTGGAGAGTGCTTGAAAAGAAAAATGTTAAAGGAGGATATATAGAAGTTATTACAGACATGTATGTGAACGCGATGACAAGCGTTAGGACACCGAAGGACTAAGACGAGTTTCGTGTTACTATGAGTTTACACCAAGTATTTGCATTAAGTCTATAGTTGTTTGCTTTAGCTATAGATGACTTCAATTGACACATTCAAAACAAATATTCGTGGAGTATGTTATTTGGAAATAACATTGTGTTGGTGGATGAGTCTTGAAGACGTCATTATTAAGCTGGAATGTTGACAACCTAACTTGAGATGAGCGAATTAGGTAGACCTACTAGATTTGCACATATTTGAGGACATGGTCTAAGATAGAAGTTCATGGAGTCAGATGATTAAAGTTAATGAGTTTTAGGCAGGATATCGGGGCACCTTGGAGTATATTTAGCGGTTTAGATACTGTCTACACTTTAGGTTGTCCTTGCATTTTTTTAATATTTGTCTTTCATTATTTTTGCATATACATGGTTATGACTATTTTATCGGAAGCTGTCTATTTGTATTTACTAAACTCCTTCACTAATACAATAGCAAACCATATCATTATTATTGTGTCATCTATGCGGTACATATAGAGCCGGGGGTCTCACTGGAAGCAAACTCTCTATCATTTTGGATATAGGTATTGTTTTCTTGTCTCTCGCCCTCCCCAGACCCTAGCGATAACTTTTGCTGTCGTTGAGATATATTGAGTATGGTTGTTGTGTAATCTTGTGTAATGTTGGCGAAAGACAATATAAAAAAAACTTCAAATTGATAAGAATATGAGGGAGACAATGTTAAAATGGTATATGCATGTGTAAAGGCGTTGTGCAAATGCACTGTGCAAGACGATCAATGAGGTTTATGTTAAACATGGAAGAGAAACAATAAAAAATGATATGATTAATATGACAATTGAAGAGCATACGATTAGTGATATAGCACATTGAAGATAGTTGATTTATGTAGCTGATGTCATGTAGAAATATGAGTGAGAATTTATGTACTTAAACCATAATCACAGTTGATATGATATGTTATTTTTGAAAGAGACGGATTATAAAGTCTCATTTTATACATTTGATATTAAGAGATAATAAAAATGATATAATTTAGGCTAAAAAATAAATGATCTATATAGCACGTAGAGGAAAAAAGTTAGTGTTGTGTTGAAGTGTCAAATTTATTTTTATCATACAGTTATTATTTTTTCTAAAAATATTCATCTTCTTCCTCTTCAAATCTTCAACCTCCCCCCTCCCTCCCCTCACGGCAACCCCAACCAACTTCCGCCCATTGCCACCAACCACCAACAGCACATTATCCTCCTCCTCCCATCCACCACCCACCCCCCTCCGTCGCTCCCCAGCTCTTTTCCTTCTCACCTCTTCACTTTCAATTGAAATGTGTGTCTTGCTACAATTTGCAATGCTTCTCTTCATGTGCAAAAACTTGTACACTATAGGAAAATCTCAAACGCCACTTCCTTCCACCATGCCAATAGAGTGGCTGTTCAATACTCATTTTAAATTAGATTTAGAACACTTCTAGCTTGTAATCAAACATTAGACGAAAAAAAATAGAATGGTGAATCATTAACGAAAGGGGCTTGGGAGAAGCTCCGGGAAACGCATACAAGCTCTTTCAATGGCGGCATGGAGCATTCAATTTTAGCTTTAAAAAGGGCGCAATTTCTAGCTAGGTTTTGGGGCATTTAAGATTAATTGCCGCTGAACACCGCAGTTTCTCTCGGAAAGCCCACCGCTGCTTCTATTTTTCCGATGCCTCAGTAGGTGGACGGTTGGAGAAGATGAACAATAGAAAGGGCAAGGGTAATACAACGAACAATACAAAGGCAACGTAGTCTTTTCGATATTCTTCATTAGTTTTGATGAAAATAATGATATTTTTTTTAGTGCAAACATCAAGAAGTAAAAATATATTTCTAAACATGAAAAGAGGTTTTGATGAATATCCCAAACATCAAAGGCTAAAGGGCATATACAAATATTTAAATTTCCTTTTTTATATAAATATAGATAATTTTAACATGTTACTTGAGTAACATTTTTCTTAGTATAATGTAATCGGTTTTTTAAAATAACATAATCAATCTATGTGACAGTTATATATTTTTTGCATTGTAACAAGTGAAAAAGATGAGTTAAACTTTATTGAGAAATGTATGGTGAAAAATGAAAAAAAAAAAGTTGATAACAAACGAAACCTAATCAGTTTAACTCAATTTTATGGGTTCCCTTACAAATCATTGCATATTGTTGTCCCAAAAAAATATCTTTACATTTAACTTATATTTTTTTTTCTGTTGATACTTTATTTTTATATATGTCTTTTTTCTTAAAAGTATCGCACGTTGATCATTAATCAATATCAAAACTTATTTTAAGCATTAGTGTTACTACTAGTTTACTATTGAGAACAGGTTGAGCCGTTATTTCCATCTAGACGGAGGGAAAATCATTCCTTACACATTTTGCTTCTAAACTCTTTCCTTAAACAAAGAGATTTTATATTACTATGTTGACATGTAAAGAGCGAGAACATATAAGAATTTATACGTTAACAAATGAGATGATGATTGAATATAACAAATGACTTTTATATATAAAGACATTTGTTTAATTGATAAGCAAAGAGTTATAAGTATTTTAAGGTTCATCTCTTTCTCTTGAGAAACCCTTTATAAAAACACACACTTGAGTGTGTAGTCTATGCAAATCTAATGTACTATATATTAAAACGCGTTGCAGGTGTTCGCTTTATCGAGTTGACCAGCCCATGTTAAGGCACTGGGTCCGTTTCCGACATGGGGAGCATGACTAAAGAGTGCGCTAGTGCTAAAGTGACAATTGAGATTGAGCTAAAGTGACGCTTGCACTGATGTCTCCAGTCTTCAATGTCTCCGGACAAGTTTTATTGATTCTGACCTGAGATACTCGTCGGAGTCGAAGGGGTATTCTGCGTCTCTTAGGTCGTGCCGACTTGTCTATGCACAGCTGATGTTAACCTAAAACGACATGTAGTTTGTAAGGTCAAATCATGTTGACTATAACAGAAAGACTTTTTATTTAAGATGATAGCTTTTTTCTTTTAAATTTTGAAGTTAATTTTACGTTCGACACGTACTCAAATTATGACAGGTTAAGACTTGAGTTCCATAATAAATTACTCACTTGGTGATGTTTGTATGACAAGCTGGCACTAGCAGGAATGATAGAACTGAGGGCTCCATTACCAATTACTGCTGTTATCCTCTGTATCAGACTCAGCATGTTCGGTTTGTTTGGCTGTCACTGTTATCCATTTTCCCTTGGGAAAATAGTAGCTCCCGGGTAAAGATTAATCGAATAGATAAACTGATTTTCTTTTCAAGACCAAGGGCTCATTAGACTAAAATAGTAAAGTGCGCTCGTTTTCTATAATTGAATCAAGTTGACATATCCATTAAATAAGCAATATAAAAAGTTCTATCAAGTTTCTGAAGCTAAGACTTAAAACCGAATATATCCACGCACATACATACAATAACACATTTTATTGAGTGGGATTTTTTCCTTAGGCATTGTCTTATATTCTGCAAGTACTTCTATAATTTACCTTTAAAAATCATATCAAGAATGATTTTGGATCGAACTCTCACTTAAAACCTGATGGTCTTCGTGGACTACTTTCTCTGAGCATATGTATACAGAGGGAGACATACGAGAGTTATTTACAAGAGAACAACAGGTAAACGACAAAGAACGAATGCAATTCAGAAGAGACAAAAATAAGCATATTATTCTATAAAGTGAACAAAAAGGATTCACTATGATATGGGTAAACTATTAGAATAACCACTTACATCCAACTCTTTTAGGTCTTTCAAACTCAAAAGAAAATTTTGGGTCACGGTTATTAATATATTAATTTGAACACGTTCAATTTGGTACACTTCCAAAACCTACTAATTCTACTTCATTGATTAGCATGTCACAGTTTTTCGTGGTCCTGGATTGGGCAGTAGTGGCCCAAGTCATAATCTTTGCATTTATCAGGTTGGTCCATCAAAACTAGCTGAAAAGGAAAGGTTGAGTTTGCAACGAAATGCAGTTGAAACAGAAACAAAACGCTGGTGAGTTGATCGACATTAATGTAATATTCCAAGATAGATATGGTAGCCAGGAAATGCAGAAACTTATAGTTGGATTGCAATTTAAGAGCCCTCAGTATTGGTGGTACTGAATTTCACAATAGTTATGGTTAAGCAACCAAGCTCTTCGGTTGGCCAACCATTAACCAATCATATTTATTAGCAGGAAAAGAAAGACCATCCTCCACGGGAACTCCATGATTAGCAGCTCGACCAGAGCTTTTCCGTTCAGCGCAAGACATATTGAGTTCCAAGCTCTTGACCCTTTTCTTTGATTAGCAGAATCTGCATTATAGAATGGGAGAAGTAGAGCTTTCTGGTGAGGTAAATGATCTAATGGATAAAAATGAAGAAGGGGTGGGAGAGGAAAAGAAAGAGGTTGTTTCAATTCTTGGGCTATTTGCAGCTGCGGATAAAGTTGATTACTTTCTGATGTTATTGGGAGGCGTTGGAGCTTGTATCCATGGTGCTGCCATTCCTGTATTCTTTGTATTGTTTGGTCGCATGATAGATTCTTTAGGACATCTTTCTTCGGACCCTCATAGTATGTCCGCAGAAGTTTCCAAGGTGAGTATTGCAGTGATCTCTTTACTATTGTAATTTGAGATATTAATTGAATACTGAAAGATCACTTTTTCAAATGGATAAGGTATGTGAATCCAAATGTTTAGACCGTGAGATAGAGATGGAAGCGGTTGGCAATTGATTTCTATACACTATCAACTGAATAGTATGAGAACTAATGCATTTCTAATATTATCCATTGCAGCATGCTCTATACTTGGTTTATCTTGGCTGTATTGTTCTCTTCTCGGCATGGATTGGTTCGTGAGCACTTCCTTTGTCGCTGTATTTATCAAATTATCTATTTTTTCATTTTGCAACAAAAGACATAGTTGATTCCGCTTCTCTTCGCTGCAAATTGGGTTCTGTTTTGCCTCAAAAAGCTAAATTGAATTCACAATTTCCAAGCCACACACATCTGACAAGTTAACAACAACACAAAAATGCTGGTGTAAAGATATGATCTTTAATACAGGAGTTGCATGTTGGGCACAAACTGGAGAAAGGCAAACGGCTCATTTGCGGCTGAAGTATCTTCAAACAGTATTGAGAAAAAACATTGGCTTCTTCGACACTCAAGCCCGGGAGAAAAATATTGTGTTTCACATCTCAAGTGATGCCATTTTGGTTCAAGATGCAATAGGTGACAAGGTAAAAGGGGACAGGCGTGGGGGTGGGCTTGGTTTTTAATATCTCATTCTTTCCTTTAGCAAAGTTGTAATGGCAATTCTTTCCTTGTCTATAGATAGGACACAGCCTCCGCTACCTTTCCCAATTTTTTGTGGGATTTGCAGTTGGATTTATATCGGTGTGGCAGCTGGCTCTTGCCACCCTAGCGGTTGTTCCACTGATAGCAATTGCAGGGGCTGCATACACTATCATCATGTCCACCCTGTCTCAGAAAGGCGAAGCTGCTTATGCTGAAGCAGGGAAGGTTGCAGAAGAGGTACAGTGTTGTCTGTTGTTTCTGTTTTTCTTCAATGATATCTTAACCAAATGCTTGTTATTCTCCTCTGCTCTTCAACATTCTTTTTTTACCCTGCAAGCTCAGGATATCGCTTTTCCTTTCCAAATGCAAGCTTGCGATGTTAATCAGCTGAAAATATGCATAGGGCATCAATCTTTAGAAGTTGCTTCTTTTTTTCTGTTAGAATTTGCTTCGTAATATTATTTATAGTGTTAAAGCATACATGGTTTTTTTGATTGAATATACGAGTTTTTCATTTGCCTTCTGGAATCAAAATTACATATGCCAGTTGGTTTGTTATCTTCCACGCTATTTACATGATTGAAAGCTTTTCAATCAGGTTCTAGTTTCCAGCATGAACATGAGCCAAAATGCGGAAACAATGTATGCTAAGTTGCTAACAAATGCTGCTAAGTTTCCTTCCATTGTCCAATGGTGTTTCTCGTGCCCTAGCAGGTTATTTCACAAGTTAGGACCGTGTACTCCTTTGTGGGAGAGAAAAAAGCGACTGAATCATACTCAACGTCACTGCAAAAAGCACTCCGATTGGTGAAAAGAAGCGGGATTGCCAAAGGAGTTGGTGTTGGCTTCACATATGGACTTCTTCTTTGTGCTTGGGCGTTGCTTCTTTGGTATTCCAGCATACTCGTCAGGCACAAGAAAACCAATGGCGGAAAGGCGTTCACAACTATACTCAATGTGATCTTCAGTGGATTGTAAGTCTAGTAGAATCACACGCAGTTAGTGTCTAACGACTTAAATTTTATTTTCTCATTTGTATCTACAGTAAGCATTTTCGTTTCCAATAAAGTCAATGACACATTCTTTTTTGACTTTGGAATATGATAGAATAAATCAAAACAATTTACTAAATTAGGTATGCTTCCTGTATTGTAAAGTAGCAGTCGATCGACACAACTTAACACAATTTCATTATGAGTCATCCAGAAAACCTCTGTGTGTTTCCAACACATGGGTAAGGTTGCTTATACCCAACCCCCTTTCCCCTGCCATAGGCGGAAGCCTGCAATGGGGAAAATATTGTTGTTGTTGTTATTTGTACTTACACTAAGCAACTGGAGTTTCTTCTTCTTTAGTGCTCTTGGTCAGGCTGCTCCAAATCTTGCTAGCATCGCCAAAGGCCGGGCTGCTGTGACAAATATCTTAAGCATGATTGAAGATGATTGCAGCTCATCTACTAAGCCTGAAGAGGGTAAAATGCTTCCAAAAGTTGATGGTCAAATCGAGTTTCATGAGGTCCATTTTGCTTACCCGTCTAGACCTAAGATGGTCTTTGAAAATCTGAGCTTTTCAGTACCAGCTGGGAGAACATTTGCAGTTGTTGGTCCTAGTGGTTCAGGGAAGAGCTCAATTGTCTCCCTGGTTCAACGGTTCTATGAACCCAGTTCAGGTATAGATACCTTAAGCTGATACATGCGGAATCAATTAGCTTTACAGAGCTGTATCCACATTAGACTTCTTGTTTGACATTCTGATAAATCAGAATTTCTCAGGAAAAATATTGCTAGACGGCCATGACATAAAGTATCTCCGCCTGAGATGGTTGAGGGAACAGATGGGAATAGTAAGCCAAGAGCCAGCATTGTTTGCTACAACCATAGCTGAAAATATTCTACTCGGTAAAGCAGATGCTGACATGAATAAAGTTATAAAAGCAGCTGTAACTGCAAATGCGCATTCTTTTGTACAAGACCTGCCAGATGGTTATAATACTCAGGTAGTATTTCATAAGATATAGACAAGACATTTGAGGAACAAGGTCTCTTCTGATATGTAGTATCTAATCATGTATCCAACTACCAACACTCTTTAGTCATTTATTTATTGGACAAAGGATTAGATAATCTCTGGTTCACATCATTTGCTGTGTTCATAGCTCTTAGGAAATTAGCCTCCTCTGGCAGAATTTTCAAAAGCGACTCCTCTTGTTTTTCCCAGATCTGTTGTTTCTCTTATATTGCCTTTAAAGAGCAGAATGAAATTGACTCTATATCAAGAGCAATGCAATGGAGGTTCAAATTTGACATTTTGGTGATTACAGGTGGGAGAAGGAGGTACCCAGCTTTCTGGAGGACAGAAACAAAGAATTGCAATTGCAAGGGCAGTGCTAAGGAACCCAAAAATATTACTGTTGGACGAGGCAACAAGTGCGCTTGATGCAGAATCTGAGCAAATTGTTCAGAAGGCACTTGACACTCTTATGTCAAACAGAACAACAATTATTGTTGCACACAGATTGTCTACGATTCGAAATGCAGATCAAATAGTCGTCCTAAAAGATGGCCAGGTTGCGGAAATTGGTTCTCATGTGGAATTGATGTCTAAAGGTGGTAATTATGCATCTCTAGTGAGTATGCAAGTATCAGAACATTCAGAAAGTCCAGTAGAAAATATCGGGAAAAGTTCAGGTGATTGTAGCTTTAGGGATGATGTCCAAAGTACTTACTCTCATGTGGAGTATAAGAAGATCACTGCAGGGGAACTGCAGTCAACTAATAAAGAGGAAATGCCGAAGTCAAGCTCTGATCCATCCATATGGAATCTGATCAAGCTAAATGCGCCCGAGTGGCCATTCGCCATACTTGGATCAGTTGGGGCCGCTCTGGCAGGTGTGGAAGCGCCTCTATTTGCCCTTGGGATCACACACATATTGACTGCTTTTTATGCTCAAGTTGATTCCAATATTAAACGGGAGGTTCAGAGGGTTTCGGTCATCTTTGTTGCGATAGCTATTCTAAACATTCCTATATATCTGTTGCAGCACTACTTCTACACCTTAATGGGCGAGCGTCTCACTGCTCGAGTGCGCTTGCACATGTTCAAAGGTTTCTGTTCATTTGGCGTCTATTGATTGAATGCCACTTGCCATTTCCCCCCCTTTCTCTAACTAGATTTTCTGTTTTCCAGCTATCCTCCAGAACGAGGTGGGTTGGTTTGATTTTGACGAGAATAGTACTGGTTCACTCATATCCAAGTTGGCAGCAGATGCAACATTAGTACGCACCACATTGGCTGACCGTCTGTCCACAATTGTACAAAACGTAGCTCTTACTTTGACAGCATTCGCCATTTCCTTTTCTCTCTGTTGGAGGGTTGCATCAGTTGTGGTTGCCACATTTCCTCTTCTAATTGCAGCTTCAATTGCTGAGGTAACTTCATCAATCATCTCAGGAAAATTTGGTCGAATTTCATTATCTTTGTGTGCCATGTTGACACAAGGACATTGAACTTTATTTCATTGCAAACTTCTTACTGTTGATGAATACTCAATTCTAAAGAGGAAATGTGTATTTTTGTAATGTGCAGCAACAATTTCTGAAAGGCTTTGGAGGTAACTACGGCACAGCTTACTATCGAGCAACTGCAGTGGCTCGTGAAGCCATTGCAAATATTCGTACTGTTGCAGCATTTGGGGCTGAGGAAAGGATATCATTTCAATTTACGTCTGAGCTGAAACAGCCAAACAAGAAAGCTGTTTTACGTGGCCACATATCGGGTTTCTGTTTTGGTGTGTCACAACTCTTTTCTTTTTGTTCATACGCTATTGGACTCTGGTATGCGTCATTACTGATAAAGCACAATAGCTCAGACTTTGGAGACATCATCAAGTCCTTCATGGTTCTAATTGTCACAGCCTTTTCAGTGGCAGAAACACTTGCTCTCGCTCCTGACATCGTAAAAGGCTCACAAGCACTGGGGTCAGTTTTTAACATTCTTTACAGGGAAACAGCCATAAATTCTGATGATCCTACAGCAAAGCTAGTATCTGAAATCAGGGGAGACATAGAGTTCAAGAATGTCAGCTTCCATTACCCGGTAAGACCTGGAATACCAATTTTCGAGGACTTGAATTTGAAAATATCAGCAGGCAATAGTATGGCGATTGTGGGACAAAGTGGTTCAGGGAAGAGTAGTGTTATATCTCTGGTGATGAGATTTTATGACCCATTGTCAGGCATGGTACTAATAGATGGACATGATATAAAAAGCCTGAACTTGAAATCCTTAAGATTGAAAATAGGCCTAGTGCAACAGGAGCCGGTTTTATTCTCTACCAGTATATACGAGAACATTAAGTATGGGAATGAAGAAGCATCAGAAATTGAAATAATGAAAGCTGCAAAAGCAGCAAATGCTCATGTATTCATCAGCAGAACACCAGATGGATACCAAACACAAGTGGGCGAGAAGGGAGTGCAGCTATCAGGTGGGCAGAAACAAAGAGTAGCAATTGCTAGAGCAATACTTAAAAACCCAAGCATCCTCCTTTTAGATGAAGCAACAAGCGCTTTGGACTCCGCCTCAGAATCAGAGGTTCAAGAAGCTCTTAATAGTCTGATGGAAGGAAGAACTACAATTATGATTGCACATAGATTGTCCACGATACGTGATGCTGATACAATCTCAGTACTGCAACAAGGCAAAATTGTAGAAAGTGGTAGCCATGAACAGCTCATAAGCAGGACGGGTAGCGTATATTCTCAGCTAGTTAGCCTACAGCAGGAGAAATGAAAGGCACTCTAAGCAACATATCTTTTGCAAAATTTTAATTCAGATGAAATCCTATAGATACTACTCCTTCTGTCCCCAAAAATATTGCCCCTTTTTTTCTTTAAACTTCAAATGAAACACTATTTACATATGTTGAAAAATAAAAAGAGACTATTTGTAAGACGGAGGGAGTATAATACATACAAGATGGTTCTGTGAAACAGTAGTCACAAGCTTTGTCAATTTTTTTTTATGAATCTTAATTTGTTCACTATCATTTCTTTGTTTAAAAAGACAGCAGAAGAGGAGAGAACCAAATCCGGACTTAGCTGGGTTTTTGGAATTCTGCAGCTCACACTAATTGCAATGGCCAGATGATATATTTTAATCAGTTTCCATTGCACATACGATATATTAACTTGTACCAACGGTTTTCCATGAAACTTTTAAACTTCTTTTTTTATCATTTTTTATGGCTTTCGGCAGAAATGTTCATCAAATGGACCCGTTGGCATTTGATCCAGAGGGGAAAAAACGAACTTCGTTTTCCCCTCCAAATGTTATTTATATATATACAAAAAAGGATCTTCACATACAGAAAACCCTTGCAACGCTACCCTCACCAATAAACCTCTAACCGCCTCTTTTCTTCATTTAAAGTTACGACAGTAACAATTAATAGAGTTTGTAATAGAAATTTTCCGCCATGCATCGACTGTTTTCAAGGGTTCTAACCGTTCTGAAATAAATTGATCAAAGATCGATCCATATCATCAAACCGATTATCGTACACTAGGATTCTAACAGTTCTGAAATAAATGGATCAAAGATCGGTAAATACCATTTCTGAAATAAATTGATCAAAGATCGTCGATACTATCAAACCAATCGTTGTACACTAGGGTTCTAACAGTTCTGAAATAAATTGATCAAAGATCGATCGATACCATCAAACCGACCATTGTACACTAATTTAAAAGTTATCTTATCTAATTTAAAAGTGTTCTTATCCCAACCAATTCAGTGAGCATCTAAATTCATTTTTAAGTTATTTAAAAAACTTTCCATTGATCTACCATTATTGGTCAAGTAAGAGTTAAGCTCAACAGATCTAAAAAAGTTCGTATTCATACAAAAGTTTATTAACGTTTTTTTATTATTATTAATTATATTATTAATTTTTTTTACGATATAATAGGTATGATTGATTATTATTTTTTTTTATTTTTGTTCGTTTTATTCATGTTTGTCGTACTGTGTATTCTTTGTTTTTCTTCGTATCTTTTTAAAAGCCATTTAAAAATTTTAATTATCAAGATATCTTTGTCAACGTACGATTTAGTACGGATTCCACCAAACACACAAGAAAGAGAAGAAAGAGAGACCTGTTCGTAATCTGTACACAAATAGATGCCAAAGGGCAGGTACAAAAATCATCCTGCCTATTGCTCGTCATATAGAAAACCTCGCATCAAGGAAGATATTTGCTTCCTCATCTATTACTCGAGTCAAATGTTAAGAAACATAACGTCCCGGCTAAAAATACAGGAAATATTGCTCCTGCCAAATCAACATACACAATCAAGTCTGCTGATAGCTACTGCTAAGACAACTGCAGCAAATCCAAACTAGCAGCTCACGAGAATCATCATATAGACTCACGCACATCTCCCCCACGATCAACACCCAAGCTAGTCCATCCAAGGAATTAGCGCGGCAACAGCACAACCAGCAACCATTTGATCGTGAGCCAAAAAATGTTGGGGCGGCACGTGATCATTGACCAGCCTCTTCTTTCCAGAAGAGGCCTCCTGTAGACCTCCCTTTGACATTAGAGTTGTTTAAAAAGTCAAAAAGGGATGGAATAAGGTAAGGCGAATATATCAGTTTCACGCAGGTATTCAGCTCGAGGCCACATCAAACAACTGCTGGCACAGGACATTTGGTTATGGGTTTTAATTTTTCCATCCGACTCTTGAACAGTCTCCCTGTGCACTTTTACACCTGGCTCTTGCAGATTCTTCTTATGCAACCAATCTTCATCGTAGTCCATTAACCCATTAGGTTGTAGCAGGGGAATACGATCAATCAAGTGTTCATACTTCTTTGCAGCTCTATGCTGCTTCTTGGCTTTCCTAGAGACATGATCATGATGCTTCTCCAGAGAATCATCAATATGCTGAGGCGACTCCTGGCTTGATTCTTTGTTTAGTCCAAGAGACGGCAACTGAGGGTCAGCAGCAGTCGGCATGGGAATAGGGTACAATTCGCCTGACTGGGCTCTGCTGGCCCCTACATTCTCATATTTGTTAATTGAAACAGTCCTTCCGGAAGTCGGCCGGAGCTCATCAACATTAATATCAATTTTTCTCTGTGTGCGCTGCCCTTGAGAGGGCAATCTGAACCTGATAATGTTGCCTGATACAAAAGAATAGCTTAATCACCACACAATGCAACCAAACAGTTTGTTATCAGAAAGAGTGTTATTAATATTGTTCTTCTCCCACTTCTCTTCCCCCCCCCACCCCCCCCCCCCCACCCTTTTTCTTTCAAATTTGGAGGAGGATGGAATGGAAGACATACCTCCTGTATTACAACCATTAGGAGGAAATTCATGCCTCTTGCGTTTGTTGCTATTCTGCGTGCTGTCCGAGGAATTGGTTGGATTTTGTGAATTAACAGGTAGCTCATGTTCTTCCGTAATACCACTCCTCTCCAATTGCTCATTCTCTTCTTTACCAGCTTTTTTGAGAATGCCGTACACATCACAGCTGATACTGCTGGCTTTCTGGGCCTTTTCTCCTTTCAGTTTCTTTTTCTCCTTCTTCTCCCTTTTCCTTTCTTTCTTCTTTTCTGCCCTGGCCTTTTCCCTCTCCCTCTGGAGCTTTAAAGCACCAGAAGAACAAATTTAGATTTGGGACAGGGAAGACCAGATAGCAACATGACCAAAACTTGTGCACATCTAACACCATGATAGTTTTACATGACGGGCAGTTGCATTTCACTAAGGGACAACATAAATTCACCTTCAAACACCCCCACCCCCAAAAAAAGGGAAAAAAAAAACATAGTACACACAAGACACCCGACAAGGTGTTGACACACGAAATCAGAGAAGAGAGAGATTTTCTTTTCTTTTCTTTTTTTTGTTTTTTTTTGTGTGGGGGGGGGGGGGGGGAGGGGGATCATACATTACCAAGCAGAAAATGCTTGGAAGATCGGGATTGCACAATCAAACACTACTTTTCATGTCAATGACTATACATACACAAATTTTTCAGGACAACTGCAATCTCAAACACAAGTCAAATCAAATTCAGGTTCATGTTAATAGGCTTTCAGCCAAGTTCAGATTTTGGATTAAATTTGAAATCCCTTTTTTTCCCCTCTAAATCATTCATTTCTGATCTTGTTTACCTACTTGTGTTTTTTCATTTACTGCTTCGAAGGAGAGGGGTTTTTTTTTTTTTTGGGGGGGGGGGGGGGGGGGGACACCTATACTTAAAATATTTTGGTTTAGTTATGATAGTTAACTACCATTTAACACAATTACTTCTCACACATAACCTTGAAGACAAGAGCCTAAATTTAGCCCGTGGCAACTCCTATAACAATAAGTTCATACCACATCAACCACCCTTCATAACAAATATCAGTTCAGTCAATTTGATAACCACATTAAACATCCAGAACCAGAAAGACTAAGAAAACAATACTTGTACTCCCAAAATGACTTGTACGTCAGAATAAAAAAAGCTGTTGTTTTCTTAGTCAACCAGTTCCATGTAATTTTGAGATTATCCCTATCAGAATCCTAATGACAAACGTATATCATTAAAGTAAGACGGATACCCTTTGTCCTCCGTGCTTCTCACAAAATCACAACTTAACCATCCACAACAGTCAATTCAACCAATTCAGCCATTTGGATTGCAGGAGACGCTACAGTAATAGACGCTCAACCCTACTAACTCAGCTTTCTATCCAATACTTGCCCAATCCAACCAGTACCCTTCCAGCTAATGCCAATTAAACAGCTCAGAGTCGATCCCAAACAGGGATAAACTCAAACTACAGAAATATCAACCTAAGCCTATCAGGAACCCTGCATTCGGATTCTCAAACTAGCATAACCGAAGGAGAGCAAGCATCCCTCCTTTGCTTTTTAATCTACTCGCCCTTGCTTGCCTTTGCTCTTTAACCTATGGTTCCCGTCCCTCACCTTTGTTTCATGATAGTTCATGGAAGATAACAGCCTAATATAGGGGTCCAACGACTCAACTCCCGTTGCAATAATATGAAAATCTAAACAATCCATTCAATCACTAGAGAACATTTCAGAAACAAACCCTAAGTCCGTAAATCATGCAAAACTTTATTAAATAGAACATGCAATAGGTTCCACAGGTTCGGCTGATGTACTCGATTATGACATCGACAATCACATCCATATGGACAAAGGGCAGCAAATACATAAATCAAGTGCTCTATCCAACAAACCTTAATCGATTCGATCAAGGACTCGTTGCTCTCTCTACTCAATTTGTACCCAGGAGGAGGGTAAGGAAAGCACCGAGACATCCTTGATACACAGCAAAACCGTATCGATTCACAATTCAAGAATTTTCGCAGATTCACCAAGATTTGTTCCCACAATAAACCAAATCACTAGTAAGTAGACACCAAACCGATAGCCAAGTGGCAAAATACGTGAAATTGAATATCAATATGCAGATTGCAGCCTAGATCTATAGATTTAAGAAACCTAGGGTTACGCGCTCTCGGCCTCCCGTAAACGGATTTGAAGACCTCCAGCAAAAATAAAGGAAAATAGCGTAACCCCAACCTATTGCGCTGGGTTCTTTATATAGACGAGCGGCCGACCTAACGCGTTTTCTAATTACACCTATGCCCTTCCAATTTGTCGGAATATTGTTTTAGTCCTTTGCTTTGGACGTAAGCGACCTGGCCGACAACTCGTTTAATTTTAACCAAATACCCCATCGTCCGTAAAAAAAAAAAAATATTACTACAGTTTTTATTGATTTTGTTTCTATAATATGTTTTCTTTTTAAAAAAATTAGTATTAATATATTTTAGTTAAAGTTTTAATAAAATCTTTTAATTAACATTAAATTGATTTTTTAATTTACATTGATTAAAGAAATAATAAAAAAGTTTAACTTAAAGACAATTTTTTCATACAGTAAAAATTTAATACATTAACAAACAAATAATTTTGAATTGTTATGTCAAGTTATGTGTTAGGGTGTTCATACCAAGGCCAACGAACATCGGTTCAATTCGTAAGATTTCTGCGACTTATGTTTAAATTTTTTTTTTTGATAGCATTCCTTTTCTATATGTAAGTTGTAAATTTTGGTATAAGTACTCGATAAAGCTATTGGTATATCTTGACCTAAATAAATCTTTTCATGTCTAAATTTTTCGTTAAAACAATTGTTTAGTAAGACTGGTGGTATGTCATAAACATAAACTAAAAAAACTTCCTCATCTAAACTTTTCTAAACAAAAAAAAGTTGTTCACATCAATCACTTTATGACAAGTTATCATAGTTTAAATTTAAATTATTTAACATATGTTAAAGCAATGAAGCGAGTCTAATAAAATATCAATTTTTTTTAGTTTAAACGAACGTGTATAAATTTTATTCAAAATTATTATGTAGACACGTCGGTAGCATAAGTGGTTGCGTAATGAATTTTTATCATTCTTTTTTAAACAAATGAACTTTATCACTGTCGTGACATATTGACGTTGAGGATATACATTTTTTCCTAAATTGTTTTCCTATCAAATAAACTGCGTTTAGAAGACACATATGCCTTCTTCTAGAAACTCTATGGAATATTCATGTAATTAATTATGTCTAGAGCTCCTCAAGAATCCTTTTTTTTTTTTTTTGTTTGTTTGTTTGGTTTTTTTGTCCTTTCCTTTTGAGAAAATACAACAATGTCCAGTCCTTTTCCTAGAGCAATTATGCTCTCATCTTCCAATTCAGGCAATATAAAAATATATATATATATATATATATATATATATATATATATATATTTGTTTGAGTCGTGGATGATGGATTAGTAATGGATGAATTATCCTTCATTTTGTCGATGATGTCAACGGATTGAAAGTTACGATTCTTTGCATTTTAGAGAGGAATGTATCCCAACTTTTCTGGTGGACAGGCCTCTTTATAATAACAAATTCAACGCTGCATCTGCTGTAATCTGGATGTGTAGCGCCCCGCTCCCGAACCCTAGCATCGGAAACGGTGCACCCGCCGTATCTCACTAAGGAGAATATAAGGCGTCGATACAAATCAACTACACGTCATCATAATAACGCAAATTGATGTCAGCGGAAGTCATTGCTAAAATCCTCGATAAAATGATCATCATCATTAATACAATGTCTAAGAATTTCTAATCAATACAATAGTCAAATGTATGTAACCACTAATCTCGAAAATACATAACCTCGAATATCGAAATAACTGTCTCATCCAATTCTCGAAAGTCTTTTATGAATATCCTTAGTTTCGAAACCTCTCGTCCCGATCTTCCACGGTATACCAACTCCTGTGTAAGCATTCCCTAATTTCTCATGCCTGCAAAACTGGTGAGTGGTGGTGTGAGCCAAAATCAACGGGCTCAGTAAGCAACCTACTTATACTTGTTATAGGAATCATACATGCAGAAGCAAATACAAATAACATTTACAATTAACATAGATGTCCTTAGTCCACAATAATTTCACTCGATTATCTTTAACAGTTAAGACTTCGAAACTAAATACAAAATAAATAACTCGTCAGCCCAAACTATCTTACCGTGATGCATGCTCTTCTTAAGTATGACATACACAACAAACAAATAATCACATAAACAAAGAAAAAAAACAATGTATACAAACGAAGTAGATAAGCCGCAGAAAGTAAGTCACTCCACATAATAATGCGCAACTTCATGATGCATGTCCTATTATGCATGTCACACGCAACGAAGTCATGTCACACGGAATGCCGATATCTCCACCATGCAATGCATGAACCCGGGTCCTAACTGAGTGGCTGTGGGTCGTACCCACCCACAGTCACCATCCTGAGTGTACTTGGCCCCGCCACCGTACACCATCCTGAGCGCCCGTGACCCGTACGTCACGACCCACCATCATGCAAATGCACGTGCCATGAATGCAAACAACACAATCGCCTGAGGCCCCTGGCCCATCCTCACCATTCTCCGGCACTCGAATCTAGGTTCAGTTATTTCTGGAATTTATTTCTAATTTTCTGATATTTATTTATATTTTCCTATAATCATTACTATTAATTAAGTTACATTTATATCATGTTCTGGGTCGAGGCCTGCCACCGCAACCGGCCCGTTGGCCAATCGGCCCGGCTCGACGGCCTGCCTGGCCCGACTCTCTTTTCTTTCATCTCACTTTCATTTTCATTCTCATTTTTGTTCTTCTCATCTTCATTTAATCTGGCGTATCCACACTCATACATACACACAGTTCACATGTAAATACATATATCACATATGCACACAATTCACATATAGAGGAAATTCAATTACAGTTATGCAACAATAACACACTGATGCATGATAAACATAACGAGTATAAATAGACCACTTGCATTTGATGCATGACAACATGACGAACACAAATAGACTATTTACCTCTGATGCATGACAGTATAACGAGCATAGATAGACCACTTACATCGTATTGAGTGCTTAACTTCTTCTCGTTCCATGCCTGAATCTAAACAATTATAGTAAAAAGATTAACACTTGAGAATACAACTGATATAATCCACTTCATATGATGATTTATTATTATTATTATTATTTTATATTGTATTGTTCATCCAACAAAAGTGTACAGCATGATCTTTTTTTTTTTTGCTAAATTTATCCACACAGCTTCGGAACCATTCTCAACCAACTTTGTTCGAGCCGTATATGTATATATATATTTAGCATCTTCAAACATTTTAGGCTTATTAAAATATAATTGGAAATGAATTGTATATATATTATAAAGTCCCAAAAAGTAACCAATACATAAAAATAACTCTAACATTCAACCGGGTATATATATATTTTATATTTATCTAATTGTATGAACATCATTCTGCCCCTAAAAGTCCTGGAAACTTTTTTTTTATTACATACCCAAAATTGTTCGCCCGTGTATATAAGTGTATTATTCTAAAAATAATCAATGTATAATTGTGTGTATATATACACACACACATTCTAATATACTTAAAACATTAAGTGACCATACGGAATAATCTTGAAAATAACCATATGTGTGTGTGTATACAACGCCCCCACCAACGATTATCATACAAAAGAAACAAAACAAAAATTCAGAAAACAATGAGCCTATATATTTATATATATCTATATAACCCTTAAGAATAAAAGCAAATGTACATGTAGGCTTATCACTTCAAAATCGGTACTCACCCATTTAATTATTTTCATCTTACCGAAACTTCACACACTCACATGTTTATACCCTTAAATCATCATTCATTCAACCAAAATCTATACATAATTCACATAAAATAGACATAATAAAATGGTTTGGAAATTCCAAGTAGAGGAGAAAGGTACTTACCTTTTGAACTACAATTGACTTGGAATAGGTTGAGTCGAAGAATCTTTCTTTTCTCCTCTTAAACACTTTGGCTGCAAAGGTTAGGCAAGGGAGAAGGAAATTTTTTTTTTCTTCTGTGTGGAATCTCTTCAGCAGCAAGGGAGTTTTTTTTTTCTTTTAAAAGGGAGGGAGGGGAACGTTATGGAATGTGAATGGGAGAGATTGTGGGGCTTGAATAGTGGAATTTAGGATAATGGAGTTAACCTCAACCCCCAGCACGTTTTCAGCCTCTCTCTCCTTTATTTTTTTTTTATTTTTTTTATTTATTTTACATTTCAATTAAGTTATTTCACTTTATTTTCTTCACATGTTTCTTTTTGAAAATACACGTACATAACAATCTACCCCCTTACAAAAAGTTTCGTCCTCGAAACTTGCATTTTATGTAATCAACAACTTAGTATATGTTTGCTTAATCCATTCACCTAGTGTATACCATGATTTTCATCATCTCAACTTCACTTTCAGGTTGTTAAATCATCAATTCACTTATATCACTTAACGTATATCATTCACTTATATAATTGAAATATGCAATTCTAAATTCTTGAATTCATCATATATGATCCATCTCTTAGATACATAATGAAGCTAAATATCCACTGAGCGTTCTAATATGTTAATTATTACACTTCCTCAACCCAAAACGAAGCCCTCAAAATTCAATTCTTATATACTTACAAACCAACTCTGTGATCGTTCCCTTACTCCTTTGGCATAATATCAACAACCTAATATACGAAGTATTTATATGGACATGTTTTTTTTTTAAATTGCAACCAAAAGAAAGGGGGAAAAAAATTTGTAGCTCGAATTATTTGAACAAATATTCTTCTTATTTGTATAAACACGATAATCAAAGTATTGCATACTTGTTTTCGCAAGGCGGTGTTTCAAGTGACATCTTATAAAAATAATGGTATACTTGTTAACAAAAGTATTAAGGATAAAACCACTTTAAAACAATTGAGACACAATAATCGTAAAAACAAATTGAACACAGTGTCTTTTTCTTTCTAGAAGAAATATATATTTTTTGAAAGCTATATCTTGTTTTGTGAAATACAACGATCGAAAATTCAACAAATATAATGTTTTATAAAACAATTTGAATAAGGTACCGTTCTTTTTCAAAAATAAGTATATATATTTTGAAACAAATAAAATTTTTTAGCAAAATAAATATAGCTAAACAAAGTTTGAGAAATATAAGAGATATATAAATATATCGTTGTTCAAAAACATCATATTTTGAAATATATCAGTTTTATAAGGGGTAGTCGAAATTCCATTTGGTTGTAGTACGAATTTGGAAAGAAATATAGCCTTGTAAAGTTAATAGGCTATAAGAAAAATGAAACTAGTTGAAATATTTAGAAGCAAAAGTCTTTGAAATGCCTTTGAAATATAGAATACATCTTGGTGTACGTGCTTATAAGAAAACATTTAATTACTTGCATACTAATAGTCCAATACTTCGTATAATTTTCTAATTTACCCCTTAGTGTCAGTGAAAAACCCACCTATCTATCGTTTCTTATAAATCGTTAACTTAAGTTGTTCAATCCTAGCATGTCACATTAAATATTGATCGACTTAGGGCATTCTAATCCACCATGCTTCTGCGCGCCACACGGATCCAATGTACTTCTTTATTTGGTTATTTCAGCCGCAAATTTTAACCTAGTTAAATTCCATGTGAAAAATAACCACTACTTGTTCATGCTTATCCTATATCAATTTCAGCCTACTAGATTCAAGTCAAGTAACTTGTCCTAGGAATCAACACCTAACCGAAGGTTTTATGATAATATATCATTCGACTAGACTTAATAGCCGTTATCACTTATTGCTATCAATCAATATCTCAAATAAGACTCTTTGACCTATTGGATGACTCTAAATTTGACAAGTTGATCATAACTATACTAAGCTCTACTGATTATAACACTAATAAATTCTTTCTTAGTAACTATTACGTTACTATGAATCACCTCTTAGGAACTACGATCCCGACTTAAACCTAACCGCGTCCTGACACTACAGCCCCAAGATAGGAACATGGGCCCTTTTTGTTTTATCCTAATGGTACCGGGTCTCATACCGTTGATACGATGGAACAGCTTTAGTAACCGTCGACCTATCTAAATTTATCTATCAATCAATTATACTGTTAACTTTGATTATGCTTTTCAAATATGAGTTGAAAGTGCCTGAAGCTATGAGCAATTTCCTCAGAGGCTCTTTTTTTTTTAAGTCCTAAAGGCCATATGTATTAAATTTCAAGTTTATTGTTTTAATAATTTTTTTTTTGTATCTTAAATTTCATAAAATTTATGAAAGATCTCTACCATAAACAAAATCACCTTCCTATCCGCCGCATTAGCGATAATCGTTGTCTCCTTATCATTATTTTGCTATAAGTCACTGCCATTCCAAGGCAACCAAAATTTCTTCGGATGAAATATTCTCTCTCCAAATTAACAACTGGCAGTGAAATATGATCTCTTCTAGCCATTGTCATCGTATGTCTCATCATTGGAAGCAACTTTAGCAGCCCTTAAAACACCCCTAATCCAACCACCGAGAAATACCGGTAGCAAGAAGAATTTATTTTTTAACATTCCTACAAAATTAGCTATCTCCGACTCTCCAAATTAAGCACAAGGCTTTAATTTGGCTATCTGACTTTCTTCTAGCTGGGTGTTTGCTATTCTTTTGGTCATAGTTGCACTTGCGGTAGGATGTTCTGGACAACATTATAATTTATGTAATTTAACTTAAGGCTACTGAAATCACGGCTAAGAGAATGTGCGAAGGGTTATGATCAAAATTTAAATAAGGCAAGTAAGTGAATTCGTATGGTATAACCTAGGTATACATATCCCTTAACCAATCATCATCTTAAGTTTAGAGTCATAACTTATTGCTAGGGTCGTTCTTAGTATATCATTTCTTAATTCTAAGATTATGCTTAGAATATAATCATCGCTTATGACTAAGATCAGTGCTTATGTTCAAATCATCACCTGAAGTTTAGCTCACTGCGTATGTCTAATATTACTTCTTATTTCCAAATCATACTTAGTATATAATCTGCGTTTATGACTAAAATCAATGCTTAAATCGAAGATCAACCCTTAATCAAGATAGTTGTGTATGTCTAAAATAGTGACTTACGGGTAGGGTCATCACTTAACCTCAAAGGTCACATCTTATTTATATTAACATGCTTATATGATCATTGCTTACAACCAAAAATTGGTACTTATGTCTAAGATCACTCTTAATCAAAATCGTCCCTTATGTCTAAGATCATGACTAAGGAGAGAAACCGTAACTTAATTTCTACGATCATAGCCTAATCCTATGCTTCCGCCGTAGATCTAGAGCCATGCTTTGATACCAACTGTAGCGCCCCGCTCCCGAACCCTAGCATCGGAAACGGTGCACCCGCCGTATCTCACTAAGGAGAATACAAGGCGTCGATACAAATCAACTACACGTCATCATAATAACGCAAATTGATGTCAGCGGAAGTCATTGCTAAAATCCTCGATAAAATGATCATCATCATTAATACAATGTCTAAGAATTTCTAATCAATACAATAGTCAAATGTATGTAACCACTAATCTCGAAAATACATAACCTCGAATATCGAAATAACTGTCTCATCCAATTCTCGAAAGTCTTTTATGAATATCCTTAGTTTCGAAACCTCTCGTCCCGATCTTCCACGGTATACCAACTCCTGTGTAAGCATTCCCTAATTTCTCATGCCTGCAAAACTGGTGAGTGGTGGTGTGAGCCAAAATCAACGGGCTCAGTAAGCAACCTACTTATACTTGTTATAGGAATCATACATGCAGAAGCAAATACAAATAACATTTACAATTAACATAGATGTCCTTAGTCCACAATAATTTCACTCGATTATCTTTAACAGTTAAGACTTCGAAACTAAATACAAAATAAATAACTCGTCAGCCCAAACTATCTTACCGTGATGCATGCTCTTCTTAAGTATGACATACACAACAAACAAATAATCACATAAACAAAGAAAAAAAAAACAATGTATACAAACGAAGTAGATAAGCCGCAGAAAGTAAGTCACTCCACATAATAATGCGCAACTTCATGATGCATGTCCTATTATGCATGTCACACGCAACGAAGTCATGTCACACGGAATGCCGATATCTCCACCATGCAATGCATGAACCCGGGTCCTAACTGAGTGGCTGTGGGTCGTACCCACCCACAGTCACCATCCTGAGTGTACTTGGCCCCGCCACCGTACACCATCCTGAGCGCCCGTGACCCGTACGTCACGACCCACCATCATGCAAATGCACGTGCCATGAATGCAAACAACACAATCGCCTGAGGCCCCTGGCCCATCCTCACCATTCTCCGGCACTCGAATCTAGGTTCAGTTATTTCTGGAATTTATTTCTAATTTTCTGATATTTATTTATATTTTCCTATAATCATTACTATTAATTAAGTTACATTTATATCATGTTCTGGGTCGAGGCCTGCCACCGCAACCGGCCCGTTGGCCAATCGGCCCGGCTCGACGGCCTGCCTGGCCCGACTCTCTTTTCTTTCATCTCACTTTCATTTTCATTCTCATTTTTGTTCTTCTCATCTTCATTTAACCTGGCGTATCCACACTCATACATACACACATTTCACATGTAAATACATATATCACATATGCACACAATTCACATATAGAGGAAATTCAATTACAGTTATGCAACAATAACACACTGATGCATGATAAACATAACGAGTATAAATAGACCACTTGCATTTGATGCATGGCAACATGACGAACACAAATAGACTATTTACCTCTGATGCATGACAGTATAACGAGCATAGATAGACCACTTACATCGTATTGAGTGCTTAACTTCTTCTCGTTCCATGCCTGAATCTAAACAATTATAGTAAAAAGATTAACACTTGAGAATACAACTGATATAATCCACTTCATATGATTTATTATTATTATTATTATTATTATTATTATTATTATTATTATTATTATTATTATTATTATTATTATTATTATTATTATTATTATTATTATTATTTTATATTGTATTGTTCATCCAACAAAAGTGTACAGCATGATCTTTTTTTTTTTTGCTAAATTTATCCACACAGCTTCGGAACCATTCTCAACCAACTTTGTTCGAGCCGTATATGTATATATATATTTAGCATCTTCAAACATTTTAGGCTTATTAAAATATAATTGGAAATGAATTGTATATATATTATAAAGTCCCAAAAAGTAACCAATACATAAAAATAACTCTATATTTTATATTTATCTAATTGTATGAACATCATTCTGCCCCTAAAAGTCCTGGAAACTTTTTTTTTATTACATACCCAAAATTGTTCGCCCGTGTATATAAGTGTATTATTCTAAAAATAATCAATGTATAATTGTGTGTATATACACACACACACATTCTAATATACTTAAAACATTAAGTGACCATACGGAATGATCTTGAAAATAACCATATGTGTGTGTGTATACAACGCCCCCACCAACGATTATCATACAAAAGAAACAAAACAAAAATTCAGAAAACAATGAGCCTATATATTTATATATATCTATATAACCCTTAAGAATAAAAGCAAATGTACATGTAGGCTTATCACTTCAAAATCGGTACTCACCCATTTAATTATTTTCATCTTACCGAAACTTCACACACTCACATGTTTATACCCTTAAATCATCATTCATTCAACCAAAATCTATACATAATTCACATAAAATAGACATAATAAAATGGTTTGGAAATTCCAAGTAGAGGAGAAAGGTACTTACCTTTTGAACTACAATTGACTTGGAATAGGTTGAGTCGAAGAATCTTTCTTTTCTCCTCTTAAACACTTTGGCTGCAAAGGTTAGGCAAGAGAGAAGGAAATTTTTTTTTCTTCTGTGTGGAATCTCTTCAGCAGCAAGGGAGTTTTTTTTTTCTTTTAAAAGGGAGGGAGGGGAACGTTATGGAATGTGAATGGGAGAGATTGTGGGGCTTGAATAGTGGAATTTAGGATAATGGAGTTAACCTCAACCCCCAGCACGTTTTCAGCCTCTCTCTCCTTTATTTTTTTTATTTTTTTTTATTTATTTTACATTTCAATTAAGTTATTTCACTTTATTTTCTTCACATGTTTCTTTTTGAAAATACACGTACATAACAGGATGATTAATAACACAAACTGGTCGGGACATGAACCTAATGTGTGCTAGCTACAGAAATAAGAAAAAGTTGACTTTGATTATAGACTTGCCTGCTTTGTGACTTAGACAATGTGAGAGATTTATTTTTTCCACTGAAGAACATAACTTCACAGTCATTTTAACGTCTTTGTCTACGATATTCTATTAGTTGATGCTTACGACAAAAGGGCTTCGAACTTTATACTTGTTGTTAATCCATGTTATTGAGCCAAAAAGATCTGCTTTTGCCGCAGACTTGATGAGATTGAAACTGACTTCATAGCTTAGCTTCTTGTTGATCTTTGTAAATTGCAACTTGTTTGGAATCACTTGAACATCCAATTCTGGAGGCCCCTCTATAACAACTGTGTAAGTAGATTCATCTTCCCCAACATTTGTCACATTTCTCGTCACTTTCTTGATTTCCTCATCTTTGAGGTCGGAAATAGATATTGATGGATAATTCATGTTGGATATTAGATCCTTACTTGAATCATTTCGACAAGAAAATTGGTCTGGGACGGACGCTGATATAAGTTTTATTTTGGATATATTATAGCCAATGTTGCATAGAAACTGGAGATACTCGACGATTTCAGTCTCGTAAACAAGCCCAGGTTGTAATGGACCCGATATGCTAACCTCTCCCGCACCAAAATCATAGGGAGTTGCTGGCTGCCCTGAACTTAATGTGATCGCAGCTTTCGTGTTATCTGTCTGAATTGCTGTGGTCATGATTGCTGATCGAATCGCCGAGGGACTCCAGTCTGGGCTCTGGGATTTAACTCTTGCAGCAATTCCAGAAACGTGAGGACAGGACATGGAAGTTCCGGAGAGTATGTTGAAGAGAGGTGTTTCCTCATTTTCGGTACCATTTCCAGGCCATGCAGCAAGAATGGCGACTCCTGGTGCTGCGATATCAGGCTGAAATACATTTGGAATGCAAACATTAAGCAACCATTTCTTTAGTTCTATCATCCATGTTGCCTTAGAGAAAAGTTTGTACCTTTATCATGTTTAGAGAGTTGATTATAGGCCCTCTTCCTGAGAAGTAAGCGATGGCTGGAGCAGGCTTGTATTTTGAAATAGTAACGGTTGGTAAAATAGTTGCCACAGGATTCCTTCAAAAGTTCCGAATTAGGACAAGAAAATGCTTATATGTTGTGATTGTGGATGTTGTGAGTTACCTTGTTGAATTGATGTAGGAAAGAATATCAGAGCCATCATTTGTGGTGACTGAGGCCAGTGCATTTGAACCAAAGATGGAAGGTACGACCGTTTCATCATCATCAATTAGTACTACTCCAATACCGCCTTGGCTTATTATTGTCTGAAGCTTTTCTCTTGGTGAATATTCCCCATCTTTATTCTCACAAACAAGTATTTTTCCCTTGACTTTGTTGTCATCTAACGATCCCGGATTGCAGTTTCTGAGGTCAGTCTATGTCAAACATAAGCCAAACAAAGTTTGAAAAATGGGGGAAGAAAGAAGCATTCACCTAGCTTCTCCATCTGCGTCTCCGCTTGAGTTGAATCTAGCTGAACTGCCATAGATTAGCGGGTATACCGGAGATTTTTGGAGATTTGCAAAATGAATTGCTCCGCCCTGAGAATCAAGCAGGCATGCCTTAAATCAATAAAGTACTACCAGGATAGCTGTTACTGGAAAAGTCGTCATCAGACCTCATTCGATATGGATTACCATTATGAAAATTTTCTTTTAAAGAAGAGTTTTGTTATTACCTTAATCACTTTGTTCCCACCACCCAAAACAACATCTGTCTCAAATTGCCGATCAATAGTGGTGGCAGCAACAGTAAGGATCCATGGAGCGACATTAACTACTGTTCTAGGAGTTGGACCATCATTCCCAGCAGAGCATACTACAATGATGCCTTTTTCAACCGCATGAAAAGATCCAATAGCAATAGGATCCGACGACAATTCTGGAGCGAAGCCAGCTGATGCTCCTAGTGACAGTGATAGCACATCAACCCCATCGCTTATCGCATCATCAAATGCCTTGAGAATGGCTGATCCAGGGCATCCAGCACGTGTACAAACACGGTACGTAGCAATTCTTGATCCCGGTGAGCCTCCTTTTGCGACACCCTGAGCAAGGCCGCGATAAGATGCCCCTTGAACTGGACTGCCCGCCGCAGTAGCTGCAACATGAGTACCATGGCCCAAACTGTCCCTCGGTGAACCAGTTGAAGGTTGAGACTGAGGATTATCGTAGTACCTTGCTCCAATCAATTTCCTGATTGAAATCGTGGGATAAATTGTCATATTCATATTTAATTTTAGTTTCAGGTAGACAAATATTTCTCCTGCTCCTGAAATTCTTTTGCATTATATGTGTAGGCTGTCAGGTGTGCTAAATCAAGCAATGTAGTGGAATATTTGAAGGATTGAAGAGATTAACTGTAGAAAGCAACGTTTTTTTTTTAAGAATCCATTTAAGAGACGATACCTGTTACAGGAGGAGGAAGGAAAAACAGGGCCCGTCATGCAAGTTCCTTTCCACCTAGAAGGAATGGGTCCAAATCCATTGTCACTGAAGCTCTTCGATTCAGGCCAAATCCCTGCATTAGAACTTAATCTCAGAAACTTACACAAACAACCAGTAAATATATTTTGAAAGCTCTGTTCAAGGGCCCTTTTTTAGCTACTGGCAAGAGAACTTTTGGAGCGTCAAGTCACCATAGGATCATGTACATGATGCAATGATCCTAAGGCGAACCTATTGTAAGAAATATGCTGTATTCAGCTACCTGTGTCCAAGATGCCAATTATGGTATCTGCTCCGGAGGAGGAGGAATCTGATCCTGGATTGTCATCTATTTCTTCATCAGTTTGATACTTCAAGAAATCCCAGGAACGTGTTGTGTGCAGGTTTAAAATTGGATCAGGAAAAACTGAAACAACTCCAGGTTGTCGAGCAATTGATTGAGCTTCTGCTGCAGATAAACGAGCCGCAAATCCAGTAAAACCTTTGCTGTAGTTGTGTATCACTGCATTTCTCTCCCTGAAGTATTCGAGCATAGAAGCAAATTTGTGATCTCAAACAGTCCAGAAGCAAAATAAAGACATAAAAAATGAAAGCAGCGCAAAAACTGATCGCTTCACTCTGTGTGTGTTTGATCTTTCCTTTTTTTTTTTTTTTTTTTTT
>AP025065.1:7268076-7305648 GCA_036186865.1 Eustoma russellianum | reverse complement strand
TGTTTGATCTTTCCTTTTTTTTTTTTTTTGTTATTTAATCCTGTCTTCCTGTTGCTTTGTCAAAGACTAATATACTTACATAAGTTCAGAGTTCGCATGAAGCAAGTCGAGATCTTCTGTACTAGTAGATATTATATATGGTACTTTAGATGACTCAAAGACGGTTGCTTTAGGCCTAGTTGTTAAGAGAAGGAAAAGAATCTACTTGTTTTAGGCCTTTGATATGAAACCCCTTGTCTTAAAGTGAAAGTGCTACTTTATTTTCGGCATATAGCTTATGAACACTGCCTGACCTGGACACAGGCAAGAGACATATTTCAAGTCTTATGTGAACGACTCAAGAATCGTCACATGAAAATTAAGATAGTTCCATATAAATATAGAATACGGATCATGAAGGTTTCCCATGACTTATCGAATGTCCCATCCCATACTTAAACGTTACCTAAGTTCCTTCTTGATGTAAATCAGAAATAGTACTATTTAAAAAACCTCAATAGTGAAATGACATGATATGTTTGCAACCATGCAACATTTGCATTGACGAGCGCTTTTCCCTATAGTGGCATATTGTTTGGAGTTCTGAACAGCGTATAAATGAAAGACTAATGAGCACTCATCTCGTCTTGGTTATCATTTTTCCAACCTTAATTCCAAAGAGCTGAGGAGCTGATTGTGGTCATCTTTTGGGGCACCACTAGATGTTTTAGCAGCACCCATGTAAACAATGTAGATGCCATCACTTGGGACTTGAGCCTTCTTAGCTTGAGTTTCAAACGAGAGGAGGAGGAAGAAAGAGAAGAAGAAAATTGAGTGGCAGTTCATTGCTCTGCAAAATACTTGGCTAATTGGTCGAGCTGCCAAACCCCTCTTAATAAGAGATGCAATCTGGAAAAAACTTTGGCCTAAACTCAGCATGGGAACTGAGAGAGTTGGTGCATTCTTGCGTGTGCGCACTGAAAAACCTTATCAAACAGCTGCCTTCTTTAGTATCCACTCATAGTGCCATTTTACCCGTCCAAAAACTCCACCAGAAATGCTTGTGGCAATGGAGCTAAGTGGCAGTAACAGGTACCAGAGCAACGTTATCATTTTGCTCTCCCCATTTTACACGCGCACATCTATATGTTGTGCAATTAATAGTTTATGTAATTATACACAAATTTATAATTAATCATCGAACAATTATTAATTATTGTAGTAATAATTCATGGATGGGGGGACATGCAAAGGATATAATATATGCAATTATGTGTGTATATGTGTGTGTTTGCATGTGTTTATTCCTTCGTTTGTGTATATTCTTCTGTTACATTATAAAAATGATAACTTTTACCAGTGAACACATTTAACCATTGTTAGGATTAACCCAAGTTTAGGAATATGGATTACAATAGGTTTTAAGTATTTGATTTCGGATATGGCTTTTATCATTATCTCATCTTGAACAGGGTTTCTAGTTGTAGTCTATGTTCATCTCCTTGTTGAATTTTTCTATAAATACAAGCATATAGGCCGGCTATATGTGTGTGGTTTTTGAGCCGGCCAAGAGAGCTTTTCTACAAGAAATTTCGTGTTCTTTCTATTGTGTTTTTGCTTTGTCGTTCATTTATTCCTGGTATGTGTTCCACTCTCATTTGTTATTATTTTTTTATGGGAAGTGATTTGTGACAATCGAACGGTGTATTTTTTGACAAGACTGGATTTAAAACCATCACGATACAACAATGAGTACAACGTAATAAAGCCACTATTCGATGGTTAAATAGAGAGATTGAGGTAGTAATATATTGTCAAGAATTGATCGTATCTAAACAGCAGTATCTAGATGTGTATGACATTGTAATACATTATACTATGTACCAGAATCTCGGTGCCTAGTAAATCTAAGTTTGAATGTTGTTGAAAAGTGAAACTTATATTTACTATACTCTAATGTCACATTACAGTATTACGATATCATATACATTGAATCGTGATGTAATGCAAGAAAAAGTGACAAGTTTGACAATTACAAGACACGTTTTATGTTGTAAGGGTATTCTTGTATTTGTTAAAAAGATGGGATGGAAAACAAATTTGTTAAAAAAGATGGGACGGAAAACAAAATTTATCCAAATTATGGACCAATCAACCTTGTGTGTGTTTGTAGTTGTAGTTATACTTATACATCTTGTCTCACATTTTTGCTCAGTATTTGTACTTTCAATTACAAGGATAAAAACGTCGACGTTTGTACAATTGTTCTAATTCGTGAGGGAAGAAAATTTTCCAATTGAAGACCAAAAGAAACTTTCCATTAATAAAACATAACAGGAAAAAAGAATGATATGTGATACATGGCTGTTACCTTTGTTGCCAAGTACAAATGTTGATACACACGACCGCACGAACAAATCATGAAACTTGAAAAATACAAAGCTGGACCAGTTAAAAAAATATGAAAAAATGATAAATAATCTGAAGATAAAGCCGGTACTCTCAATGACACCCAACTCACTTACCGACTCGGATGACGACATAATTTAATCAATTAACAACTCTGCAATTCTTTCTAACCTCTTGCCCACCCCCACTTATGCTACTCATCTTAATCATAGATTGTGCAAATGCTCCAAAGAATGCCTGTTGGGAGCTGGCGTACTTTGTAATCAGCGCCTTGGTTCTTGAATTGGTCAATAGAACTTGATCTGAAGTGAAAAGACTCTTGCCTTGCAGAAGGGATTGATAATACGAGTTGTCGAAGGTGGTTGGAGAAGAATCTAAGGTGGCTCCTGCGTTCTTGGCCGTGTTAATTGCGGGGCAAGTTTTCCTTAGGTTGGCTGCGAATGATGTCTGCAGGGTTGGATCTATATCATTGGTTTTGTCGAATTTGTGGATCCTGTTCTGGAAGGATGAACAATGAGCGAACCCAAGGGTGTGCCCTCCTGCAATATCATATACAATCAACGTCCTGTAATACTACATATAAATATGATATACGTGCAACACAATTTTATTGTGAAATGATAGTACGAAAAGACAAAACTCATGGTATGGTGTTCAAATCCTTGCTGAAATGGAATACACATGTATGCAGAATGTGTGAATCAATGAATTCAAGAAATTGAAACTACTGCCCATAGATCTGATAGTCATCAACCGAAATCATATTCAAAACATAAATTCTTTTAGACTTTTCAATATCATACTTAAAAAATCATAACAGACTTATATTTTTTGAAACGGAGGTAGTACTAATCTGTACTTAAATCATGCTACTTTAAATTCAGAACGAGCATGAATACACATATCATATCATCACATCATTATTAGTCTCCGAGACTATTCTAATAGTTATGTATCTGATTTGATAGGAGGAAGGATATGGTCAAGAAAAATTGAATATGATGGGTTGAAACACCAAGACGAGTACATAAAGGAATCAGACCGACCCCTTTGGAGTTAATACATGCGCAGTGTTGGTCAAGTGTATGATATGTTATGAAAATTGACTAACAAAGTGTTTCTTCTGGAGAAGTGAAGGACTGTCCAGAGAACAAGGGTGAGGAAATTTACCTGATAGTGCGACTAAATCATCATCGGAGAGGCCTCTCTGGGAGAAGCTTTGATGTAACTGCGAAAAATTGAAGGTGGGCGCTGGTAGTTGTCGAGTTTCTGTTGCCTTTGAAACTCTTCCATCTGTTCTTCCCTTGGGCACTTGCCAAGTTGGACCTCCAGACTAATAATACATTACCAACAATTTGAGTGTTATGCATTAAAAATTGTACGCAGACACATTAACGATGCTCAAGATGCTACGTAAATTATTTATATCATGAAGGACTGACGCTGTTCTGACACTTACAAGTGCAACTGCATCTCTTGCAGCCAAAGCCACGATGTCGGCGCAAGAAACAACGCCAGGGCATGCATTCTCGAGTGCACTTTTGGCTTCATCAATAACATAAAATGCGTGCAACGAGATGTTGGGAGGACCAGATTTTTCAGCTTGGTTATTGGCAGTAGAATTTAGCAGCACAGAAGCATCACAACCCTATTACAAATTAAACAAGGCCACATATGTAAATAATGGTATAACAGCGAAAATCATGGAAGCATGGAAGAACAATTATAAACAATTCACTGACTCTGATAAAGCAGTCATGGAAATGCATCCTTAGTAGTGCTGCAGGAACTGTATTGTCGTTCTGCATGGCTTTCTTGACAACATTTGTGACGATTGAATCTGTGTTGGGGCATGTTTTAGCATAGTAATTTGTACTCAGAGCATCAAGAAGAAGAGGTGACACTGTTGACAAAATTAAAACACTAACTAATGGAAGAAAGCTCGATGCCATTTGTGAATATTAACCTTTGAACTAAGGCTCGAAGTGGTTTGTCTATGAGTGATGAAGCCAAGGATCATAAGCTCTGCTATTTATAAGCTAAAAAGTCGCCCAAATGATACATCTAACCTTCGTCTAGATTAACCAATTCAGCAAAAAAAACAATTTTTTTTGAAGACCCCACCATAGTACCTAAGCCGCTGGCAGGATATTATTTTGAAATCTGATTGATCAATATGTAAAAAAATATTTCAGCTGGGAGGATATTGTTTTGAAATCTGATTGATTAATATGTAAAGTATATTTCTTATTATGTGTTGCAGTAGTCATTTGGAAGGAGAGGAGTCTTGGCCACTAAAGGCTGCCTGAAGCGCCATGTTGCAGCGAATATCTACCCTCAAAATTCTCCCTCTTTTAGTACCAACCAATGCAGGAGTTAGACAAGTTATCCATTCCAAACCTAGACAACTTAATTACTTTTGAAGAAAACCTCCACACGTCTAGCTATGATGCCTTCCACACACACATATACACACACTTGCGTGTTGACTTCTTAAAGACTTACTCCAAAATCTGATACATCTGATAGACTTATAAGAACATGCATCAATAAAATAACAAGATGATAGTGACCATAATTAGTACACCTTTATAAGTAATGATATATCTGACCAATTATTCCGTTAATCTATGCAATGGTGGTGGAAATACTTACAGATATCAATCATGTTACGGTATATATCAATGGATGAAATTAAAAATATAATAAACTTTATAGTGATCAATAAATAACTACTATGCATCTTAACAGTACTTATTAAATCATAAATTATGTTTAAGAGAGAACCTGGTGGAAATGATAATAATGACTTATTGCTAATCAGCTACGTAAAAGTTCTCCTTATTCTCACCCAAAAAGTAAGCTTTTTATATATGGGTACATCTGTTTTAGAAGTTAGAACTACTTCCTCGCTTGAACGTGCTCATGTAATGTTCTTTTTTTGGATTTATTATAGTATTCGGATTGCACTAATTTGTCTAAATCCCTTCATTGGTACAAACTTGTAGATAGACAAAGAGAACAGGACAAAAACCATGCATTAAAAACGATTACCTTTATCTCTTGAACGATTGATAGTGCCGTTAGTAAGTTCGATTTGGTAAACAAGAATCAATTTGTGGCAGAGAGTTGCATTCATGTAATTTAGAAACGAATACAACATGCCGTGCGAATCTTACTTCTTAGGTTGCTCACTTGCTTGCTCAATTCTTCAACTTTGCTAAAAGAAAGTCTCAATTAGAAAAATTAAAAAATGTAATGCATCCGATTAGTCAAATTTTAACCTGCAATGTATCTATATGACTTGAAAACTTATTATATTGAACTTTTTCTTCATTACCACCAATCTTGTTTTGTGTTTTTTTTCACTCTTGCTAACAACCCTATAATAAGTTGGTCTCTCACCTTCATATCGCATAAAAGCGAAGCATGATAACTACCTTGGAAAGAGCATTCAACTTGTTAGTTAAAAGAAAAATGATTTAGTTAATTTTGTCTTAAAAAAAGAAAAACCATTTAGTTTATAACTGAAGTTCTTTGAGCTTTGACTTAAAATTGCGGACTCGTGTGATCTAATCCTTTGACTTGGAAAAGTTATTCCACTAGATTGAGGAGATCTGGTAGAGCAGGTCCAGCGAACGAAGTAGTAGATCACTTGCCTCTCTTCCGCAATGTTCCAAAGTCGTTAATAACTTTTTTCATCTATTATTATTATTATTATTTTTATCACAATTTCTTAGAGAAGGATGATACGATAGATCACAATTTAATGTTCTCTACCCTAGGAATGACCACAAACTTGGCCGAGACTCAGCCCATGATACCCATCAATAGTAAAGAGCACACTTGGATACGCTGCATAATTGTTACAGATCATACATAATTGTTTACCGTTATACCCACTCACGATTTAGTATAAAATGTGTTCGACAAAATACAAATACAATATATATCTTACATACAGTCACCGGTATCATATCGTCTTCTACTTCTTGGTCTCTGAACAGGTATAATAAGTCTGGATAGACATAGTTCTTCTGGCCGTTGCAGCTATGACTGTGAATGTGGTAGCGGTAGCGGCATGTCGGTCTCCTAAGATGGTACATGTATTTGCATCTTTGTCCGCGACAAGTCTATCTCCAAATCTCTGACATACTGTAAGAGTGATGGATCATCAAAGCCGAGAACGTCCATGCCAAGCATGTCCTCCTGATCGTCCCGACCAAATGCATGCCTGCCGTCAACGGCTGGTGTTCAAAAGGATGTATCCGCATGTACTGATGTTCCAGTGTACACATGTCCCGACATATGTCTGTGCATGTGCCTTGGATGATGCTCATGTATGTGCATATGCCGACGACGGACCCTCCGGATGAGACGCTTAAAAAATCTCCCTTTACAATACTGTCTAGCTGATCCAGCGCCGCATCCATTGTGTGCCAGAAAACCTTTACAAAGATGCGGTTACTGTAGCGCCCCGCTCCCGAGCCCTAACATCGGGAACAGTGCACCCGCCGTATCTCACTAAGGAGAATACAAAGCGTTGAATCAATCTCTTACTTGTCAAAGATGACGTAGAAATTTTTTTCGCGGAAACATAAACCATAGCATATATTAAACTTCAATAATCGTCATTACATTGCTAAATAAAACTCTGGAAATAAAATAGTAAAGTAGTGTGTGGAAATCCTCAAAATATAAATAAGAACAAAACAGCTGCAGCGTCCCCTCATATCCTAGCCGCAGCTCTCAACCAGCCCACTCTGCTATGTCCGTCCCGTCCTCAATGAAGATATGCTCGTAGTCCTCATCCGGCTCATCTGGGAAGTAGGGGTGAGTGACAGAAATCACCCAGTAGATGCCCGCCTCAAACAAATACAAAACGTATATACCGAAACGATATAGCCACATAGCACATAAACATGATATAACACATAGCACATAACATGATATAACACATAGCACATAAACATGATATAACACATAGCACATAAATATAAGATAACTTGCATAAGATAAAGTAAATGCGGTAAGTAAAGCACTCCACATAAAAATGCGCAAGTACGTGATGCATGCTCAATTAACGTGTCACACGCTACAAGAATCATGTCATGCAATATGCCCTAGACCTATATGCAATGCATGATCCCCGGATTGACTGGATGCCTGTAGCCCGTGCACTACAATCCACCCTTGCGGATGCCCGTGGCCCGTACACCACGATCCACCCCAACCGATGCCCGTGGTCCGTGCACCACGATCCACCATTACCAAGTATCCATGGCCCGTACACCATGATCCATCATAATCACATACTCATGGCCCGTACACCATGGTCCACTCCACTCGAGCGTCTGAGACCCGTACATCTCAGCCCACTCCCAATGCAATGCACGTGCCATGAATGCAACAACAAAATCGCCTGGGGCCCGTACGCCCATCCTCACCAACTCCGGCACTCAACACTAATCGTCTGGGGCCCGTACGCCCATCCTCACCATCTCCGGCACTCAATATTTGGCTTCATAAAATTTACGAATATTGGAAAGTAGTTATTTAGCATTCCTTTTATTTTTACTTAGCTTGTATTAATTTTCTAGAATTTTCTACTAATTTTCCCTTATTTAATTCCATTTATTACTAATTATTTTTAATTACTTACATTTCTTAAAATTCAGAAATTAAGTGGGAATAATTTAATTTTAAACTTTTATATTTTCTGGAATTTATTTAGAATTTTCTGATAATTAAATATATTTTTCTGGAATTTTAAACTAATTTTAATTAATTATTTATTATTTATTCATTTCAGAAATTAATTTCTAGATTTTTTTTTTATTTTTCGGCTTGGGCCGGCCTGCTACCTGGTCCGGTCCGCTGGCCATCCGGTCCGGTCCGGCAGCCTGGCCGGTCCAACAGTATTTTCTTTTTTTTTATTTTTTTTCTATTTCCTTCTAACCTCCATAAAATCTTCGTTTTAACTCCGATTGACCTCAAACCAGCTGCGTTGGACTCGTTATAACGAGACAAAACTTTTGGGAGTAGACACGTCATCACGTGTCCGGACGCGCCGTCAGGGGCCGCGCGTGGGCCCCACGCGCCACCCCCTGAAATGCGTCCGTCAGACCCGTTTTTTCGACTTTCAACCCAATCCCAACCTATTCCGGGCTAGATGAACTTATTCTAAGGTCAAAACGCAATTTTAAACTTCACTAAGTATGTAAATTCCAAATCTTTCGAGTTAATTCAAGGGTATTCCCACCCCAATCCAATCCTATCACCAAAATCATATACATACAAGTACATAGCAGCAATAAACAATTACCTCATGTTATTCCAAATATAAACAAATACAATTCTATAATTTAAACAATTAAAAACAAAGAAACCACATAAAATATATCATCAAAGCATGCATGGATCGTACCCATTTGAGGGGGAAGAGGCACCTACCTCGATTGACGATAGCACCAATAGATTCGACGGACTAAAACTTGGGTTCGGGGCCTCGCTTTCCTTCTTCTTCTCTCTTTTTCTCTCTTCTCTTTTTTTTTCTCCCTAAACGTGCGTGTGTATGTGTGGCGGCTGTTTTTTTTGTAGTATTATGCGTGTATGTGTATATATGGTGGGAGAGTTAGGGTAGATTTTAGGTTTTTCCTATTTGATTTTGGTTTAGGTTTCCTAATGTAACTCTAATAACTATCTAGTTTATACTTATCTTTATTATTATTATTACTTTTTATTTATTACTTACTTTTTTTGTATTATTAATATATTCACATACATTTTGTCGGTTATAACAGTTACTAAGCCATCATTCTACACAGGGCATATCAAGCATCGTTTGCAGCTGCTTCCCAACGCGTGTAGGACAAAAGATGGCAAATCGCTCCTATATCCAGAACTGCAAAAAAATGTACTGGCCCGACAATTTGTTGTAGTTAATGATTGAACATGTTGTATGGTTATATTATAAATATTTGATCTTTCAATTTGTTGTATTGCATTACGATTTTGGAAAAAGTTTTGAAACGTCCTTTCGTATGGTTAAGTCTCAAGGACATTGAACGCTCGACTAAAATCACCCAAAGGCTGACGGTCGGTCAACAAAGACTAAAGAGTAGAATTCTCTAAAAGGTCCAAAGAGAACATCAGGTTTACAGGTCTGGTTCGGATTAAAGTAGGTTGTGACAATGAGAGTATTTTTTGGATAATTTTTGATACAGTCTCGTATTATTTGGATCCTTAATAACAATAACAACAAGCATACTCAGTATATCCCAATTACAACAATAGTTGTCGTTTATTTTGATCATTAATAAATCCTCTAAGTAATTTTTTTGTACTGTGCAAACCAAACAGAATATTGATCTTGATTTATGTCAAATCTCAAACCTGAGTGGTTGTAGGTTTCTTTTGATTGAATTGAACCATCACAGTTTTTATTGGTCAGCCCACAAGCCTATAGTTACTGGTTTCTTTCTTTTCCCCTCTAGTTGCTTCTTTTTTTTCAATGCAAGGTTTCAGTTTCTTTCTTTTTTTGTAATCATTTGAAAATAATTGTTTTTCTGTTGGAATTTTTAAGGTTACTATTTCCTTGGTTCTGCTTATTGTTTTATCCAAAATAGTTGTAGTATTTATTAAAAATAGATTCTTCTTAGAAAGATCGTCCTCAATTGATTAAAATTGATTGTACATGGAGAAAAGTGAAATTGCTTTAAGCATAACAATAATCGAAAAGAATGATTGTTTAAATGTGTTTCTGCCATGTGCTGTACCAATTGTTTAATTCCCGATTGTATTGCTAAGTTGAAATATTCACGAGGACATGTAGAAATGTTAGCTCCAATAGTTGAAGTTACCGTTTTAACTGTTGTACTTGTGTGACATCAGCTAGATGACACACCATCAACTAGCCGTTAGTTGTGCTGATCAGTTGTGTGTATATATACAATGTAAAGATAGAAGATTAGTAGGCTGGAAACTTGTTTCCAAGGAACATATCTTGTAAACTCTCTAAACTACTGAATAAAAGAATTCTGTCTTCATATGCTGTGTTTCTACAATATACTTCAACATTTCTATATGGTATCAGAGATTAGGACTCAAAAGAAAGAACAAACTGTTGTTTGTACCACTCAAACAGGGGCAAACGATTCCCAGTACTGTTCAGAAAACAAACCAACCAGTTGAAGCCTCAAGTTGAAGCCTCAAGAGCGTACTCCAGGAAGATCATTTGTTGTTACCATAATATTGTGAACGGAAGTAGCAAAATCAACATCATATTGGGTTCAAGGTCTGCTGAACTCCATTTCCGCAGAACGAAGGCAAGTAAGGAAGAAAGCCAACTTGTCTTCACTAAGGGTTGTACTGACAATTTACCCAAGAAGAAAAAAAATATGCTATAAAACTGGGGGCATTTTTGGCAAGTTTGTACACCCTCAGAAGTAAACCTTCGATTACGTTGATCTCCACGTGTTTTTCTGCATGCACATTATCTGTCAAATATTTGCCAACTGTATAAAGAAGGAAAATAAAAAAAAAATAACATAAAAACAGAAGCGGGGGAAAATTTTTGGCCAGCTGTGTCTCGATTTTTCAACCCACTACTTTTGCTAAAACAAATACAATATATTTTCCCTTCCGTCAGCGTTAACATCAAAAGCTCCGCCACATTTATTGCTATTCCTTCTTTCATCTCAAACTTCACATCTTAGAAATTTCATAGCATCTCTTTCCCTCTGTGTCAAACACAGAAACGAGATCTTCAAATCTTCTGCAGTTCGATTTGCATCCAGCATTTAATACCTTACATCAGTTTATACAACACAATCCCTTGATATCTCTTCTGTACAATCTTCTTTCACTGCTTTTCCTGATTGTTCGGTGGTCTTTGTCCGTCGGTCAGTATTGTACATAGGTCTACTAAACTCATCTCTTGACAATCTTCATTTGAACCTTTCATCCTCTTCTGTCTCGTGTGATTAAACCAGCCACAACTCATCTTCATGGCTGAACCTGGCAGTGAAGCTTCCTCTACTACTGCAGGAGATAAGACTGGTGGAGTCCCAGGAGCAACAGGATCTGGACATGCAGGGACTGTTTTGGACTCAACACCAGTCACCATAACAAATCAAAAACTGCATGGTAATAACTTCCTACCATGGAGTAGATCTGTAGAGTTATTCATCACAGGCAGAGGGAAGAAGGAGTATCTCTCCGAAAAAATGACTATTCCGCCAGAAACTGATGAGAAGTTCCCTACTTGGGAAGCAGAGAACTCAATGATCATGTCATGGCTTCTGGGATCCATGATACCAGAGGTTAGCAACACCTTCATGCTATACCCTACTGCTGCTGCTATCTGGAAAGCAACGAAGGAGATGTTCTCAAAAAGAGAGAATATGTCTGAACTGTATGAGTTAGAGACTCAGCTTCGGGAAATTAAACAAGGAGACCAGAGTGTAAGCAAGTATTTTAGTTCTTTATCAGCTCTTTGGCAGCAAATTGATGCTCTAGAAGACTACCAGTGGGGTTGCATTGCAGATGCGCAGCTCTACAGGACGGTCAAAGAAACAAGAAGGTTGTTTGGTTTCTTATCTGGTCTCCACAAGGACCTTGATGCTGTCAGGGGGAGGATCCTTGGCACAAAACCTCTACCTCCCATGAACTCTGCGTTCTCTGATGTTAGACAGGAAGAAAGCAGGCTCAAGGTTATGATGGGACCTTCCCTGGTTTCATCAGAATCCTCTGCCTTAGTAACTCAAGAAGTTGAAAAAGAAAAATCGGTGGGCTTGATGACTAGAAAATCTGGAGCCAAGGATGGCCGCAGCTTTGGAAAAAAGTACTGCAAATTTTGTCACAGGGACGGTCATGTAATAGAGGAGTGTTATAGGAGGCCGGGATCAAATGTAAAGCCACCAGCTTGGTTTAAACCAAGCAACTTTAAACCAAGCACCTCAGGAAAGTCTGATGTCAGTCAGTCTTGGAGGTCTGAATCTGATTCATGGAGGTCTTCTAGGGTGGCTGTTGCAGATTGTGAGACAAAGGAGACACCTATCTTTACACAAGCTCACCTAGATGCCGTTCTTAGGGTGCTGGACAGCCAGAGATCTCAAACCCAAGGGAGTCAGATGAGGGCTTCAATGGCTACTACAGGTATAGGTGGTAAGTCTCTAAACTGGATCATTGACTCCGGTGCAACAAATCACATGACATTTAGTAAGAGTTTGATGAGCTCATTTAATTCTTTCACTCACAAAAGAAGAGTCACAATTGCTAATGGAGACAGTTTAGAAATTTTAGGATATGGAGATATTCAGTTATCTGACAAACTCACTCTGAAACAGGTGTTATATGTACCTAGGCTAGATTGTAGTCTAATTTCTGTTAAAAGGTTGATGCTAGATAATAGTTGCTGGGTCATCTTCTCACCCTCTACATGCTACTTTCTTCCTTCTTCCTCTCCTTGCTTCCAGGAGCAAGCATTGAAGAAGGAGATTATCAAGGGGATGATTGGCAATGCTAGTCATCATGAAGGCCTTTTTTTGTTGGAAAAGACCACACCAGGCTGTGAGGGGGTGAAGAATGCACCCCGGATGTTTTGAAGCCCATTCTAGTATTTATTCTTCTGTGGACAAATTGTGTGTTCCTAGAATAGATAACTGTTACTCTAGAATGGATAATATTATGTTATGGCACAAGAGGTTGGGTCACCCCAACTTCCTGTATCTGAAAAGATACAAACCTGATCTGTTTAATGAAGTTCCTTTTGATCAGCTTAAGTGTGAAACCTGTATCTTTGGAAAACAAACAAGGGCTCAATATCCAGCAAAAGGATATAAAGAGAGCAAACCATTTAACCTTGTACACTCTGATATATGGGGTCCTTCCAGGGTCTTGAATGTTAATGGGTGTAGATGGTTTGTAGTTTTTGTGGATGACCATACCAGGGTCACTTGGACTTACCTAATGAAACAAAAATCTGATTTACCTCATATCTTTAAGACCTTTGTTTATCTCATCCAGAATCAGTTTGGTATAACTATTAAAACCTTTAGGTCTGATAATGGCAGTGAATATTTAGACAAGGAAGTGAGATGTTTCCTCTCTGAACAGGGGATACACCATCAGACGTCCAACGTCTATACCCCTCAGCAGAATGGTATTGCTGAGAGGAAGCATAGACATATACTAGAAGTTGCTAGATCTTTAATGTTCTCTATGCAAGTACCAAAATACTTGTGGGGGGAAGCTGTACTCACTGCTACCTATTTAATTAACAGGATGCCTTCAAGGGTTCTAGATTTTATAAGCCCAAGGAAAAGACTGTTAGATTTATTTCCTCACTGTTTATTACTCTCTGAACTTCCTCTAAAGGTTTTTGGATGTACTGCATATGTCTTCCTTCAATCTCATGTTCGCAGCAAATTAGATCATAAGTCAATAAAGTGTGTTTTCTTGGGATATTCAGGCTCCCAAAAGGGGTATAAATGCTTTTGCCCTCAAACTAGGAAAATGTATACTACACTGGATGTATTTTTTGATGAACAGTCTTCCTATTTTTGCTCTAAGCCTATTTCCAGTGATGATAACAGTTTACAGGAAGGCTTCTGGAGCATCATTGATGTCTCTACTGTTGAGAGTACTGCAGGAAACATCCATGACCAACAGGCACACATCCCAGTCAGTGATCAGGAGAAACATAATGAAGGGCAAAGAAGAGATCAAGGTGCTGGCCAACTAAGACAAGAACAGCTGCCACCAATACTACAGGTATACTCCAGGAGGAAACCAACTTCCCTTCCTGAACCATCCAATACAGGTATGATGACTGGACCACATTCTGAAACTGAAACATATTCTAGCTCACCTGAGCCTAATCAGTCTTCACTTGATCTGCCTATTGCAGTAAGAAAGGGTACACGTGAATGTTTAAAATATCACAAGTTTCTAGGAAATAAAGGTCTTTGTACTGTTTATCCCCTATGTAATGTCATGTCGTATGAAAAACTGAATCCTAAGTTCAAATTGTTTACAGCAAGTCTTGACTCCAAATCAATTCCAGATTCCATTGGGGAAGCTCTCAGCCAGGAAAAGTGGAAACAGGCTGTTCAAGATGAGATGGATGCTCTTGTTAAAAACCATACCTGGGAGTTAGTTACTGCTCCTAAAAACATCACTCCCGTAGGATGTAAATGGGTTTTTTCCTTAAAATACAACTCTGATGGTACTGTGAATAGGCATAAAGCTAGGTTAGTTGCTAAAGGTTTCACCCAATCCTATGGAATTGACTATTTAGAAACCTTTGCCCCGGTTGCCAAGTTAAATACAATTAGACTTATATTTTCTGTGGCTGTCAATCTTGACTGGACATTGACACAATTGGATATCAAAAATGCATTCTTAAATGGTGAACTTAAAGAACAAGTTTTCATGACCATCCCACCTGGTTTTGAAAATGAGAAAACTTTAGGAAAAATCTGTAAGCTGAAACGTTCAATCTATGGCTTAAAGCAATCTCCTAGAGCCTGGTTTAGTAAGTTTACTGAAGTGCTTTGCTTATACGGGTTCAAACAGGCTCAAAGTGACCATACCTTGTTCGTTCATAACTCTGGTAGCATTGTTACTGTTCTTATTGTATACGTAGATGACATCATCTTGACTGGTAACTGTTCTAAGAGTATTGCTAATGTAAAGAAATATCTTGCTACTGAGTTTGAGGTCAAAGACTTGGGACCCTTGAGATATTTCTTGGGCATGGAGGTTGGCAGAAGCTCAGCAGGTATGATTATATCTCAACGCAAATATATATTGGATCTCTTACAGGAGACTGGGATGCTGGGTTGTAAACCAGCCTCTACTCCCTTGGAGCCTGTTTCCTCTTCAAAGTCTAATATGATAACTAACAGTGGCCAGGTACTATCTGATATACACTCTTATCAAAAATTAGTTGGTAAATTGATTTACCTATCACATACGCGTCCAGACATATGTTATTCTGTTAGCTTTGTGAGTCAGTTCATGCATTCCCCCACTACTGTACATCTTCAAGCAGCGTTGAGAATTCTAAGATATCTTAAATGTGCTCCGGGTCAGGGCTTATTTTTTAAAAAAACCAATTGTAGGGATCTTCATGTCTTCACGGATGCTGACTGGGGAGGACCAAAGGGTGGTGACATGAGATCAACATCAGGATATTGTGCATTTCTTTGGGGAAATCTTGTAACATGGAGAAGTAAAAAACAATCTGTGGTGGCACGTAGCAGCGCTGAAGCTGAGCTAAGGGCATTAGCCTTGGGTGTGTGTGAAGGATTATGGATAAAGAGAGTCTTAAGAGATTTACATCTTGACAACACAGACTTACAGATTAAAGTGTTCTGTGACAATGTTTCTGCAATTCATATGGCCGAGAATCCCATTCATCATGACAAGACGAAACACGTGGAGATTGATAGGCACTTTATCAGGGAAAAGTTAGAGAATAAGTCTTTAATTTTGCAGTATATTCCCTCATCTGAACAGGTTGCAGACATGCTTACTAAATCCGTTTCTCCTGGCTTATTTCATAAACTATTATCCAAGCTTGGATGTAAAAATATATATGCCAAGCTTGAGGGGGAGTGTAGAAATGTTAGCTCCAATAGTTGAAGTTACCGTTTTAACTGTTGTACTTGTGTGACATCAGCTAGATGACACACCATCAACTAGCCGTTAGTTGTGCTGATCAGTTGTGTGTATATATACAATGTAAAGATAGAAGATTAGTAGGCTGGAAACTTGTTTCCAAGGAACATATCTTGTAAACTCTCTAAACTACTGAATAAAAGAATTCTGTCTTCATATGCTGTGTTTCTACAATATACTTCAACATTTCTATAGGACAGAAGCCTAAAATTGTGAAAAATAAAGCAATTATTTGTATTGATAAAAAAAATGATAATGCATAAACCGAATTTGTTCACCAAACTACAATCTAACTCGCAAACAGGAAATACATCCACAGCTATCCACATAATGGAGTGATGATCAAGATCAATTCATCAATATTTAACTTATAGAATATCCGTACACAAACTTCTAACGTATAAGTTGCTCATAACATAAAAGTGTATATACCAAAAAAAAAAAACAAAATGTCGATATTACAATGAGAAGAGTAAAGCAAGGGAAGAAAAGTTCAGTTGGGGGGTTGGACTTTATTCTGATTGGCGTGCCCAGTATCTCAATCTCCATTATTCCATTATACTGGCAAGCAAATGAATAAAGTGTGTAATATAAATGGGAAGAAAGATATCGTTGGGGGGGGGGGGGGGGGCAGCTTCAGTATAATAGGAAGCACGCCGCTGCCTTTCAGTATCCCATCCTAGTGCTGTTGGCCTTAGAATTGTCGGGGGCTCGAAAACGTTTGGCCAAAGCCCCAATTCGATGGGACAATGTTGATGAAATCTTTGGTAACTCCATCACTTGTGGTGACCCTAAAGGACAAAGTTTGGCCATTGAGATATGCATTGGACTGCCAATTGGCTCCCCAGTTCCTAGCCATGGTCATCCAATTGGTGTTGGATCCTTTTATTAGTACTTTTTGAACTGATCCAGCTGCTCCCACATTGGTTAACAACACAAGTTGAAAATATGAGTGTCCATTAATTGTGAATCTCACCCCTCCATGCTTTTTGCAAGGAACCCTGCCATCATTCGTTTCATGTCATCATATTCAATACCTTAATATAATGTCCAAACTAGGAGACTTCTATAAATATACACGCATAACATACTCTACTCAAGAAAAAGAAATTACACTATCTTCTATAAATATCCAAGCCATCTTAAATTGACTTGGATAAAAGCCATCTTTAATTGACTTGGATAAACTTGGGAAAAAAAAACATGCGAGGATTAGAATCTGACCTTTGATAATAGACGGGAACAATGCCACCTCTGTAGATGCCGATCTTCAACCAAGCAGGCATAGCCATGTCAAAATGCGGGCGGGGCGGGTTGCACCAGCCCCCGTCGTCGCTGGGTTGGTCCCAATTGGGAGGGCAAAAGTTTGTAGCAGTAACAGTAATGGATCTTCCCCTAATGCACCACCGTGGATCAGCTCTATAGTTGCAGACTATTCTAAAACATTGGCCGCATGATCCTCCGTCGTTGAACAACGCTGTGCTTAATGCTGTTGTCCTTGTACCATACCCTGCAGAATACAAATTCCCATACCCGCATGCACCCCCTGTGACATTTCCAAACCAACTAACTTTTACTCACACTTGCATTCATTGATATATATGGTGCTACATATTGCAAAACTCACATTTCTGATCCCAAGTTAGCTAATCTTGGTTATCATACTTTATTGGTGTAGGAATAATGACTAGGACATTTTAGACTAATTAACTTCCCATCTTAGTAGTTACATATAGAGCAATGAAATATAGTCTTATATCTAAGTATGAATAATAAACTAATTTTGACCCAACAACTCATAGGATAAGAGGCGTGGAAAAAGAAAAACCTATAAGAATGTATCTAAAAAAGGAAGTAGTCCAATTTGTAGACAATGTCATCAATAAAACTGCATCTTAAATTGAACATCATGGGTGGGGAGTCAACGTACCCATTGTACCAGAGGCGTCGCTGCCTCCATAAAAGGTTGCATGAGCAGACATCCACCCAGATGCAGTGAAAGCATTTGCATTTGCCAAAAGGCAACACATAGCCAGAAGTAAAACAAAGCCATTGATGTTTGCCATATATTTGCTTGTGTATATGCTAGCAGAAGAGGAGTTTTGAGAGAGGAACCTGTTTAGCAGATCCAGCAGATGAGTTTGCCAGTTAAATACTAGAAAAGGGTCCTCCTGGCAATTACCTCACATGGGATCCTGCTAATTAACTACAGGATAGAATCTTTTTTTAATAAAAATAAAAAAACTCTGCAAAGTCTGAGGGAATTCTTCACCTCATTCAATAATTTCCATCCCACGTTGTCTCTCAGTAATCCCATCAACAACTCACATGGTTTCCTAAATATAAGAGCCATGATTGGATCCAAATCAACATCAATTTTCTTAACTAGTTCTTTTTCTTTAATTCTTTATATTCGATTATACTTAGTGGCTCATACTTTATGTGGGATTGTACTTTCTATGTGAAGGAAAAGACAACATGTTCATTGTCTTTTAATTGACTTATGATTGCACTTGTAAAATAAGAAATCGCAAGAGTAAATCACATGGCTTTCCATTGACCTTTCATGCTCAATTCCGATAATTGTGCAGGGATGATGCACATGATTCAGACATTAGCCTAAGCCTTATATTCCTGTTCTTACCTATAACCTAAATGCTGGAGGCTATGTACCGTACGTACTTCTGTTCACTGCAATAATTTACAAAAAAATTTACAAGTTGACATTAGTTTCAACTGTTCATATTTTCACAGTTTTGACCATTTATACACACACATATATACACACGCATCTGTATGTGCGTCTGCACGTATGAGTATGTGTATATACATACGTGTGTAGATGTATATGCGTCTATCTATGTATGTATTTCTGAGCTCAAAGAATTTTATTGAACACTTTCAAATATTCGATTTGATCTACAAATAAGCAAATTAGTTATTCTCCCACATTTACGTACTGTAGTCCATGCTATTGTCCAGCCTATGTGCATAAATCAATTGTCAGTAAATATGTGAATTAATATACTATACTCATCTTGTCATGGTAATCCAATAGAAAATATATTGATCATTGTTATTTATTATTTGATATCAGTATAATACTTAGAACGAGATATATTATTATATTATTATGTTATTTATTAATCGATACAAGTTTAATATAGAATTCATCATAAAAGATTCCACAATAAAAGTCTTCTCTCTTTTGTTCCCACTAAACTTCTTCTGTCCTTATGTTTTTCTTGATCATTGTTTTCTTTATATTTTAAATAGAGTTTTACAGATAGACAATATAATGTGAAAATGGAGAACAATGATAAAGGGCCAATGAAGAATAATGATAAGTTTTCCTGAAGTATTATACATATTTTCCTTCAATAATTGAATCACATTGTTGTTAGTTTGACTTTTGTGTTTTGATGACACTTCAAAGGTCTTATCTTTGCTGAGGATAAAAAATATGACATGACATAACGCTTCAAACATATGGTGAGTATTTTGCTAGAGGAAAGCATTCTTTGTTGATCTGTTTTGTATACCTAGCTAGAGCATTTAAATACAAATAAAGTTTTAGATTATTTGCTGCAGTATAGATCAAGTTTAAATAGCTCAGATAACAATGACCAACCTATACATACAGAAATTCCAAACTTTATATGATCAAATACATGATCGAACGTGAATTTTACATATTGATTAGATCCATGATTGCAATGAGAAAGATGGAACTTGTAGAGCTAGATCGTTTCATCACGATTACATGTACATTCCATAAGCTTTTTCTTTTTTGTTTTCATACACATGTATATGGTTGCATGCATCCGACCCTTCATATCCTGTCATAGGCGAGAGACTCTAAGTTAATGGAGGTAGTGTTGGTGTTGACAGATCCCGTAAATCATGGGATTGATTGGGGCATACATGGAAAGAAGTAGATATGGCACATGTGCAAATTGTAAATTGATATGATAAGATTTTACATTGATTGTACATTTATTCTGATTGATTGATTACCTTGTATAGAGTAGGAAGAAAAGTGTATAAATTACAATGTAGGGATGTAATCAAATTCATTGAGAAATACACAGAAAAATTTGTTCTATTGCTCTTGGTATCTCTGCTCTTATTTTACACATGGTATCAGAGCAGGAGATCCTCTCAATCACCAAATTTTATCTTTTGATACCGTTTGACTCAGAACTTATCTTCATCATTGCCACGAAATTACCTCTCTTTTGATCAAGTGCTGTAACTGTTCTGTTCTGCGTCTGTGAGGCTCAGAAAATACAGTTCATCACTGCCTCTGCCTCTTGCCCGGATTCATTCTCCTACCTGACTAAGCCCATCTCTGATCACATCCGTTCGAAACCTGCAAACCCAAACCACCAACAATGTCACAATCTTCAGAGACTAGTCATGAAACCACTGAGAATAAATCCAACTTCCCTACTCAATTTGATCTTTCTGAACAGTTTGCCAAATTTTTACAACAGAATATGTATCTGTCCACCCCACCACCACAGCCAACCAATCTAACGATAAAAGTGAAATTGAGCAGTTCCAACTACAATGTGTGGTGTAGACTTATGAAGATTGCCTTAGGGGGTAGGGGGAAGAGCTCCCACATAACAGGGGTCCCTCCACCTCCCTACCCACAGATCCAGCCTACCCCAACTGGGAGAAGATGATCAACTTGTGTTCACATGGCTAATTGATAACATAGATGATAGCCTTGTGAACAATGTCTCAAAATATACCACTGCTAAAGCACTTTGGGATGGTTTAGCAGTCACATAAGGTTCAGGGGGTGATCCCTTACAAATTTTTGATCTCCATAAACAGTGCTATACCATCAAGCAGAACAACCGTCCGCTAGAGGCACTGTGGGATCAATTGCAAGGTGTTTGGATGACCATTGATTCCATGGACCCTAACCCCATGGAATCCCCGAAGGATATCGCTACATACAACAGAAAGATACAAGAACAGCGACTGTATCAACTGCTACTAGCAGTGGATGATAAGTATTCGGACACGAAGAAGGAACTTCTTAAACAGGACCCATGACCGACAGTAGAGACGACGTATAATGAACTGCGAAGATCTGGAGTTCAGAACGCAGTTTTGACCCCATCAGACCACAGATCCTCATCTGTGATTGGCCAAGGACTGGCGGTCAAGCCATCAATGGACCAGCAACGACGACAGAAAGGAAGAACTGACCACCCACGCTCAGGAGGCCCATCATCGCGGGGTAAGGAAGATAAATCTTCTCTAGAGTGTATGTATTGCAAGAAAAAGGGGCACACAAGGGATACATGTTTTCAGTTTTATGGATTCCCAGAGTGGTGGGATGAATTCAAGAGAAAGACATCAGCTTCTGCTGCGCAGGCCACCACTGAGGGCAGCCATGGTAGCAAGAAGGTCACAGAAGGGCCAGAAAGGAGCAAATTTGGAGAAAAAGGAGGCGCTGCCATGGCAGCTTCATCGCAGACGCAGGAGCCAGCGACAGGAGGTAGAAGGGTTAGGGAGGCCCCTAACCCTAATTCTTGCTTAAATACCCCACCACCATTTGAAATTACCCCCTATACCCTTGCTGTTTGTAATAATGTTAGCTTGGTCCCTGTGTTTTCAGTACAGGATAAGTTAGCCCCTCAAATCTCGGAAACGGCCCCAGATGACTCCCAACTTCCGAAAATAACTCAAATGCCCCCCAGATTGCCTACTTATACTTCTGACCCCCTGGAACTTCCACAAATTACAGAAACACCCACACCCAGTTTAGTTACAGAGTCCATATGCCATTTCACTCAGGGAACTTCGCAATGGATATTTGATTGTGGAGTTACCGACACCATGACCTATGACAAAACTGATTTTACCTCCTTTACCCTACCAACCAAAAATACTGTTGAAACTGCCAATGGGGCCTCTATCCCTGTAGTGTTAGGTGCAGCAATTGTCTCGTGGCGCGTAGGCTGGTGGACCAAGTCACAATCGAATGCCGTGGGCGCTTGTGTGTGTTGAATGCACTATAAGGCTAGGGTATGCGCATCTCCTGTCACCATTTGGTTTTGGGAGAGTTGGTAGCGCCTGAGGTCCTACAAGTGGTATCAGAGCCAAGGTCACGGGTTCGATTCCCAGCGGGAGCAAATGCTGAGGGGGAGATTGTTAGGTGCAGCAATTGTCTCGTGGCGCGTAGGCTGGTGGACCAAGTCACAATCGAATGCCGTGGGCGCTTGTGTGTGTTGAATGCACTATAAGGCTAGGGTATGCGCATCTCCTGTCACCAATTGGTTTTGGGAGAGTTGGTAGCGCCTGAGGTCCTACATGTAGCTGGTGGTGGCTCTGTACCTATCACTCCAAACATTACTGTTGATAATTGCCTCTATGTCCCATCTTTGTCTACTAAATTGCTTTCTGTTAGTCAACTTACTAAATCTCTTGACTGCATTGTCTTAATGTATCCTAATTTTTGCCTTGTTCAGGACATTCATACGAGGGCGATCATTGGGAGTGGTACTGAACGCCAAGGGCTGTACTTTGTTGACGCAGTGGCACAACAGGAACAGTCTAATCTTGCCACCGGGACTGCCAATCGACAGGTGCGGTTGTGGCATAGCCGTTTAAGGCACCTCTCATTTGGTTATTTACATCTTCTCTTTCCTACTTTATTTACATCCCAGACTATTGATCGTACTTGTGACACGTGTCTTCTGGCCAAGCAAACTAGATCATCATATTCTTCCAATAATACTCGAGTTGATCATATGTTTGATTTAGTTCACTCAGATGTATGTGGCCCCTCACCCTATAATACACCCCTGGGTTTTCGGTATTATATACTCTTTGTTGATGATTTTTCTCGTATGACCTAGATATATGTTATGAAACATAAATCTGAAGTTGCCCAGAAATTTATTCACTTCCATAATATGATCTCCACCCAGATTGATACAAAAATCAAAATCCTTCGTTCTGACAATGGTGGAAAATATCTTGAGGGGAATCTTCGACAGTTCTTCACTGATAATGGTATTATACATCAAACATCATGCCTCTATACACCTGAACAAAATGGGGTAGCAGAACGCAAAAACCGCATTATACTTGAAATGACCCGGGCTATGATGTATGACTCTCATGTTCCACTCAGTTTTTGGCCCGAAGCCGTGTCCACTGCTGCCTACCTAATTAACCACCTTCCCACCAAAATTCTCAACTATCAAACACCCTTACATGTGATGTCATCTCAACATACCATACCTTCATTATTCACCTTACCGCTAAGCGTGTTTGGCTGTACCGTATTCATCCATACACCTAAACACGAAAGAACTAAATTTGATCCCTGTTCTGAAAAATGCATCTTTGTCGGATATGCTACCACACAAAAGGGGTATCGTTGTTATAACCCCCGGACTCATCGCATTCATATTACTATAGACTGCATTTTTCTTGAGACTGAATATTATTACACCACCCAATCTCGGCTTCAGGGGAGACTCTATCCTCTGAGGGAACCCTGGATTGGTTGGTGTCACCTCCCACCTACTCGACGGCTATCCCAACACGGCAAGTAGATGGCGCCGACTGTGCTATAGCCCACAATAATGTACCACCCGAAGCGCCAATACCATCTCATGATCCTCTACCGGTGAATGCAGAATCACAGGTAACAATTTTGGATACAATTGATGAACAATCCAGTCCAGAGGTTTGTGTTGCTTCAGAAAATGCCCCGAATAATCCTGATATTCCTGATATAAATGTTAAGTTGTAAAACGTTTTGATGATGAAAAGATGTTTTGAATGAGTTGAAATTATGTTTAATATTCGATGCAAGATGGGCAAAACACATTATGTCCAAAGATGGTTGAGATTGGAAGTCACTGGTTGACATCGATCTCTCAAACTGGGGACATCGATCGATCGATGTACTTCAGCCCCTGACATCGATCGATCGATGTCTGACTGAGGACATCGAACCCTCAACCACAAGGGCATCGATTGATCGATGTCACTTCATCCCCTGACTTCGATCGATCGATGTAGAACTGAGTACTTCAGTCTCTAAACCAGGTGACATCGATCGATCGATATCACTTCAGCCCCTGACATCGCTCGATCGATGTTATGCAGTGCAGGATTTTTGAAAATCATCTGAGGACATCGATCTCTCCCTTCCAGGGACTTCGATCGATCGATGTCCTCCAGAATTCAAATTTTTTGAACGTTAGAATAAAATCCAAGGTTGATTTTCAAGGTTTTCTCTTTCCAATCTTCTTCAAACTTCTTGTAGACTTTAACCCAACTTATTACATGCTTCCTTGACTATTGTATACATGTCTAAGATTCTCTAGGGTGGCTATCCAAGATCAAATCACTCCATAGGGTGGCTAGAGACTATTTGGGCATTGTCTTGACATTTTTGAAGATGAAGACTTGGTGGAGAGCCTCAAAAACGTGGTGAACTTCATCTATAAATAGAGGAGGCTTGGATGAAGCAAATACACACTTTCAACATCATCTAGCTTCATTTTACATTGTTGTATATTTCTCTCATACTTGTAAATTTGTTTAAAGCTTGTTTAGCTTTCTTTGATCTTCATTATTGTATATTGAGAGAAAGAGAGTCAAGCACAAGAGGAACCATAATTATTTGATCTCTAGCTTGTGCTTAGACTTGTGAGAAAGTGTGAACCTTACTATATCTCTTCAAACCACTGTGAGAAGTTCTTGAGAGAACTTTTGTTGAAGTTGTGAGGAAGCAAGAAGTTGTTCTTGCTAAGAGCTGTAGTTGTTGTAGTTGCACAAGTGTTTTGTGCAAGAAGTTGCTGTTGTTGTTGCTTACACTAAAGTGTTAGTGTAAGTATTGCTGTGGTTGTTCTTATTGTTCATAATAAGAAGAGTAGTTGTTGAAAATCCACTTTGGAAACAAAGTGGTAGTGGAGTAGAATCATTTACGATTCGAACCACTCTATATCCGGTGTACTCATTCATTATCTCTCATCTCCAATTCTTGCTCTGGTTTTGAATATCCTTTGTGAGTTGAGAAAAACAAGAAAATTCCGCAAAAGAGCCAAACACTCTATTCACCCCCCCCCCTCTAGAGTGTATTTCGGACCTAACAATTGGTATCAGAGCCTAACCTTGTTTGCTTGGCCAATCTTTGCAAGTAACAAGGTTAAAAGATCATGGCAATGACAACCTCAACCTCAACCTCAACTTCTTCATCTCCTAAGCCTACTGCACTATTTTCCGGATCAAACACTAAAGCTCCTATGTTTGATGCCCAAAACTATTCTTTATGGAAATTTCGAATGATCAATCATTTGAAAGGCTATGGATTTGATATATGGAGAGCTGTTGTCAAAGGGATTGAAGTTCCTATGATTACCAACTCAAAAGGAGAATCAATGTTTAAAGATGAGGATGACTACACCGACGAAGAGAAGATAAATTTCGCCATCAATGGCAAAGCTTTTGACATTCTCTCAAGTGCTCTAACCACCACTGAGCTCATTAGACTCCAAGGTCTTGAAACAGCCCACGAGGCATGGAAAAGGCTTGAAATGATACATGAAGGAACCGAGCAAGTAAGAATGGCCAAAAGACTCATGCTCATGAAGGAGTATGAGATGTTCGGAATGAAAAGCGTTGAGAAGATTGAGGAGACAAGCGATCGATTCACACGAATAGTGAATCAACTCTCCATGGTTGACAAGAAAATCTCAAATGAAGACCTTGTCTCAAAACTCCTCAACTTTTTGCCAAGAGAATGGACACCCAAAGTCACCGCCATCACCGAATCAAAGAATCTCAAGACTCTCACTCTTGATGAGCTATCCGGTAATCTTCTTACTCATGAAATTCTTATTGATGAACAAAATAGGATGAATCCCATCAAGCCTACACAAACATCACACAAGGGATTGGTGGTAGAGTCCGATGATTCGGATGAGGAAGTTGCCATTTTAGTAAGAAAATTTAGAAGAATGGCAAATAGAAACAAAGCTCAAGTAAGAAAGTTTTTCAAGAAACCATCTAAAGAAAAGGAAGCAAGTGAAAATTGCTATAGATGTGGTTGACCCGGTCACTTCATTGCCGATTGCCACGTAAAAGAGCCGCAAAAGCAAGAGAAGAAGGTCTTTTCTCAAAAGAAGAAAGCCCTCAATGCGGAGGTAACCACGTGGGATGATCTCCTTTCGGAATCGGAAGGAGAAGAGAGTGAAGATCAAGGCGTTGGACTTGTGGCAATGGTTGACAATCCAAAGGTTCAACATACTTGTCTTATGGCGATTGAAGATGACCTTGAGGTAAATTCTAACCCTTCAAATTTGCATGATGAAATAGGAGATTTGCAAGATGACTTTGAGAAATTAAATTTGAAATATAAGCATTTAAAGAAAGAATTCAAGAAATGCATTTTAGAAAATAAGAGCTTGCATGACAAAAATATTTTGATGTTTCAAGAGCATGATATCATACTTACCATGCACAAAACCGTAGCTCTTGAAAATGAAGAAATTAGAAAAGAATGTGAGAAACTAAAATTAGACTTACAAAGACTAACAAATGGCAAAAACAACTTAGACATACTACTTGGGAATCAAAGAATTGGAAATGATAAATCCGGTTTAGGATTTAACTCATCATCTTCTATTAAACCTAAGTCTTCAAAGAAAAAGGCAAACAATAGAAAAACACACCAAAGTTCATCATCTTCTAAACCAAAGCATGTACCCACTTGTTTTTATTACAACAAACTAGGACATGTAAAGAAAGCATGTGGACCTCGATTTAAAAGCACATGTGTTTGGAAGCCTAAGGGTCGAAAAACTAACCCTAAAGGACCCAATCATCAAAGGGTACCAATGCATACATCTTTTGACTTTGTAGGCTCTCAAGATAAATGGAGTAGCCAAAGAAGAAGGAACCAAATGGCTTATGGACAGCGGATGTTCAACTCACATGACCGGAGACAAGACGTTGTTCACCAAGCTCAAGCTCCAAGATGGTGGAACGGTACATTTTGGCAATGGGAGAGCCAAAATCCTTGGACATGGAGAAATTGGTAATTCTTCCTTTACTATTAATAATGTACTATATGTAAAAGGGCTTAAGTATAATTTGATAAGTGTTAGCCAACTATGTGATGCTAATTTTCAAATTGAGTTTGTGAAAAGAAAATGTGTTGTGAAAAAGAACGATAAGATTGTTTTCGAAGCTATTCGTAAAAATGATGTTTACAAATTTAGCACACATGATTTGATATCACAAAATATTTCTTGCCTAGTTGCCAAAAATGATTTGACTCAACTATGGCATAGACGACTTGGACACATTAGTTTTAAGAATTTCAAAGAGATTTGCAAAAATGAAAAAGTCCAAGGTCTTCCAAAATTAAATTTCGAAAACCATGGCTTATGTGACACTTGTCAAAAAGCAAAACTTGTTAAAACAAGTTTCAAGCCCAAAAGTGAAATCTCCACCACCAAACCTCTACAATTGCTTCATATGGATTTGTATGGGGATATTGGTACAGCAAGTCTAAGTGGAAAACATTACACCTTTGTGGTGGTAGATGACTACTCTAGGTACACTTGGGTAATGTTCTTAGCTAAAAAGAATGATGCATGTCAAGAATTTATAAAGCTGTGTAAGAGATTAGAAAATCAAAGAGAAGACACAATTAAGGAAATTAGAAGTGATAGAGGTGGTGAGTTTGATGGAGAATTTCAAGAATTTTGTGTATCCAAAGGGTATGGACACAACTTTTCAGCTCCAAGAACTCCTCAACAAAATGGTGTTGCGGAAAGGAAAAATAGAACACTTCAAGAAATGAGTAGAGCCATGCTAAACGAATTTGAGCTACCCAAATATTTTTGGGCCGAAGCGGTAAATACCGCTTGTCATGTGATCAATAGAGTTTATTTGAGACCAATTCTCAAAAAGACTCCTTATGAGCTTTGGAAAGGTAGAGTACCAAATATTGGTTATTTCAAGATTTTTGGTTGTAAGTGTTTTATACTTAACACCAAAGACAACTTGGACAAACTCGACTTCAAAGCGGATGAAGGAATCTTTATGGGTTATGCTCAAAATAGCAAGGCATTTAGAGTATATAATAAAAGAAGTATGAAAGTTGAAGAATCAATTCATGTCAAGTTTAGTGAACTCATTGATGAAAAATCAAACGTTAATAATGATGATGATGAAGATGAAATAATTGAAGTAAGTCATATAGAAAAATTTGAGAATCCAAAAGGTAATATTGTCATTGACCTTAGGATTGATCTACTTGAACCTAAGGTTGAAAATGAAGAAGTAGGAGGGGATACCTCAAATTTATCGGATTCATATAAATATAGGAAAGATCACCCTAAAGAGTTGATACTAGGTGAAACTGGCCAAGGCGTAATGACAAGGAGAAAATTCAATGAAAATGCCTTCATTTCACAAGTTGAGCCTAAAAATATAAAGGAAGCAATAAATGATGAAGATTGGGTATTAGCTATGCAAGAAGAATTAAATCAATTTGAAAGAAGTGATGTTTGGGAATTAGTTGCTAAACCTAGTAATCATCCCGTAATTGGCACTAAATGGGTATTTAGAAACAAAATGGATGATAAAGGAAACATCACTAGAAACAAAGCTAGGTTAGTAGCCCAAGGCTATAGGCAAGAGGAAGGCATAGACTATGATGAGACGTTTGTTCCCGTAGCCAGGTTAGAAGCTATTAGGATGTTATTAGCATATGCATGCTATAAGGATTTCAAACTATATCAAATGGATGTAAAATCCGCATTCTTGAATGGAATAATTCAAGAAGAGGTCTATATAGCTCAACCTCCGGGGTTTGAAAATCATGATTATCCAAATCATGTTTTTAGACTCAAAAAGGCCCTTTATGGACTTAAATAAGCTCCTAGGGCTTGGTATGATAGATTAAGTAACTTCCTACTTGAAAACGAGTTTTCAAGAGGAAAAGTCGACACTACTCTTTTTATTAAAGAACAAGGAAACCATCAATTGCTTGTTCAAATTTATGTGGATGATATCATATTTGGTGCTACTAATGATTCTCTTTGTGAGCATTTTGCAAAATTGATGGAAGGAGAATTTGAAATGAGCATGATGAGTGAACTCAACTACTTTCTTGGTCTACAAATCAAGCAAACTCAAGATGGAGTGTACATATCTCAAACAAAGTATACGAAGGATTTGCTCAAGAAGTACAAATTCGAGGATGGAAGAAGTGTGAGTACTCCGATGAGCACAAGTACAAAGCTTGACAAAGACGAAAAAGGAAAGCCGGTTGAGGTAACAAAATATAGGGGTATGATTGGTAGTTTACTTTATTTGACCGCTAGTAAGCCAGATATTTTGCATGCTGTGTGCTTATGTGCTAGATTTCAAAGTATGCCTAAGGAATCGCATTTAGTTGCCATTAAACGTATCTTTAGGTATTTGAAAGGAACTTTGAACTTCGGATTGTTTTATCCCAAAAATGGTTGTTTTGATCTAAGAGGATATAGTGACTCCGACTATGCCGGAAATCTTGTTGATAGGAAAAGCACCTCCGGGACATGTCAATTCCTTGGAGATTGCTTAGTTTCTTGGTTTTCCAAGAAACAAAATAGTGTGTCACTTTCCACGGCGGAATCCGAATATGTATCGGCCGCTTCATGTTGTGCACAACTACTTTGGATGATCAACACCTTGAACGATTATAATGTCAAGTTTGAAAAAGTTCCCATTCTATATGATAATACCTCAGCCATAAGTATAGCACAAAACCCGGTTCATCATAGTAGAACAAAACACATTGAAGTGAGGCATCACTTCATAAGAGATTGCATTCAAAAAGGATTGGTATGCGTTGAGTTCGTTCCAACAAATGACCAACTGGCGGATATCTTTACCAAATCCCTTCCCACCGAGATATTCGAATCAATTAGAACAAGATTAGGAATGATAAACAATGATTAAGGGGTTAAAAATGTCATAATTGCAGAAATCTGCATACATAGATCGATCTATGTTAAAATTTCAGAGACTGATGTCTTTTATAGCATCGATCGATCGATGTTCAGGACATCGATCGATCGAAGTACCTGACATCGATCGATCGATGTCAGCGGGATCAGTTTTTTTTAAAAGGCTGCGAACCGTCTCATTTCTATTCCATTGACTTCGAACCCTAATTTTTCCTCCTGCGAAAAACATAACCTTCGACCCCCAAATTGCAAAAATCTTCCTCAAGCCTCATTTTTCTCTTCAATAGTGTCTAAATCCACACTTATTCCTCAAAATCCATCACCACATTCAAAGAATTCTTGCCCTAATTCTCACAAATGGCCCCAAGAACCAAGAATCATCCCAAAAGGAAGAGGACATCTCAAGGAGACAATCAACCACATGTTCCAACTGGCTCAAGGACAGCAGGGCTGCGGAAGCAACCAGAGCCATCTCAAGAACATCTAATCCGTGAGGTAAGAGAAAGTCTTCACATTCGAAATTTTCCCTGGCTTAAAACTGGAGAATATGAGAATGCCCTGGCCACACCTCTAGGATTAGGCATATACACTCATATATCTCAGAGAGCCCAATTATTATTCACAGAATGGGAAAATAGCAATAGGTCTACTATTCCATCAAAACTGCTCAAAATTGAGGACATTTTGAGCAATGCAGAATTGAGACCTATAATTGATTTGTTGTATGCTCAAAACTGGATGTTTTTATGGGATTCATCTGAGATGGGATCAATGTCTACTCGTTATACCCGGTTGTTCTATGCAAACTTTTGGATTGACTATCTAAATGGGAATCCATTTTCTCTGAATTCAGTTATTGATGGTCAAGTAGTCTCCTTTCACACTGCACAAATTAATGCTATTCTTGGTACACCTAATGAGGGATTCAAGGATTTCGATCCTTGGAAGTGGGATTTTAACAAATACCAAGTGACTGAAAATGAAGTCAAAACCTTTCTTGGCTTTCACCCGACAAAGAACACAAATGATATGCTCTTGATGTATAGAGTCTTGCTTGCGATAGTTACTTTTTGTGTAAATGGAAAATCAGCCAAACTTCCCAGCAACCTAGACTTTTACATCACATACCGCATAGCCATGAGAGAGCAGGTAAACTTTGGGGAAGTATTCTTTGAGAATGTGTTGGAGGCAGTTACCAAAAAGTCAAAAGCACTTCCTTACAGTAATCTGATATATAGATTATTGAGAAATTCAAACCTAGTACTGGATGTTGAATACGAAGAGGCTATTACGAATAAAGATTATTACACGAAGTCCAACATCCAGCAAATTCTCAAGTCAAGAAAGGAAGCGCAACGACGGGGTGGTGCTCAGGATCCGAAGGAAGATGAGGCTGAGAATGAGCCGGAAATACCACCACACCCCACTGAGCCAACCGTTGAACCCCAACCAAATCCTCCAAGTCCTACATCTAGAATTGACAAAGGAAAGGCTCCTATGGCAGAAGATAGTGGTTCTGAACTTCCATTTGATGCAGAGGCTGAGATAAATGACTTACATCGTTATCTCGATCAATGGGGGGAAGACTTAACAAAAGAGGCGGTGCGTATAGATGATTTGGAGAAAGGCTATACGACGTTCCAGAACCGTTTAAAATCGCTAGAAACAAAAGTGGACACTGAGGTCAAGACACTCCAAACTGAGCTGAACGTGCAAAAGACCAAGTATCAGAAGTTGAAGACCAAGCTCAAAGCCGCTCTCTCCGGACTATGTTTCTCCTCCGATGAGGAGTAGTTCTTGATGATTCACCATTCCCTCGTCCTTATGCTAGTTTTTGCAAGTTTGAGTTTACATCTGTATCTCAAAACTTGATATTTTCTTCATGACATTTATATTTTCGTGATCGTATATCTAATTTTTTGATGCTTTCAAAAAGGGGGAGAAGTTTTTGGTATTATTGGCATGCATGTTTCGGCATCGTCTTGGTATTGTTAGCATATTTTGGTATCGTTAGCATGTTGACACTTGGTTATGTTGACATAGTTTGGTTTTGGCATGTCTTATTTAACCTTGGTTTGATATAGCGTTGGATGCTAGTTGATGATGATGGATTGTTGGGAAGCATAATTGGATATTAACATGGCGAGTTTTGGTATATTTCGCTAGACATATTAGCATAACTTGGATAGGCATGGGTATTCAAATGGCTAAACTTAAATTAATTGTTTTTCATCGTATAATTTTGCTTGAGAAGTTGAATTTGGTATAACATGACATGAAGTCTCTTGATATGCTTTACATATTGAAATGATGAAAATACAAAACTTGATGCATAATTTGAGGGGGAGCATGTCGGGTAGATTGATAAGAGAGCATGACCTAAGGGGGAGTTGTAGAATATCAAATTTAGTTAAAAAAAACATCATGTAAAAACATCTTTTGGATTGTGGTTTTGAAATCATCAAAAAAGGGGAGATTGTTAAGTTGTAAAACGTTTTGATGATGAAAAGATGTTTTTGAATGAGTTGAAATTATGTTTAATATTCGATGCAAGATGGGCAAAACACATTATGTCCAAAGATGGTTGAGATTGGAAGTCACTGGTTGACATCGATCTCTCAAACTGGGGACATCGATCGATCGATGTACTTCAGCCCCTGACATCGATCGATCGATGTCTGACTGAGGACATCGAACCCTCAACCACAAGGACATCGATCGATCGATGTCACTTCATCCCCTGACTTCGATCGATCGATGTAGAACTGAGTACTTCAGTCTCTAAACCAGGTGACATCGATCGATCGATGTCACTTCAGCCCCTGACATCGATCGATCGATGTCATGCAGTGCAGGATTTTTGAAAATCATCTGAGGACATCGATCTCTCCCTTCCAGGGACTTCGATCGATCGATGTCCTCCAGAATTCAAATTTTTTGAACGTTAGAATAAAATCCAAGGTTGATTTTCAAGGTTTTCTCTTTCCAATCTTCTTCAAACTTCTTGTAGACTTTAACCCAACTTATTACATGCTTCCTTGACTATTGTATACATGTCTAAGATTCTCTAGGGTGGCTATCCAAGATCAAATCACTTCATAGGGTGGCTAGAGACTATTTGGGCATTGTCTTGACATTTTTAAAGATGAAGACTTGGTGGAGAGCCTCAAAAACGTGGTGAACTTCATCTATAAATAGAGGAGGCTTGGATGAAGCAAATACACACTTTCAACATCATCTAGCTTCATTTTACATTGTTGTATATTTCTCTCATACTTGTAAATTTGTTTAAAGCTTGTTTAGCTTTCTTTGATCTTCATTATTGTATATTGAGAGAAAGAGAGTCAAGCACAAGAGGAAGCATAATTATTTGATCTCTAGCTTGTGCTTAGACTTGTGAGAAAGTGTGAACCTTACTATATCTCTTCAACCCACTGTGAGAAGTTCTTGAGAGAACTTTTGTTGAAGTTGTGAGGAAGCAAGAAGTTGTTCTTGCTAAGAGCTGTAGTTGTTGTAGTTGCACAAGTGTTTTGTGCAAGAAGTTGCTGTTGTTGTTGCTTACACTAAAGTGTTAGTGTAAGTATTGCTGTGGTTGTTCTTATTGTTCATAATAAGAAGAGTAGTTGTTGAAAATCCACTTTGGAAACAAAGTGGTAGTGGAGTAGAATCATTTACGATTCGAACCACTCTATATCTGGTGTACTCATTCATTATCTCTCATCTCCAATTCTTGCTCTGATTTTGAATATCTTTTGTGAGTTGAGAAAAACAAGAAAATTCCGCAAAAGAGCCAAACACTCTATTCACCCCCCCTCTAGAGTGTATTTCAGACCTAACAATAAATGTTAATATTCCTGATACAGATAACCCTCCATCCCATCATTCTGTTACAGAAACACACACCGATGCTAATAGTCTTATTGAACAGCAGCAGGTATGGACTTTACCACCCAAAACCAAGCGAGGACAGCCTCCAATACGGTATTCTCCAGAACGAGTATTCCGAACATCCAGGTATCCCATGAAAACACCTATGGAAGGAATATCAGACTTAGCTCGTGGTTTCTTTGTGTCCTTTTGTACAGAACAGGTACCACGAACTGCTGAAGAAGCTTGGACTCAACCAGTATGGAAAGATGCAATGGTTACAGAAATGAATGCCCTGGAGAAAAATAAGACATGGAAAAAGTGCCCTCTTCCACGTGGAAAGAAACCGGTTTGGTGTCGGCGGGTGTTCACAATTAAGTACAAGGCAGATGGAAATATTGAAAGGTACAAGGCACGGCTGGTGGCGAAAGGGTATATCCAGACATATGGTGTAGATTATTCAGAGACCTTTTCCCCCGTGGTGCGCATTGACACAATCAGAGTATCGTTCTCTATTGCAGCTACTCAAAATTGGCATCTTCATCAGTTTGATGTGAAAAATGCATTCCTTCATGGAGACTTGAAAGAAGAAGTATACATGGAGGCTCCTCCTGGTTTCTCTGCAGGGTTTAAAACAGGTGAAGTGTGTAGGCTCAAGAAGGCGTTATACGGTCTCAAGCAGTCTCCACGAGCCTGGTTCGGAAGGTTTACCAGTGTCATGAAACAAGATGGCTACCGACAAAGCAATGCTGATCACACATTGTTCATCAAGAAAAGAAAAGGTATGGTTACATGTTTAATTATTTATGTTGATGATATGGTAATAACAGGGGATGACACCGAAGAGATGAATCGACTTCGAAAACATTTGTTCACCAAGTTCGAGATGAAGGATCTTGGGAGACTCAAGTACTTCCTTGGTATTGAAGTCCTGAGGTCAAACACCGGCATTTATATCTCACAACGGAAGTATGTTCTGGATCTTCTAGCTGAAGTGGGAATGCTCGACTGTAAACCTTGTGATACCCCTTTGGTACCAAATCACAAGTTGCAAGTGACTAGTGGAGCACCATGCGATGATAAGGGACAATATCAAGGGACAATATCAAAGGCTGTTAGGGAAGCTGATTTACTTGTCACACACGCGACCGGACATTGCCTTCGCAGTAAGTATTGTTAGCCAGTTCATGCATAATCCTAAGGAATATTATATGGACGCAGTTAGACGGATTCTGCGATATTTGAAGCACACGCCAGGACAAGGCATTGTTTTTCAGAACAATGGACACTTGAGGATTCAGGGATATACTGATGCTGTTTGGGCAGGAGATTTGGCAGATCGTAAATCTACCTCAGGATATTTTACTCTAGTAGGAGGAAATCTGGTTACCTGGAGGAGCAAGAAGCAGAGTGTGGTCGCGCTCTCCAGTGCAGAGGCCGAGTTCAGAGGAATTGCTAAAGGAGTCACTGAGATACTCTGGTTACAAAAATTGTTTAAAGACATCGGGCTGCAGGTTAACCTACCAACTCCGCTGCTATGTGACAATAAAGCCTCCATTAGCATCTCTGAAAATCCAGTACAGCATGATCGTATCAAACACATAGAGATAGACCGACACTTTATCAAGAAAAAGATAGAAGGATGGATTATTGATCTACCATTTATTCGATCAGAGGATCAATTAGCTAACATATTAACCAAAGCAGTGAATGGAAGGACATTTGAAGCCGTCTTGCGCAAGTTGAATGTGATTGATCCCACGATTCAACTTGAGGGGGGGTGTTGACAGATCCCGTAAATCATGGGATTGATTGGGGCATACATGGAAAGAAGTAGATATGGCACATGTGCAAACTGTAAATTGATATGATAAGATTTTACATTGATTGTACATTTATTCTGATTGATTGATTACCTTGTATAGAGTAGGAAAAAAAGTGTATAAATTACAGTGTAGGGATGTAATCAAATTCATTGAGAAATACATAGAAAAATTTGTTCTATTGTTCTTGGTATCTCTGCTCTTATTTTACACAGTTGGGTATTGTTTCTATATTATTATTTAATCTGGGGTATCTTTGCAACACGAAGACAAAACAGAGATGCGCGTCTATTTTGTTTTCTGCATCTTAGTCTATTTTTAGCGGGTGGCGGTGGTTGTCTTGTTTGTCATTTTTTTTTCCCTTTTCGTGTTTTTATTGCAAAGATAAACAATTGATCTATACTTTTCTTACAGTAAACAAATAGATAGACATGCAAAACACCAAAAGAGATCCTACACACACATGTGTGTGTATATATATAATGGGTAAGGATCGCCTGACCGTCAACAGTCTCACCCACTTCACGACCCTTACCACGGGTGTCCCCTGCTGCCACGTGACGAGCGGTCACGCGGACGGTCACGGGGAGGGGGTCAGGCGATGTCAATCGATATATAATTACTTATTCATTTATATATGAATATACGTGATGAAAAGATTTGAGTACTATCGAATGATTGTGCCAGTAATGTTACAGCACATCGTCAAGTAGAAAAATGTTTCCTGGACAGCTTAAAGACGTGGGAACAATTTTAAGTTAGAATTTTGGAAATATCCAACGCATATTGCAACCGAAATTAAAAGAAATATTTGCATGATCTTCCCACTATACAATCAGTGGTTGATGAGAATCTGATTACTCGTAATTTCTAAAGGTCGGTGAGTCCAATGATTTTACGCGGGAAATTAGAGAGGTTTGACATTCTCTTCATCTCTTGTTAACTTGTATGGCAAGGCAGCCGATATTCCCGGAGCAGACTGCCTTAATAAACTGTCTTTTTGCCACCAAAATCTTGTTTCTTCGCCAAAGATTTACATTATATATGAAATAATTAGTTATATATGAGATATAACCATTAAAAGATATGTCAACCAAGGGAACTAGGTTGATTGGTCATTACAAGTGATTTATATATACTTGTTTTAACTTTGCAAGTGTCATAAACTTAGGAACATTAAAAGCGAGAATCATTCAAAGCACAAAAAACTTTTATCTTATTTTATGTAACTGCTAGTATTTTGAAAAATAAAAAACTTATAAAAACCTATATAGTTAGCTTGAAGTGTCACAACTCTAAAGAGTGGATGGGAAACAAATCCACTCTTCATTACGGTTTAAGAGACTCATTGATTCCTTATTTTGTATATCTATTTTTATTTCGTTAACCAATGAAAATCTGATAGTTACTAATTCATCACTGTAAATTTATATAAATGAGAGGAAAAAACGAGATTGTTTACTTTATATAGAACTAATACAGATTCCTCCCAAAATATCATCGGATGACATTTCTTTTAGTGGTTAAAAAAAAGGGCACTATCACCAACAGTTGATTGTTGTAGCTAGCAGCTTGTCACAAATGCTGGTACAACCAAAAGAAAGAAAACACGAACACCAGCTTCTGCACGTCCCAATCATTGCAACCAGATAAAATTGGCAATTATGCAAGCTTCCATAGTCAAAGAGCACAATAACCACCATCATTGGCAACGCAAAACCATTCCCAACAAATTAAAGAATGTCCTGCTCCTACTTACTAGACTGCTGAACCAAGCCTACCAACCTACTACAAACAACAAG
>AP025065.1:7200299-7267976 GCA_036186865.1 Eustoma russellianum | reverse complement strand
CAAATGGTGGAATAAGGGTGGACGGGGGGGCGCGGACTGAGGGGTGCTGGCTTGGGGCCTGCGGCTGGTTGGGGAGGGTGGTGCGTCTGGGTGGGGCTGGTGGGTAGTGCGCTGGGGGGTGGCTGGGGCATGGTGAGCTGGGGAAGGGAGAGGGGGCGGGTTAGGAAAGAGGGGGCGGGGTGGAATGTCGGCTGGGGTGATGGAGTTTGTTCGAAGGAATCAGAAAGGGAGAGGGGGATTTGGAAAAGTTTCTGAGGCAGGGAGGAGTTTCATGAAGGAAAAAGAAAAAGAAAAGGAAAAATAGAGAAAAGGAAAAACAAAAGAAAAAAAAGAAAAGGAAAGGGAAAGTAAATGAATGATTCCGTGTATGATTTCTGTGCATTCATGCATCACGACATTGCATATATGATATGTTCTGTTCTGTTCCGTTCTGTTCTGTTAAAATGCGAGACGTAAGTCGCATATCTGTTCTGTTATGTTAAGGTATGCGAGACCTAAGTCGCATATCTGTTCTGTTCCGTTAGGGTATGCGAGACCTAAGTCGCATATCTGTTCTGTTATGTTAAGGTATGCGAGACCTAAGTCGCATATCTGTTCTGTTCCGTTAGGGTATGCGAGACCTAAGTCGCATATCTGTTCTATTAGGGTATGCGAGACCTAAGTCGCATATTTGTTCTGTTCCGTTAGGATATGCGAGACCTAAGTCGCATATCTGTTCTGTAAAGATATGCGAGACCTAAGTCGCATATCTGTTATGTTATGTTCTGTTAAGATATGCGAGACCTAAGTCGCATGTATGTTCCGTTCTGCTCTGTTAGGATATGCGAGACGTAAGTCGCATATCTGATCTGTTCCGTTCTGCTCTGTTAGGATATGCGAGACGTAAGTCGCATATCTGATCTGTTCCGTTCTGTTAGGACCCGGGGTCATGCATTGCACGATTAGATGAATGTTCTGAGAAGGCAGGTTTATCATGCATCACGTATGTGACATTGCATTTCACGCTCATTCTGCATGATTACGTGCTTGATTGTTTTAAGAAGTTCTGACCGTTATACGTATTTGCAAAAACGTGGACAATCTATTTTCGTATTACAGTACGTATATGTATTTCACTACTGTCCTAGCATGTATGATCTCACAGAGCCGCTGCAGGCAGGGTACCTACTGAGTGACGTTTTTGTCGCTCACACCGTTCGTTTTGTTTTCTTGCAGACGATTCAGGGTATGATTACATATGGGTTGGAGAAGATTCAGAGTGGGCTCAGTGGGACTCGTAGAGATTATTGGGAGATTGAGGATCAAGAAATGAGGAAGTTTTATTTTATTTATTATTTCATTTGAGGACTTAGCTTAGGGATTTTACTTTACGAACTTTACGATGTCGTTTAGGGTATTTTGACTTGATATTGACTATGATGATTTGGGGATTTTACTTTTGATTTAGGATTTTGAATTGATTTATTTCGCTTCCGCAATCAAATACTCTGTCGTTTTGATAAGTGTAGGGATTCGTACAGACGTCTTGTATATCCCTTAGTGGAATACAGCGGACGTACCAGTTCTGACCTTATGGTCCGGGACGGGGCGCTACAAGGGGTGTCTACTTTCTTAGACACAACAAACTTGGTTGGTTTGGTTGATACTTCGTTAGTATCAACGTATCCCAGTCCAGTTTTGTCGCTGTCATGCTTTTGTGATAATATAATGCGATGCAGCATGTTGGACCCTGTATCAAACTGTTTCATCATTTTCTCTAAATCGGCATTCCTTGATTTCAAATTTGAAATCTCGGATTTCATTTCATTATTTTGAGTGGTTAATGATGAAATCTCTGTTTTTAATGCAGTAATGACGCATGATGACTCTTTTTTTGAATCGCTTAATTGAGCGACAAGATTCTCGTTAGAAGATTCTAACAGTTTCTTGTCTTCAATTAATCGTTTCTTTTCCTTAACGAGAGTCTTGGTGAATTTATGCAATTCTAGATACTGACTAAAAAGATCATCATAAGAAGGTTCAGAGTCAGAGTCAGAATCAGATGATACCTCATTAGATGCTTTGGATGCAAAGCACACTTGTGCGGTCTCCTCTTCGGTCTCAGTTTCAGAATCTGATGAATCACTCCAGGTGGAGGCCTTTAGAGCACGTTTCCTTTGTTTGGGTTCTGAGACGAGTCTATTTTTGTTCCGCTCCTTGTCAGGGTATTTAGTAGTTTGCTTTTCTTTATTTGGGCAGTCATATGATAAGTGTCCGAGTTTACCACATTCATAACATTTAACGTCTTTATCGTTTGACTTGTTCTTATTTCTCTTAGTCGTAGTACCCTTATTTTTGTTTCTAAATGACCTTCTCATAAATTTTCTTAATCCTTTAGCCAATAGAATTAGGTCATCATTATCTGATTCGGAATCACTATCATCTACGTGATCGGAGGGAGGGGAGACGTATTCATTTGATTTGAAAGCAATAGCTTTACCTTGTTTAGATGATTCCGATTTCCGTATGGTGAGTTTATTCTCATAAACTTTAAGTGATCCGATTAGTTCTTCCATCTTTATTGATTTAGTTTCCTCGCTTTCTTCTAGTGCGGTCACTTTAGGGTCCCATTCAGAAGGAAGGCTTCGTAGAACTTTCTGTACCTTTTCCTGCGTAGTAAAAGCCTTACCAAGAGACTCAAGAGAGTTGTAGATGTTAGTCAAACGAAGATCCATATCTACAATAGACTCATTGGGCAATAATTTAAATGACTCAAGTGTGGACATAAGCATGTTAATTTTTGACTCTTTCACTTGACTCGTGCCTTCGTGTTTCATTTCTAGTATCCTCCACATTTCTTGTGCACTAGAACAGTTTGACACATAACTAGACTCACTTTTACTTAATCCGTTTAAAAGCAATTGCATAGCCCTAGCATTCATTCTAAGTTTCTTTTTATCATCACTCGTATATTCTTGTCTAGTTTTAACAACTTCTAAAGTGACTCCGTCTACGGTGGATACCTTAGATGGGACATAAGGACCATCTTCAATGATTGACCAAAGATCTATATCTATAGCCATAAGAAAAAGCTTCATCCTAAGTTTCCACTGAATAAACGAATCACCGTCAAAAAGTGGAGGCCTTTGGCTCGACATACCTTCTTGCTCGGTTTTGAGATTTGTGGTTGCCATCTCACTGAATCGTTGGATTCCTTGAAGTGAGTGTTCCTGCGCTCTGATACCACTTGTAGGATCTGCAAGGCACCACTAGAAGGGGGGGTTGAATAGGTGGTGCAGAAAGTGTGGTTTTTAAAATTTCTTTAAACTTGAACAATTCAACTTCTGAAAACAGATTCTGTTTTCAGGACCAGTTTTAAAACCTTTTTAAAACTAGGTTAGAGGTCTCCAAAAATTATGAAATTTTGAGAGAACTTAGCCTCAGATGTTATGAGGGTCCCCTAAAAATTTAAAATTAAAATTCAACTTGTAACCCCTTAAAAAATCGTTGGTACTCAGATTGCTCTAATCTGCCAAAAACGGTAGATGGTTTTGAAAAATTTATTCCTATTTGTGTGAACGTCCAAATGCTCTGAAAATTTGACCACTAACTCCTTATATACTATAATTAAGTGGGTTGAAACAGTTTTACAAAATTCTTTTGGGAAGTAGGTCAACTATAATCAAAGTCTCAACCTTTGCAAGTCTAAAAATCAGACTGCACTAGTCTCAGAACTTTTGATGTTTGATTGACTAATACTTATGCAAAAGGGTTGAAACTTGTGCCAAATTAACCCTAGAACGTGTGAGTATATTTCTGAAATTTTTGTGATTTTTGAAATTCGTTAACTATTTTTACGAATGCGAACAAGAAGGGTAATCAGTGCAGTAACTGAAAAGTAAATGCAGAAAGTAAATGGCACCAAGAATTTTATACTGGTTCGGTTATAAACAACCTACTCTAGTCTTCAAGGAACACCTTCCTCGGTTCACACTAATCACACACACAACACACCTTACCACAGGGTTGATAGAGTTACACCTAACTCCAACCCTTTACAAACCTTGTATTGTTAGTACAATTTGCACGAACACCACCACCTTGCACGAATGAAGATTGATCACACCTTGATCAATCTTTTACAAAGATGTATAATGAGTGGTGGTCTATACCAAGCATATTCAAGATTGAAAGATATGAATACAATAGGCTTTACAAGAAGAGAGAAAGAAAGAAGATGTAGAAGAAGAAGAGCTAGGCTTTTTGATCACTTTGAATTGCAATGCTTGTTCTTGTTTTTGTTTGCTCTCTTCTTTCCTTTTAACATGGTCCAGCCGTCCCCTTGGGTAGCCTCCCCCTCTTGAAAATTATCTTTTAAGTCCTTGAGAGAGTGTAAGACATCATTGTGACAATGTCTTGCTTACTTGGCATCTTCTTATTGGATGATCATTTAAGCTTCGCTTACTTGGCACCTTCTTATTGGATGAATGTTGTCATCATTGATGACTTAGAAAAATCTGAGAATTTCACTTAAACATGTGCCAAAAATCATCACAAAATAAATTCCATAAATCATAAGATATATCACATAAATTGCAAGATAAAAATCCTTCCCAACTTAATGCAAAAATCGGCCAACTAGTGATATTGCCATGCTGAAAATTCAGCATGTGCATCATTTAATTTTGTTCAAAATAATGCCCAATTTACCTTGATTTTTCTTTAAAAATTGAATCACCAAGTTATAGTAAGTATTGCTATCACATAAGAAATGAACTTGGACACCATTTAGCTCATATGTTCGGCCACACATGTCTCACACATGCTGAAAAATTTTCAGCATGTGTGATATAAAATATCACACTTTATTAATTCAAATAATATTCAAAACATTTCCATTTCTTCTTCCAATCAATCACATAATAAAAGATGACAAATTATATCATATTTAAGTGACAAGATCGGCCAGCAACATTTAGCATGCTGAAATTTTCAGCATGTGATATAAGAGAGATATATTTTGAATTCTTACCATTTATAGATTCTCTCTTCAATTCACCAACATTGTATGATTGATCCTTGACCAATCAATATGCCAACAAGGCTCCAAATAAGCTCCATCTCAGCTTTAGGTGGCGTTGGAAATGACTGTGTATGTGCTGCAATTTATTTTTGCTATGTAAAATAATGCACATTTAATAATACACACATGTTATATTCCAATCAGCCCTTAATTTAATTTTCTAAAACACTTTAAGATGTATATCATATGTAAAAAGTGTCTAGATAAGTGTCACATGATGTACCAAAAACGTTCCATGTGTTGTGTGCGTAGAAAACCGAATTTTTGATATTTATCGATTACCCGATTTTTCTCTAATTTAAATTCCAACTTTTGCACATGTTATATATATTATGTTATACATAATATATATAATATATACTTTAAATCTCAGCACTTGGCTGGTCTAAAATGGTACCATTAGCATGTGACAAAATTAAACTTGGAATCTTCACATTTTGGCCTTAATGTGGAGTAATTTGTGTGTGCCAACATGGAAAGTATTTTTGGCTGATTATTCAGTGATATGCACGAAATTTACATCAAATTTTGATATTTAGGGGCTGGCCATTTATTTATGGCAAGTACGTGACACGTTGGCGAAGTTTCGGTATTCGCCCGATACGACAATTTTCGGTTTAGAACCTTTTATCGCGTCTTATTTAATTTGTCATCACCATATCTTATATCATATGATATAAGACCTGAATATACTCATAAATATGAGTTAAGTATAGTGGTGTGACGTTAACGTACGTACGTAAAATATATAACGTGTCGGTAGTACGTTGGAATACATGTGTATGTGCCTTTATTCAAAAAATCTGAAAATATGTGTAATATATATGCATATAGGCGTGTGCATTTAAGAAGGGGAGGAGGAGAAAACTTTCCTTCCTTAGCTTTGTTGCCTTTGTGCCTTTTCCAAATGTGGCTTCCTTTAATGAACTACTTAGTTTATTAAACTAAGTACTTCACTTAATGAACTAGTTTAGTTCATTAATGGTGGCACCTGAAAATAGCATAAACACAACAAATGTTTGCCATATGACGTAAGCTTTAACGCTTCATGGCTCGTTAGTACGGCGACATAATATATAAGCTAAATAAGGCAAGTAATGGCAAGATATCATGCATACATGTACACGTTTATATATATCATGCATTTAAGTCACTTATTTTATAATCACTCAAACCCCCTTATCTCTACACACTCCACAAAGTCTTAAGGTATCTTAAGGGCTCCATTGGACAAGGTATCTTGTTAGCTAGCAGTGGAGAGCTTAGACTAAAGGGTTTTGTGGATTCGGATTGGGTAGGATGCCAGGAGACAAGGAGGTCGATTAAAGGCTATTGTATGTTCTTAGGCGACATTTTGATATCCTAGAAGGCAAAGAAACAAACCACGGTTTCAAGGTCTTCAGTAGAAGATGAATATAGAGCTATGACAATGGCGGTATGTGAAGTGCAGTGGTTGATTTTCCTGGCTAAAGACCTTATGATCACAAGATAGGAGCCTGTTGAACTGTTTTGTGATAGTAAAAGTGCATTGTACATAGCGGAGAACCCAGTCTTCCACGAGAGAACAAAACATTTTGAGATTGATTGTCATGTAGTCAGGGAGAAGGTGCAGCAGGGAACTTCCAAATTAATGCCAATCAAAACAGAGTTTCAACTTGCAGATATTTTCACCAAAGCTTTAGACCATAGAAGGATGACGCAATTGCTTAAAATGATGGGAGTACATAACATTTATAGCAAGCTGAGCTTGAGGAGGGGTGTCAAAGTTGGGATCAACCTGGAGCTGATCAATGTGAAGGTGAGGAAGATGGTGCAGAAGATGGTGCGGCCGCAGCTAAGCTTGTTGGCAAGGGAGCTAAGGTGTGTGTGAATTGCAATCGGTGATAACAAGGAAACTGACGTTTGATTGGAGGATTAGTGTGTGGAATCACCTCATTGGCTGGAAAAATTCGTCGGGAATCATGGCATTTGAGCTGAAGGTTGGTGCAGTTGTGTGAGCTGGGGAAGGCAGCTGAATGGAGGGGAAGTTGCAGACGCAGGAGAAGTTTAAACTTAAAAATTTACAAATATGCCCTTTTATAAAGCATTGTGATTAGTTTTGAATGAGGGTGTTCTTGTAATTTTGCAGTAGGCGGTTATTTTATTCTCCTTCATCCTATTGGCCTTTATATGGCCCGTTCGACCTTATTCACAGCATTGAGAATTCTCCATATTGAAATTGGAGTTCAGTTCATCTTCATTTTCCTTGGCATTCTTCTTGTTCTCCTGTTCGTATCATTTGATTGATCAAGTTTTGTTTTCTTCGTTATTTCTTCTTTGTTGGTTGATCACAGCAATTTGTCCATTGCTGTTGCGCATTCTGCTGGTGTTTTGATTTTTCACAAACTTGTCTACAAACGGCACTCTTTCATTCTTTCATTTCTTTAAACGTCTGAACAAATATCAGTTGCCATGTTTGCTATTCTTTTGTTCTTTGCTTTTCAAAAAAAGAAAAAAGTGATACGTTTGTCTTCCTTCTGGCCAGTGCGTGCCACAAGTGCAAAGTTGGCCTTTTTCACATAGTTTTGTTATTAACCTTTAAAGATCAAATCTTCACACACATGACAATAGGGTTCATTGTGTTAGGATTTATATTTGGCTATATCATATAAATCAAGTCCCTTGCTAAATAACTACCTAGTGTCACTCGCAAATCTTGTTGCTAACGAATCTTTTAGTTGATCTTAGACTTGTGTAACTTGATTGCATTGTTTGCTTGGTTTGTGTTGCAATTAGTTTGTATCCAAGGCATCATCTTCAAGCCAAACCTATCCACAAAAGGCTTAATCTTGGAGACAAAAAAACTGCTTGGCCGAAATCTACCAAAGACCACCACGGTACTGTTTTGTTATCGCAAGGAAATATTATGTCTCGTCATAAGTATCACAAAATTATGTATCTTTGTCTAATCAGCCTTGTGCATAGCTAGCTATCTTGGCGTACCATTTGTTGGACAAGGATTTTTCTTCCAGATTCTTTGCATGGACCATTATTTCTTTTGAAGTCTTACTAACGAAGATCTGATAGAAGTCTTAAGGGATTGTTTGGGAATTTGTGTTATATAACTGTTGGATATATACTATAGCAATATACGAGTCGAGCATAAAAAAAGAAAAGAAAAAAAGAGAGCCGGCGAAATATCAAAGAGCCGAGAAAAAAAACCGTGTACAAAAAAGAGAAGCGCAAGAAGAAGAGCACCAAGGTTGTTCTCAAAATTATTTGCAAATCAAGTTCCATAAAAAAAATTCAGCAAGGTCATGCCCTTTGAAGCCACAAAATACATCACCTTTTCATTGCCTTACACTTGGATACTTGATTGTTGCACTTGAATCAACAACTTGTAATTAATTTGCATAAGGCTAAGGTTAACTAAAGATTGCCCAGGGAAACCCTTAGTTTTCTTTGGCTTAGCCTTTGACGTAACTTTTGGTTTCCTTTTTTTTTCTTTAATTCTTAGAAGGTTATAGGTGTTAAATTGTCTTGTTCTTGGCTTGATACCTTTCCTTATTAGTTGCTGAAATTTGGGTGATACATTGGAGAAAAAGGTGCAATTGATCATTGGATTGTGTTAGCCACTCGAAAAGCTTGCTTAGGTTGTACCTAGCTCAGGATTGGCCAAGGAAAACACAAATTGTGAGTGACTATACAAGAGAGAGAAAGGAACATACACATTGATTTTGATTTCACTAATGTAACAATGTTTCTTTTGTCTTTGTGTTAGTTTTTTCTTTATTTGTATTCTTGCTTAATTTCAGGTTAGTCAAGGATTCCATTAATGATGACATTATAGACCTCTTTATTGCAACGGTAGAAGGCTTCAATCAAGCTTATTATGGAATTGTATATGATTTGCATGATTTAACTATTGATATTGCATATGATTCTTATGATGATGATGTTGAAATTTCAATTTGATACACATGTTCATGATGATAAAGTTGATGTGCCGAATGAACATGACTTACATGATAAGCTTCTTGAATTGCATGATCATAAATTGTCAAAATCTTGTTTTTCTGAATCTGATTCCAGTAATGATGTTGTTTTGCAATCTAAAGTGTGTGAACTTGACAAGAAATTGCATGTTTGTTTCTATGATGATGTTGAAGTTGAACATGACTGTGTGAAGTTCTTAGAATGTAATTCTGACATTCGTATGAAACTTCTAGTACAAAAAAACGTAACATTGAGATCCTTGCAGAAGTAGAAGAACAAAAGGTGCACAGATTAGAACTACTTGATAAATTGCAGGGTCTTAGGAGACTTGTTGATGTTTATCGTGTTCATGTGCATGAGACTGACTTGTGTACTGAAAGGGATGAGGTTGAATCTGAAGTTGTTTGTGCTACACATGACTTGCATGATTTTCTTGATTTACATGCTAATTTACAAGATGATTTGAGTGACATTTCAAGTGAGAATAGTGATGATTTAGATCATGAACAAGATAACGCTGAGAAGTGTGAATGGCTTGTTTATAATAATCCTTTGTTTGAGTGTCTTAATAGTGACCTTCCATATGATAGTGCTGAGGCATCTAATTTGCATGCGAATGAATTCGAAATTCCACTTGACGTTACGTTGCAAACCAATTGTGAAGATGATAATATGCATGTTAGTGCTAATTTATGCATTGTTGGGCATGATAGTTCAAATACGACTAATTTGGAAGTGCTAAGGAGCGTACAAAGTGCGTTGTTTATTCCTCATGTTTTACATACTATCTCTTTCATGCATGATAAATCTTTTGTGAGTAGTTTTCTACCTATCTTGTTAGTGCATCCTAAACACATTAGAAAGAGGTTCTTGTTGCTAATTGTTCATGTAGATATGTGTTATGATGTGTTGTTATTTGCATATGTCTTCATTCAATTGATTGTGCACCCTAAGCATGTCAGACTTATTTTATGTATGAACATTGCACTTGACATGCTTCAACTTGTATCTTACATAGCTTATGAGTCATTTGTGGAGTATCACTCTATCAATTTGTGTGTTTAGGTTCGAGGTCAAATCTTTTTGAGGAGGACGGGAATGATGCAATTTAAGGAGTCCTAACATACAACTTCACAAACAAGGGCCTGGAACATACAAACTCCACAAACAAGAAGCTTTTGCGCAAATAGAAGATGCAAACTAAAGAGCTTCTTGTTCAAACATGTACAAGATGAGCCAAGGAATGTAGACGCATGATTTTTCAATGTTTATTGAGGCTACGATCTGATTGTCCAAGTGTTTCAATGCACATTATAAGATTTAAAGGTTGGTGGAGGGCAAGATGGTCATTTCATGCGTTAACGTCGTATATCAAGTCTAGTTTTTTGTTTTGGTCTAGGATGTTTTATAGAGTCTTTTAATATGTGCTTATAGTGCTAATGACCATTTTTGAGTGTTTTCTAAGTTGACAAGGCAAAATAAGGAAAGTGGCTTGGAGAATCCATATAATTCTGGAAGGCAGCCGGACACCGTTTGGTATTTTAGATGCACAGGTCTGAGTACAGGTCCAAATGGGTTCAAATCACTTGGAGATGTTAGATAACGTAATCTGGCATGATTTTCATGTTTTGCATTTTTCCTAATTCGGGCTACAAGGTGGACCGAAATCAGATGGAAGATGGGAGTCCAGAATACCTGATATTTGGAAGGCTAGATCTCTTTGACGAAAAGTCCAAATGAGGTGATTCAAAAGTCCAAATTAAAGAAAATAGCATTATCTACAACTTTGATGAAGAGTGCAAAGCCTATTTTGGTGTCTAGAAGCGGTTAGAAGCCAATAACCGACAGGGTGTATTCAAGGCCAGTTTTTAGGGATTTGAATTATGTAATCTTCCTTGATTAGCTTTGGCTTATCTTTTATGTAAATTTGATGTAGATTGATAGGTAGTGATCTGAGGACTTTGATTGATTAGTTATCTTTTAGGAATACATAAATATATCCCTTGTAATAGGTAGAAAAAGGCAGCTTGAAGATTAGAGTTTTCAGAATTACAATTTCAGCGATAAAAGTTTAAGCTTTCTCCTTGTAGCCGTGAGTTGCCTCTTGAGAGTGTTTTTACTTTGGTTAATTACAAATTCAAAATCAATGCTAGAGCCAATCAAGGTTTGATCAAACCTAGTTGGTGAATCAAAATCCAAGGATACGGAACGACGTGTTGCATTGGGAGATTCGGATTGCTCGACGTAGATGTTGTTGACATCTCTTGTCCAAGAAGGTGGTGTTTGCGCCATTGCCCCATGCAAGTGTTGATCAAAGGTGTCTTTTGGAGTTGAAAGAAGCGATCTTTAATTCCATACAATCCAAGATCGTATCACATGGTCCCTCAATGTCTCAAGAAAAATAAAAGAAGACTTGTCTTTGTTGTACAAAGTTGGAATCTTTGAACACTTGGTCTCCTTTAGAGCTTTGAAAATCCCCTCTTCCACCTCTTTGGAGCACACGTTTTTTATGCATGGGAAAGGGGTGAATGAGAATGTTAGAGGAAGGAAATAGGGCTTATAGTTTTAAAATTCTTACTTAGTGGAGTTGCTTGATGATCCAAGCTTCCTAGAAGCTCTTTTACCTTATGAGCTTGAGAATTCCTCTAATGGTGATGGTGGTGACCTCGTCATTAGAGAGGTAGAGAAGAGAAAATGGTTCAAACTGACTTTAAACCTTGAAGAAATGAAACTACACCAAGAGGTTAGGTATTTACCCTAGATGATGATGGAGTGGTTCTTTGAAATGGCTTGGGTGAGTTGTTCCTTTGTACTCCTCAACGGACGACAATTGTGGAGATTTGGGAGAGAGATGGTAGATAGTTGAAGAGGTGAGGGGATGTTTTAGAAAGATAATTGCTTTGTTAACAATTGTCTTGAATTACCTTGGCTTCCAAAAGGGGAGGGGCGGCTGGTTTATAGAAGGGAGGGGGAGGCATAATCATTGCACTTTTGCATGAATGAAAAAAGAATGGTAACTAGGGTAGCTACCTTAAAAATGTATAAGCTTTTTGTCTCATAAGGCTTCTAGAATGGAAGATATTATGGGGCTTCTGGAGGGAAAAGTGGTCGGCCTCTTTAAGGGGCATTTTAGTCACTTTTCCTTTTCGAGGATGCCCTAATGTGATTAATTTTATAATATTTAATAAAAGGACTATTTAAGGAATTAATTATTATTAAAATATGCATGGCCCATAATTTTATCAAAATGGCTACTAAAATTTCCGTTTATGGACATCACACATTTCATACTAAGTAATCACCGTTATAATTGGGATAGTTACGACATCATTTAAGAACATAGCTTTTACATATTCTTGATACTAAAACATTGAACATACATCATGGATGATCCAACTTTATATGAACATAAATACTTAGATCTTTGAAAATCATGAATAATCTAGGAAGGATAATTGCCTTTATCTCTTAACCTTTAAATAAAAGTAAAGATTGCTCCATAGCGACGGTTTGGAGCAAAGAAATGAAGAATTAGTGTACAACCATGGAAATGGATAAATGGAAGAAGAATAACCTAACATAAATGATGTTCTTACCTTATTGATCCTTGGTTCTCAGCTCAACTATACTTGGTCTCCTTAGCGCTTGAATGAATGAGGATGTTATGGCTAGTGTTTTGATGAATGTAGGAGATGAAGAGAAGAAAATTTTTTTCCCTGGTTCTCTTCTCAAGCTCACAGTTTTGGTGTGTGAAATGGGGCTTGTAGACTTTGTTTTCTGTTTCTTGAAAGAAAAAGAAAATGTTAAGAGTGTAGTAGCAAGTGAAGTATGGAAGAAAGACAAGAATTGTCCCATACCTAGGGAGGAAATTCGGCCAATACAAGGAAGAGGATAAAGGAGGGAAAATGGAAGAAGTGTAGTGGTTGGGAGAGGGTGAGAAATGAGGGTTGCTTGTAAGAAATCATGGAAGTCTTCTTCTAACCCCATTATGGCCAGATGGCCGATTTTCTTCCCTTTCCTTTTTTTCCTTCTTCCACAAATATCTTCTATGTATTTAATTTCTTTTCCTTTTACTTATCTAGTAGAAAATACTTGTGTCATGAGTTTTGATTTACCTTAATTTAGTCTAGAGTTTATGTTGTTACATGCTAGGATTATTTAATTTTTATCAGGTAATTATAATTATTAGCTATCGATTTTCATCGCACATCGATATTTCGTATGTTCTATTCCTAGCACAAAAATTATACGCAATTAAGCACGTTAATAAGTACGTATGAAACTAACGAATTTTTTCGGGGTTTAACAGTGTTCAATGACTTTTCCAGTATGGATATGGAAAAAAATATGTTTGCATGCAAGATATATGATTTCTCTGCTGTGATGTATGAATATGTATATTTATATGGCCAAGATGAAATGAAAAAGAGTCTTGTACGTGAAAACTAAGATGAGTGATAATTCATATGTTGTTGCATGTATAATTTGGTAGTAGAATATAGATGCATGTGTCATCTCATGAAAAGTGTACTATGAATCCTTCTTTGAGCATGTTATTATGTATTTTCCATGATGATCATCACCTATGTGTTTCCTTATGATTCTCAGAATTTGTGCATGTTGATAGTCTTGATTTAACATGTTTATGAGCCTCATATTCATGTATATAATGTTTGACCACAAAAGGTTGTTTCTTCATGATCATTATGCATAAAATATGCGCATAAGGCCATTCGGCCAAGTGTATATATACGTACCAACAAAGTGTTCACTTATCTACATACATTTATGTACATGAAAATATGTGTATCAAGTAACTTTTGACATGCTATTGGATGATGTGATGTAGTTTGTGTTGGATATATGATGATGAAAATTTAGAATGTCTAAATTAACACGAAACTGAACCTACATGCATAAAACAATTACCAAAGTTTTTGAAAAAATGTTTTATTGCATCATACATTTTTAAAGTTTTCATGCATAACAAACTATACCACGAGACGATTGATTCCATTGACTATGTTATGTTATGTTATATGATGATATGTTATGTTATTGGTGTCGTCCGGACATCGGGACCGGAGTGGTAGGTATTAGGGGCATATGTTATCGTTATGTCTAATTGTAGCACCTTCTCTGGGACACGGGATCTCCGCCATAAAGCGTCATTGTTAGATCCATGTACATATGATTCAACACCATGTTTAGAACATTGGGATTCATATTTGTAAATGAGACTATATCGGAAATCATTCGCTATGTCGTGTATTATCGTTCTTACGTTATGAAAAGTGTTGTATCCATCATATGAAAATGTCATGTTACAAAGTTATGAAAATGTCATGTTATGAAAATTCTTGAAAATGTCATGTTTTTAAATGTTTTACGAAACATAGACCATGTTACGAACTTTAAAGACCGAATGCCATGAATCCATAATCCATTATTTATGACACATCCATGAACGTTTGATATTCTTAAGTTGATCAAAGAGAAATTTATGAATGAAAGTACACTTGATAAAAATATGAAGAATTTGTGACTTTGGCATAAGGTATGAACTAAAAGGTTAAGAATGAATAAGTTTAAGGTTGGATTTAGGTGGGTGTAGATAGAAGAAAGCTGTTGTCTTCACTACGTGCATTTTTATATGAATGTGTTACATCTATGATTACATGTATGGAATGTCACTTTATTTGTGAATGGAGACGTGTTATGATACTTACTAGGCGATTCATTATCGCTCATATTTTATTTTTATCATCATACAGAAGACTGAGAGCCTAACTTGGACTTTATAGAGAATGAGCTGTGAGTAGGCTACCCCTGATGATGATATTGGGCCCTGATGTTATCTTTTGTGTTCATGATTATGACAGCCATGTACTTATTACCTTTTGTACAGATGACACTTTATGATATGTAGGGATTTAATTATGACATATCGTATGATGATGTATGTTTATTGTACTTGTTATATTTATGTCGTTTCTGCTATATCTGTAGCACCCTGCTCCGGACTCCTAACTCTTTAATCTCAGAACGGTGCACTTGTCGTGCTCTACTAAGAGAAATACAAGGCGTCGATACTATTGATATTCATGCCGATATAAACCATGGATCGATACAGCGGAAGCAACATAAAAATAAACTAAGTACAACCGACATGTATACACTACATAAATAAATCTGTATACATCATAACATTTCATCGATACATAACGGACGAGTACATGACTGAGTAAACATAAGTACAAAGTCATCAAAAGGCCACTGAGCATCCTCACGGGTAGCCTACTCTCAACTCGTCTTCTATGTGTTGAGAAATATGTTTGGATAATTTTCCAGGTCATGATTTTAAGTGGAGAATACTTAAAAATTTCACATATGGTGTTATAAGTGATTAAAATTTGAAAAAGTTGAGAAAAATGACGTCGAACTCTCAGGTAGTTGCACTTTGATCATTCGATGTACTTCGATCCCTCACATCGATCGAACCATGTAAGGCAGAGAAAATTCAAGACCTTATTGTGAGACATCGATCTCTAAACCTGAGACACATCAATGATCGATGTATATATCGAACCCTCACTTTAATCGTTCGATGTAGGTCAGAGACAAACTCTGAAACTCACTGTGAGACATCGATCTCTGAAGCTGAGGCACTTTGATCGATCGATGTCTTGGTTTTTTAGAAATATTTTTCTAAAATGTGATAAAGTGGTTGTTTTCATTTGTACATGTTTTATATATGTTTATTATGTGATTATTATGTGATTTTGATAATTATAAATGTCTTGCCTTGGAAGTTTCTACAACTTACCAAAAAGGGCAAAATTGGTATTTTGAATTTTGTAGGATCATGATATGGTGGAAATATTTCAAGGACTTATTATCATGCTATTTACAATGACAAAGATGTCATTATATCTATTTCTGACCATCCGGATCATTTCTGGAGTTTTCTCTTACCATGGGCATTTTGGTCATTTTACCCCTGAGGTCATTTTTTGTATTTTCACTCAAGGAATGTCTTGATTATATTATTATCTTCATTTTGGAGTTGATTTATAATTATCTTGAAGATTATTTGGTGGTTTTCTATTATTTCTCTCAATTGATGATATTATCGGCAGTAGCGGGATATGTGACGAGTTGTGATGTCACATTCTATTTTTTCCTGAAGAACCTCTTCTATATGTTATTGAAGGATATTAATCATCATTTTACAGAGAATTTAAAGGTGTTAAACGTGTGGAAATGATCATAACATACAAGAAGAAATAGTGAAAATTTTGGTGTTATTTGTTGACATAATCTTGTCAACTATTATTTGTTGATTTCTTCTTCAAACATCTGAGTTGATATACATATATATGTGTTGAAAAATGTTTATATTCAGGTGGATATGATGATGTACTCATTTTATGGCTTGGTGACAAGTGGACCAATCAAAAAGAAGCTAGTTGGCGAAAATTGCTAACTTGGAAAATTTGAAAGTGTAGCCAACGGCTACAAGCTGTTTTGGAGCAGATTTTTTGAGTCAAAATGCAGCTCCCATATGCCTATTCTCATGGAAAAAAGTTGTGGGGTAGTGGAGTAGTTATGCCCCTTTATCCTACTACATTATCTTCATTTTTGAAGCAATTTCCAAGTCATTTTTGCAAGGTGGAAAAATTGGCCATACAAGTGTCCAAGGTGGACCAATTGTGTTGTTTTATTTTGCCAAATGTGCAAGGCCAACCAATGATGTGAGGACATTTAAGCATTGATGATGAAAATGGTGACACGTTGGAGTTCTTATCTACAAGAGCCATTTCACACTATGAATAGGAGGCAAAGGTGGAATTGAAGAACATAAACCTGAAAAAGCAAAAGTTGAATTGTCTTACTGTCTTCTTCCCTCCATTCCTGTTTTATTCTTTGTAGCCAAGGTGTTCTTGTGATATTTGTTGTAGAGATACAAGCCTCTTATGTCTCATTTTTAAGATTGATTAGCCAAATCTATAAGGCTACACTAATAGGTGATAGAGGTGTTGCAACCAAGAGTTTTATAGAGGTGTTCATCCAAGTATTGAAAAGGGTTGGTGTTTAACCCAAGGATCAAGCTTTGCTCTTGTTGTAATTTGGTTCATACCATAGTGAAATGCAAGGAAAGGTGTTCCTTAGGACTGGAGTAGGTCACATTGATCGAACCAGGATAAATCCTTGGTGTTCTTGTCTTCGTTACATTTTTCTGTTTTCTGTCCATTTTCACTGCAGATTTCACACAACTTCTCACGTTTTGAAAAAATAGTTAAACACTTTCAAAATTTGTGATTTTTGGTGGAGTTATACTTCAGACTGTTAGCTTTCATTTGCAACAAGAATCGCTTGATTTAAGAAAGGGAAAGTTAGGCTTTAAGTCATTGTAATATAACTGCTCCAATCTGGCTGCAATCTGACCAGTTTTGTGAAAACTTGAATTTTGTTTTAACCAAGAATTATTCAAGGTCAGGCCTTTTAGAAACATAAACTAGACATCCTGAGGAGTGTTCTGACTTTCAAAATTCGTTATTTTTGGTGGAGTTATACTTCAGACCGTTAGATTTCATTTGCAATAAGAATCACTTGATTTAAGAAAGGGAAAGTTAGGCTTTCAGTCATTGCAAGATAACTGCTCCAATCTAGCTGCAATCTGACCAGTTTTGTGAAAACTTGAATTCTGTTTTAACCAAAAATTGTTTGAGGTCAGGGCCTTTTGGAAACATAAACTAGACATCCGAAGGAGTGTTATGACATAGAGATCAACCTTTTTGGTTTAGTATTCAAAGAGATATATGTTTTCTAATTTCAGCAATATTCTGTCCAATTCTTTCCAGATTGACCATTTGAATCTTTTTATTTGTTTCAAGGGTCAAACAATTATTTTTGTCTAACCTTTGGATAGAATCCTTTCAAGAAATTGAAGTTAAGTTCTGAAAATTTTAATATTTTTTGCAGTTGTGTGCAAGGATTTTTGAATTTTTCAAAATCGGGTTCTGAATCTGAAGTGGTCTCAGATTCTGTTTTCAAAGGGAATTCTAATCAATGGTAGTGGTGTAATTTCTGCTAACCATAATTCACCCCCTCTAGTGGTGTTTATTGCAGGTGCACAGTCCAACAATTGGTATCAGAGCTAGGTTAACACCACTCAAAGAAGTAAGATTCAACATCATACAAACAAGACAAGGCCAAGAAACAACAATTCAAAGTAGCCTTCTAATCTCAAATTAAAGGTACATACAATGGACATAGTTTCTCACAAAGGTGAGTTGGAAGGTATGTCTACACAATGTTATCCTCTTATCGATGGAAATAATTTCGTTCATTTGAAACTTAGAATGAGGCTATTCTTAATGGCTATAGACATCGATTTATGGTCTATAGTTGAAGATGGGCCGTACATTCTATTGAAAATTGTACAAGTTAGTGGAGTCACACAAGAAGTTGAAAAATATAAAAGTGAATGGTCTTCGGAAGATAAAAAGGAAATGTCCATGAATGCTAAGGCAATGCAATTATTGTTAAACAGACTAACGACTTCTGAAGCAGGATATGTTTCGAATTGCACAAGTGCACACGACATGTGGAAACCTTTAGAATTAAAGCATGAAGGTACTAGCGGTGTAAAAGATTCAAAAATAAACATGCTTATGTCTGAGCTTGAATCTTTCAAAATGTTGCCGAACAATTCCATAACATCTATGGATTTGAGGATTACTAACATTTTCAACGCCCTTGAAGCTTTAGGAAAATTGTTTACCAACAACGAGAAGGTTCAAAAGGTGCAGCGAAGCCTTCCTGCTGAATGGGATCCTAAGGTCACGGCAATTGAAGAAACGAAAAGCTATCACAAAAATGGACAAATTGATAGGCTCACTAAGAGTATACGAGGTAAAACTAAACCAATGGAAGCCTGAGTCATCTAAATCATCCAGTAAGTCTATAACTTTCAAATCAACTGAGTCACATACAAATAATGATGATAATAATAGTGATAATGAATTAGACGATGACTTAATATTAATAGCTAGAAAACTTTGAAAGTTTTTTAAATGGCCTAATAGAAATAGACAACGATCTTGTTCTTCTTATTCTTCTTCTCAACCTAAGAAAAATAACTCTAATAACAACAAATGGTATAATAAAGAGTTAAAATGTTATGAATATGGTCAAAGAGGACACATCTCTCATGGTTGTCCAACAAAGAAAAACGCCAACAATAATAATAATAAACAAACAAGAAAAGGAGACGCAAAAATCACAGGAAAAGGAGACCAAGCCAAGGAAAGGCAAACGAGCAATGAAGGTGAGCACATGGAGCGACTCGTCCGACTCAGAATCCGACACTGAGGAAGCTCAAGTCTGCTTTGTATCAAACGAGGTAAGTTCTTCATCTGATGGAGATTCTGATAATGAAATGTCATTTGATGAAATGTATGAAGAATGTTTAAGGATGAATGCTCACTGTAAAGGCTCTCTAAAGAAAAGACGAAACAAATTAAAGAAAATGACAAGTTGAAGACGTCCAACTTGGAATTTTCCGATCAATTAGAATATTTTAAACAAGAGTCTACTAATACTCTTGATTCTTTAGAGATTAAAATTGAATCATGCAAAAAAATGAACAAACATTAAAAACTGAAAATAGTATGTTGAAATCTAAGTTAAAAAGTTGTGAAAATGAGATAGTTCAACTTAAATCTTCTAAACTAAACTTAGAAAAAATGTTAGAACAATTCAAGTTTGGAACCAACATGCTAGATACACTGATATCGTCACAAAAATATGGAAACAATAGAAATGGATTCGGATATAAAGAAGAAGATGTCAAAGTAGATAAAAAGACTAAGTTTGTTTCGTCAAGTACTAAACAACCTTTTAAAGCAACAAAAATAAAAGCAACTTTTCCTGCTACATCTTCTTCTACTCTTTCTACTTATCCCAAAACAAAAATGCAACACGTACACACTTATAAACGTGCAACTAGGCAAGACTTTGCATCTAGACCACATAGAAATTATGCCTATATGTATACAAATATATCTAGACAAAATCAAATGCATCCAACTTATTATGAACCTAAGTATAGGAAACATTCATATAAGACTTATAGAAATGCATATGAACACACATACATAAAACCATTCAAGAAACAAAATCATATGCCTTTCACTCTTTATCAAAATCGGCCAAGACATAGTAGTTATCAACCAAGATATAACATGTATGACAATGCATCATCTTGTAAATAGAGTGGTCAAATACATGTTAATCCTTTATATTCAACTAATGTCAAATATGTGCCTAGAAGGTACATCCAACTTTGGATACCTAAGGAATATCTAAACAAGGGTGATTCCCTTAACATTCAAGGACCTAAGTAAAGGGTACCTAAAACTTTGTCTCCATTGTAGGAAGATAGCAAGGAATGCAAGAAGGAGGCAAAGTCAAAGAAGCTAAAAACCAAATGGTTATTAGACAGTGGATGTTCAAGACATAAAACGGGTAACCCAAAACTATTCACCGAGTTGGAACATATCGAGAATGCCAAAAAGGTGACATTCAGAGACAACAACAAAAGAAAAGTTGTTAGAAAAGGAACAATCGGGGATCCAAACACATTTCAAATACAAAAATGTGTTGTTAGTGAGAAATCTTTCTTATAATTTATTAAGAATTTCGCAACTTATAGATTCCCGTTATTATGTTTTTTTCTCCCTGATTCTTGTGATATAACTAATGAAAAAGGAGAAATTGTATTAAAAGGAAATAGGGATGGTAACATTCATACCCTTTCCTTAGATAACATGTTAGATGCTAAGGTTAAATGTTTAATATCATATGACTTAGATGTAAACTTATGCCATAGACGACTAGGTCACATAGGAATCTCAACTATTGAAAAGTTATCTAAAAAGAATTTAATAACAGGCATGCCTAAATTAGACTTAGATAATTCTCAAATGTGTGAAACATGTATTAAAGGAAAACATATTAAAGAAACATTAAAACCAAAACATGGAGTGAGTACTAGTCATGTACTAGAATTTCTTCACTTAGACTTATCACCTAAGGCTTCTTTAATATTCTTAGGTTATAAGTGTGAGATTAAGCTATGTCCTTCAGGTTCACTTATGTTTCTACGTGTTCTAACCCCAACATTTGGATCTTCAATGATTAATTCTTTAGTGTGTTTATGTTTATCTTTTATAAGCCACCAATTCCTAGGTGGACTAGGTTCAACCTCATCTTGTTCAAATGTTTCATTAGTGTGAACATTGTCGTATACAATTGGATCATCTTGTAAGTTAGTTGTATTATGTTCCAATTGCAAAATTTCTTCATTTATTTCATCTAAGGGTTCAAGCATGTCTTGTACAGGTGGAGTTGGTTCTAGATGATCAAGTACAGGCTCAAGTGCATCATCATCATCAAACATATTTTCAACATTATTCTCATATTTATGTTGAGTTTTATCACTAACTTCAAAATATCCATTTTCATTGAGTTTCACATGTATGGATTCAATTATCTTTCTAGATGCAGGATTATAATGCCTATATGCTCTTGAGTTAGTTGAATAACCAACAAATATGCATTCAATAGACTTTTGTTCAAACTTGTCTAGATTATCCTTAGTGTTCAACACAAAATACTTACAACCGAAAACTCTAAGATAATCTACCTTAGGTTGCTTATTGTTTAACAATTCGTAAGGTGTTTTATTTAATTTCTTTCTAATAGAAAGCCAATTTATTAAATAACATGCACAACTAACAGCTTCAGCCCATAAATATTTTGGTACTTTGTTTTCACATAACATTGTTCTAGCAACTTCTCGAATTGTTCTATTCTCGCGTTCAACAACTCCATTGAGTTGTGGTTTTCTAGGTGGTGAGAATTCATGTCTAATTCCATGTCATTCACAAAACATTACTACATCTTTGTTTTTAAATTCTTCACCTCTATCACTTCTAATTCTCTTAACATTTTCTTCGTAAACCTCGAGTTGCTTGATAAGAGTTTCGATTGCCAATGGAGGGTTGTCTTTGTGTGTTAAGAACAATGTCCATGTGTATCGTGAGTAATCAACTACTATGACGCACACATAGCACTGTCCACCTAGACTTTTTGTCCTACTTGGATATATCTTGGATAGATGCCATGTATGAGGAATTGAATCAATTTACAAGGAACAACGTGTGGGACTTAGTACCTAAACCCCAAAGTAAGTCTATAACAGGAACAGAAAGGGTATTTAGGAATAAAATAGATGAAAAAGGAAACACCGCACGAAATAAGGCTAGGCTAGTCGAACAAAGTTATAATCAACAAGAAGGAATATATTATGAAGAAACCTTTGCACCCGTAACACGACTAGAAGCAATTAGATTGTTACTTGCAATTGCAAGTCTAAGCAACATTAAGCTCTTCCAAATAGATGTCAAGAGTGCATTCTTGAATGGATTCATTCAAGAAGAGGTGTTTGTCAAACAACCTCCTGGATTCGAAGATCCAAAGAACCCTAACCATGTGTACAAGCTTAAGAAAGCTTTATATAGTTTGAAACAAGCTCCAAGAGCTTGGTATGATAGATTTGCAAACTTTCTTATTGCAAATCATTCTCAAATGGGAACCATAGACAACACATTATTTCTAAGAAGATTAGATAACGACTTGTTAATAGTTCAAACATATGTAAACGATATTATCTTTGGCTCAAATAACCCTACCTTAGTAAAAGAATTCGAAGAGTGTGTGAAGTTATAGTTTGAAATGTCAATCGTAGGAGAGTTGAATTACTTCTTAGGGCTTCAAATCAAACAAACCCCTCAAGGAATCCTTATTAGCCAACTTAAGTATGTCAATGATATGATTAAGAAGTTTTGCTTTGAAAAGTTGAAACCAACACCTACCCCTATGAGCATTAGCACCAAACTAGACAAGGATGAAAATGGTAAACCTTTTGAAGACACACTTTATAGGTCTATGATTGGATCATTGTTATACTTAACCGCATCAAGACCTGATATCATGTTTAGAGTGTGTATGTGTGCTAGGTTTTAATCTTGTCCTAAGGTATCATATTACAATGCGGTGAAAAAGATATTTAGATATCTTAAACAAACACCTCACTTATGACTTTGGTATGATAGAAATGCTAAGTTGGAACTGTATGCTTATAGTGATGCTGATTATGGTGGTTGCAAGTTTGATAAAAAAAAACCACTAGCAATACATTTCAATTCATAGGAACCAACTTGATCTCTTGGTTTTCTAAAAGGCAAGCTACTGTAACACTTTCTACCACCGAAGCCGAGTATATAGCCTTAAGCTTATGCACTACCCAAATACTTTGGCTTAAACAACAACTTAGTGATTTTGGCATTAAAATGAATAAGATTCTAATTTTCTGCGATAGCTCAAGTGCAATCAATCTTTCTTGGAATCCGGTACTTTATTCTAAGGCCAAACACATTGACGTAAGATACTATTTCCTACGAGATCAGGTTCAAAATGGAGACATAACCATAGATCATGTGAGAACTAATCTGCAAGTAGCTGACATCTTCACCAAACCCCTTAATCAAACCACTTGTGAAAACTTACGAGCCAAGTGAGGTATGACGGCTTACAATACAATTGCATAGTTCTATCTTTTGCATGATTTGCAAAATAAAGGGGGAGATAGAGTAAGAATATGATTTTAGTTGGTAAGTCATGATTTGGAATTGAGTTGAATAATATGCTAAGTGTCAATTGGTATAAGTTTTGAGCATAGGGGGAGAGTATAAGTTGAGGGGGAGCACATGAACACATATGTTAAAAACATGAGATTTGAAAGTTTGAAAAAAATTGGTATAGAATTGATGAAACAATTGGTAATGAGTGAGGTTTTCAAACAATTCAACAGGTAAATATGTGATAAATAATTGTTAAATAGTTGTGACATTAAAATCATTTTAAGTTATTTTGAAAATCATCCAAAAAGGAGAGGATGTTGAGAAATATGTTTGGATAATTGTCAAGGTTATGATTTTAAGTGTTGAATACTTAAAAATGTCATATATGGTGTTATAAGCGATTAAAAGTTGAAAAAGTTGAGAAAAATGGCATCGATATCTCAGGTAATTGCACTTCGATCGATCGATGTACTTCGATCCCTCACATTGATCGAACCATGCAAGGTAGAGAAAATTTAAGACCTTACTATGAGACGTCGATCTCTAAACCTGAGACACATCGATCGATCAATGTATACATCGAACCCTCACTTCGATTGATCGATGTAGGTTAGAGACGAACTCTGAAACTCATTGTGAGATATCGATCTCTGAAGCTGAGGCACTTCGATCGCTCGATTTCTAGGATCTTAGAAATATTTTTCTAAAATGTGATAAAGTGGTTGTTTTGTTTTGTACATGTTTTATATATGTTCGTTATGTGATTATTATGTGATTTTGATAAATATAAATGTCTTGTGACTAATGTGCCTTGGAAGTTTCTACAACTTACCAAAAAGAGCAAAATTGGTATTTTGAGTTTTGTAGGAACATGATATAGTGGAAATATTTCAATGACTTATTCTCATGCTATTTATCATGACAAAGATGTTATTATATCTGTTTCTAACCATCCGGGTCATTTCTGTAGTTTTCGCTTACCAGGGGCATTTGGGTCATTTTACCCCTGATGGCATTTTTGGTATTTTCACTCAAGGAATCTCTTGACTATATGATTATGTTCATTCTGAAGTTGATATATAATTAGCTTGAACATTATTTGGTGGTAATCTATTATTTCTCTCAATTGATGATATTAACGACAATAGCATGATATGTGACGAGTTGTGATGTCACATTCTATTTTTTCTTGAAGACCCTCTTATATATGTTATTGGAGGATATTAATCATCATTTTACAGAGAATTTAAAGGTGTTATAGATGTGGAAATGATCACAACATACAAGACGAAATAGTTGGAATTTTGGTGTTATATGTTGACATAATCTTGTCAACTATTATTTGTTGATTTCTTCTTCAAAAATCTGAGTTGATATGCATATATTTGTGTTTAACAGCTTGTGTATTCAGGTGTATATGATGATGTACTCATTTTATGGCTTGGTGACAAGTGGACCAATAAAAAAGAAGCTAGTTGGCAAAAATTACCAACTTGGAAAATTTGAAAGTGTAGCCAACGTCTACAAGTTGTTTTGGAGCAGATTTTTGAGTGAAAATGCAGCTCCCACATGCCTATTCTCATGGAAAAAAGTTACAGGGATAGTGGAGTAGTTATGCCCTTTTATCCTACTATATTATCTTCATTTTTCAAGCAATTTCCAAGTAATTTTTCAAAGTGAAAAAATCGGCCATACAAGTGTCCAAGGTGGACCAATTGTGTTGTTTTACTTTGCCAAATGTACAAGTCCAACCGATGATGTGAAGACACTTAGGCATTGATGATGAAGATGGTGACACGTTGGAGTTCTTATCTTCAAGAGCCATTTCACACTATAAATAGGAGGCAAAGGTGAAGAAGAAGAACATAAACTTAAAAAAGCAAAACTTGAATTATCTTGACATCTTCTTCTTTATAGCCAAGGTGTTCTTGTGATATTGTTGTAGAGATACAAGCCTATCATGTTGGATTTGTAAGATTGATTAGCCAAATATATAAGGCTACATCAATAGGTGATAGAGGTGTTGCAATCAAGAGTTGCATAGAGATGTTCATCCAAGTCTGGAATAAGATTGGTGTTTAACCCAAGGATCAAGCTTTGTTCTTGTTGTAATTTGGTTCATACCATAGTGAAATCCAAGGAAAGGTGTTGCTTGGGACGGGAGTAGGTCACAATGACCGAACCAGGATAAATCCTTGGTGTTCTTGTCTTCGTTACATTTTTCTGTTTTCTGCCCATTTTCACTGCAGATTTCACACAACTTCTCACGTTTTGAAAAAATAGTTAAACACTTTCAAAATTTGTGATTTTTGGTGGAGTTATACTTCAGACTGTTAGCTTTCATTTGCAACAAGAATCGCTTGATTTAAGAAAGGGAAAGTTAGGCTTTCAGTCATTGTAATATAACTGCTCCAATCTGGCTGCAATCTGACCAGTTTTGTGAAAACTTGAATTTTGTTTTAACCAAGAATTATTCGAGGTCAGGCCTTTTAGAAACATAAACTAGACATCCTGAGGAGTGTTCTGACATAAAGATCAACCTTATTGGTTGATTATTCAAGGAGAAACTCGTTCTCCAATTTCAGCGGCATTCTGTTCAATTCTATCCAGATTGACCATCTGAATCTTTTTATTTGTTTGAAGCGCCAACGATTTTGTTTTTGTCGGACTTTTGGATAGAATCTTGTTAAGACATTGAATTTAAGTTCTGAAAATTTTCATAATTTTTTGAGTGGTGTGCAAGGAGTTTTGAATTTTTCCAAAATTAGGTTCTGAATTTGAGGTGGTCTTAGGTTCTGTTTCAAAGGGGATTTTAATCAAGGGTAGTAGTGTAATTTCTGCTAACCACTATTCCCCCCCTCTCATGGTGTTTATTGCAGGTGCACGGTCCAACACTATGAACTCTTGTACTCTGGTCCCTGTTATCTACAATGTATTTAGAGAACAAGTATGACTGATAACATAAATCGCCCAGCAAGTAGAGCCCTTAAATCTGTCATGAGAAAGATCATACACGCGAAGACAGGGTTCGAAAATAGTATACATCATAAAAAAACTTACCTTTTTGTCTCCATTTTACAAATAAAATTTAACACCTTCATTAAACATAGTTCCATATGCCCAATAACTTCCAAGTCCATCTACATGATGATACAATTAATTTTCTAATCCACTTCAAAACAAAATCCATAAAATTTTCATAATAATCCATATCTATTATGCAGAAATCTTCATGTCAGTCCAATCCATGTTCCTTATTTAATTCATGATATTTTATGTCCATATATTTTCCCTCACAAATCCATATCTTATAACTTCTATGATTCCAAATAATCTATGTCCATAAATTAGTTCTTTATCGTTTATATCCATCAAATGATTCATGCTAAATCCATGTCCATGCACTACTGAAAATCCGTAATAGTTCATGCCCATAAAATAATCTAAAATTGTCCATGTGCATAAAAATAGTGAAAATCTATATCCATAAGTAATAAAAAGTCCATGTCCATGAGTAATGAAAATCCATATCTATAATTAATCCATGATCATGCCATACTTAATCCATGTCCATATATGGTAATCCACAATCCGTTCCATGATGATGCATTAATGATGCAAAGTCATAAAAATGCAATGCATGTCCATGTCCATATCTGGTAAGGGACCAGTCCATATCCATATCCGATCAGAGACCGGTCCATATCAATTTTTGTCAGAGACCAGTCCATATCCATATCTGATCAGAGATGAGTCCATATCCATATCCCATCCATGGTGGTGCGTGATTTCGCAGACAATGCAATATGCAATTTTTCCATATTCCAAATATAATGAACTTTGGCAAAGATGAGATGCACCATGATCCAATTCCATATTTATTTATATATAGGTGAGTCCACATGATTTCCAATTCGGTTATATATGTATACTACTCCATGTCCATGTGGTTATGTCCATACTTATTAGTCCATGTTCTATATCTATTCCTTTTTGTCTACAAAACCATCTTTGTTCATTCGGTATCATATATATGTAGGACCTGTATAGCACAACTAGAAGGGGGGTTTGAATAATGAGTGCGGAAAATTTTGTTTTTAAAACTTTCTAGACCAAATAACTCACTTCTGAAAACAGTTTCTGTTTTCAGATCCTGATTTGAATTGTCTAGATAACCTGGTTGTAGACCTCCAAACATTATATCATTTGGTGAAAATATGCTCTCAGATGTTATGAGTGTCCCACAAAAATTTTAGATTGAAACTCCAAGTCTGACTCCTTGAAATAACGTTTTTACATAGATTGCATCAATCTGCCACAAACTATGGTACGAAATGAAAAATTTATTCCTATTAATTGGCAACTCTAAATGACTTGAAAATTTGTGGTATGATCCTTAAGATGCGTAATTTAATGGGTTAAAAAAAATTTTCAAAATTCTCTTGTTAAGTATGTCAAGCACGTTGATGTTCTCAACCTTTGCAAATCTTAGAATCAGATTGGACTAGTCTCAGAACTATTAAGGTTTGACTGACTTATACTTATCCAAATGTGATGAAAATTGGGCCAAATGAAAGATAGGATGCGTGCTATGTTTCTGCAAAATTTGGCGATTCTTGAAAAATGTTTGCTATTTTTCCCGTGAGTATGAATACGGTGCAGAAAGCTGAAAACTGAAAGTAAAATTGCTGAAAGTAAATAACACCAAGATTTTTATGCTGGTTTGGTTAAAACAACCTACTCCACTCTTCGATGACACTTTACTCGGTATTCACTAATCACAAAGAGCACCTTGACGCAAGGGTAACTGGAGTTAAATACCAACTCCATCCTTTTACAATCAAACAAATAAACACAACAACACGAACGCCACCATAGATCGAATGAAGTTTTGATCACACCTTGATCAACATTTTACAACAGATGAACGTATGTGGGTGGTATGAACAAAGCCTATATAGTATATGAAATATAAGAATGATAGGCTTGAGGATAAGAGCAAGAGAAAAGAATAAGAGAAGAAGAGAATAGTCTTGCTTGAACTTGTAAGAATATGAACTTTGCTTAGCGTTGCTTGAATCATCTTCCTCCCTTTTATAGTTGGTTGGCCGCCCCCTAGGGTTGTTTTCTTCCTTGAAAATTGTCTTGAATACCCTTGAAAGACCACTTTGTATAAATGATGACACAACCTTTGCCTAGTTTTTGTTTCTTGATAGGAGATCGATTATCCACCTTGGCACTCCATAAATGTTACAACCCGCACCCCCGGGTTAGGAGATAAAGAAAATAAAGGAAAGTACAATAGAAATAAAGTGTGATCATTGTGCCAAACTAGGTATAACATGTATGATTTACTTAAATAAAACAAAGAATTAATAATACTTAACTTAATACGATGTAAAGACTAATGATGCATATAAATGAATGGAACAAATACTATTTAAGGAGTAAATAAAGGAAAAGAATATTACACACAAGAAACTAAAGCAAGGCTAGGATGGTAAATTTTGAACACCACTACCCCATATTTCGGTCACCCTTATAAAATTCCCAAAGTTAATTTCACTTTTGTTTATTATTATTCCTTCCTAATTTCCTCCATCATCATCACACTTCTTACACAGGTAAGACAATACTCCAATAAAATTTCATGCACAAAGCTATTCCGTCCACTTGCACCGCACTACCAACCAATCACTCCTCTAATTTTCCCAAACATTATTTCCATTTTCTCTGTTTTCTTAAATTTCCCTCATCATTACATTTTCTTACACAAAGTAACCTAACCACCAACTGAAGTTCATGCAAAAAGAATTCTCTCTCCCACTTGCCTAATTTTCTCCACTTTATTTTTCTTTCTTTTACCCCATCATTACCTCTCTTACACAAACTAGAAAGCCCATCAATCAAGCATTTTGCATGGCATTTTCTTCCCCATTACATCCCTCAAGGAATCTCGGGCAAAGGAAGGAGTGGGGAGACAAAATAACCCCATTTGCAAGACACTTTCTCCCATCTCTTTACCTCACATTAGTTCACATTCTTACACTTTTATTTCCCCTCCAACCACATTTCATGCAAGGATCTTTACTCTTACAATTTCACTTCTCAAACCAAAAGTTTAATCATTCCGTCTAATTACATGAAATTTTTGCCAAGGAAAGGGGATTGAGAATAAAACTCTCCCCTCAAGGATTCACCCATTTCATTTTCAACTCAACTCTCACTCAACAACCATTTACTCACTTTACTTACTTTTTCTTCCTCCATCCACAAAAAATTTCTCCTCTGCATCTTCCTTCTTTAACCGAGAGCCTCAAGGCAAAGAGGAGGACCCCTTCGTTTTTCAAGCAAGAACCAAGAGTGCATGCACGTTCAATCTCAAAGTAATCACTATATCTATCTATTCCACATCCTTTCTACCCCCTATTCCTCACAAAACACTCAACACCTTCTTATTTTAGTCTCAAACCATAAGTTTCAACAAGGAGGTAGGAAGAGTTGCTAGGTTGAACAAAGAAAGAATCTTCAAGCCAATTCAAATTAAGATTCATGTAGTTTGAGTTCCTAAGCATTCATAGTCTCCTCCTCCTCAAATAAGACTAATTCTTCCATCCTTTTGGCTATTTATGTTGTACCCAATGAGGAATTATATTGTACTTAAGACTTGCCTATGAGGATTTATGAAACGTTGTATCTCCAAATACAATTTATTTAGTTTTATGATTACTTCTTTAATTAGATTTGTGTTAAGGAAAGTATTGTATAATAATTCAAGCATGAATATCGGACTATGTGAAGTGGCCCAATTCACTCCCAAGAGCTTGGGAGATTTCGGCCACAAGGATAAAGAGGGCCTTAGAGGATTTCTTAAGATTTCAAGAAGATTAATCTTAAGGGCCATCTTTAAGTGAGCCCAAATAGCAACTAAACAATTTTAGAAAATGGGTAAATTTGCTTCCAACATTCATCAAACTTTCGGCCTATGAGTCCAAGAGACTCAACATTTCCATAATTTTTATTCTTGAAGAAAAAGGGGAAATAATTAGTAAAAAGACAACTACCTACATGACTTTTATTAAACCCACTTGGAAAGAGAATTAAGTGTGCTAAGGGCCAATTAATGCCCAAACCGCTGGATTGCCTATATGGCTAACCAAAGAGAATTTTAAATCTTACCATGGTTACTTTATATTAACCACAAGGTTAAAGTAACCCAAGTTAGCCTAAAAGTAACTATGATTGGATAAAGTAACCCAAGTTAGTCATAAAGTAACATTGATTAACTAAAGTAACTAAGGTTAATTAACTTAACCATGACATGGTAATCCCTTAACCCCTCTTGATTCCCAACGGCTACACCATAGCCAAGTAAAAGAAATTCTCTCCAAAGAAACCCTCACACTCAACCCTCAAGAAATCACAAGATGTTTCCCTCTCTTCCCTCAAAGCACACGACCATAGTGAGCCAAGAAGGCTAGGGTTCATCCAAGAACAAGTTGTCCTAGGTAAGTATATCCTCAACTCCTTAAGAGAATTTCTACATTTTCATAAAGTGAAGCTCATTTTGCTACTCTTCTTGCTCAAAACCGTGACCACCATAGGCACTAGGTTCAAGACTTCAAGCTTCCAAGAGGTGCTAGATTCTGAAGAAATTTTGACACCATTCAAGATCCATCTTGGTAAGTTAATCCAAGCCTCCATTTGGTTTTATCTTTTGCATAGAATAAAGGCTATTGTTTATTCCTTTTTCTTCCTCCCAACCGTGGGGTATGTGTAGTGAAGAGGAGGAAGACTTCACTCATTTCATACTCATTCCAAGTTAAGGAAAGGTGTAAGCTTGAGAAAGGCAAGTATACTATAAATGTTCACGACTTGTGTGTGAAAGTGCATGCTTCGATGTCTAGATGCTACTAAGCTTTAATCTTAGATGTGAAATGTTATGTCGATGCATGAAACTTTCTGGTTCTTGAGTAAGGTGGCTTGCATGTATGAGATTTTCTTCAAAGGTGGAGTCTTTGCTCATTTTAAGCATGGATATGATGTCAATATAAAGTGAATGTGGCAAAGTTCTCTTCTTTGACATGTATGGGGGACGGTTGAATAAAAATGTGGGATGAATGTGGTTCTTGTGGTAGATTGTAATTTGGGTGGTAAAGAATGTGTTCAAGATGCATACTTTATGACTTAAGTTTAATATGTTCATTAAGGAAATATGATTTAAGCCCTTGCATGCGTATGAAATGGGCTGTCTTTGGGGTATGATACGTACACCCTAAACATACCAAGAATAGATTCTAGTAGGAACAAAAAGTGCAAGACCAAGGAGTGATTTGTGTAACCTTCAAAACTGTTTTTGAAGTGGTGTGTAGATGACCTTTGGAATGTATTAGAACCTGCAAAATCGTATGCTAAAGGTGTATTTGATGATTAGTAATTATGAAAAATAACTCAAGTTGGGACACTTTTAGTAAGGAAAAGTGACAAAAATGAGAATTACTAGAACAGGGTAGAATAATGATGCATTTTGCAAGCCCTGAAAATGGATCTTAGAATTATGCAATTAAGCTAGTTTTTGGTATGACATTAGCCCTATGTATGTGGTAAATATAAGAGTTGCAATTTTGGTAAAGTAAGTTGTGGTTTGTCCTTAATGGAATTTTTAGTAAAATTGGTCAAGCTGAAATTCACTGGACTGGACAGAATTTAAGTGGTGTATTGAATAACCCGAAAATAGACCTTAGGAATATGCAAATGGGCTGATTTGTGGTAGGTTGCTAGACTTATGTGTTTATTAAGTTTGTGAGTTTGAATTTTGGAAAAAGGACTTATGGTTTTCTCACAATAAAATTCATGGTAAAACTGGTCATTCCCAAAATCAGCATGTACCCGTTTTGGAAAAATGAATAAATGACCCCTTGAATGTTATTATGTTACTCCGGAACTTTTATGACATTTACTTAGGACATTAATGAACACATCCATGTAAATTGTTCACCTTGGAATTATTATTTTATTGGGTAATTGCCAAGGTTAAATTGGTATCACTAATCTGGAAAACTGGGCAGAATTAAGGACTTGGTTGTATGGCTTTATTCGTGTGGGCTTAGACTTATTTGTAGGGTTTGGGCTTATGAGCTATAATTTTCGGTATGTCTACAGTAGTTTTCAGGTGTTGGACAAATTAAATGAGACCTAATGGGCTTAAAAGAAAAGTAAAAGAAAGAACACTGCCCTGCTGAAATCCAGCAGTACCCTGTTTCGTAATTAAATAAATTAAGGGTCTTACACGTTTCGTAACATTACGAGATTTATATGGCAATTCGAAAAGACGCCCTTATGCGTATCTATGATAAGAACTCATGATAATGGGCCTAAAACATGAGGTTTTGAGGCTGTGCAAACGGAACGATAGATTCTGGAAATTTTTCCAGCCTAAAGAATAAGTTTGTACTTGTGTGTGTATGTAACGCATCATGTCACGAATTGCATAGTACATGTCATAGATTGCATCATCGTTATTTACATGATTTAGGGAACTGGTTTTATGAGAAAGAATGATGAAAAAGCGTTTTTAAAGAAAAGATTCCGCTTTTAAAAGAACGCTTTCCACAGGTACCGTCTGTTTTATGGCCAGCAGGACCCGCTCCAGATCCGGGGTTAATTGATCTGATGATAACGACCGTTCAGGACCGGAGAGAATAGACCTGATAATGACCGTACAGGCCCAGAGAGAATAGACCTGGTGATTATGAGTGATGACGTGACCGTTCTGAATCCGGGAATAATAAATTCGAAGAGAAGAATATGACCGCCTCAGATCCAGAGAGAATAGATCTGAACACTCTCTTGTTTTCATTGACGATGATGTTTTGAAAGAAAGAACCAAAGAACTTATCTTCATTTTTGTCACGGTGCATCACATGTGCATATTCATGCATGTTGCATTTAATGATTCATTGATGTATGGCTCATGTTACTTAGACTAAGTTATTATGACTTGGTAGCTCCGAGGTTATGATCTTTTTTGAGTTATGATCCTTTATAAGTTATGATCTTTAATAAGATATGAACTTTGATAAGTTATGATCTTTGATGAGATATGAGTTGATTACTTGCGGGTCTTTGATGGAAGGTTAGGTATGTTTTTAAACCGAATTTTTGGGGTTCGGTTCTTGTATGTACTTTCCATTCAATTCACGATTATTTATAGTTTACTTGCTGGTGATGTTGTCACTCAACCCTTATTTTTCCTCCCAGAACCCATAGGAAATAGAGTTGAATGGATTGAAGACGAACCTAGGGTTCCTCACCCGTAAAGCGCGAGAGGTGGACGACTTAAGAGACTTGACGAGATGGTTATGATTGATGATATTTTTATGAATTTATGATGGGAATCATTTAATTTTGGGATTTTTGTACTTTATGATCATGTTGTAAGACTAATGATGGTTGCCTAGACGTTTTTATTTTTAGAAGTTTTTATTCTGCCTCTGTTTTGCTTACTTATTGATGTATAAGCATGAAAGTCCACATATTTTATTCTGGACTTTGTTATGTTATAGACTGACGTCTGGTACTCTTTGTAGTGAAGTACGACGGGTGCACCGTATCCGGCTGGGCTGGGGTGCGGGGCGCTACAGGTGGTATCAGAACTGAGACTCTAGATCCGGGAAGAATATAGAATTAAGCTATGATTTTAGAAAACTAAGTTTGATCTTAGATCTAAGTCACGATCTTAGATGAGAGTTGTCCTTAGACTAGGATAACTTAGACTGGAAATTAGGGTTCCGATCTACTGATAAAATCCTAGTCTATGACAGATTATAGAATTTAATGCATAACGTATCTACTTGCATGCCCACTCAGAAATGCTATTGGAATAAATTAAATTCTGTCACTTATTATGACACTCCCACATTGAATAAAACCCCGACACTGCATAATGCAGATGGTGCAACCACGAGACAGACCGGCCGGAGTCAGACCAAAGGTTCAGGAGCCTATTCCTCCTCCACCTTTTCAGGTTCCTCCACCACCACCACCATAAGACCAAAATCCACCCCCAACGCAGAATATTCCCCAACCCCAGGGGCCTTTACCACAAATGATTCCAGATATTAATGCCTTCCAGAATTTCTGCCAGACCGTAACACAAATCAGTCAAGTAATGCTACAACAGAATGTTCTGCAGCCTCACGAGCCGGTCAGGGATGCCTAATACTACTGTGAAAAGTTGAAAAGAGCAAATGTTCCGCCTTTTGAAGGAAAGTCAGACTCAGATGCCGCTGAGAAGTGGCTGGACGAAGTAGAAAATTGTTTTGAATTGATTAGAGCGCCCGAAGAAGTAAAGACCCAAGCTGTCAGACCATTCCTACTTGGAGAGGCCAACCAATGGTGGAAGGCCAACATGCAAGCTCTACTAAGGCCGATTCCCTGGGAGAGATTTCTCCAAGAATTCAATAAATTTTACATACCGCCCTCCGTTAAGCTACAGAAGAGACATGAGTTTGAGTCGTTGGTACAAGAACAAGGAATGACCGTCGCAGAATATGCTAACCAGTTCATAGCCCTGGGAAGATTCCAACCATCTACCATGAATGATGAAGAGACTAAGATGTTGAAGTTTGAAAGAGGGTTAAATCCTAGGATCCAGACCTGGTTGGTAAATGCGAACCCGACAAATTTTGGCGCATTTTTGGACGCTTAGAGAGAGATATAATTCGCCGTGATGGGATCAGACAGAAACGAGGAAGAGAAACTTCAGGGAATGGAGGGTCTTACAAAGCTGCAAAACAAAACTCAAGGGGCCCAGGACACCAAGGAAACAAACGATTCCAACACCGTTCCCAAAAGAATCAATCAAAGAATCAAGGCCAGCAGTCTGCTATTCCAAATTGTCCTCACTGCAATAAGCGTCATGTTGGGGAATGCTATTACCAGGCACGAAAGTGTTTCAAATGCGGCAAGGCGGGCCACATCCTCAAAGATTGTCCGGATAAAGGAACTACCTGCTTTGGTTGTGGAAAGACAAGACACATGGTCAAGGATTGCCCATAAAAAGGGGCCCAGCAACATCAAGCACCAAAGAACCAACGTCAACGTACAAATACAAGGGGTTCATGCTATGACAGACGCAGCTGCTGAAGAGGCCAATGATGTAGTGGCAGGTATATTCTAAAATTTATGCAATGCTTAAATTTTTACAGATACTATTGCCCTACTGTTGCTTAGTGAATCTTGCATGATTCAGGAGCTATTTTAGTATGCTGAGTACCTGCCAATGTACTATTTGATAGTGGTGCTAGCCATTCCTTTATATCAAAGAAATTCGCAAAGAATATTGAGCACAACCCAACCTATTGTGATACACCCTATAGAGTTCAAGCAGCTGGGGATCAGGTGCTTGTGTCTCACCACATTTTCAGAAACTGCAAGCTTGAGTTCGATGATCACCGGTTTGATGCTAACCTAATTCCCATACCCATGACGGACTTCGATGTGATTCTTGGGATGGATTGGCTCTCCAAGAATTTTGCCAACATCGATTGTAATGAAAAACAGGTTACTTTTAAGGACCCCACTCGTAAGGAAGTAACCTTTCGAGGAGGATCAAAATTAAGGAAGTGCCCCAAGAATGTGTATATAAATGCAATTCGCGCCAGTAAGGCGTTGAAGAAAGGACACGAAGGGTTTCTTGCTTATGCAATAAATGTCGACCAAGCACCCTTCGACCTTTCTCAAGTCCCAGTGGTCCGAGTATACCCTGATGTATTTCCAGAAGAACTACTGGGTCTTCCTCCGGACCGAGAGATATCTTTTGAAATTAACCTAGTTTCGGGAGCTGAGCCCATATCAAAGGCTCCCTATCAAATGGCACCTGCGGAACTAAAAGAGTTGAAGGAACAGTTACACGAATTGCTAGAGAAGAAACTTATTCGCCCAAGTGTTTCGCCTTGGGGTGCCCCCGTACTTTTCGTAAAGAAAAAGGACAGAAGTATGCGGTTATGTATAGATTATCGAGAACTCAACAAGATCACTGTAAAGAACAAGTACCCATTGCCTAGGATCGACGATCTGTTCGATCAGCTTCAGGTAAGCGATTCAAAGTTTTACTTCCATGATAAATTCATTATAAATACTACCTAAAAATATCGTGATGCAGGGGGCACGGATTTTCAGTAAGATTGATCTTCGCTCGGGATACTTCCAATTGAAGATCAAAGATGAGGATGTCCTGAAAACTGCGTTCAGAGCCCGTTATGGACATTACGAATTTCTTGTAATACCATTCGGACTGACCAACACCCCTGTGGCGTTTATGGATCTGATGAATCGAGTATTTCAAGAGCAACTGGACAAGTTCGTGGTAGTCTACATTGATGATATCTTGATCTACTCACCTGATGAAGAGACCCACGTAACTCATTTAAGAACCGTCCTTGACATCCTACGGGGAAAACAACTGTATGCTAAATTTAGTAAATGCGAATTCTGGCTACGCAGTGTAGCATTTTTAGGACATGTGATATCTGAGGATGGTATATCCGTAGATCCCAAGAAAATCGAGGCAATCACAGAGTGGCCAAGACTGACCAACGTTACAGAAGTACGGAGTTTTTTCGGTCTCGCCGGCTACTATCGTAAGTTTGTTGCAGGATTTTCTCGAATTGCTATGCCTCTTACCCGTTTGACACAGAAAAATACCAAGTTCAAATGGACCTCAGATTGTGAACAGAGTTTTACTGAATTAAAGGAGAAGCTAACCTCTGCCCCAGTTCTGGCACAACTGATTCCGGGTGAGACTTTTGTGGTGTATAGTGATGCCTCTAAGAATGGGCTCGGATGCGTACTCATGCAGAAAGATCGAGTGATTGCGTACGCATCCAGACAGCTAAAACCATTTGAACAAAATTACCCGTTACACGACCTTGAATTAGCAAGTCTTTGCCCTAAAAATATGGAGACATTATTTGTACGGTGAGAGGTGCGAAATCTTCACAGATCACAAGAGTCTTAAGTACCTCTTCACCCAAAAAGAATTGAACATGCGACAATGCAGATAGCTGGAGTTGATGAAGGACTACGATCTTTCTATTCAGTATCATCCGGGAAAAGCCAATAAAGTAGCCGACGCTCTGAGCAGAAAGACAAGCCATCCGCATCAACCACCTCTGCAACGTGATATGGAAGAGTTTGAACTTGAGGAGGTCGATTCTATTGAAGGCATGCTTGCAAAACTGGTATTGATCCCCTCACTGATTGACAAAATTATAGAAGGCCAAGAAGGGGATGAAACTTTAAAGAAAACAAAAGACAGATTGAAAACGAAACCATCTAAAGATTTTAAGATCGGGAATGATGATAGTTTGTGGTTCTGAGGAAAACTATGCGTACCCAATAACGATGATATAAGGAACGAAATTCTTCGTGAAGCTCATAATGCACGTTTGTCTATCCATCCTGGAGCCAACAAGATGTATCAAGACCTAAAGCAAAGATTCTGGTGGCAAGGCATGAAAAGGCAAATTGCGGAGTTCGTAGAAAAATGCCTTGTTTGCCAGAAGGTAAAATCGGAACATCAGAAACCCGCCAGAATACCACAACCTTTAGAAGTCCCTAGTGGAAGTGGGACCACATTACTATGGATTTTGTAACAGACCTACCAAGAACGAAGAACAAACATTATACCATTTGGGTGGTTGTTGATCGTCTAACCAAATCCGCTCATTTCATGGCTATGACAATCAAGGCTCCTATGGAGAAGTTGGCTACAATGTATGTTGATCAAATTGTGAGCCTTCATGGGGTACCTATAAGCATTGTATGTGACCGCGACCCTCGCTTTACATCACGATTTTGGACAAATTTTCAAAAAGCGATGGGCACTGAATTACGAATGAGCTCTGCATTTCACCCCCAAACGGATGGTCAATCGGAAAGAACCATCCAAACGCTGGAAGACATGCTGCGGGCTTGTATACTCGACTTTGGGGGAAGTTGGGACAGGAGTCTCAAACTAGTGGAATTCTCTTATAACAATAGTTATCATCGATCCATTGAGATGGCCCCGTATGAAGCACTATATGGGAGAAAGTGCGCCTCTCCATTTTATTGGGACGAAATCGGAGAAAGGATTTTCACAGGACCTGACCTAATAGAACAAACGCGAGAGAAAATAATGATTATCAAACAACGGTTGCAAGCAGCTCAAGATAGAAGCAAGGTTTGGGCAGACGAGAAACGGCGACCATTGGAATTTCAAGATGGGGAAAGGTATTCTTGAAGGTATCGCCATCCTAAGGAGTTAAAAGATTCGGTATTAAAGGAAAGTTAAGCCCAAGGTTTATTGGACCCTATGAAATTCTTGAAAGAGTTGGAGAAGTCGCTTATCGGCTAGCACTACCGCCATCACTATCTCAACTACATGATGTGTTTCATGTATCTTAGCTTCGTAGGTATGACACGAGCCTAGCCATATTATAGAGGAACAGCCTTTGAAAATTGAAGCCGACGCGACATATGCAGAAGAACCGGAAAGGATCGTTGATCGTAAGGAAAAGACATTAAGGAGACGATCCATACCTATTGTTAAGGTGCAATGAAAGAATCACTCGGTTGACGAAGCTACTTGGGAAATGGAAGAGAACATGAAGAACTTGTACCCTCACCTCTTTGATTAGCGCTCTTAAGTTTCGAGGACGAAACTTGTAATAAGGTGGGGGAGGATGTTGTACCCAATGTGAAATTATATTGTACTTAAGACTTGCCTATGAGGATTTATGAAACGTTGCATCTCCAAACACAATTTATTTAGTTTTATGATTACTTCTTTAATTAGATTTGTGTTAAGGAAAGTATTGTATAATAATTCAAGCATGAATATTGGACTATGTGAAGTGGCCCAATTCACTCCCAAGAGCTTGGGAGATTTCGTCTACAAGGATAAATAGGGCCTTAGAGGATTTCTTAAGATTTCAAGAAGATTAATCTTAAGGTCCATCTTTAAGTGAGCCCAAATAGCAACTAAGCAATTTTAGGAAATGGGTAAATTTGCTTCCAACATTCACCAAACTTTTTGCCTATGCGTCCAAAAGACTCAACATTTCCATAATTTTTATTCTTGAAGAAAAAGGGGAAATAATTAGTAAAAAGACAACTACCTACATGACTTTTATTAAACCCACTTGGAAAGAGAATTAAGTGTGCTAAGGGCCAATTAATGCCCAAACCGCCGGATTGCCTATATGGCTAATCAAAGAGAATTTTAAATCTTACCATGGTTACTTTATATTAACCACAAGGTTAAAGCAACCCAAGTTAGCATAAAAGTAACTATGATTAGATAAAGTAACACAAGTTACTCATAAAGTAACCTTGATTAACTAAAGTAACTAAGGTTAATTAACTTAACCATGCCATGGTAATCCCTTAACCCCTCTTGATTCCCAATGGCTACACCATAGCCAAGTAAAAGAAATTCTCTCCAAAGAAACCCTCACACTCAACCCTCAAGAAATCACAAGAAGTTTCCCTCTCTTCCCTCAAAGCACACGGCTATAGTGAGCAAAGAATGCAAGGGTTCATCCAAGAACAAGTTGTTCTAGGTAAGTATATCCTCAACTCCTTAAGAGAATTTCTACATTTTCATAAAGTGAAGCTCATTTTGCTACTCTTCTTGCTCAAAACCGTGACCTCCATGGTCACTAGGTTCAAGACTTCAAGCTTCTAAGAGGTGCTAGATTCTTAAGAAATTTTAACACCATTCAAGCTCCATCTTGGTAAGTGAATCCAAGCCTCCATTTTGTTTTATCTTTTGCTTAGAATAAAAGCTAATGTTTATTCCTTTTTCTTCCTCCCAACCGTGGGGTATATGTAGTGAAGAGGAGGAAGACTTCACTTATTTCATACTATTCCAAGTTAAGGAAAGGTGTAAGCTTGAGAAAGGCAAGTATACTATAAATGTTCATGACTTGCGTGTGAAAGTGCATACTTGGATGTCTAGATGCTACTAAGCTTTAATCTTAGATGTGAAATGTTAGGTTGATGCATGAAACTTTTGGGTTCTTGAGTAAGGTGGCTTGCATGTATGAGATTTTCTTCAAAAGTGGAGTCTGTGCTCATTTTAAGCATGGATATGATGTCAATCTAAGGTGAATGTGGAAAAGTTCTCTTCTTTGACATGTATAGGGGACGGTTGAATAAAAATGGGGGATGAATGTGGTTCTTGTGGTAGATTGTAATTTGTGTGGTAAAGAATGTGTTCAAGATGCATGCTTTATGACTTAAGTTTAATATGTTCATTAAGGAAATATGATTTAAGCCCTTGCATGCGTATGAAATGGGCTGTTTTGGGGGTATGGTACGTAGACCCTAAACATACCAAGAATAGATTCTAGTAGGAACAAAAAGTGCAAGACCAAGGAGTGATTTGTGTAACCTTCAAAACTGTTTTTAAAGTGTTGTGTAGTGACCTTTGGAGTGCATTAGAACCTGCAAAATCGTATACTAAAGGTGTATTTGATGATTAGTAAGGTATTTATGAAAAATAACTAAAGTTGGGACACTTTTAGTAAGGAAAAGTGACAAAAATGAGAATTACTAGAACAGGGCAGAATAATGATGCATTTTGCAAGCCCTGAAAATTGATCTTAGAAGTATGCAATTAAGCTAGTTTTTGGTATGACATTAGCCCTATGTATGTGGTAAATATGAGAGTTGGAATTTTGGTAAAGTAAGTTGTGGTTTGTCCTTAATGGAATTTTTAGTAAAATTGGTCAAGCAGAAATTCAGTGGACTGGACAGAATTTAAGTGGTGTATTGAATAACCCGAAAATGGACCTTAGGAATATGCAAATGGGCTGATTTTTGGTAGGTTGCTAGACTTATGTGTTTATTAAGTTTGTGAGTTGGAATTTTGGAAAAAGGACTTATGATTTGCACACAATAAAATTAGTGGTAAAACTGGTCATTCCCGAAATCAGCATGTACCCGTTTTAGAAAAATGAATAAATGACCCCTTGAATGTTATTATGTTACTCCGGAACTTTTATGACATTTACTTAGGACATTAATGAACACATCCATGTAAATTTTTCACCTTGGAATTCTTATTTTATTGGGTAATTGCCAAGGTTATGTTGGTAACACTAATCTGGAAAACTGGGCAGAATTAAGGACTTGGTTGTATGGCTTTATTCGTGTGGGCTTAGACTCATTTGTAGGGTTTGGGCTTATGAGCTATAATTTTGGATATGTCTACAGTATTTTCCAGGTGTTGGACAAATTAAATGAGACCTAATGGGCTTAAAGGAAAAGTAAAAGAAAGAACACTGCCCTGCTGAAATCCAGCAGTACCCTGTTTCGTAATTAAATAAATTAATGGTCTTACACCTCGTAACATTACGAAATTTATATGGCAAATCGAAAAGACACCCTTATGCGTATGTATGACAAGAACTCATGATAATGGGCCTAAAACATGAGGTTTTGAGGCTGTGCAAATTGGAACGATAAATTCTGGAAATTTTTCCAGCCTAAAGAATAAGTTTGTACTTGTGTGTGTATGTAACGCATCATGTCACGGATTGCATAGTACATGTCATACATTGCATCATCGTCATTTACATGATTTATGGAACTGGTTTTATGAGAAAGAATGATGAAAAAGCGTTTTTAAAGAAAAGATTCCGTTTTTAAAAGAACGCTTTCCAGCGGTACCGTGTGTTTTCTGGCCAGTAGGATCCGCTCCAGATCCGGGGTTAATTGATCTGATGATAACGACCGTTCAGGCCCGGAGAGAATAGACCTGATAATGACCATACAGGCCCGGAGAGAATAGACCTGGTGATTATGAGTGATGACGTGACCGTTCCGAATCCGGGAATAATACATCCGAACAGATGAGTATGACCGCCTCAGATCTGGAGAGAATAGATCTGAACACTCTCTTGTTTTCATTGACGATGATGTTTTGAAAAAAAGAACGAAAGAACTTATCTTCATTTTTATCACGGTGCATCACATGTGCATACTCATGCATGTTGCATTTAATGATTCATCGATGTATGGCTCATGTTACTTAGACTTAGTTATTATGACTTGGTAGCTCTTAGGTTATGATCTTTATTGAGTTATGATCCTTTATAAGTTATGATCTTTAATAAGATATGAACTCTTATAAGTTATGATCTTTGATGAGATATGAGTTGATTACTTGCGGGTCTTTGATGGAAGGTCAGGTATGTTTTTAAATCGAATTTTTGGGGTTCGGTTCTTGTATGTACTTTCCATTCAATTCACGATTATCTATAGTTTACTTGCTGGTGACGTTGTCACTCACTCCTTATTTTTCTTCCCAGAACCCGTAGGAAATAGAGTTGAATTGATCGAAGACGAACCTAGGGTTCCTTACCCGTAAAGCGCGAGAGGTGGACGACTTGAGAGACTTGACGAGATGGTTATGATTGATGACCTTTTTATGAATTTATGATAGAAACATTTACTTTTGGAATTTCCGTACTTTATGATCATGTTGTAAGACTAATGATGGTTGCCTAGACGTCTTTATTTTTAGAAGTTTTTATTCTGCCTAGGTTTTGCTTACTTATTGACGTGTAAGCATGAAAGTCCACATATTTTATTCTGGACTTTGTTATGTTATGGACTGACGCCCGGTACTCTCCGTAGTGAAGTACGGTGGGCGCACCGTATCTGGCTGGGCCGGGGTGCGGGGCGCTACAATTTAGGCTGTGTGCTACCAAGCCCAAACCAAAGAAGAAATCTTCCGCTTTTAGGTTTATGATTCAAACATCCAAGGAAAGTATTCTTCTTAGCTTCTTCAAGAATGTTCAAAAATTGAGTCTTTTATGTTCATATTAAAGAATGGATCATGCATGCATATGTTCAAAGGAAGCTTCTATCACTATTTATAAAAAGTGTACTTGCATGTCTAGATTGTGCATGCATGTGTATGTTTCTTGTATAGTTCATGAATGTGGACAATGTGGTCTTCAAATTGGACATGCATGGCCAAAAATCTTGGGTGAACAGCCCTATGGGACGTGTACAACCTAGGAAATGAAAGGGCAAACATGCATGTCTCATCTTTTATACAAAATGTAGGCAAATGAGTACACATTCTTGAAAAGTGTACTAAGAACCACTTAGAACATCAACTCCTCATGTGCATGTAGAGATGACTATTAATGTCTTATTTGAATATGTTTAAAAGTTCCTCTGCATAATTATGATCATATTATAGCATGCCTATGGCACAATACAAAATATACTACAATGCATGTTACAAAAGATTTCATTTTTGATACTACCATCATATATGCCTCATTTGCCTTCTATGATGGGGCCGTTTTGAGCCTGCACCAAGGCCATGGATTCATCACCATCTTCATGATGTGTATTTTGATGACCATAGCCTAAGAAGGTATGGTTGCATGTGTGTTGTTCCTCTATAAACTTGCATGCAAGATGACTCTTATGAAATGTAGTTTTGTTGCAAGCCAAGTATGTATAATTTATGAAATGTAGGCATCATCATGATATGTTTATTCATTGCAACTATAGTACAAACTAATGTGATCATGTTACAACTTGCATGCATGTAACAAGATGGACAAATTAGTGATGGTGCACCTATGAACTTTCGGCCATTAGGCTTTCTTGGCACCAACATGATGGTTTCATTTAAATGCCTATGATTATATAATTACATGCATTGTAGCGCCCCGTACTCGGCCTGCCCATGTACGGTGCACCCGCCGTACTTCGCTACGGAAAGTACCAGGCATCAATATATAACATGTAACAGTCCACAACAAAATCATGGACTACAATGTCATCATCTTAACAGGTAAGCAAAATTTAGGCAGAATCAAAACTTTTAAAGAAAACATTTTGGAACATCCGACATATAGTTTACAACCATGTTCGCAAAATAAAGACAAATCCGTAATCAATGTCCCAAAATGAGTCCACAAAACATAAGCCCGTCAGAAAAGTCCTCAAGCTGCAATCCACTCTCACGACTACGGATACGGAACTCGAGGCTCATCATCAATCCACTCTACACCATTCCCTGGAGGCTCTAGGGGAGAAAATAAAAGGGTGAGTGACAAAGTCACCAGCAAGTAGACCATAAACAATCATGAATTAAATGAAAACTGTACACAAGAACCAAATCCCAAGAATCTCAACTTTCCTGACATACCTGACCTTCAACCCAATAGTCGCAAAGGTAACAAGATCGTAACTTAAGTGACAATAGTCTAAGCATTCTACTGACAATCATATGCAATGCGCATGAATATGCAAATGTAATGCATCATGATATGATGAGAACCATTTTCGATCATTTTTACTTTCGAAACATAAACGTCATAAACAAGGGGTAGAGAGGGTTCAGATCTATTATCTCCTGATCTGAAACGGTCATACCATTCCCTTCAGATCTATTATTTCCGGATCTGAAAACGGTCATACAATCAATCATCATCATCAGGTCTATTATCTCTGGACCTGGACGGTCATAAATCATCTTCATCAGGTCTATTATCTCTGGGCCTGGACGGTCATAATCATCATCCTCAGGTCTATTATCTCCGGGCCTGGACGGTCATAATCATCATCCTCAGATCAGTTAACCCTGGATCTGGAGCGGGTTGTGCTGGCCAGGAACTAATGGTACCATAAGAACTTTTCTTTCAAAACCAGAAAACTTATCTTCACAAAAGAGAGCTTTCTTACAATTCTTTGGCATAAAATCAGTCTCATAAGGCGCATGAACATGGACAATGCAATGCATGATATGAAACATGCAATTCATGACCAAATACATCATACAAGACATATTCAAACTTGTTTCTTAAGCTAGGAAACAGTCCAGCAGCAATGCCCTGTTCACATGGCCTCAAAATCACCAGTTTAGAGCCTATTTCCAGAACTTTTGCCACAAACATGCATAATGGAATCATAGATACATGCCATAAAAATTTCATAATATTTCAAGATGTCTAAGGTCCTCAAAACATTAAATTACCAACAAAGGGGTACTGCAGAATTCTGCAGCGAGTACCCGCATCACGTCAGTTCCAAGGGTCACAAAACAATATTCAATTAGGATTATCACCTGGAAAACATCGCCAACATACTAAGAAACAATATCCATATGCCCAAACACCACATGTAAGTCTAAATAAACAAGATCAAGGCCTCACAATACACGTCATCAGACTGCCCTGTTTTTCCAATTTTGTACCGCAACCTTCGTATCAGTTGTTAACCCTCAAAACAGAGGTTTCAAGCCCATTTCATTTCATGGACAGGTGCATATATTCCTTAGGTAAATACCATAAAGATTTCAAAGCAATCTGACATGTTTAAAAGGGTCAATTAATTATTTTTCTCAATCTAGGTACCTGCAGAATCTGCAGTGACATGTTCTTACTGAAAATTCCATTGACGCCAAACTACAAACTCTTTTGCAGAATTTCCACCACAAAAACTTACTACACATATCAAGCTACCAGCACACCAAAATATAGCTTAATTACACATTTCTAGGGTTCATTTCAAGGCCAAGCAAGTTGCTACCAAAAGTGTCCTATTTCAGAGAATCTTACACATCAACACTATTACTCTTCAAACATTTCCTAAACCAACTCCAACTCAAAATATCTTGCTAACCCCCAAGTACACACTTTAACATGAGCATTTCAGGTCTCATGGTATTCTTTAAGCTACACCATACCCCCACGCCAAACAGCCCCATAAACTACACATAGAGTATTACTCTGATTCTGAGCATGAAGAGGAAGAGCATGTTGACGAGGGAGTAGAAGAGAATGAGTTTGAGGAATGCACTATTGAGGAAGAACTTGCATCTAGTGAGCTTTTAGTTGTTAAGAGATCACTTAACGCACAAACTAAAGTAGATAAGCATGAATAAGAGAGGGAGAACATATTTCATACACATTGCATGATAAAAGGAAAAGTGTGCACCATGATTGTAGATGCAGGATCTTGTACTAATCTTGCTAGTGCAGAATTAGTTCGGAAACTTGACTTACCCATGACTAAACATCCACGACCTTATAGTTTGACATGGCTTAATGATTGTGGTGAAATTAAAGTGAGTAAGCAAGTCTTGGTTTCATTGTCCATAGGTAATTATAAGGATGACATTCTTTGTGACGTTGCACCCATGCATGCTAGTCATATTCTCTTGGGACGACCATGGCAATTCGATAGGAGAGTCATTCATGATGGTTACCTTAATACATATTCATTTAAGATGGATAATAAGGCGTATAGATTGCGTGCATTGCCCCCGCACAAAGTCTATGAGGATCAAAAACGCCTTGCGCAAAAGCATTCAGATCCTACTGAAAGAGAGGCTGAAAAGAAGTTTCTTGAAAGCCTTAAGCAAGAAAAGACTTGGCTCGATTCCCGTAAGGGCTTGGCCAATGAGGGGACAACAAAAGAGGGTTCGACCAAGGCTGAATCTTCGGCGAAGTAAAACTTAATCAAGCAAGAAAAGAAGCATGCATTCTTTGCTAGTCATTCTGAGGTTTCACATGCTTTATATGATCGAAAGACTGTTTATATGATGCTTTACAAAGAATCATTGTTTTCTGTAAGTGACTTACCATCTACATTGCCTAGTGGAGTTGTATCTTTGCTTAAAGAGTTTTCAGATTTGTTTCCTGAGGAGGAACCTGCTGGATTGCCACCTTTGTGTGGGATAGAGCACCAAATCAATTTCATACCCGATGCTACATTGCCTAACAGACCAGCCTATAGGGAAAATCCCGAGGAGACAAAGGAGATCCAACGCCAAGTAGAGGAGCTACTAGCCAAGGGCAAGGTGAGGGAGAGCATGAGCCCATGTGCTGTACCAGTGATTGTCGTGCCCAAAAAGGATGGCTCATGGAGAATGTGCATTGATTGTCGCGCTATTAATAAGATCACGGTAAAGTATCGGTACCCTATTCCTAGACTCGATGACATGTTAGACGAATTGCATAGAGCTAAATACTTTACTAAAATTGATTTGAAAAGTGGGTACTTTCAAGTGCGCATCAAAGAGGGAGATGAATGGAAGACTGCATTTAAGACTAAGTTTGGTTTGTATGAGTGGTTAGTAATGCCTTTTGGTTTAACTAATGCACCTAGTACATTGATGAGGTTAATGAACGAAGTCTTACGTGCATTCATTGGGAAGTTTGTTGTTGTCTATTTCGATGATATCTTGATATATTCCAAGACATTGCATGAACATATAGGACACTTAAGAGCTGTGTTTGAGACTTTACAGAAAGAACAACTATATGCTAATTTTAAAAAGTGTTCCTTTTGCTTGGACAAAGTGATATTCTTAGCATATGTTGTTAGTGAAAATGGCATTGAAATGGACCAAGAAAAGGTGAAATCAATCCTTGAGTGGCCTATCCCTAAAACAGTTGGTGAAGTTAGAAGTTTTCATGGATTAGCCAGCTTTTATAGGCGGTTTGTTAAGGATTTTTCATCTATTGCTGCCCCTTTAAATAATATTGTAAAGAAAGATGTTGGATTTCAATGGGGGGAGGCACAACAATTGTCGTTTAATGAGCTTAAAAGAAGATTAATGACAGCACCTATTCTTAAACTACCAAGCTTTGAAGCGACATTTGAGATTGAATGTGATGCTAGTGGTATAGGAATTGGAGCCGTGTTAACACAAGCTAAACTTCCCATTGCATACTTCAGTGAGAAATTAAAAGGTGCCCAATTGAATTATTCTACATATGATAAAGAGTTGTATACATTGGTAAGATCTTTGCAAACTTGGCAGCATTACTTGAAACCTAAGGAATTTGTGATTCACACGGATCATGAATCTCTTAAGCATCTTAAAGGCCAAGGTAAGTTGAATAAAAGACATGCTAAGTGGGTGGAATTCATTGAACAATTTCCTTATGTGATTAAATATAAGCAAGGAAAAGATAATGTAGTAGATGATGCATTGTATAGGAGATATTCCTTGATTACTACATTGTCTTCTTGTTTGCTTGGATTTGAAGTAATTAAGGAGTTATATGCTAGTGATCATGATTTTCATTCTATCTATGCAGCATGTGCTAAATCATCTTTTGGTAAGTTCTACATTCATGATGGATTCTTGTTTAAGGAAGGTAAGTTGTGCATACCACAATCATCTTTGCGTGAATTGCTTGTTAAGGAGGCATATGGAGGCGGCCTTATGGGTCACTTTGGTGTCTTTAAGACTTTTGAGGCATTGCGTGAGCATTTCTTCTGGCCCCACATGCGTGCAGATGTAGAAAAGATTTGTGCTCATTGCATTACATGTAAGCAAGCAAAGTCTAAGTTGCATCCACATGGTTTATATCATCCACTACCCGTACCCCTTTCACCTTGGGTTGATGTTAGTATGGATTTTGTTCTAGGACTGCCTAGATCAAAGACGGGTAAGGATAGTATTTTTGTTGTTGTGGATCGTTTCTCTAAGATGGCTCACTTCATATCATGCAGAAAAGTTGATGATGCATGCCATGTTGCTGACTTGTTCTTTAAGGAAGTTGTTCGTTTGCTTGGTATGCCTAGAACTATTGTTAGTGATAGGGATACAAAATTTTTGAATCACTTTTGGCGTGTCCTTTGGTGTAAGTTGGGTACTACGCTCTTATTTTCTACTACTGCTCATCCACAGACTGACGGTCAAACCGAAGTAGTAAATAGGACGTTGTCTCAACTTTTACGTTCTCTAATTCAGAAGAACTTAAAGAATTGGGAAGATTGTTTGCCACATATTGAGTTTGCATATAATAGGAGTGTGCATAGTGATACTTTGTATTCTCCTTTTGAAATTGTTTATGACTTCAATCCCCTTTCCCCACTTGATTTATTGCCTATACCTACAAATCAAAAATTAAACCTAGATGGTAAGGCAAAGGCTGAATTGGTGAAGAAGTTGCATGCCAAAGTGAGATTACAAATTGAAAAGAAGAACAAGCAGTATGCTAAGCAAGCCAACAAAAGAAGGAAGAGAGTTGTCTTTGAGCCAGGCAACTTAGTATGGTTGCACTTGCGCAAAGAGCGGTTTCCTAATGAAAGAAAATCCAAATTGATGCCAAGAGGTGATGGTCCTTTCAAGGTGCTTGAGAGGATCAATGACAATGCCTACATCATTGACCTCCCGCAAGGTAAATATGGTTCTGTCTCAAATACTTTTAATGTTTCTGATCTATCTCCTTTTAGTGATGCTTTAGATTCGAGGTCGAATCCTTTTGAGGAGCGGGGGAATGATGAGGTACAGGTGCCAAGCGGCAACAAAGACGAGGCAAGTCAAGGACAAGAGACAAGAAGTATGCCAAAGAGTTTGAGCCAAGAAGTTGATGCATTCTTGTTCAGACATGTGCAAGACGAGCCTATAAACAAAGAGTGTTGTTGGGTTCACTTAATTGAGCCCAATCTTTGAGTTTTTATGTGTTGTAACATATATGAGTCGTTTGTATTATTTCTTTCATTCCTTGAGTCGTTTGCTTAAAGTTTCTTGTTTGTAAAGGTTGTTCTTTCGGTCTTGCATGACCAAACCTTGAGTATTTTAGCTTGTTAGGTCTTTAGGGTTGTTTATTATGTTTCTATATTTATTAGAATTATTTTAAGGACTTGTAAGGTTGCTGGAGACGTTTGAAGACCAAAGGAGTTGAAGAGAAGCAAGTCCATTTCAGAATGTAATTTTCTGGCAGAACAAGTTTTCGTAAAACAGGCGTATCTATCCAACCACAATGGCAAATCAAGTGATTCAAGTTTCCATGGAAACACAAGACAAATATCTAGCACATTCATGTTTTGCACATTTCCATGATCTGTCGTTATAATGGCCAAAAACAGCATTGAAATTCAAGTATTGTTTCTGCCGAATTCTGTGACACATGTTTAGTAATTTGGACTTATCTCTTTAATGGATGGGCCAAATTTAGAGAACTTCATATGTTTATTTTCTACACTCAATGAGCTACAATTCTATAAGAGGAGTCAAGGCCTATTTCGAGCTGCAAGTGATCCAAAAACAGGCCACAATTCATAAAAGTTTTTAGGAACCCGTACAGAAAGCATTCAGGACACCCAAACTTTGGAGGGCCATATCTAACTTGTCCCATATCCAAATGAGGTGATTCAAAAGCCCAAATCCAATTTTAAAACGTGATCTACAATTCTCAAGCAGTGATAAAGACCAGAATCTGCTTCTAGAAGGTGTCAAACCGTTTGCCAACAGATTACACATTTTTAGCCTTTTTTGTATCCTTTTGACTAGCCTTTTCTTTAGCTTTGTAGACTAGACCTTTTTTTTGGTCTTCTTGGCCCTATTTAAAGGAGTCATGGACGTCCAAACAGAGGAAGAAAGTTGGAAAATTGATTCATAAGATTTCTTGGGCAAAATTAGCCTATTTTCTCTTCATAAACATTTGTGAGTTTTGTTTTGATTCTTCTTAAGAACAAGTTGAGTGTTTTCTTTGTTTCTTTGAAGATCAAAGTTAGAATCCAATCAAGGAGTGAGCAACCTTGTGGTGGATATCCAAAATCAAAGTTGTGGCCGTCCAAGAGGGTGCAAACTTGCTTGAGAAACGGGTAACTTTTGAAGGAGGAAGGCTCAAACAAAAAACTTGGTGAATCAACAGCTAGGAGGGAGTTAAATTCTTGCCTACAACCGTTAAGGATCCAAGTGTTAAAGGAGACGATCCGTACAAGGCGTGACAACCACGCATCATTCCGGGTCAATCATTATTTCACATAAAATCTGCTCACTTCAGTAATTTCCAGCATGACCAGTTTTACTAAAAATTCCGTTAAAAATAAACCGTAACTCCTTTTAACGAAATTCCAACTCTCATATTTACTACACACATAGGGCTAATGTTACGCCAAAAATTGGCTTCATTGAATACTTCTAAAGTCCCTTTTCAGGTCCTACAAAACATCACAACAATCTGTCCTATTTCAGTAAATTCCAATTTCGTCACTTTCCTTTACTAAAATGTCCCAACTTGAGTTGTTTGGCTCAAACACCTTATTAAACATCAAGTACATCTTTAGCATGTGGTTTTTAGGTTCTAACACATTCTAAATGTCATCTACACCTCACTTCAAACAGTTTGAATGATACACATATCATTCCTTTGGTCTTGCACATTAGATTCATACTAGAATCCATTCTTGGTATAATTGATGTATACGTACCCTACCCCCACAACAGCCCATTTATACGCATGCAAGGGCAAAAATGATATCTCCATAATGAACATATTAAGCTTAAATCATAAAGCACACATCTTGCTCACAACTTTACTCCACAAGTTGGAAAGTTATCACAAGAACCACATCTATCCCTCATTTCCTTTCAACCGTACCCCCTTTTCATGCCAAAGAAGAGAACTTTTCCATTTCATCTTAGATTATCATCACATTCACACTTAAAGAGAGCAAAGGCTCTACCTTTGAAAGAATCTCAAACATGCAAGCCATATTTCTTAAGGAAACTGAAAGTTCATGCTTCCAACTTAACATTTTTTTTGTCTAAGATTAAAACTTAGTAATCATCTAGACATTCAAGCATGCACTTTCACATACAATCCATGAGTATTTATAGGATACTTGCATTTTTCAAACTTACTCCTTTCCTTGGCATGGAAGATGAGTGAAAGCCTTCTCCTCTTCACTATATACCCCCACGGTTTGGGAGGAAGAAAAAGAATAAACATTAGCTTTTATTCTAGGCAAGGGTAAAACCAAATGGAGGCTTAGATTAACTTACCAAAATGGAACTTGGACGGTGTTCAAGCCTCTTAGGCAACTAGTAACTCTTAAAAGCTTGAAATTTTTGAACCTAGTGACCATGGAGGTCACGGTTTATGAGCAAGAAAAAGGGTAACATTATGAGTTTCATTCCATGAAAGATGTAGAAATTCTCTTAAAAAGGTTTAGAACATACTTACTTAGAATCACTTGATCTTGGATGATCCCTAAGTCTTCTTAGCTCAACCTTGGCCGTGTGTTTTGAGAAGAAGAAGAGAAAACTTTCTTGCTCTTTGTGGCTCTTTGAGAGTTGGGGGTAAGAGAATGTTCTAGGGTTCACTTGGAGTTAATTTTCCTTGTTAGGCTAAGATGTTAGCCATTGGGGGTAAGAGAGGGGAATAAGGGATTACCATGGTAAGGTTATGGCAATTAACCCTGGTTACTTTAGTTAATCAAGGTTACTTTATGATTAACTTGGGTTACTTTATTCCAATCATAGTTACTTTAATGCAACTAGTGTTACTTTAAGGCAACTATGGTTACTTTAAGATTTAACTTGAGTTACATTAACCATGTGGTTAATGTAAAGTAATCATGGTAAAATATTGAAAGGCTCCTTGGTTGCCCACTTGAGGGTATCCGGCGGTTGGGTCTTAATGACCCCAACCATGCTTAATTCCTTTTTTTAATCATGTGGTGGTTGCCTTCTTTTAAATTAATTATTTTCCCCCTTTTTATTTTAATATATATATAAAACAATTAGGGGAATGTTGAGTTCTTTTGGGCTAAGGGCCGAAAAATGGGTGAATGTTGGAAACAATTTTGCCCATTACCTAAAATTGTTTAATTGCTAATTGGGCTTTACCTAAAAGATGGCCCTTAAGATTTCTCTTCTTGAAATCTTAAGAAATCTTCTAAGGCCTTCTTTATCCTTGTGGCCGAAATCTCCCAGCTCTTGGGAGTGAATCGGTCACTTCACATAATCCATAATTCATGCTTGAATTACTACACAATATTTTTCCTTATTACAAGTCTAACTAGAGAAGTAATCATCAAACTAAATAAATTGTACTTGAAGATACAACTTTTCATGAATTCTCTTAGATAAGTCTCAAGTACAAGGTGGTTCTTCGTTGGGTACAACACATGATCAGAGTTTTTAGACCTCAGATGCGGCATCAGGTATGACGAATTTTGCAACTCAATTGAATCATAGTTTCAAGAATTGTCGCTTTGAATGATAAATAGTAGCCGAAGTATTTATATCGGAAAGGATAACTGCCAAAGAACGGGAGTTAGAATAATTTATGCACAGGTCTCAACCACATATAAGTACCCCATAGGTGGATAATTAAAGTTCTAAATCAAAGCCGTAAGTTATGATCTTAGGAAAACGTGTTCGAGCGCCAACATCAAAAAATGCTCGTAACATGTATTAGGAAATGGAATCAGTAGAGAAACATTAAGAAGTAAATTACAATTGAACATTCAAGTTTCGAGGACGGAACTTTTTATAAGGGGTAAGACTGTTACAACTCGCATCCCTGGGTTAGGAGGTAAAGAAAATAAAAGGAAAGCACAATAGCAATTAAGTGCGATCACTGTGCCACACTAGGTATAACATGTACAGTTTACTTAAATAAAACATAAGAACTAATAATACTTAACTTAATACAATGTAAAGACTAATGATGCATATAAATTATTGGGACAAATCCTATGTAAGGAGTAAATAAAGGAAAAGAATATTACACACAAGAAACTAAAGCAAGGCTAGGATGGTAAATTTTGAACACCACTACCCCATGATTTCGGTCACCCTTATAAAATTGCCAAAGTTAACTTCACTTTTATTTATTATGATTCCTTCCTAATTTCCTCCATCATCATCACACTTCTTACACAAGTAAGACAATCCCCAATAAAATTTCATTCACAAAATTATTCCTTCCACTTTCGCCCCACTACCGACGGGTCAACCCCTTCATTTTCCCAAACATTATTTTCATTTTCTCTCTTTTCTCAAATTTCCCTCATCATTACATTTTCTTACACCAAGTAACATAACCACCAACCAAAATTCATGCAAAAATAATTCTCTCTCCCACTTGCATAATTTTTCTACATTTTGCTTTTCTTTCTTTTACCCATCAATACCTATCTTAAACAAACTGAAAGCCCCCTAATCAAGCATTTTGCATGGCATTTTCCTCCCCATCACACCCTCATGGAATCTCGTCCGAAGGAAGGAGTTGGAAGACAAAATAACCCCATTTGCAAGACACTTTCTTCAATCTCTTTACCTCACATCACTTCACATTCTTACACTTCTATTTCCCCTCCAACCGCATTTCATGCAAGGCTCTTTAATCTTACAATTTCACTTCCCAAACCAAAATCTTAATCATTCCGTCCCATTATATGAAATTTCGGCCAAGGAAAGGGGATTGAGAATAAAAGTCTCCCCGCAAGTCATTCAACCGTTTCATTTTCAGCTCAACTCTCTCACTCAACAACCATTTACTGCCCTTAATTTCTTTTTCTTCCTCCATCCATAAAACAATTTCTCCTCCTCATCTTCCTTCTTTAACCGAGAGCCTCAAGTCAAGGAGGAGAAGGACTGCTTCCTTTTCTTAGCAAGAACCAAGGGTGCATGCACTTTAAATAACAAGGTAATCACTATATCTATCTATTCAACATCCTTTCTACCTCTATTCTTCACAAAACACTCAACACCTTATTATTTAGGCTCAAACTGTAAGTTTCAACAAAGAAGTAGGAAGAGTTGCTAGGTCGAACAAAGAAAGAATCTTCAAGCCAATCCATGGTAAGATTCATGAAGATTGATTTCTTAAGCATTCATAATCTCCTCCTCCTCAAATAAGACTAATTCTTCCATCCTTTTGGCTATCTAGTCTGTGTCACCAAGCCATAACAAAGAAGAAATCTTCCACTTTTAGTTGTAAGACTCAAACATCCAAGGCAAATATTCTTCTTAGCTTCTTCAAGAATGTTTAAAAATGAGTCTTCTATGTTCATATCAAAGAATGGATCATGGCTGCATATGTTGAAAGGAAATTTCTATCACTAATTTATGAAAAGTGTACTTGCATGTCTAGATTGTGCATGCATGTGTATGTTTTTTGTATAGTTCATGAATGTGGACAATGTGGTCTTCAAATTAGACATGCATGGCCAAAAATCTTGGGTGAACAGCCCTATGGGACGTGTACAACCTAGGAAATGAAAGGGAAAACATGCATGTCTCATCTTTTATACAAAATGAAGGCAAATGAGTACACATTCTTGAAAAGTGTATTAAGAACCACTTAGAACATCAACTCCTTATGTGCATGTAGAGATGACTATTAATGTCTTATTTGAATATGTTTAAAAGTTCCTCTGCATAATTATGATCATATTATAGCATTCCTACGGCACAATACAAAATATACTACAATGCATGCTACAAAAGATTTCATTTTTGATACTACCATCATATATGCCTCGGTTGCCTTCTATGATGGGGCCATTTTGAGCTTGCATCAACGCCATGGATTCATCACCATCTTCATCATGTGTATTTTGATGACCATAGTCTAAGAAGGTATGGTTGCATGTATGTTGTTCCTCTACGAACTTGCATGTAAGATGACTCTTGTGAAATGTAGATTTGTTGCAAGCCAAGTATGTGTAATTTATGAAATGCAGGCATCATCATGATATGTTTATTCATTGTAACTATAGCACAAATTAATGTGATCATGTTACAACTTGCATGCATGTAACAAGATGGACAAATTAGTGATGGTGCACCTATGAACTTTCGGCCATTAGGCCTTTTTGGCACCAACATGATGGTTTCATTTTAATGCTTATGATTATATAATTACATGCATAAAAAGTACATTGAATATATGATAACTCACTAATGAACCAATTAGTAATCTTGAAAAGAATAAATTACCAAAAAGGCGCTGTTTTGGGCACATTAACCGAAAGTTAGACCTTAAGGGCATTTTTGTCATTTTCACTTTAAAAATGATCTCACAGGGGCTGTTTGTAAGTTCTAATAGTAACTATTGAATGGGTTATAGTATGAAAATAAGAATGAAGTTTAAAACACCATTAAGGGCTGTTAACCACCCTCAAAACTGAGACCTGAAAGAGAAGACAACAAGGGGTAAAGTAGTCAACTTACATAAGACCGATTATGACCATTACGTAAAGAAGAGAAGTAGGAGCTGAGTATTATATGACCTTGTAACCATTCCGAAAACCAAGCATTTTCATATGCATATCATGATTTTCAAAGTAAACAAGTTTCATATACAAACGCATTTATGAGACGATTATCGCAAGAAATGTTTTTATGTTTTCATGATTAAAGAATTGTACCGCGAGATGAATGATTCCATACGACTTATGCATGACAGCTGAGTGTAACACCTTGTCAGGGACAAGGGTTCTCTGCCTTTCTGTATATGCATGTTCTATTGGCTGAGTGTAACGCCTTGTCCGGGACAAAGGCTCTGTGCCTTTTCTGGTACATGTACGATGTTCTATATGGTGTGGTGCCTGATGTGTGCTCCAAGTGGAGAATATTAAGGGCAAATGACGTTATGATTGATTGTAACACCATATCTGGGACCCGGGATCTTAGGCATAACGTGTTATCGTTAGTCTGTGGTACGTATGATGTAACATCATGGTTGGACCGTTGGGATTCATCGATGGTACTGAAGACTACTTGGTGAATCATTCGGCATGTTGTGGGTACCATTCTTATGTTACGAAAAGTGCTATAGCCAACTCATGTTTCTGTCAAGTTCATGTTTACATGAAATGATATGTTTTCTGAAAATATTACCATGCATACATCATTAACATGTTCCATGAGCTCTTAGTACCCTTAAGTCATGACTTCATGTATCTGTTAACGAGTATGATCAAGAAAGTAAACCTAAAAGACTGTAAGCAAGAATGATTCGGATTATACGTAAAGTAAAGATACTTAAAGATGTATCTATTTGATGTTCATTAAGGTTTCTATGAATGCTAATTATTTACATGTTAATATATATGCCTGGATTACTATATATGTTATTTATGTTAAATGTGTTGGTTATTATTTCCATGCATGACAGTTATTCTGTGTTTTACTGTATTTGGCTCTACTACCCCAGCCCCCATGTGTGATCCACTTGGCGAATCTAGGCGGAAATACTCACTGAGCGATTCGTTATCGCTCACCCCTTTATTTTATCATGTAGACCCACAGGACCCCGAGCCAGAGTTCATAAAGGATGAGTCTCTAGACTAGGTGTGGAGAGCTGACTAGTAGCCGGTAGTGGCATCTTTTGTATTTTGACATTCAGCTCTGTATTATGATATTTTGTACCAATGATGTACTGATAATACTACTTTGGATGTTTTAGGATGTACTTATGTCGATGTTCATTTCTGCTTATGTTACTTTGCTTCCGCTCATCGACACATGTTCTGACGATTTGTACATGAATATTATCGACGCCTTGTACTTTTCGTAGCAGAGTAGGGCAGGTGCACTGTATCGAGACCCTAGTCCCGGTAGGGTGCTACAATAAATGAGCTAGAAGTTCCATCGAAAAATCTGACGCACATGCTTAAAATCAAGGTGGTTAATTTCTAATTAATCATGATATGATTCCCCCATAATTTTAAAAGAAAATTTGTGCAAGAGTGAATACAAAAAACGGCCAGCACATTCCATGTCATTAAATTTCAAGCATGTTTTGTATTTTTAAATGTTTGCTTGTGTGTTTCCCTCTTTAATGTCACCAATCATGTGTGACTTATCTTCCACCAATTAAAGTGTCAAATAAGCTCCACCTAGACTCCAAAAGAGGTGTCATTGGTGTGTTACTCCTTAGCTACATGTGCTGAAATTAACGTTTGAATATTTGTCACATAATGATGCACCATCTATATACTCATGGTAAATTTCAATCAGCCCTAAATTGATTTTTTCTAGATCACTCTAACATGTCTTGAATGTGTAAAAAGCGTCTAGATATATGTTACATCAATACAAAAATTGTCCCATGTATGTATAAGTGTAAAAAATCAAATTTTCGACTTTCGTCGATTACGCGTTTTTTCTGTGATTAATCTCAAACTTCTTAGACATGTAATGTATATTATGTCACACATAATATAAATAAAATAAGGTGTATAATCAGCTCCAATGGCTGAATGATAAACGTCAGGTGCCATAAAAGATAAGTTCGAATTCTCCAAAAATTTAGGCTAAATTGTGGGTGATTGATGTGTGGAAACACAATATGACTTTGGGACTGAATGTTACATGTGTATCATGAGAATTTTGAGTATTTTTAGTGTATATATGTTGTACCCCACCAAAAATCGTGCTGCATTTGAGACTAGTATGAAGTGACGCATCGGAACGTTATTTCTGACAAGAACATTTTAATAAGCTTTATCAACGTTTCTTTAATATTGTAGGGAAATAGTATACTACCTCAAGTATGAATTATGAAGCATGCGAATCGACAATTTAACCTTCCATGACTCTTAGAATTTTCGGCCACAAGGGTTTTAGAAACTCTAAGACATTTGAATCCTTAAAAGGTAACTAACTTATAATAGCTTCTTAAAAAGGAAGCCTAAAAGCTTACACATGGAATTAAATGTCCCACAAAACGTGTCTCAAGAGTTAAGGAAAAAGTTCCCCTCCTTTTTCCTTTAAGGCTGCCGGATACTACATAGGGCACACATGAGATCACTTTTAAAATTAAATGACCAACTAGTCACTTCACTTGTCTCTCAAAGAAATTCTAAAAAGATCTTCTACAAGTAGTAATTTATGAGGTTGGATCCTTCAGGTACATTTTATTAAGTCTTATTACGATTACTTCAATTATTTTTCCTCAAGGTAAATTCTATAAAGAAATGGAAATGACACAAGCATGTTTCATGAAGTATGTGAGATGATAGCATTACCCTCCCAGGATTTTTCATAAATCTCGGCCATAAGGGTCTTGAGGATACCATAATAGGTTTTCCTCTTACAAGCCAACTAACCCTTAGTAGTCTTAGTAAAACAAGCATGAAAAGTTCATACTAGCATTTAGTATCCTACTAAATGGGGTTAAAAAGGTAAAAAAGGGGAAAAGGGTTACTTTTCCTCCATTAAGCTGCCGAGAAAAAGGGGGTAATTAGGAGGCTACCTTTTTGTTTAAAAGACCAACTACTCACTTTAATTGCTTACTAAAGCAATATTATAAAGTAGTTATGCATGAAGTAGCCATATGAGGATATTAATTTAAGAATAGGAAACTCACATAAACCATGGGTTACAAGGAATGGAGAAATAATGGGACCAACTTTACCATTTAACTCTTCTCCAAAAAATTAGTAACTTATAATTATACACCCTCAAAAAGCAACTAAAGCATGATGGATGGGTAGTCCATGGTAACTCCTTAAACCACCATAGTAACTTTCTAAAAAGTAACTTAAGGAAAAAGAAGGGATAAAGCAATTAAGGAGTAAATGAGGTTGGGGGGATAAACCCCTTAACCGCCGGCTATTCCCTTGGGTGAGCCAAGAAGACTTCATCACTAACTTTAATTGCTTTTGGTCTAATGACTTTAATTTTGTTAAAAGTATGTTTACGTGATATATTTATACATATATGCATACTATTGGAAATATATATATAGATATATATGGTGTATATATATATATATTTCGGCCTATGGTGTATTAGTGGCCTAAAGGACCTTAGTTTCATGAAAAGTGTATTTAAAGGATAATAGTTTGAAAATACACTTTAAGAACGCATATATGTATAGTATATAAATTAAGATATGAAAATGGGTAAGCTATGTTAACAGATAAAATGCAATAAACTGAATCCATATATGTATAAGTACACACACTTATAATTTCGGCCATGAGGCCTTTTTGAGCTATAATGGCTTTAAGATTCTTCATGTACCCTAAAAGTTAAGTCATGGTTAAGCTTTAAGTGAGCTCCATTATGATATTCATGCACATAAAAAGTTTTCCTTCTTCCTTCATGATGGAACCGCCGGCCACCCCCCTAACCAAGAAGCTTCTTTCTTCTTCTTGTAATAAAGAGCCTCTTAATCTATCTTTAACCTACTAACTATCCAAGAAATTACCAAATAGCAAGAGTCTTTCCCTCTCCTTTCCCTCAAAGCACACGGTTAACTTGAGCCAAGGAGATGTAAGAATCATTCAAGTTCAAGTTTGGTCTAGGTGAGTTATATTCTAAACTCCTTAAGTGAATTCTATACCTCACATAGTGAAGCTCACAATATATCCTCTTTTCTTGTGAAAACCGTGACCTTCAAGAGGTCACTAGGTGAAGATTTTCAAAGTACTAAGAGAGATTAGCTTCTTGGTGGGTTGGATTCATCTCAACCTCCATTCGAGATTCAAATTGGTGAGACCATCTAGCCTCAAACTAAGTTGTATTGTGTGTTTAAATAGTGGCTAACAAATATTTCTACCCCTAAAACCGTGTATGTTAGGAAGGGGTTGAAGGAAGCATTACTTTGTTACAACAAGTTTCAAGCAAGATCTAAGATCCAAAAAGGCAAGTACACTATAAATGCTCTTGACTTGTGTGTGAAAGTATATGCTTGAATGTCTAGCTATTATTAAGATTTAATCTTAGATGGAAAACATTAAGCTTGAAGCATGAAAGTTTAGTGTTCCTTAAGAAAGGTGACTTTCATGTGTGAAATTCCCCCAAAGATGAGTTCTTTGCCTCCTTTGAATATGAATAGGTTGCATATCTAAGATACATGGGGTAAAATTTTTCTTTCTCACCATGTAAAGGGGACGGTGGAGGAAGGAGATAGGGTTGAACAATATTTCATGTGCAAGAATTTGTTTTGGGAGGTGAAAGATATATGGAAGTTGTACGTTTGAATGTTTTATGGTTTAGATGTGTTATGTTCATTATGAAAATGAAATATAGGCCCTTCTTACGTGTAGGGTACGGGCTGTTTGTGTAGAAAAAAAGGGGTTTGAGTGATTTTCAAATACATGATTTAAATGTGCTTAAAAACGTGCATGACATAAATGTGAATAATATATAACTTGCTTTATATAACTCACATATAATGTTGCCATACTAACGAGCCATGAAGCTTTAAAGCTTACATCAAATGGCAAACATTTGTTGTGTTTATACTAGTTTCAGGTGCCACCATCAATGAACTAAACTAGTTCATTAAGTGAAGTACTTAGTTAATTAAACTAAGTAGTTCATTAAAGGAAGCAACATTTGGACAAGTCACAAAGGCAACAAGACTAAGAAAGGAAAGTCTTCTCCTCCTCATTTACCACACATATACACGGCCATATATATATAAATATATATATTTTCAGATTTTTCGAAAAAGGCACATACACATGCCTTGCAACGTACTACCGACACGTTATATATTTTACGTACGTACGTTAACGTCACACCACCATACATAACTCATATTTATGAGTATATTCAGGTCTTATATCATATGATATAAGTCATGGTGATGACAAATTAAATATGACACGTTAAAAGGTTCTAAACCGAAAATTGTCGTATCGGGCGAATACCGAAACTTCGCCAACATGTCACGTACTTGCCATAAATAGATGGCCAGCCCCTACACTTCAAAAATACTCATTATTTTCGTGCCTATGATGTTATTTCCAGCCATAAAATCATTCCATGTTGGCACACACAAATCACCCCACATTAAGGCCAAATTGTGGAGATTCCAATTTCAATTTTGTCACATGTAAATGGCGCCACTTTAGACCAACCAAGTGCTGAAAATTAAAGTTTATATTATGTATATTATGTGTAACATAATATATATAACATGTGCAAAAAGTTGAAATTTAATTAGAGAAAAATCGGATAATCGATAAACATCGAAAATTCGATTTTCTACATACACCACACATGGAACATTTTTGGCACATCATACGACACGTATCTAGACACTTTTTACATATGTCATACATCTTAAAGTGTTCTAGAAAATTAAATTAAAGGCTGATTGGAATATGCCATGTGTGTATTATTAAATGTGCACTATTTTACAAAGTTTGCAAAAAATAAAATTGAGCACATGCATATACATGTTATACACGCCTAATACACTCGATGGAGCCTATGTGGAGCCTTGTTGGCATATTGATTGGTCAAGAATCAAGCTTACAAGATTGGTGACTTAAAGAAAGAAGCTACAAAAGGTAATGTTTCAAACTTTATCTCATTTGTAACACATGCTGAAAATTTCAGCATGTGCACTATAGGGTGGCCGAATTTTCTTCTCCAAATTAGATATATTTTGTGTCTTGAAATATGTGATTGATTGAAGGAGAATTGGAAGTAATTTGAATTCATAAAGTGTGATACCTTGAATATCACACATGCTGAAAAATTTCACCATGTGTGTGAATGCATCTAGGCGAATTCTTGGCCATATTAGTGTCCAAATTCATTTCCAAGAATGATGAGATTATTGTCTACTAATTGGTGATTTATTTCTAAGAGAAAAATCAAAGAAAATTGGAAATAATTTGAATAAAAGAACCATGTATCAAATGGTGATATTTCAGCATGTCAATTCTCCATTATGGCCGAATTTTTACCCATTTTTCTGAAGAAATTATCTTGCTTGATTTGGGTGATAATCTTATGAGTTATGGCAACTATTTTATGTTGATTTTGGCACATGTTTTTAGTGGAATTCTCAGATTTTCCAAGTCATCAAATGATGACAACATTCAACCAATCAATGAGTGCCAAGTAAGCAAAAGTTAAATGATCATCCAATGAGGAGGTGCCAAGTAAGCAAGAGCATGTCACAATGATGCCACATATTCTCCCAAGGACTTGGAAGATAATTTTCAAGAGGAGGACTCCAAGGGGGACGGCCAATATGCTCAAAAAGGAAATGAAGAAGAGCAAAACAAAGACAAGAACAATCATTACATTGTTGAAGATCAAAAAAACGCCTAAAGCCTTCTTCTTTCTACACTTATTTCTTTCTTCTTTCTAAAAGCCTATTGTACTTATATTCATATTCTTGAATAGGCTTATCTTAGACCACCACACATTCTTTATCTTTGTAAAAGATTGATCAAGGTGTGATCAATCTTCAATCTTGCAAGGTGGTGGTGTTCGTGCGCAATTGTATTTATCATACAAGGTTTGTAAAGGGTTGGAGTTGGTGTGTAACTCCATCAACCCTGTGGTAAGGTGTATTTGTGTTGTGTGATTAGTGTGAACCAAGGAATGTGTTCCTCGAAGACTGGAGTAGGTTGTTTATAACCGAACCAGTATAAAATTCTTAATGTCATTTACTTTCAGCACTTATATTCTGTTTCAACACTGTTTACTCTTTTTGATTACGTTCGTGAAAATAGTAAATGTTTTTCAAAAATTACAAAACTTTCCAGAACAATAGCCACACGTCTTAGGTTAATTTGGCACAAGTTTCAACCCTTTTGGACAAGTATAAGTCACCCAAACATCCAAAGATCTAAGACAAGTGCAGTCTGATTTTAAGGCTTGCAAAGGTTAAGACTTTGAGTGTATTTGATTAACTTCCCAAAAGAATTTTTTAAAACTGTTTCAACCTATTTAAATACAACCTATAAAGGGTTAGTGGTTAAAATTTCAGAGCAATTGGAGTTACGTACAAATAGGAATAAATTTTTCAAAACAGTCTACTCTTTCTGGCAGATTCTTACAATCTAATCACAAACGATTTTGGAAGGGGTTAAAGGTTGAATTTAAATCTGAAATTTTTAGGAGACACTCATCACATCTAAGGCTAAGCGCTCTCAAAATTTCAGAATTTTTGAAGACCTACAACCTAGTTTTAAAAACGTTTTAAAACTGGTCCTGAAAACAGAAACTGTTTTCAGAAGTTGAGTTCTTCAGTCAAAATAATTTTAAAAACCACACTTTCCGCACCAACTATTCAACCCTCCCCTTCTAGTGGTGCCTTGCAGATCCTACAAGTGGTATCAGAGCGCAGGAACACTCACTTCAAAGGATCCAACGATTCAGTGGGATGGCAACCACAAATCTCAAAACCGAGCAAGAAGGTATGTCGAGCCAAAGGCCTCCTCTTTTTGACGGTGAGTCGTTTATTCAATGGAAACTAAGAATGAAGCTTTTTCTTATGGCAATAGACATTGATCTTTGGTCGATTATAGAAGATGGTCCTTTTGTTCCATCTAAGTTATCCACCGTAGATGGAGTCACACTAGAAGTTGTTAAACCTAGACAAGAATATACAAGTGATGATAAAAAGAAACTTAGCATGAATGCTAGGGCTATGCAATTACTCTTAAATGGTTTAAGTAAGAGTGAGTCTAGTTATGTATCAAACTGTTCTAGTGCACAAGAAATGTGGAGAATACTCGAAATGGAACACGAATGCACTAGTCAAGTAAAAGAGTCAAAGATAAACATGCTTATGTCCACACTTGAGTCGTTTAAATTATTGCCTAATGAATCTATTGTTGATATGGATCTTCGTTTGACTAACATCTACAATTCTCTTGAGTCTCTTGGTAAAGCCTTTACCATGCAGGAAAAAGTACAGAAAGTCTTGCGAAGCCTTCCATCAGAGTTGGACCCTAAAGTAACCGCAATACAAGAAAGCAAAGAAACGAACTCAATAAAGATGGAAGAGTTAATTGGATCACTTAAGGTTTACGAGAATAAACTCACCATACGGAAATCGGAATCATCTAAACAAGGTAAAGCTATTGCTTTTAAATCAAATTAATACGTCTCTACTTCTTCCGATCACGTAGGTGATAGTGATTCTGAATCGGATAACAATGACCTAATTCTATTGGCTAAAGGTTTAAGAAAATTTATGAAAAGGTCATTTAGAAACAAAAATAAGGGCACTACGACTAAAAGAAATAAGAACAAGACAAATGATAAAGATGTTAAATGTTATGAATGCGGCAAACTTGGACATTTATCATATGACTGCCCCAATAAAGAAAAGCAAACAAATAAATACCCTGACAAGGAACGGAACAAGAATAGACTCGTCTCAGAACACAAGCAAAGGAAACATGCTCTAAAGGCCTCCACTTGGAGTGATACATCGGATTCCGAGACTGAAACCGAAGAAGAGACTGCACAAGTATGCTTTGTGTCCAAAGCATCTAATGACGTATCATCTGATTCTGATTCTGACTCTGAGCCTTCTTATGATGATCTTTTTAGTCAGTATTTAGAATTGCATAAATTCACAAAGACTCTCGCTAAAGAAAAGAAGCGATTAATTAAAGACAAGAAGATGTTAGAATCTTCTAACAAAAATCTTGTCGCTCAATTGAACGATTCTAAAGAAGAGTCATCATACATCATCAATGCATTAAAGACAGAGATTTCATCATTGACCACTCAAAATAATGAAATGAAATCCGAGATTTCAAGTTTGAAATCAAGGAATACAGACTTAGAGAAAATGATGAAACAGTTTGATACGGGATCTAACATGCTGCATCGTATTATCTTATCACAACAGCATGATAGTAACAAAACGGGTTTGGGATACGTTGAGACAAATGAAGTATCCACCAAACCAACTAAGTTCGTTGTGTCTAAGAAAGTAGACACCCCAAAGCCAAAAGCGGCGTCTAAGATGACGCAAAGACCTCTCCCTTCCCCACTCCCCACTTCTTCTTCATATCATGCTAAATACAATTTTGTGCCATATAGATATGAGAAGGAACAAGTAATGCATACACGTCATCCATTTCATTCATCTAGATCACGCACTACGCACACAAACATAAGGACATATCAAAAACGTCCTACATACAATGAGTATAAAGGAGTTCTTGGCCAAAGGCCGAAAGTACATTCACCACATGTCTATTACATTGCACCTTCATCTACATTCTTGCCATTTGCTAGACCGAGAAGGATCACCCAAGTATGGGTACCGAAAGGTACTTTTACCAAGAGGTGATTAACTAACTCGCAAGGACCCAAAGTTAAAAGGGTACCTAAATCATTTTTGCACATTGCAGGGAGCCCACACATCAAAAGATACAACTATAAAGTGGTTCCTTGACAGTGGCTGCTCGAGGCACATGACAGGTGACCCGAGCTTGTTCACAAAATTAAAGAAGGTCACAAAAGGCGAATCCGTGACCTTTGGAGACAACAATGAAGGCAAGATCATTGGAAAAGGTACGATAGAAAATCCAAGCACTCTTCAAATCTCCAACGTCTATTTGGTAAGCAACTTATCCTACAATCTTCTTAGCATTTCTCAATTTATTGACAATGGCTTCGATGTGTGTTTCACTCACCCTTATTGCAATATAATAAATAAAAATAGAGAAACCGTTTTAAAAGGAAAACGAGAAGGAAACATCTTTACGCTATCTATAGATGATATGTTAGTTGCTAAAGTTAAGTGTTTTATGTCAAACGAACCTAATGTAAATTTGTGGCATAGACGTTTAGGACACATTGGCATTTCCACACTAGATAAACTCCAACGAAAGAACCTAGTACAAGGATTGCCTACACTTGATTTAGACAACTTTCAGTTGTGTGAATCTTGCATAAAAGGCAAACAAACACGTGAGTCACTTAAGCCTAAGAATGAAATAAGCACGACTAGAGTCTTAGAACTATTACACATTGATTTGTTTGGTCCTAGTTGCACTACAAGCCTTGGTGGGCGCCACTATGCATGCGTGATTGTTGATGATTTTTCTCGTTATACTATGACTTTATTTCTTGCACATAAGGATGATAGTGCCATTGAGATTGCAAAATTAATCAAACAACTTGAAAATCAATATGGTGTCAATGTGAAAAAGATAAGAAGCGATAGAGGCGGTGAATTTAAAAACAAGGATATGATTTCATTTTGCGAAGAAAAAGGAATCAAGCATGAGTTTTCGGCACCTAGAACTCCACAATGAAATGGAGTATTAGAAAGAAAGAATCGAACATTACAAGAAATCGCTAGGACTATGTTATGCGAAAATAAATTGCCTAGATTTCCATGGGCAGAAGCCGTAAATTGT
>AP025065.1:6867787-7197197 GCA_036186865.1 Eustoma russellianum | reverse complement strand
AATCACTAATTTCATGATTATGCATATTAATATGTATAATATGTAATAATGTGTAAATTATGACATAAGTACACATTTTTAGGTGATACGTCAAATAAGTTATGAAATAAGTAATAGAAATATTAAGTGTTAAAATATTATATGCATAGATACAATACGAATTAAAGAAGTATTGTTGGGTGAAAATTACAAAAAGGGGGCTGTTTTGGAGCACTTGACCGAATGGTATGTTGTTGGGGTAAAATTACTATTTTATTTAAGTTATGACATGTAGAAGGTAAATAAGTAAATGATGTTTGATGATAAGTTGTAGTATGACCAAAATACCCTCATTTGGCCTAGTTTCATATTCATGAAATAAAAGTTTGAAAAGTTTTTTTATCGTATCACACGTTTTAAAAGTTTTATGTTTAATGGAACATACCGACGAGACGATTGATTTCATCGACACATGTTATGATATGTTATGTTATGTCATGTTATGTTATGATCATGGTGCATCGTCTTGACATAGTTCCGGGGTGGTTGTGTCAGGGACATACGTTATGTTATGTGACCGAAGCGCCATCATGACACTGGAACCTGGAGAGAGGTTGGTGTCATGGGCATATATTCCCTACCTTTACATTTGCCGAGTGTAACACCTTATCCGGGACAAGGGATCTCTGTCTTACCGATGCCACTGTTATGTTATGGAAACAATTCGATATGTCGTTCGGTATTGTTCATATGAATGTACTATAACCATTATGAAATGTCATGTCTCCATGCTAACAAAAATGTCATGATATGCATTATAAAACGTTATGTCTTCATGTTATGAAAATGTCATGTTATGCATGTTTATGGAAAAATCATGATATCTTTTATGAAAAGCCATGTTTTATGCATCATATTATGACCATGCCGCCCTTAGGTTATTTTATGACGTTCTGAAGTTATTGTCCTTTGGTTCATCAAGGTAGGGTTTATGCATAAAGTGTAGTTGTATAAGCTTATGACCTTAGTTTAGGACATGGATTATAATCTAGGTATAAATATGTATGTGATGTGTATGGAGTTAGATGATTTAGGTTCTTATGCTTTGATATATTCTTGTAGTTCATATACATAGTTATAGGATGAAAATACTATGTATTTATGTTCATGTCATGTCATGCATGTTTATGAAAAGCCATGTTACGATTTTATGAAAAGATATGTTTTAAATTATCATGAAATTCGAAATCATTTTATGACCATGATACCCTTAAGTATGGCGGGAATATCCATAAGCTTATGATGTCATTAACTTGGTCAATGTAGAGATTATGCATGAAAGCGTAGTGTACGTAAGATGCATGATCTTAGTATAAGTTATGTTTTAGAAGTTAAGTGTCGACATGTATGTGATGTTACAGACTAGGTAGAATGAAATGTTTGCTATATTACGTTGTTAAGTTTCCTTTGTTTTACATACACATACTTTTAAGTTCATATTTTGTTATGGTACTTTACTCGTTAAAATGCAGACGTTTTTTATGTTCGTTATTTATGATTTATTATTATTTTGCCACCCTGTCTCCCTATGTATGATGCACATGCTGTATCTAGTAGGACTACTTGCCGAACGATTACATTTATCGCTCAGACTTGCTTTATCACATTTGTAGAGGACAGGTGCCACCATACAGGTTTACCGAGGACGAGTCCAGATAGAAACCGATCTAGATGCAGTACACCCGAGAGATTATCTTTGAAGAAGTTAGTCATTTGATGAGAACGCATTCAGAGAAGTCAAGACTTAGCACATTATGATTTGTACAGAATTGTAATGTAATTTAATGCATGTCGATTGTACTTCGTTTATATTTATGTTGTTTCCACTATATCGTACCATGATTATGTTGACATGCATATGTATGGTATCGACGCCTTGTACTTCTTGTATAAGAGCATGTCGGATGCACCGAGCCAAAACCCTAGTTTTGGACCAGCCGCTACAACACTAAGCATCAAACATGTCAAAATAACTATGCTTAATCAAAGGGGTAGGGTACTCCTAAGGCCGAGAGCTCCCAAAGGATGGAATTCAAAACATCATACAAAACAACAAGAATCTTTTGTTCAAAAGCTTAAATAGATACATACATCATCATAATCATGCTCAATCAAGACTAAATTTAGTCAATCCTCAATTCTTATTTATTTGGCCAAAAACATGCATGTACCTATTCTTTATTATGGCCAAACTACACATGCAAGGCCTTATTACTTGTTTTCTACATAACTTCATTTTTATATCTACCACATCATCATAACTAGTCTTGATCATGGTCAAAGCTCACATGCAAGGTCTCATTTCTAGTTTTCATTAGCAATCCCTTCCTCTAGCCAATACATACACTTAACTAGTTTTGATCATTGTCCAATCACACATGCCAGACTCAAACGACACATGCAAGTCTCAAAGCCACACACATGAGGCTCATTTCTTCTTTTTATATGAACATATGCTTTTCATACAAATCATAGCTTGATGTTAGGAAATCGACAAGATCACTGCTATCAAAAACGCACAACGGAAAAACTTGATCTCTGATTTCATACTAAGGATCCATGTTATTTGTTTAATTCGATGAAAAATATTCAAAAAATAGCCTATGTAGATTCAAAATCTAAAAACAAAGGAGGTGCGATTATACGGTCACCTCTATCGGTATCCACACGAATGCTACCGCTGGAGTGCTAACTTTCTAAATCGGCGCGGCTAAAAGAACTCGTTTCTCCAAAATTGTTCTGTTTTTTTGTTGCTTTAATCTCTCTATTGTGCATGAGACAAAGCTCTGTATATCCATATATATAGACCTTAAATCCGATTCAAAATCGGATTTGTTGAGGCCAATCAAAATCCATATCAGATATGGATTTTGTGAAGATTAAATAAGACGAATCAAAATTAAGGAAGATGTTAGATAGAGGTATTTGAAATAAATGTTGGATGAATACTTATCTTGGTTCTTGTTACTCCTTGGCCCTCCTGAATTTCGGATTCTAAGCTTAGAGGAAAGGGGAAATCTTATCTTTGTCTTGAAGGAATGAGGTAGGTTAAAGAGAGGAAGTCTTCCTCTTTCTTTTTCTTGGTAACTTTTGGTTTTACGAGGGAGGGAAGAAGAGTTGAAGGACTTGTTTCTTTCTTGGAAGGAAGGAGGATGGTTAGCTTAAACTATGTTGAAATGCAAAGTGTGAAACGTGAAGTGTTTGAAAAAGAGGTTGTCTTCCTCAAAGGGGCCCTTAAGGGGGTTGGGGAAGGGGGAGTGGAGTGCAATGATGGGATTCCATGCATGCTTTCTTACATGCAAAATGTGGAGACTCTTCTTTCACATCAACATGTATTTTATGACAATGGGAAGGTTTTTTCTCTTCCCCATGGCCCTTTGCCGGTTGTGCATACAACTCTTTTTTTTCTTTCATGTGTAAGAGAATACAATAATTTCCTATGTCCAATTTGTTTTTTCCTTTTAAATTAGTTGAATAAAAAGTTTGTCTTATTTTCATTTCATTTAATTATCCACATTAAATCACTAGTTACATTATCCATTCCATCTTACAACTCTTTATTTACCCTCCACTACTCCTTAGGTGTCTTAATCTTATTTACTTAAATATAATAACATGATCATATACACAACAAGGTTTAAGTATATTACCATAACTACTTAGTATACTACCTTAGTTCATTTCGTGTTATAGGCAAATAGGAAAACAATGGTGTAACAATTGGTTCTCAACACAGTCACCAATTCTGAAGACTTATCACTATGATTCAAACTCAATGGTGACAATTAACCATTATAGGCTACCCTCATCAAGAAGGTCATTAGAGGCAGGAGGAGGATAAAACACCTTACGGGTGTACCCCACCACCGTCTGTTACAGACCATGACTATCCACAATGGGAACAAAATGACCATTTGGTGTTTACCTAGCTTATCAAGAACTTTAAACTAAGCCTGGTAAACAACGTGTCCCAATTTCCAATAGAAAAAACATTGTGGGATGGGCATGTGACAACATATGGGTATGGGGCATGCCCTTAAGTGTTTGACCTTCACAGGAAGGAAAACTCTATCAAACAGAGTGGTGAATCCATTAAAGACTACTGGAATCGACTTCAAGGAGTCTGGATGGCAATAGACGGCAGTGACCCTAACCCCATGAGAGACTCTGAGGATATTGCGATTTACAACAGGAAAGTTCAGGAGCAGCAGCTATTTCAACTACTAACCGCTGTTGATGACAAATTTGAGGCTATGAGGAGAGACATACTAAAACGAGAGCCACTCACAATGGTGGAACCCGCATATGCAGCCATTCGAAAGGAATAAGCCAGAATAGAGACTCTACGAGGAATCCCTTCATACATAGATCATAGATTGGCCTCAGATTGGAACTCCGAGGAAGAATTGAGAGGACAACGGGCGTCATCATATGGTGGAGAAAAAGAGTATAAATTGAAATTCTAGTGTAACCCACTACGGATTGAAGAAGCATACAAAAAACATGTTTCTAGTTGATTGGGTACTCGAAGTGGTGGGACGAAGAGTTATATACTATACACAGACTTTAAAGAGCGAGTTAAATCCACATTGGAACTGAATGCAAATGTTTAGAGTAATTAAGCTGGTTTGTCGCTACCCATTCGAGTCTAGTAGGTTTAGTTACGTTTACTGCTTGGTTAACATTTCTAACAAAAAAGGATTGAATCAGCTTTAGAAGTGCCAATTGGTAGCATATGGTGTAGCACCCCGGCCCGATACTGTACATTGGTACCAGTGCACCCGTCGTAGCCTACTACGAGAACTACGAAGCGTCAAAGCAGATCCAGCACACGTCATTCATGACGTAAGATAAATCAGCGGAAACGTCGTAGAATTAAAACTTCACTAACATCAATGTAACCAATAGAAACACAGCGGAAATAAAACGTGTCAGGGAAAGTGTCTAAAGTATCCTTTAATACAAAGTTTTAACAGTAAATCTCTCAACTAAAGGATAAGGACGTAATCCTGTCCATTTTAGTGACTTGTCCCAATGAGCCCACTCGCCGATATCTTCTACAAAAAAAATCATCTCGTACTTTGGCTCACCTGAAAGCAGATAGAGTATTTGTTCTTAGCGAAAACATCGCCAGCAAGTACCCGTCTATACACCTTACGGGACCACACACGACGAGTCACCAGTATATAATCAATGCCCAAAATAAGGTGCTCGGGTTAGCAAATAACATCTTTATAATGATTCATCAAATCCAAATAAGCCACATAATTGACACACAAAATGAAACCAACACATATAGAGCCAAACATACTACACAAACAGAACATATGCTAGTAACATTTCTTGCATGTCAAATCTTATGCTTCGTGTATCATGATGCATGCACTTCTTCAAAACCACACAAAAAACCCATGCATATGTCTTCTTTCGTAAACATGTCATGCGTATCATTTCACAAAACTTTTCATAATTCTTCTAATCATATTCTTCGCGTAGCCGAACTTTATACCCTGTGGGTGATCAGTCCACAGCAAACAAACTTTATACCCCGTGCCGAAAGGTCCACGACCCCATAATATATAACTTTATACCTCGTGCCGAAAGGTCCACGGCCCCATAACATATAACTTTATACCCCATGCTGAAAGGTCCACGGCCCCATAACATATATCTTTATATCCGAGCTGATAGGTCCACGGCCCCATAACATAACTTTATTTTCCGTGCTGATAGGTCCACAACCCCATAAAATACTTTATTTTTGTGCTGATAGGTCCACAGCCCCATAAAATAACTTTATTTCCGTGCTAATAGGTCCACGGCCCCATAAAATACTTTATACCCCGATGTTGATTTACAGGTCACGCTTTTATACCCTGTTTTTGCAGGCATGACTTTTATACCCTGCGATCAACCAGCAGCCATAGTTGCTTTCCGAAAACTTTAATCTTCTTTTCAAACTCGTATTCTTTTCACAAAACAAAACTCATGTCAAAATACAAAGTGTTCATGTCATGATGCAGAATGCTCATGTAACATCATATCAAACGTGTAAACATGCACACACACTTTACATATCAAGTACAAAGTCCTGAACCCCTATCACACCCTGCTCGTACCATTTCATGTCCTTTCGTATTACAAAAATCATCTCGAGTTCACACTTAACCTTGCTCATTCATACTTCCTCAAACACACCTTATTCGTACCATTTTATGCCCTTCCATATTGTTAACTCACTTCGAATTCATACCTAACTTTACTCATTCACACTTAATGTTTACAACTCAACTACACCTCATTCATACCACTTCATGCCCTCTCGTATCGCAAATTCACTTCGAATTCCTACTTAACCCTACTCATTCACACTTAATGTTTACAACTCAAGAACACTTCAAAACACCTGTATTTTATTAGCAATGGAAGAGAATAAAGATATCTCACACACCTGGAGCGCTTAATAGGTCAAAAGGAACTTTCAGTACATTTGGAACGCCTTCAGGAGGCGCCTAAAGTGACTTGGAGCGCCTATTCTAGGCGTTCGAAGTGTTCTGGAATGTGCTGGTATACATCGAACGCCTACATGAAGCACTTCAAGTGACATCAAACACCTTCTGAGGTGTTCGAAGTGTTCTGGAATGTGTTGTAACACATCGAATGCCTACATAAAGCGCCTTATGTGACATGAAGCGCCTAATGTAGGTGTTTGAAGTGTTCTGGAATGCACTGGGACACATTGAACGCCTACTTTAGGCGCCTAATGTGACATTGAGCGCCTAAAGTAGGTGTTCGAAGTGTTCTGACGGTTCCAGAACTGTAAATTTCTGCAGTAACGTCTCCCCATCATCTTCCTCCTTCACCCCTTTCATGTTAAACACTTCAAGATCCATCTTACCACCTATATTCATCATGCTTAACACACAACTAACATGAATTGATTCTTAAACATGTCAAAACATATCCACTCTAAGCCTTCTATCACCCACAACTTCCAATGTATCATCTAACTTTCCAACACAACCAAATCTACAACATCCCATCATTCATCCTTCATCTTCTTGTAAATACTCTCAAGTCATCTAAGATACAGTTAATAACTCAAGAACTTACAACAATACGATAAACACAAAACGGATGACACTTTTATGGACATATGTAACAACAATTAAGCACAACATGGATACTTTCAGATTTAGGCCCAAAGAACATGACTTTAATCAAACAAACAACAACAAATACGTATAGTAGAGCATGTAACATAAACAAATTAAGTTTACAAATGTGTGACCCGAATTTTCTTTTATAAGAACATAGGGCCTGTTGGAACCAAAAATTGCGTAAAGCGTATAGAAAGATTACTTGCCTTGGAATCTAGATAAGCTTACGAGTGTATGTTAGAATTTCGGGATGGATTGGACCTCTCTTCCTTCCTTCTCTTCTTCTCTTCTTCTTCTCTATCTTTTCTCCCAGGCGTTTTCCCCCTCTTTTGGCCTTGTAACCGATGATCTAGTGGCCTAATAGGGAGTTGTACCTCTTTGTGTAACTCCCTAGCAGTTAAGTGGGGAGGGGCATTTTTGGTAATTTGTCTACTTCCCTTAATTCACACTTTAACCCCTTTTCTTTTCTTCGTCTATATTTGGTTAAACTAAACTTTATAAACATATGCAATTAATTAAATTGTATTTAAAATTGATTCCTTACTATTTAATATTGGACGCAGAACTTACGGGGTATGACATATGGAGATATATGTGACAATGTCTAATATTCAAATCAAGTGGTGGAAAGATGCTCATCACATGAAAATTTAGAAGATCAAACAAATAGAAATTGTGGTGAACATGGCGACGACGATGATGAAGAAGAATTCTAGAACGATAATAAGGACACTGAAGATGGAGAAGATGATTTGGAGGACCTAATGGATCAGGAGCATGAAAAAGAGGTGCATCGGCATGAGTACATCACTTTGACGAAAACATTACATTTTTAGAAAACCACGGACAACCAAGAAACACACTCATTTATAGTCATAGTGGGCTTATACATCGCTTTAGAAAGAGAGTACACCTGATCACATAGAGGAGACGATGTTGCTCAAAACCAAAGAATGCATGCAATATGCTGTGCAATTATGGTTTGTGACACATAACAAGTTTTCAAGGTTATGGAAAGCACGAAAGAATATTCGCATGTCATGTGTGCACATTGGAAGACCCAAAATTGGCAGTGCCATCTTAGAGCAAGCCTAAGACACAACTATTGCGAGATTGGCATTTTCTGCGAGCGCCATAGTTTCATAAATGTTAATGTCACATCAGATTATAAGAATGTCAATTCAAGAATGGCTGGGATGAAGATTAGAGAACACATTAACCAAAATAATAATTTTAGAACTCAAGATGTTCATGAATCCATAAATGGTGGCTTGAATGTGAAAGGCATGGAATGTCAAGAAAATCCACAATGAAAATGGTGTACAATGATTGACATGAATCTTTTGTGATTCGCCTCATTACATGGCTTGCGATAGAGGCATCAAATGAATGGACCATAGTCTGTTAGATGCATGATCCGGAGTTAAGCACTACCAATCAGAAGATGTTTGGAGCACTTTTTGGGCATTTCGGCTGTCGATTAATGTGTTCCAACACTGTCGTTTGATTATATGAGGAGATGGTATGCATTTATATAGCAAGTGTAATGAGAAACTATTGATTGCAGCTACGGTTGATGCTGTTGTTGTTGACGGGTAGAACGGACATAATTGGGAGTGGTTTTTTCTAAATATCTAGCAATATATACTTGGCGACATGCAAATCATGTATCTGATTTCAGATCGATCTACATGACTTCAAACTGCAATTCAAGGAGATCTTACTTGTCAACCATCTTATCGTATCATAGATATTGTCTCCTTCATATGAAAGTTAATTTTACAAGTAAATATTATCAAAAATAATATTTTACATATATTGTAGGTATAGTCTTCATAATAAGTTGTTTAAGGCGTTTAATTTTGTGTTTCACAAGAAAATTTCATGGTAAGGTTTTAAGAACCGTTTTTTAGAGAGCTAGAACAGAACACAAGGTGCATAAGTTTAATGAACTTATGAAAAAGGTGAAGGAGCTGAATAAACACGTGTAAAATTATCTTATATGGATACCACTTGACACCTAGATACTGACCTGTGATGGGGTAGAAGATGTTATGTGAATCAAACCAATTTCTCCGAGTCGTGAAACAACATACTCAAGAGGGATACATATTTACTAGTGTTCAAAGTATGGTGAAAATGTTTAATAATACGCGACAAGAGACATCGGAACATTTGACAGTAGGAGACAGATGGCCAATCAAGGTGAACGGTATATTGAAAATAAAAGAAATACATGAAAGTACAAGATGCAAGCATATGATATGCGAGAAAGCCTTTAACAAGGTTGTAACTCGATATGGAGCAGGCCACAGTGGTGTTTCTCATGCTGTAAACATAACTTACAGAACTTGCATATGTGAAAAATTTTAACTTTACCATATGTCATTCTTACACGCTATGAAGGTGTGTCACAATATGCACAGTATAGCAGCGGAACTTATTGTCCCATTTTACTTTTGTCATGCGACGTTAAAAACGACAATGCTTCATTTCATCCTGTCAAACACTCAACCGCATTAGCATGCAGATCCATTAAAACATGAAGCCAATCTCGTTCGTAGAAAACATGGCCTAGGTAAACCACAATCAACTCGCATTCACAAAGAGATGAATCGCCACAACAACAATCATAAGTGTCGTCTATGTGAACATGTAGGACACAACCATAACATTTCTCCTACTGCATAACAGCTTCGGAATACTGACATGCAAATAGTTGTTATGCACTCATTTGATGTCGGTTGTCAGTAATTTTTGGATGTTGGTTGTAGTAATATTTTTTATGAACATTTGGCTACTTGGTGATAATGTACTCATTTTATTATGTTAATGGTATGATATTACAACGAAATGACTCTCTTTGTAATGGAACACAACATAACAAGATTACACTACATACAATCATAATGAAAAGCAAGATCTTCACTCATTACAATAAAAAACTTCAATCAACTACTACTATAAAGCTACGATTTCAGCCATTAGGAGTCTTCCAATGCGTTTAAGATTCATTGCCAATATTGTTAGAAATATAACTCAAGATAAATCAGAATCAAAATCAAGATCTTCAATTTCAACTGAAGCTCTCATATCTGACGTTCATCTTGATTATACTTCTGTAGTAGTCCCGGTATACTAGTCAGAGATCTTTCACACATAGGCAGATCAAATTATTCAAAGAATCCATATCCTCCACCACCAATCTTAAAAAAGAAAGTGTCATGCTTAACATCTGAAAAAACACAAGTCTGCAGTCATTCAAGTCGAGAAACAACTTACCTGAAAAATTTGACAAGCAAGGGACCTTTGTCCAGGGTTAACATCAGTCCAAGAGATGGTCTACGACATTATAAGTCTACAATTGCATCTTTGCGTGACTCTCCGACGATGTGCAAAACTTGAAGATGTTGACTACACTGTAGGAAAAGGTCTTTAGGAAAGAATGGAGGTAAGGAATGAGGAAAGGAATAGTGGGGAGAAATGGAGTTAAGGAATGGTGGAAAGAAATTAATGGAATGAATGGTGAAAAAGGACGACATGGTGCGCAGATATAGATGTAAAGAATGGTGGGAAGAGAAGAAAGAGGAAAGGTACACTTTAATGCACCTTAGGGTTATATTAAGATCAAGACTAAGGTTATGGTTAGGATTTTAGGTTTAGTTTAAGGTTAGAATTCGAGACAGAGTTAGGGTTACGACTAGGGTTATGGTTGAGGGGTAGCTTGAGGTTTGAAGGTTAGGATTAGGGTTAGTATTTGGTTTAGACAAAAATTTATTTCTTGAAAACAGACCGCATTACAAATATCATTCATTGTAATTTCAATTTTATGTTTACTATTACAAGTTATCCAACACATAATGCATATACTACAAAGTTCTCACTATGATTTCAGTTCAAAAATTAGGCCTTTTTAAGGATTTTATAATTTCTTCGACTTTACATTTGCCTTTGAGAGCCTTAGGCTCAGTGCTACTTTGACCTTTTTTAGTAACAGAATGTATGGTGAATGTTACCGATTGAAGATACAATGTTAGTGCTTGTCTTAGGTTTGCATTAGTGTATATTGTAACGACATCCAATCAAACCCTTCACGTTTGCTCGGACTTGAACATGATCATCTACAAACAAATTGAAGGCCATCTTTATGTGCATCTTTTTTGATAGCCACCAACACGTGCCGAGTAAATTCATCTAATGTTGTGTATTTGAAAATTTTAAGGCAATATGATCAACCTCATTTATAAACATACAAACCATATGAACTTCTATTCTTTTGTGCACTAAAAACTGATTATATTTAAAGCGATGTACAATTTCAGACAGTGGTGTGAAATCTTGTCTAAAATCGGGTGGATTTATGGATGGCGCTAGCATCTAAGACGACATTCAGAACGGTGCTTTAGACGCTTTTACGCGTCATTCTAAATATCGTCTTAGATGCCTAAGGCGCCTTTCGAAATGACGTTTTACGTGCTATGACTTTATTCTGGCTCCCACCCTGGTTTTTAGGGCTTCCACAGCGGTTTTCAAGTGTTAAAAGCTGGTTTCGTCTAAAGAGCTATTGTGAATGGCGCCTTGGGGTGCAGAATGACGTCTGTTTTATATATTTGTCTAAAACGTATCATATTTATGGAATTCCTATTAAAAATATAATAATTTTTGAATTTTTTCATCAAAAATTTGGAACGACAATTATAATTTTGTTTCTGGAAAGCTTATCAGAGAAATTTTTATGAAAGACCAAAATGTTACAAAAAGGTTGTTTGAGTAGCCAAAATATTACGACAAAATAATAGATGACTAAACATTCTTACCTGAGTAGTTTAGTGGTCCTCATTATAGTTTCCCCAATTAAAGATGCAACTATTCGCCCATCCTACTTGTTCGTCTAGGTAAATTTAGTTTTGTCGTCAAGGTATATTTAGCTCCATCGCAAATGAACCAAATCTTAGCGAATAATTTAAAAAACAGGTTCGATTTAAACATTTTTTATGACGTTCGAATTCGAGTTCGAATTTATGACGAACCTAAAATTAAGCTTGTATTCGAATTTGATAAGTTTTAGGGAATGTTCGGTTCGACTCTAGAGCTCGATTACAATTTGTGAGCATTATTCGATTTTCAACCTAAGATTGACTTGTGAGCTCGAGTTCGATTCATTGATTCAAAATCGATGGAAGGGGAATAAAGGTAAATAGTGTAATGGATATAAGTTGCTCTACACGGGGTCCGATGGGACCAAAAATAGGGTAGGATTTCTAGTAAAGTTAGAATCGTACACGAACATGATCGATATGATAAGATATAATGATAGACTTATGGTGCTGATGTTAGTATTAAACAAGGAGGTTATGACAGTGTTTTGTGCCTACGCACCCCAAGTAGGACTAGGAGAATAAGAGAAGAAAGAGTTCTGGAATTGCTTAGATGTAGTGGTGAAGACAATACCTAGGGAGAAACGAATTTGTATAGGAGGTGATTTTAATGGCTACATTGGAAAGGATACCGATGGTTTTCAGGTGGCACATGGCGGGTTTGGCTATGGAGGTAGAAACGAGCAGGGTAGAGATCTGCTAGACCTTGCCATGGCCCACGACCTAGGTATTATAAACTCGTTTTTTAAGGAAAGGGAATCACATTTGATCACTTTTAGCAGCGGAGGACGTAATACGCAAATCGACTATTTTCTGATGAGACGTGAAGACCGAAAATTATGGAGGGACTGCAAAGTTATACCAGGGTAGACTGCAGTGACACAATATCATTTACTAGTCGTAATTATAACCTTGAGCCAAAAGCTGAGCACAAGGGTTAGAAAATTACCACCGAAGATTCGATGGGGTAGTTTGAAGGACGAAAACATTAACATATTTAGAGACAAGGTCATCTCGGGGACATCAGATTCAAGAGTTAAGGACACAAACCAGATGTGGGAGGCTATTTCGACTACCATTACTCATGCGGCTAGGAAAACTCTTGGAGTAACAACAGGAAAGACAACCGTACATAAAGAGTCATAGTGGTGGAACGATGATGTGCAACGAAAAATAAGGAATAAACAAAAGAGTTTTAGAGAGGTATTAAACTACATAGACGGGGAAGAGAAAAGGAGAGTGAGGGAGACCTACAAAATCGCTAGGAAGGAGGCGAAGAAGGAAGTGACGGAGGCAAAAAAACGCAGCATATAAAAGGATGTACGAAAGATTAGAAACAAAAGACGGAGAGCGTGATATGTTCAAGATTGCAAAAGCTAGAGATCGAAAGAGGCAAGACTTAGGAGTCGTGAAGTTTACAAAGGAAGAATATGGACATGTTTTAGTCAAAGAACAAGACATCAAGGGGCAATGACAAACATATTTTCACAACCTTTTTAACAGCGTAAGGGTCGACTACGAAGAAAGAGAAAACATCACTACACAAAAACGACAACATAATACCTACGATTGTCGCAGCATCACACAAGGAGAGGTGAAGATAGCACTTAAGAAGATGAGAAGAGCTAAGGCAGTTGGCCTGGATAACATACCCATTGAGGTGTGGAAGTGTTTAGGAGAGGAAGGGGTTCAATGGCTAACTACTCTGTTAAATCTTATTTTCAAAAGAAGAAAAATGTCAAATGAGTGGAGGAGTGTAGTGGTCCCTATATATAAGAAAAAAAGACGCATAGTATTGTGGGAATTATAGGGGGATTAAATTGCTAAGTCATAATATGAAGTTATGGGAGAGAGTAATCGACATTAAAATTAGGGGAGAAACTCAAGTTACGGTAAACCAATTTGGTTTTATGCTAGGACGGTCAACTACGGAAGCAATACACATTTTAAGAAGATTTATGGAGAAGTACAGGGAGAAGAAGCGCGACCTACATATGGTTTTCATCGATCTTGAAAAAGCGTATGATAGTGTGCCACATAGATTGATATGGGATAGTCTGGATGCAAGAGGGGTACCTATGAAGTATATAGACATAATTAGGGATATGTATGATAGGACGAAAACAACCGTTCATACACCTATAGGGAATATGGACTTCTTTCTGGTAGAGGTAGGCCTCCATCAAGGGTCCGCTTTGAGCCCATTTCTTTTCGCAGTTGTCATGGACGAGCTGCCAAAGCCGATCCAAGAGATAGTCCTATAGTGTATGTTTTTTGCTAACGATATTGTACTAGTCACGGAAAGTAGACATAACCTGTGTATAAGACTAGAAGAGTGGCGAGGTGCTTTAGAGAGAAAAGGCTTAAGGATTAGTCGTTCTAAGACTAAGTATCTGCGCTGCGATTTCAGCGGCGCAGCCGACGATGAAAATAGTCAAGTGGTCCCAAAGGTAAGTAAGTTCAAGTACCTAGGATCATTTGTACAACAAGATGAGGAAATAGAGAGTGACGTAGTACACCGGGTTCAAGCAGGTTAGTGTAGGTGGAGGGCGGCTCAGGGGTGCTGTGTGAAAAGAATTTTCCAACTAAATTAAAAGAAAAATTTTATAGAGTGGCAGTGCAGCAGCAATGTTATATGGAACAGACTGTTGTGCCATCAAGAGGACACAATTGCAGAAGATGGAAGTGGCAGAGATGATGATGTTGAGGTGGATGTGTGGGCACACAAGGATAGAAAGGATAAGAAATAAAGTATACAGAGAAATGTTAGGGATGGCTAGTATAACATATAAGATAAAAGAGGGAAGACTGAGATGGCTTGGGCATGTCAAGAGGAGACAGACAACAGCGTCTGTCAGAGCAATTGAAAGCTTAACTGTAGAAGAGAAGAGGAATAAAGGCAGACCCAAACTGACGTGGGATGAATATATTAGGCATGACTTATTAGAGTTGTACCTTTTCGAGGACATAGTCCAGGATATGAGTTCATGGAGGCAGAGGATTAAGGTTAATGAGGGGTAGACAGGATACAGAGGCACATTAGAGCATACTTAGAGAATTAGATTGTCTCTACACCTTAGGCTGATTTGCACTTTTTGTTTTGGTCTTTGTATTTTAATTATTTGTGCATATTCATTATTAACTATTTTAATATCGTAAGGTTTTGATTTATATTTAATAAAATCCATTCACTAGTATATATTTCTATTATTGTACTATCTATACAGGTACATATAGAGCCGGAGGCCTAACTAGAAGCAAACTCTCTATCCCTTGGGATGGAGGTATTGTTTGACTGCCTCTTACCCTGCCCAGACACTAGCCATAGCTTTTGCTGTTGTTGGGATATACTGGATAGATTGTTGTTGTTGTTGTATGGGCCTACGAATCGAGTCTGCGAATTGAGCCTTTAAGAAGCTTATTTTGTCGAGACTTCGTCGAGTATTGGAGCTGAATAACATTATGCTGGACCGTCACACCTGCAATAAACACTACTAGAAGTGGGTGAATAGTGGTTAGCGGAAATAACACTATTTTAAAACCCCTTAGAATTTCTCCTCAAAGCCGATTCTGGAAATGTTTAGAACTAGTACCCGTTTTTTTTAAAATATAAAAGTCTCAGTACACAACTCCAAAAATTATGAATTTTTTAAAAATAAACTTCAAAGTCGTAAGTTTACTCTATCCAAAAATTAAATAAAAATAAAAGTGTTTGACCCTTCAAAAGACATACAAAGGTTCAGATGATTAGTCTGAACAGTTTTGAAGAGAATGATGGCATTTTGAAAGACAATAACTTTTTGTTTACTCGGCCAAAAAGGTTGATTTTTATGTCAAGATGCTCCTTAGAATGTCTAGTTTAAGTTTTAAAAAGCCATGACCAAAAAATTGTACTTAATAAAATGAAAAGACTCGTTTATTTGAAATTGGTCAGGTTGTTGTCAAAATAGAGTAGTAATCTTTTAAAGAATGAAATACTAACTTTCCTTTGCCCAAATTGAGTGAATCTTATTGCAAATGAAATCCGACAATCTGAAGTTTAACTCCATCAAAAATCAATAATTTTGAAAACATTTTACCATTTTTCTCAGTTGTGTAAATTTGAGTGAAAAACACAGTAAAAATGGGCAGAAAGTAGAAGAACAAAAGAATGACAAGAACACAAGAGATTTGTCTTTGTTCGGTCAATATGACCTACTCCAGTTCTAAGGAGCACCTTTTCTTGGATTTTAACTATGAATGAGCACCAATACAGTGAGCACCAAGTTGATCCTTGAGTTATACACCAATCCTAATCAAGACTTGGTTTTATGACCTCTATGCAACTTATATTGTACCACCTCAACCACCTATTGAGTTAGCCTCACAAAAATGGCTAATCAATCTTACGAAATATAACACAAAAGATGTATGGTGTAGCTCTACAACAATTCTCAATACAACACCTTAGATACACAAAGCAAGAACAAGAAAAAAGATAAGAGAAGATAGCAAGAAATGTTCTTCAAGTTGTATGTTCAAGCTATGTGTTTCTTCTCTTCATCTTCCTTCTATTTATAGTGTGAGATACCCATTGAAGATTAATATGCCACTTTGTTACCTTCATCCTCATCAAAACTTGTGTATCTTTATTTCATTGAATGGCCACCTTAGCATCTTGCACACTTTGCAACTTCAAGAAAAATTATTTGTCCACCTTCATTTCTTATCTTGACCGAATTTTCCACCTTGGAATATCATGAAATTTGTGAAGATAATAAGAAGAGATAGGATGGCATATTTCTCCCAAGATTACCTCAACTCCTTGCAGCATAATATGACATATGAGGGCTGAACATTTTTTAATTTTTCAGCCTTATGACCGTTGCTTCCTTCTTTGATTGCCATGTTGGCAATTTTTTACCACCTAGTTGTGTTAAAATTGATCCATGTCATATAATCTTGTACACAAGTCATAAAATAATTGGAACATCATTAATGATATAAAAGGACATTTTGATGTATACACATGTGTAGAAAATCAGATTTGTTGAAGAGAAATACAAAGATAATAGTTGACATGACATAGTCAACATATAATTCCAAATTCTCACATTTTTCTATTTGTAAGTTGTGGTGATTTTTGTTCTAAGAACATCCTTAGAATCTCTACAAAAATATAGATGAGCACCTCCAATAATATTAAATATAAGTGTCTTCAAGAAGAAAATATAATGTCACAACGAAAATCATCACATATTTAGTCGATGTCGATAAAGTTTTCAATCTTGACAATAGAATATATAGACGCATAACAATCTTCAAGAACACCATATATAAGATCTATAATGAAGATAGTATCATACACGAAAGCTGTCCTTGAGTAAAAAACCAAAATGCCCTTAGAGGTAAAATGATAAAATACTCCTGAAGATAGAAAACTGCAAAAATATCTTCATTGTCCAGACATAAACATAAGAATACCTTTGTAATGATAAACATGTCCTTGAATGATTTTCTCCGTCTTATGTACCTACAGGAACTCAAAATACCACTTTTGTCCCTTTTGGTAACTTATGCAAACTTCCAAGGCATATTAATTACAATAATTTATATTCATGAAATTCAAGTAATAAAATCACAATAAACATGTATGAAATATTAAAAACACATATATCAATGAAAACAACTATTTTATCGTATTTCAAAGAAAATTTTCAAAATAATAATGACATCGATCGATCGACGTTCCTCTGTTTGGGAGATCGATGTCTCATAGTGAGGTTCTGTTTTTGAATGTGTCTTACATCAATCGATCGTTGTGAGAGACTGATGTACATAGATCGATCGATATGTCTCAGGTTTAGAGATCGATGTCTCACAGTAAGGTTTTGGTTATATTCTACCTTACATGGATCGATCGCTGTCTAGGAATGATGTACATCGATCGATCGACGTATATCAACCTGAGAGATCGATTTCATCTTTCACTTGTTCAATATATTTCAATATCACGTGTCACGCTTTTATAATATCCTTTGATATTACTTAAGTATTTAACATTTAAAATCATAATTTTGAAAATAATCAAAACATACTCTCAACACATTAAGTTTGAATTCGATTCTTAAAACATTTCAAACTAAAATTATCATTCGAATTTGTGAAAATCGAATTCGACCCGTATCATTAATGAATTAAACTTGAATAGCTCGTTAAAAGCTTGATTAGCCTACGGCCCTATCCGTCGTCAAGTCAGTGAAGGTCAAAATCATTCAAAGGCTCATGTTAGTCTATATTATTCCACGGTATGCTTTCAATGTTCACTTGATTTAGCATAGTTGTACAGTTTTCCTGGCTTAAGCCACACAACATTATCTATCTTGTTAACCTAACTAAAAGTTTAAAATTGCATTCCAATTTCCAATGTTTTACCTTATCAAGTTCTACATGTAAAATCTCCATACAGAAGTATATACACACCACTTCAGAAAAAATAGAATACATTTAGTATTCTGTCGTTAGATTAGTTAGAAAATAGAACATGAAACATGTTACGATATCCAAATTTTTTTAATGGCTTAATAACAACAACAACAATAATAACTGTTAAATTATCATTATTGTTGTTGTTTTCACCTAAAAGACCTTTATCTTAATAAAGAAAAAAAGAAAAACGTCAGAGTCAATAATAATAGTAATAATAATAATTATTATTATTCTTATTTTCACTTTCTGATAAAAAGACTTTAATCTTAATCTTTATTTACAAGATAATTCATATGCTTAAACATCCAAAACAGAGGGCGCAAAACTTCTTGCAATATCTCAAAACTGATGCGCTATATATACCCGAGAGTCGAAGAAGTTGTCAATGCACTTCGCCAATTTTACAGTTTGCTCACCAGGCGGGAAACCCCTCACGAAAACCTCTCTCGAAATTTTTCCCTCACCAACACTCTCAAAAATCCAAAGCCCTAAATTTCTAATCTTTCGCTCCCGGGATTCCAATTTCATCACTTTCATGTGCTGAAAAAGATACAATTTTGCATACACAGGGGAGCAATGGCATTTCCTTCCGCCGCTTTAATCGACGAAATTGGCGGCGGAGATAAAGGTGTTGCGATGAAGGAAGACAACGGAGAGAATATGGACTTACGAGGAGTGCAGGAAAACGGCGTCGTTGGAGTGGAGGAGGACGAAACTGACAATGTTCCACTGCGGTACGTGCCGCTTTGTGATGTGTACTCGGCTACCTCTCCTTGTGTGAGCTCGGCGAGCGGTGGTTCTAAGAAAGTGAAGCCGCCGAACCATCAAAATCGGAAGTCTTTAAATCATTTCAACCGCCTTGATCATCTTCCCGGCTCAAAGCCTCCACAATTATTACCTGCTGCTGTAGCAGGAATGGATAATGCTATTCGGGAGAGGCCACCATTGACAAAATTCTATGTGCGGAGAGTGAAATTGAAGTGTAAACTAGAGAAGGATGAGGAGGAATCGTTTATTTCTGATGCAGGTCAGAGTTCACAACCTAGAGGGTCTAGTCCTAGGAATCATAAGAGGAAAGCAGTTGTTGAGGAAAAGCTAGTAAAGTATGAGGAGGATGAGGGAAATTTTAGTGAATCATTGTTGAGCAAGCGGAGAAGGAAACTTGAAGATGGTTCTGTGGCAGCCAGTTTTAGAATGCGTTCAACTTCTGGCGCCAAGTGTAATAATGTAGACAGGCCGCAGACTCGGGGAATGAATAAAAGTAAAGCTCTTACTTTGCGTAACTGTAGTAAGAAATACAGCATTCGCAGTAAAAGCTGCTGTGAAACAAAGAAGGGCAAAAACAATAACAATCTCGGGAATGAAGTTGACAATTTGACTCCTCATCGATCGAAGAAATGGGTTTGGTATGTTTCTTGGAAAGTGTCGCATAAAGTTTCTTTGCAAATTAGTACGCATGTGTCTTATGTAATTAGTCCTTGTATTGCAGGTTGAGTATCCATGGGGTCGATCCAAATAAATTTGTTGGATTGCAGTGCAAGGTTGGAACATTTTCTCTGCAGAGGCATAGTTTTTTGTTTGTTTTGTTTTGTTTTTTGTTTGTATATTAAGGCCTGGAGAGGGGCAAGAAAAATCCTTCAGGTTTCAATAGACATGCTTAGCTATTTCTAATTTATGCTTGTATTGATTGTGTGTTTTTGTAATGTATTCTGGTTTGCTTTAATAAATGTTTTGGCTAGGTCTTCCATAATGATTCAGAGTTTATGTTGACAGGTGTTTTGGCCCTTGGATGCAGATTGGTTCCCTGGCCGTATTTGTGGCTATGTCACTGAAACCGGACGCCATATGGTACTTTTCTTCAATATTCTTGTGTTCTTAGGCCTGTTTGCATCCTTTCCCCCAATGTTTTGCCCATAAGTTCCGGTGCATACTCGCCCGTCTTTTTTCATAATTTTGTTATGAAAGAAGCAGTCGATTAAATTTATCTACACATTCTTTATCAGATGAATACACAATGTAAATGTTGATTAATATGTAGGTCAAGTATGATGATGGTGATGAAGAGAAATTGATCTTAGCAAGTGAAAGAATAAGGTTCCTTCTGTCTGCTGAGGAAATTGAACGGCTGAAGTTGAAACGTAGAGATAAATGTGCAGAGGGTGAAGGAATTGACGTTAGTGATATGATGGTTTTGGCAGCAAGCTTAGACAACTGCGAAGATCTTGAGCCAGGGGATATAATGTGGGCCAAGCTTACTGGTAGGGGCCTATTGCTTTGGTTCATTTATCATTCTGCAAATTTGCATTTCAAATGTTTATGCTGGTATGTGTGGCACAGCTAGTGTATATGAAGGAAAGGAAGCAAATCTTACCTGTTTGTAAATTGTCTAAAACTGATGAGATTGCATTTGCTAATAGAGTTTGATATGTGCATGGAAAGGCATCACATGTAGTTAGTGTATGTTCTTTTAGATTGCGTATTGTATCATTAGAGGTTCTTTTTTGCCTAATGGAACCAATCTGCCTTTGGGACCAGGATATATACTTTGTTATACTTTTTGACCAGGCTATTTTTGTTCATAGCTAACTCGGCTACATTTTAGAACTTCTTTGGTAGTTGAGGACTTTGGAGGCCAATGATACTTTTCTGCAAGTTAACTAGTGCTTACTTTATGTTTTATGTTTAGTTGGAATTTCTTTTATATAGGAAAAAAATCATCTGAAATTAATATTGTTGTCCACTGTTTCTCTTGGGTTCTTTTTATTTGTGTTTTTATTTCTTTGGAGGTGTCTATATAGAAGATGTAATTACAGGTTTAGTTCTTTAGATGCCCTAGCTTGATGTGTTTATTGGTATTGTTTTTGAGAAAGTAAGTGTAAAAGAATGATATATCTTTTTGGAAACAAGTACTTAGCAATTCTCTCATGTTTGATGATGTGTTATTGTGTCTTGGCCATATTAAGGCTTCCTTCTATATGCACTCCTGTTTGTTTGTTTGTTTGTTTGTTTGTTTTTTTTTGTAGGCACTCCTATTTCATCTTTCAAGTATCAGTTTTTTTTGTTCATGATGCTGACACGTTCAACTGAACTTGTTTATGGTTCTATGTGATCGCTTATATAGTCTGAGGTAGTGGCCATCTATTGAGATTTGGACTGGCTGGTCATATGTGCTGATATCATGCAATCTCTTTTTTGCTCCTTTGCATATTAAGTGTTCTTTTTTCCCACAACTGATACATGATACGCGACTCTATGGTTCTATGCTTTTCTAGTGACACTTCAGTTTTAACTTTCTACATGTGTTGCTTGTGTTTCCAATAATTGCTTGGTAAAAAAAAATGTGTTTCCAATAATTCTTCCATTTTGATTAAAATGTGTCAGGGCATGCCATGTGGCCTGCACTAGTTATGGATGAAGCTCTGGCGGGGCAGCGTAAAGGTTTAAGCAAAATTTCTGGGGAAAAATCTGTTCTTGTGCAGTTTTTTGGTACCCATGATTTTGCCAGGTACGATTTGCTTTGGGGTGGGTAGGTGGGTGGATTAGGTGTTTGTTTTTAGGATTATCCTCTGATTTGGCCGTAACCTTTTCTGATTCAAGCATATTGTGATTATCAGGATTAAGACTAAACAAATCATTTCATTTCTAAGAGGGCTTCTTTCTTCCTTCCACCTGAAGTGCAAAAAGCCAAAATTTGTACTAAGCTTGGAGGAAGCAAAAATGTGAGACTTATTTCTTTCCTACTTCTGTCTATCTTATATCTTTTCCTGAAAAGATTTTGAAAGGATTTGGTTTGACCATTGCCGGCATTCTCTTGGTATTATTTCTTTTCATTTAGATATATATGTTAACATTTTAAACTTTTAAATTAGAGGTATCTGGGACATGTACCACCTATATTAGTTACTTACTACATATCTATCCATCTGGTATCTTTACATACTGTTCCTCGGGAATACTTTTTGACTGCTGCCACTAATTATTAAAGTACAGAAGCAAATTTGTTGTTGATTATTTAATCCCCTTAATGCCTTCATTATGTATTGCGCAACCAGCATATGGACTCTTTTACTTCCAGGATGCATCATTAGATACCCAACCATATCAGGGCCTTCCAGAAGCTACTCTCCCAAACATTTTTCATTACACACTTAAATATTTCCTCGCAATGACAGATTCTTTGCTTACACAGCAGAGCTCTTGGGATAGAGTGTTGAACTTTCTTAGAATAATGCAAAGATCAAGTGTCCGGGGATTCCATTATTTGGTGACGCAGGTGGGATTGGTTCTCACTGCTCTGCTTTAATCTGCAAATATGTCCAATTTCTGCCTGCTAACCGACCATAATATTGGAAGCATACCTTGAGAGCTTCTTCCTTCGCTCCAATGCCATTGTTCTCTTGCTCATTTTAAAGCATCGATCCCCGTGCACATTTGACTGAAAGTGTGCTGTTTCCATTAGGCATCCACAGGCGCACGTCTTGACAATCCAGTCCATTGAGGAGCTCATCAGGGATATTGATAAATAATTGAACCTGGACAGTGTATCTTCTAATTCTGGTCCACTCCCATTCTTCAATTCCTGATGATATCAGCCACCTTAGCTTCTTTTTTAAGTCCCAACCTGTTCTTAGTAGCCTCTGACGGGCCCAGTGGTGCCAGTTATCAAACCAAAATGACGTGGTTCTTTCATCATCCAATTTTACCTCTAACCTGTCTAGCGTCAGAGCTCTAATATGCAGTAGTCTCCTCGACTACCAAGAATTAGATCATCTAAGTACACCCTGCCAAGATGATTTCCCATCAAGCATAACTTCTGGAATCGATTTCGCTCAAAGTGTTTTGCTATCTTCACATGTTTCCTGATGACTTTAATCAAATAGGCATGTTCAAGTTGACTAAGTTAGGTAGCAACAATTCCTCCACCTTTACAGCACGACATACTGTGGCCTATTTCTCATTTTCCAATTTTGAAGCTTTAATAGTTGCACTCCATAGAATGTATGCATCGGTTTCTCTATCATTTTTACGACTCTTTTAGGAAGAAAGGAATTACTAGACCAGTATATGTTGATAACTAGTAAAACCGAAGAAATGTAGCAACGCCTAATCTGAAACTAGACAATATTATCCTTCTGAATCTTATCTTTTGTAGCCTTCCTTGTCGTGTCTGTAAGGATGTGTATGATCTAGGTTTTGTTGGTGAATACCTTCTTAAAATCTCCCAGAAGTGTTTTGCTTTGCTTTGTTTGTTTGTTTTCTTGTGGGGTGAGGGGTTGTTCTATGTGTTTGGAATGAAAGTTATTGATCTGTGTACATTATCTGTTCCTCTTCTGTTGTTTTAAAATGAAAGTTATTGTTCATAGACTTCCAAGTTAATATCAAGGTCCCATTTGAGTATTTCCAGCATTAATGCCATTGAAACATTTCAGCATTAATTTCAACACCTTGAGTCTTCGACTTTTTCAGCTTCCTCTTCTTCTTCTGTCTCTTCCTCTGCCTCTACTATATTGTTTAAATGACTTTGCACATGTGTTCTCAATCAAGTTAAACTCTGGTTCCAGCTGATCTCTCATCTCAATCAATCTTCTCTCTTTTGAGCAGGAATTGAAGGCTTCAACTTTAACTGATGTTGTTCCCTTCCTTTTCCAGAGTTGTGATAGAGTTTATTAACTCTTTCTCCGTGCTTCTTGTTATTTGATTTACCACCAGAGGCACCATTGTTGTTTGAAGCCTTTTTAAACTCAGAAACAGGGCTTACAAAAAAAAAAAAAAAAAACTCAGAAACTGAGAGTGTTCAAGGCTATGCCCAGAATCCTTTTTTCTGCGCCTTCTTTCTTTAGTAATCTTTCTAGCCCTCTTACCAATGATGTTAGAATCATCATCAGTATCATAGTAGACAGAGATGGCCTTCCTCTCAGCATATCTACCCAAACTTTTTTGGTTCACTCCACCATTCTGTGCTTGTCCGACTGTTGCTGAGCAGTTTTTGGCTTCTCTTACCTATAGCTGATTTCTTAGGAGGCACCCGTTGGTCTTGATTAGAGCTCTCATTTGCCCTTTTAGACGGAATTTCAGTGTGGTTATCCGAGGAGAAATAGGCTGGTGCAGCTTCGTTCACTGAATTTGAGTCCGGAGTATAGTTCTGTAGCTTCAACATTCTGCCTTTGTGTTTATGAGCCGCCCCGTGTTTTGAGTCATTTTGCTTCTAGTTTTTGTTAGTCTTTCTCTTACTAGAAGCAGAATCAGATGTAGATTCTTTGCTATGTATTCTGACATTTCTCTTTTGCCTAGCTAGTTTGTTTGATGATATCTCCTTTTGACCATCCTTCCTTGAATCTTCACCGTTGTAGTTACCTGAAGAAATTCTCCAACTTTTAGAATCCCCGTCGTTGTTTGAAGTAGTCCTCCTTGGTGTATTCTTTTGCTCTTGATCTGCGCTTCCATTTACTTTATCTGAGTTGTTGTCAAAAGTGGAGTAGTAAGAGGATTGAGCCTCGTCATTCTCTTCCAAGCTTTGATCAGCCTCAACTGAGTGAACAAGGTTTCTTGGTCCTGGACCTCTGTTGGATCAAGAGGATTAAATTCAGCCTCCAACAGTGATATAGCATTGAATAAGTCATTTGGCTTGGGTATTTCTGATGAGACCTTCTTTCAGGATAATTGTATTTTTTTCCTACCATCTGAGAATGAGAATCAATCCGTTACTGAAATTTTGAAGCCTTTTTCTTTCACCCATATAACTATTGGCTTTTATTCATCAATCCTTCTCAGGAGAGTTGTCCTTTGTTCCTACCGTCTGAGATGGAGTTTCTTGCTTTGAGTGAGAATGCACTGGAGCATCCCAATTCTGCCTTTGCTTCTCTCTCGTTTCTTGTTTCTGTTGGTTCTGTTGAGCTAACACTTCCCCCCCGTTTATCTGCATATGCTTCTTTACTAATTTGTGTTGCATCTTCCTTAATCTTTCCTTTGTCCTCGTCATTTTTCTCTTTTGGCCCTTCCTCGTTCCTTTGGGTCTTTTGGTTATTACCTTTGGCTTCAACCATGTTTTTGTTTTCCTTTTTCTCCTCATAATCTCATGTATGCCCAAACGCTTTGAATTTGAAGCATTGATTAACATCCACTCATAGGTTACTTCCTGAAAGATAACCTTTCCGTATTCATCAATAAACTTTACATGGCTTGGAAGCTTATCACCTGCGGTTATTTTGATAACAAATTCTGGCGAAAGCCACCCTTGTTTGGGAAGTGGTGGATGTGTCCATGAATAAAGGCTTTCTAATAAGGTTGCCAATTCTGCCCAAAGTTTTACCGTTGAAATATTAAAGCCTCAAAGCTGGAAAACGAACCTAAACGGGAACCGCATTCAACTTGAATTTTTCAATTTCTTTTCCATCACCATAGCCAGAGGAAAATGACCGTGTTTTCTCTTCAGTCAGCTTTGAGTTTCCACTAGCCATTTTATCGTTCCATCTTGCTTCTGCGACATCCTTTACACTTGTAGACTAACTGGCTAACAATAGATGTTTCCCATTTTTGTTTGCTGTCTTCAACTTCATTCGGTGGAACAACGAAACACTTCACACCATTATCTTCATCATGTCTAAAAGAGGAGAAGATAGATGATTCTTCCATCTTAAATCAGGCTTTAGCAAACTTGCCAACGAATTAGCATGGATTATCGCTTGCATAGATCGACAAGAAATCAAGCAGCAGTTTCTTCGTTTTTGCGTTAGACGGAGCATCGCCTGGCAAACTGCGGCGGTCAGAGAACACCCAAATGGCGGTGATTTTTTCGTTCCGAGTGGGTCTAGAGGGGGGTTGACCGTAAAGCGTGCTCTATTTTTTGGGAGAGGGGAGAAAAGTTTGTCGAGAGAGAAGTTTGCATTGTATGATCTTAAACTTTCTTGTGTGGTCCGAAATAAAGTTTTTCATCATCCTTTCAACTCTCTGAGTATCCTTCTAGGCAAGAGACAAATATTTGCCAGGAAGTATTGAAGCTTAAGAGTACAGAAATAATGAATTGGATTTTGCCCTCATAGACCACTTTGTGGAAGCTCAATTATGTATTCGCTTGATTTTCTAACAAGGGGCCATGATCTAGACAATTTAATCTACAGGAGATCAATAGGGCTCCTTGATACCTTATAGGTAACGTACCTCTTTGTTTTTGTCAAGTCTTGCCACACGTGAGGGAGCCTAATAAGTTGTCATACTATTACTATGCATTGTGTGGTAAGTCCACATGCAAGCAAACACTTTTTCTTTTTGGTAACTCAAATTTCATAAATATAAAGCATAAATACAAGGTAGCCATTATAATAGACATTACGGTGAACTTAAATTTAGCAAACAAAGGCCTAGTCTATAGCAAGTACTAATTTAATTCATAGGCTGATGGCTTGGTTCCTACTAGCACTATAAGCAAGAAGAGTCGTGCGAGCAAATACATTAACTCTATAAATGTATATTTTCCTTAATAGCTTAAATTTTTGAATGAGATTATAATTCTATGTACCAATAATTTTGGGATGAGAATTGTAATACAACATAGCAATAGTTCTAGAGTCAAATCTTGTTGTCCCCCACGTTCTGAAAATTAATACTATTGTTGCTAGCTGCGGCTACTGCTACTGTGCTTATATGGCGAATCCACATTTGAGGGGCATATTAAATCCATAAAACGTATAAGTTATTATTTTACCGAACAGCTGAAATTTTAAATGATATGTTAATTGAACAAATTCCAACTTGTCATGCTTCTTCCTTTGCAAGCATCAATCCAAGTGAGGAAATCTTCTGCAATTAGAAGTTTGGGTTTAACACCAAAGGCGCTGAGGACTCCTGTAGTGCATACCTCACGATTGTCATGGATCCTCTCATGATTGGCATAAATGAAGAGGTCATTTATGAACGCTATAGAATTGATTATAGTTGCCACGTTTAGGAAGAAACTTTGACCAATCTGGATTTTCCACAAAATCTGGTTGAAAGCCTCCGTCTCCAAAATGATTAAGGAGACAGCGGATCCCCCTATGTTATGCCTTTGAATAAATGAAGTTACCAACAATGGATTTGTTCAGTATAATGGAAAGTTAATGTTGTCAAAATGTAGGTCCAAATCCACTTCTTACAAACACGAAGAAATTTCACGGCTTCAAGGATATAAAGAGAAAACCTATCTTACATTTGTAATGTCCACTTTGATTGCATATCTTGGTGAATCCTTGGAAATGTCATGCATAAGCAGGATATTGTCTTAAATATTTCTCCTTTAACAAAGATTGTCTGGTTGGCCTCCAGTAAACTCAGAGGAACACCCTTCAACCTATTTGCAGCACCTTGGTAATGCATTCGAATTTCGTCTTGTGATGTATTACATATTTTGCTCAAGGCTGGGAATTATAGAGTAATAGAGTTACCGATTCATTGTCCTTTCTCCCTTTGGACATTCTTCAGTCCCCCTAATTTTGGCCCTCCTTTGAAGCATTAAAACGTATCTGTTACCAATGGCTGCGAGTTTATTCACGCAAAAATTATAAACCAGTGGTTAGAAAATGCATTTTTTACTTCAATGTTTTTCACAGAAACATGCCCTTTATTTTCTTTTCCTTTTTTGATATGTATGAGCTGCAAATTGATAGGGAGCTTACTTGTATAGATGTCTTACATATCTTTACTCAGGTATCTAGGTGAACAGAAGCTTCCGGAGGGAATGTTAATCCAGAGGAATGCTGTGGAGGCTGATGTTTGTAAAGCTGAATGTCGAGAGGATGAAGGTCATGCTGGTTCAGGCAAAGCATGCGTTGGAGGTGAAGAGACGGGAAAAAGACTTGGAAACTCCAGATGCTACCCAATGGAAATTGGTGACTTCAAAATTATAAGCCTTGGTTCGTAATTTGTGGAGTAGCTGCATATTTTTGTTGTTTCTTTTGTTCGTTATTAAAATCACTTGTGATTACTTAAGGCTGATGATCCTTGGAGTTACCTGTTTGTCAGTTTGATTGGTATTATAATATATTTAATTAGTTCATAGAAACAAATATGACCAATTTTTATCACATTCTTTTCACAAATACGAATGGCTCTATACCTATGTTTCTTGTTCATCTCTTACAGGAAAGATTGTCAAAGACTCAAATAGTTTTCAAGATGAGAACCATATTTGGCCAGAAGGATATACTGTTTTGCGGAGGTTTCATTCCGTAACAGGTTTAGCATGATATGGATTACCCTTTTATATATATGTGTGTGTGTTTTATTATTTTCTTGCTTGTTGACTTAGTCCTTGGTAATTGATCTGTTCAGATCCAAATGTATATACCTCATATAAGATGGAAGTACTTAGAGATGACAAGATACCATCTCGGCCACTTTTTAGAGTTACATCAGAAAATGGAGAACAGGTATATTATGTTACCGATGCATGCTTTGAAACAATTAAATTGATTGCATCTCCATGTTCTGTTCTGTGCATTTTGATTTTTTGCTGTTCTTTTGTTTGCTTTTTGAGCATCCTGGGTGTGTGGGTGTGGGTGTGGGTGGGTGGTTGTGTGTATTACAGTTTGCCACTTCTACATCAATAAAGCAGGAAACATTTTAAATTGGCGGTTCCTTTTATCTAGGCACTTAGATGTGCTTTGCCTTGCCAACCTTTTTTCCCCCTTTCTTTTGGGTATACCTGTTGTTTTGCTTTTAGCTGGAACAAAGTTGTGTTGCAGTCAATGAATATTCATGGTCTTATGTATGATTGACTGGATGTTTTTTCAAGCAAGTCCCTTACTCTCAGCAACCTCTCACCCTGCCTCTCCTATGTCTTTTTCTGCCTTTTCATGTTAGCAAATCTCTCTCCTTGACAGCTTCCCCCTGTTGTTTGTCTTTGTAATTGTAGTGTAATGACAAGTACTACTGAAAATAATTAGACCAGTATCAAAATCCCAATCCGTGAATAGTTTTCTTTGTATGTTTTGCTTTTTGATTTCAAACTTTGAATTTGGCTTCACAGTTCACGGGTCCTAATCCATCTGCTTGCTGGAACAAAATATACAAAAGAATTCAGAAGCTCCAACCAGATGGACTAAAAACGGAAGGGGGATTGGAGAGGATTTTTGAATCTGGTATTGATATGTTTGGATTTTCCCATCCTGATATCACCAAACTTGTACAGGTATAAGAATTTCCATTTTATATGCAAATTCTTCGCTTATGCTTTATATTAGCAATTTTGCTTTCCATGTCAAGAAACAAGGAAAGACATTTACTCGTGCAGAAAGAGAGAGCATAGTCATTTTTGTGTCTTGGCATGTTTGCCTTGGAAAATAGGGTGCTAGTCCTCCCCAGACCCTATTGATAGCTTTTGCTGTAGTTGGGTTTATTGGGTATGTGTTGTTGTTGTTGTTTGTCATAGATTAACTTGGTAATTTTGAACGATGACTAATAAGCGCCAATTAATGTTTCGAACAACTGCAAATGAATGTTCTCTCTCTCTGTGGTTTTTATATCCACTTCCTGCTGGGGAAAATCTTTAATACAACTAGCTGTGCATTGACTTACCAAGAGGATTGATAGTATGCTTTTTGCCCTTTCCCCTCTTTGGTACTTCTTCAAGCATAAATCATTTCTCTGCATCCTTCAACTGTGATGGTGACATTTTCGGGGTTCCATGTTATAGATTGGGGACCATCCTTCAAAAAAATATTCCAAATAAAACTATTAATCATTTTATTGATAAGAGAAATATAAATCAACGAAATGCTAGGCAAACTTTTGGGTACTTGTTCAAGTTAAACAAGCTGATGACTATTATGTCACCTTTGGTGGATACTGCTGTTTCGGTTATGTTTTTATGTAAATCTGTGAGAAAGTGCTTTTTAATGTATTTTGAGATGAAGTAAACTTGTTGTGTGTTATGGTGGATTCCTTCGCCAGCTGCCCTTTCCCCTCTTTCGTACCTCTTCAAGCATAAATCATTTGACTCTGCATCCTTCAACTGTGATGGTGACATTTTCGGGGTTCCATGTTATAGATTGGGGACCATCCTTCAAAAAAAATTCCAAATAAAACTCTTAATCGTTTTATTGATAAGAGAAATATAAATCAATGAAATGCTAGGCAAACTTTTGGGTAATTGTTAAAGTTAAACAAGCTGATGACTATTCTGTCACCTTTGGTGGATACTGCTGTTTCGGTTCTGCTTTTATGTAAATCTGTGAGAAAGTGCTTTTTAATGTATTTTGAGATGAAGTAAACTTGTTATGTGTTATGGTGGATTCCTTCGCCAGCTGGTTTGTCTGGTTTAAGCAACATTCGGCTGCCTTGTGTTCTTGCTTTATTTTCAACCATGAGGAAGGGAATGTATGGGGCCTGTTTGGCTCCCACTTAACAGTAGTATTTCTTCTTTTGTTCATGGTCCGTGAACCCTTCTGGTGTAAATCCATTTAAGCAAATAACCAAAATCTGCACAATGTTATGTCAATATCTATTGCCAGCTTTTGATAATCTGCCATTAAGTCACGATGATTGAAGAGATAGTTAACATTTGGAGGAATTCTTGGTTAGATGATGAGCTAGATGTGTGACACTTGTTCCCTTGAAGCTCATAAATCATGGATGGGATAAAGGAAGACTAGGAGGAGATGATACGCTGTTTAGAAGAAAATCCAGAATAAGCGATTTATTAACTGTTTGGTGCACTTGCTTGAATACCCGTTTCATTCATGTGATGTTTGGTGATGTTTGGATTTTTGACGCACTTAAGCAAATAGATCACCTCCATGCAAATATATTTTTATTCTTTTTGAAACTTCTATTACTTGAGGATCTTTTTTTTACGGGTCATCCCTTTGTGTTGGGTTGATACTTTTTAAGGAGATCATTGTCCATGCCCGCCTCGTATTAATCTACGATAAGAAAATATGGAGACATTATTCCTTAAGCATGGTTTTTTTGACGTTTCAAAAATTTGAAGAATTTTTTTTTTGCTTTCTTAAGCCTCATAAATAGTAGAACCTTTTTGATTGAATATAGTTGTTAATTTTCCTTTTTCAGTTTTCTTTTAATGATTTTCCTGGTTTAGCTTATCTTGGTTTCACAAGTTTATAGTGTTTTGTGATTTTTTTTGCTCTAGCAATCAGTGAATAACCTTTCATTTTCTAGTTTAAGTCTCCGTGCTGTGTTGTTCTAACAGGAGTTGGCTACCACTAAGCGAAAAGGTTCGAAGACTATGATGTCTAAATACCAAGAGGCCTTCGGTTACAGACCTGTTGATGTTAAATGGAAGGACCTAGACAAGTGCAATGTCTGCCACATGGATGAGGTGGGAAGATTGCTTTTTTGTCTACCTTTCTTTATATTTATATTCACAGACATGATTTCCTATTGCTTCTTTATTGTTGAAATATAATTATCTTTTCATGTGTCAGGAGTATGAGGATAATTTGTTTTTACAGTGTGACAAATGTCGAATGATGGTACGTTGCTTTATTTATTTATGCTATTTTTTTTAATGATTCAGATATTTATGATTGGGAAATTTTGACTACGAGTACAGTAAGTTCAATTTTTCTGATGCTGGTTTTGATGTCACATGTTATGGGTTAGATTTTAGGATGTGCAAGACGGCCTTAAAATGTTTGGTGTTGCAACTTAGCAACTTGTTTACTTTGCTTCTGTGTGGTTAGATTATAGCAATTCCATGTGAATTCTTTTTAAAATAATAGAGTATCATCAAGAATTCTTCAGTTGCTTCAAGAGACATTTGGGAATGGAATTCATGAACATTCCTGATCTCTTGTATGTCCTGCAATTAGTGAAAATTATACTTACCCCACTATCTCTCTCTCTCTCTCTCTCTCTCTCTCTATACATATATATATATATATAATAATAATAATAATAATAATAATAATAATAATAATAATAATAATAATAATAAGAACAACAACAACACTAAAAGAAAAAAGATCATTAACATTGGAGACAAAATCTGTCATGTTGATGTAGACAATTAGATCGTATGTACCTTCTTTGTCAACTTGATATTCTTATTCTTTTTCATTTTCTAGTCCTAGCACATCTCCACCATGTACCATATATTCTCATGAAGGATGAATTGTTTGGTAAAACCCCGCATACAGATTATATTTCATGTTAGAAGGCTCATTTTCCTAATAACTGGTCGGTACTTGTGCAAAATGGAGGCATGGGAAGGAAATATGCATTTTGATAAACAGATGGTCTGCTTATTTACTGTTACCTTTCTAGGGCTGTCATATATGATGCTGATGGTTGAGAATTATGTTGATGACAAGCATGATATCACCAAACCTCATATTTTTCGCATCTTTTCATATGTTGGTGGAAATGGCAAGTCATTTTCTTGTAGTTGTAGCATAAAACCCTTCATGCCTTTGGTGCCTGGCTTGTTATAGCGCTGGCAAATTTATATTAAAGTTTTCTCTTGTTTTGCTCCTGGTTTTGAAGAGTAGTGTTTTTCCCTTTCGTTCAGGTCCATGCTAGATGCTATGGGGAATTGGAGCCAGTAGGTGGAGTACTTTGGCTATGCAATTTGTGTCGTCCAGGGGCTCCTGATGTACCCCCTCTATGTGTTCTTTGTCCTGTCACAGGTGCCTTGCTTTGTTTTGTTCTTCTTTTCCTCTTTTTTGTGATTCGTCTGGAAGCACATGAAAGAAGTTAAGGACCGAAACTACTTGGCAAAGTGCCTCAAAAAACAAAAGCTATTAACAACCTTAGCTTTGGAAAAGATACCATGGTTTATACACATGTTTCAAGCAATAACCCAGTTTGTCTTGTTCTTTCTAATCTTCCGCCAAGTACCAAGAAAAGATCTATATTTTGGTAGGTCGTCTCCACTTTCCTTACTTCAGCTATTATATTCTCCTGAAAAATTCTCAAGTTTCCCTTATTCGTCTCATTCCATAGGCCATATGTGACTACTGCCATGTAAAAACAAATCATGTCTTTTTTAAATTTGGAACACCATAGACCTGTTTGAAGATGTGACATGGTCTGGTTCCCGTTAAAAAATCTTCATTTCCGCCCTGTAAGTCTGAGACAGTATGACCGAATTTGCTTGGAGTCGGCACACTGAGAAAATTAATGATCCCTGCTTTCCGAGGCCTTCTCCCACAGCACATGTAGCATTTCATTCGCTCCAGTCTTATCCATGGTTGACAGCCTACTCCAACAGGCCAACGATAAGATAGATAATATAGGCACATGTTTCTTTGCTTTGATCTTGTCTTTGGTACTATTGTTATTTCAGTTGAATGATTCTTCACCTATACTAGCAACTTCCTTGACAGTTTTTGGATTGATCATGTTCCAGGTGGTGCTATGAAGCCAACAACAGATGGTCGTTGGGCCCATCTTGCTTGTGCCATATGGATTCCAGGTATTGATAATCTATCTATGTGTTATTCTGATGTGGTATTGATGATGAGATTTAAACAACAAATTTGTTTTCCCCTTCAGAAACTTGTTTATCTGATATCAAGAAAATGGAGCCTATTGATGGGCTGAGTAGAGTCAACAAGGTATTGTTTCTCGAAGACTGTGTTTTCCATTCTAACATATTTTGTAGGATTTGTTCTCTAAACCAAGGAAGAAAACAGCTGAAACATGATAAAGAAACAACAAAAAAATAATAATGAACTTAAGGTGAGACTTTGAATAACGGAATGATTTTATAATTCAATTTTTTTGTTTCCTATTTGGTAAGAGGTGCCTATATGGGAGTGCCTGGGTTGTTGGTGTGTGCTTGAGAAGGCACATCAACCCAAGATCACTTGAAAGCATGAAAACACAAAGACCACAAGAAAGACTTGGCTAAAAATTAATGATAAGAGAAAAAGAATCTTGTTAAGACCTTTTGTAGAACCCAACTATACACAGAATCTTTTTAGCCTCCTTGCTTGGCCAACGTTGAGCAGACCTTGGATTGCTCAATCTCTTTGGTCCATGAACTTTGGAAGACTTTTTAGAAAGTATCTTGAACATGCTTATGTTAGAACACAGATCACAATGCTTGTTCGAAGTATTGATTGAATTCAAAGAGGAAAAAAACTTGAATAAACAAGCTTATTGGTGAGCAAGCATTTGTTTTCTGAAATTTTGTTGATGCAAATTCTGTCTTACAAACGAGAACACAATTTTTATAGGACTAAGGAGGCGGTCAAGAGACCTTAAAATTCCCAATTTGCTTCTCAATACAAAACCTTAAATTCCTTCTGGAACACTTAATAAAAGGAAAAAGTTTAAATGAAAGAAAATAGATTCTTAACCCTAATTTTGCTTCCACTGGCATTATTTATAGCTTCAAAATAAAATAAAATAAACCTAAAAACTTCAAGAGCATATTATATGATTTTGTCCATTCCATTTTCCATCCCATACTCTTTGTTTGTTCTTCAAGTGTATTGAATTTTTTTCCCTTGTGATTGGATCTTGAAATGAACTTGGATCACCATTATAAACCGTACAACATTTTTTTGCGTCATTGGACCTCATCAGTTGTCCTTATAATTGTTCTTTTTTTAAGTTAAAATTTCATAGATAAGCCAAATTATGCGATATTACAAAATAGTTTGTATGTGGTTGGCAATAGCAAGCATACCTTGCTCGAAAATGCAATGACACAATGTGATTTCTAACAATACTATCCATACTCTAGTGCCAATACAAGTCTCCCATGCCAATGACACCCTAATAAAAGCAAAAGACACCCTAGGTGGCAAGCCAGGGTTTTAAAAGCAGCACACGAGTAAGAAGATCCTTTGCTAAATTGAAACAAGAATGTCATATATAGAAATGTACAGTAGAAGATTAACATCTATGTGGGTGTTATGACCTCCCGAAAGTCCAAGATAGCCATGTCCAACAAAAAGATCCAGAGAAGGCCAGTGGAAATATTTGGAGCAAGTCTTATCTGGAAGACAAAAGTGGCAAAGTGTCAACTGTGGAGGAGTAAATCTGTGGAGTACCCAGATGCATCGGATGGGACAAGCAAAACATCAGAAGACCGTAGGAGAGAGAGGGTTTCAAAGCTAGGTTTGAGGATCTTAACAGATAGTCCCATGCCGATGGATATCTCCTAGTTATCTTTATTCAGTTTAATCCCTTGGCATAAGGTGGCAAATAACCTTATATTTTGTAGCACTTCTTTGATAACATTCTTCCCCTCCCTCTGAGTAGCTCCATACATCCTTGAGTTTCGTTCTCTCCAAATAAAGTATACTGCAACTGCTAATGCAAAAAAGGAAAGATCCTTTGAAATTTTGAACATCAATCGTTTGTGACCTGTAGTCCTTGCACTTTAACTGTATCCACACTGCTTTATACTCTTTTTAGAGAAGGAACACAGGAAGAAAAAGTGGTCATGATCTTCCGTACCCCTGCCACAAAGCATACAATATCAAAATGAATAATACTCTACCGGAATAGTTTTTCTAGAGTCAACATTCTCATCCAAGATGCAAGCCAAAACAGTGTTGTCTGTTACGCGTAGCGCAAGATCAATTGCTACAAGGCCATGTAGCATAGCAATCTCCTGGAAGCGCGGCCGAGGCGCACGTAGCGCATGCTTCAGTAATTTCAGTTTTTTTAAAAATAGTAATTTTAGTTATTAAAATAAAAGAAAAGAAAAACTAAATAATAAAGCCTAAGCTACAATCCCATCAAATTATGTGTTTGATGATGGTTCATTATTGAGATCGATCGCGATTAGTAAGGCTGCCGTTGTTCACGATTCTATTTATGGCACTAGATCCACCAAAGTTGCTAAGAGTGAAGGTTCAAGTTCGGTAAATGCAAGTTCTCGTGACTTGCTAAAGGTCACTCCTACTTCTTTCATTAAATCCATAAACCACAGTAAAAATGAAATATCCCGAGAGAGGTGACCTGCAGTAATCATGCATATTATACTTTGTTCCTATGTAGGACTTGTCCTTTAAATAGATTTGGATTCCATCCTACCCAAATTCTGGCAACAATGTTGGGAAGGATATTGTGAGTAATCTCCCAACTTTTGCTAAATCTTGCAAAGTTCTGTTGTCTAACTTTGGCTTCCACTAGGTCTATAATGCCTATATCATTTCCCTGTACGTACTTTTCACCTCTTTTTGTTTTATAGGAGAGTGTAACCCCCTAATGTTCCAACATGCAACTCTAATCATCTTTTACACTTGTCTCTCCTTGTGCCTTCCCCTAGTTTTGGTTGTACTGTGTTGTTGGGGAAGTTTCAGCTGACCTTCTGTTTCTAATAAATTTGGGTCTATGTCACCTCATCAAGTTCATCAAAGGAATTTGGGTGATCTCCCCTATCTCGGGTTTTCTTCTACTAGGCTTAGTTATGAGGGGCTTCTTATGTACCATGCGTGAAGAGACCAGATTGGCAATTAGTATATCAGGGCCAGAACCTTTAGAGCTCATGGACCTGTTAACCTAGCGCTCCTTTTTTTGCTACTTCTAAATTTTTGCCTTTCTCAAGTTTTGCCTCCTCCTCAGAAGGAGGTTCAACCAATCTCTTTTTGATTTATATGTTTGGTTGGTCAGTAGTTTTTCCAACCGGCTTGAGGGAGCCTACTGAAAGGGTAGTAGCCTGTTTAACAGGTTTGGGGGATCCTTTAGGATGAGTTGCTAGTTTTGATGTTCTAACGTGGTATGCTTTTGGGTGATTCTTTTTGTTTGCTGGTATGCTAGACTCTAACATGTCTCTTCTTCTAGATCTACTCTTGGGTGTAATGCCATCTGTTATGCCTAATACTTGTTCCCTTAAAGTATTCTCAGACTCAAACTTAGAGGGGGAAGATGAGGTGGCTTGTTTCCCTTCATTTTTTGGTGGTTTGGGGAGTTATCCTTACTTAGGTCTCTGTTACTAGCGTGAAGGGACATGTTTTCAGCCTCACATGCAACTTCCTCTTCTACAACCAAATGGCTAAATTTATTAGAATTATAATGTTAGAGAGAGATGGAGACTTTACTAATCACATCTACGTGTGGTTTTTAGGAACTGAAAAGTTACCATCTAGCATAGATTAGGAGGGCAGACCTTAGTTGTTGCATGCTCCTCATTAACCATTTTGGCTTTACCCTTATCCCTTTTCTGAAGCTCTTTACAGACAGTGTGTCCACTCTTTTGCTAGTTTGTGTCTTGGTTGTGTTGTTAATCCTGCATTCTTTTTTATTATTGTTTCTAGCAACAGAAGGCGAAGACCTCATTGCAGGGGCACTCTTATCTTGAAGAGCTTCACATGAATTTTCAAACGTATTGCACTTCAGACATTGTGTAGAAATCCATTTATAAACCACTTCTTGAGTACATTACTTGCCAACTTCATCAGTAAAGTTGAGAAATTTGGAGGAAAGCTCTTGAACTTGGGCTTCCATGCATATTCTGACAAATGCCATTCTCGATTGGGTCGTTGTCAATCTCTCCATAAACATAGGCCTACAAGACTACCTAAACCACTGAGGAAAGAGTTGAAATGGTGAAGGAACATATTCAGAAACTAAATCCAGATAGGCAGGACATTAAGTTTGAGACTTTGGATGTGTTTATCCTAAACCCAGGGCCAAAGAAAAAGAACCTTGTTAGAGAAAGGCATGGGGAGGAGTCAAGAATCCTTTGCGTGGAATGTTCAGATTAAAACCGAAATACAAACAAGTCATCCTCCATTCTTTGAACTTCAATCAGGCCTTTCGCGGACCACTCAGCCTCATCAAAACTCTTCATATTCAGATAGGACGCAACATTTCCCATTACTTGACCAACGATTGTGCAATTCCATTTTTTTGTGCACCATGACATGCATAGGATTGATAGCAAATAATTTCTTACCATTGTCGTCATCGGAACGAATCTACTCCAAAGTAGAAGCAGCCTGTGGTTGAAAATCAGGCTTGAACAGCGAAGCCTAAGCCGATTTCGCACTAATAATTGCCTGCATGATAATACCCGAGCTCGATTAAGAAATCCTAGACATATTTGTGAGGGTTCTTGAAGGATTTTTATCTTCGGCCTTTGTTTCTACGGAGTGACCTAGATGGCCAAAGAAGCTGGGTAGAATTATTTATTAGAAGAATGCGAGAAGAGCAGAGATGAAATTGGGCTAGAAAGAGGAGGCAATTTGATCGAAGATGGAGGAGAGAAGAAAAGAAACGGTGGTTAAATGTGGAGAGAGAAAATGTTCGATGAAGAAATTACCGTTGAGAGCGGAGATAAGGAGGCAAAATGTACGTTATCAGTGAGAAAGAGGCGTTTGTGGAGGGCAAGGATGAGAGAGAATAAGTGTAGAGGTTTAGACTTTAGAGAGAGAAGGGAGAACAAATTGTTAAGAGCTTCCAAACTGAATCTAATACACTAAGGAGCACTTAACATGTTCTCTTTTCCCTCATAATTGATCTTCTTGCTGTTCATGATAAATATTATAATGCTCGTATGTATGCTGATTTTTCTTTGATTTTGCAATTTTATGAAGGACCGTTGGAAACTCATATGCAGCATCTGCGGTGTTTCTTATGGAGCTTGTATACAGGTATGACTGCTTCACACTTACCTTTTTCTCTGCATTTGCTGCTGTCCATGTCGTTCTATAAGTTTATTAGACGGTTTAGTTTGGTTTTGTGTGTTTACATGTAGCTAGGACTATGTTTATCGCCCTTTTTATTTCACTTACATTTGAATGCGTGCTTGTATTATGAGGTACTTTAATAGTTAATTTAGTTTTCTCATCTGGTTAATGTGCCAGGTTAGGACAGAACAGTTCTTAAATATTCAAGTTCCATTTTCTTGATTACATGTTGCTTAAATAGAACTGTTTATTTTTTCACAGAGAAAGATGTTAAGAATATGTGCTCTTTTCATTTGATACGCTTAATTATCAAGCTTCGCTTCTGTTCTTATCTTGCAGTGGGCATAACAGCCTCTGCAGTTTTCTTGATTTACATCCCTGTTTGACGTCCCTTGTCTTATTTGGGGGGAAAGCTAGGTGCTTCACTTCTTGCCCGTGGATGTAGCTCTTCTTCATTTATTTCTACAGTTTGACTGATTTTACAGCTTATTAGCACTTGCTCGTAGTTGTAAACCAGACTAATTTTTAGTGGAACTGCAGTGCTCGAACCACAATTGTTATGTGGCGTATCATCCTCTATGTGCACGTGCTGCAGGATTTTGTATTGAGGTATGTCTAACCAATTGTCTATGGAGTGTGCATGCCTTGAGTTGTAGGTATAAAGTGGCATTCACACGTGTGCTCATCTTCTTTACTTCCTCTTTTACTGAGAATTATATCTCCCCTTCCGCCACTAGCTTGAGGATGAGGATCGGCTCAATCTTATTCCTGTTGACGAAGATGTGGAGAATCAGTCTATACGTCTGTTATCCTATTGTAAGCGGCATAGGCCTATATCTGATGATCGTCTGGCTGCAGATGAACGAACTGTGCCAAAAGTCTTTGAGTGCTCGGAGTATATTCCTCCTTTAAGTTCTACCGGCTGTTCCCGTACAGGTATCGTGTACCGTTTTCTCCTACGGATATCTGGTTGTCTGTCCTGTTTCCTCATTGGTTGCTTGGTTTCTTTTGTACGCCATTTGATCTACAAATATGTCCCTTGTCTGATCTTTTTAGCCCTCAATTCCCAGTCCCCTAAATACAGTGCAGCCTTCCATTTTGATTAATCCGTTTCTTCTCTTTTTTTTTTATATTGAATCTTCTCTATTTTATCTTATTCAATCAAAGTAGAGTGAGCAAGTAGCTGGAATGCACCGAAATAAGGGTATCATTTCCAAAATTCACAGAGTAGATGTAAAGTCTGACTGAGTTAATAGTGAAATTCAGAAGCGAAATAAAAACTAAGTGAATGTCTGAAGATTTCTCTTCCTTTATGACACTGTCAAATATCTTTCTAAAAGTCTAAAGATTTCTTTTCCTTTTTGACACGGTCAAATATCTTCTTTCTACACTCTCTTCTATTGAGATTTTCATGCTCTATGCCCAGTATGTGCATACTTTATGTGATCATGCCGCCATTGTGTACATAGAATGAAGTCATTACATTGGTTAGGAAGGTGGATCTACCATATGCTACATTATTGCTGGTTTTTGTTTATTATTTTAAATAAGATATTTTGCATGGTTAAATTGAATGAAGTCTCCGCTTGATTTGAATTTTAGGCTGAATGCTGTGTAGCTCATTTCCACAGTTAGCTGAGCTTTATCTTTGTTTTCCTGTCTTTGTTTTCCTGCCAATTGTGTTTTAGAGCGGATGATACTTGGGGTTATAGATTTCAAACTGGATTTGAACTCTCCAAATTACGTGTTTAATTCGTTTGGCAACCTTTTGAGTCTTCTGCTAGCACTTCAGGGTTCATTTTTTTCCCTTGTGTGAGAGGTTAACAGGGCACTTTTTTTTAATATGATAGTAGTGATACCCTTTTGCAAATCATAGAATGCGTTTGATTAGTCCCTGCCAGCGTTTAGTTGAAAAGAGGCATACTTTTCTAGTGTACAAAGCAACCGTGGTTAACCAATTCTGATGTTCCTGAAATGTCCTTGACCACTCTAAAATTTTGTTTAACTGTATTGGGTCCTAAACCCCTCCCCTTGCTGCACTACCCACTAACACACGAAAATCGAAAACCAAAAGAAAACATAGGGTAAAGGACTCGCACATGTATGCGTGTATTTATGGATTCCTTTTTTGTGTGTTACTGCATCTGATTAGTAGCCGACCCCATATAGTGGAAAAAATGCTGAAAGTTGTTGTAGACTACATCTGATTATTGTACAAGCATGTAATTACTTTACACTTATTTGTGTTTTTTTTTCCCTCTAAATTGCAATCTTCTGGTAGAGAAGAAGCAAATGTAAGGAATGCAGTTATATACCATATCTGAACTTGCAAAATTTTATTCCTATTCTGCCCTCATATGTATAGAACCTTACAATTACCTTGGGAGAAGAGGAAGAAAAGAACCTGAAGCCCTTGCCGCTGCATCTTTGAAGCGCTTATATGTGGAAAACAGGCCACATGTGGTTGGTGGCTTTAGTCAGCATATGATTTTTGGAAATAGTGAATCTTCCAGTGCTGTTGATGATTCAAAACCTTTAGTTGACCTTCAACATATGAGACTCTCGCAGCTTGATACTTCCACAAGTTTTTCTTCCATGGATGAAAAGTACAATTACATGCGGACAACCTTGAGAAAGAGGCTATCATTTGGTAAGCAAAATTTTATGTCCACTTCATTTTCTAGTTGCATGTAGCTATTTGAATTTGCTCTTTATTCGGATGTTTAGTGTGCCAAAGTGTGGAAGTTTCTTGAAAGTTCTTTCCCAATTTTTGTGTATTACACGGTTTTCTGCTAGCCAAGGTTAGGTATGTTGCGTACGTTATTATCCTACAAATTCTATTCTTTATTATGATGTGATTAAAGACTAATGTAAAATAGGAAAATATATGTTTTCTTGTTAATACGTGAATAATTTAGGGAAGTAAATATTTCATCTTTAATACTGACATTAGATTTGATCTCCTTAGGGTAACCTTACCTATATATTGAAATACAAGAAGGAACTGTGTTTTCCTACTTGATATTATAATCAAAACTCCTACCATCGTTTGTCCGAATCTGATATCTACTTCAACTATCATGGTTGACCTAACTGTAAACAATGTAACTGGGAGCTCAACCTCTTTGAATAAGGATGAGACAACACCATTCATTCCAACTCAATGCGGAGGCTTCTATCCTTTCTCCCTTCAGTTAACCTCAGATAAACTCAATGGAAGAAACTACCTTGAGTGTGCTCAGTCCATTAGACTAGCCATCAGTCCATTGGACTAGCCATAGACGGAAGAAGCAAACTGGAGTTCATTACAAGGGCAATCACTAGGCCAACATAAGCAAACGAACTCCGAAATGGGGGTTTGAAAATTCCATGGCTATGGCTAATCAATTCCCTGGACCCTTGCATAGAAAAACAATACTTGTTTCTTCTTACTGCTAAGACTATTTGGGGTGCTGTCAAAAACTTATTTAGATGTTGAGAATTTCTCACGGATCTTTAAATTGAAGAATAAACTATGGCAGACCAAACAAGAGATAGAGAGATTGCTGGCTACTACAATGGAATAGTGTCTTTATGGCGGGAACTTGATTAATGGTGTGGTGAATGAGATTGCACCTCTAACTGTGCAAAGATTACCAAGGAGGAAAAATGACACCAAACAAGAGATAGAGAGATTGCTGGCTACTACAATGGAATAGTGTCTTTATGGCGGGAACTTGATTAATGGTGTGGTGAATGAGATTGCACCTCTAACTGTGCAAAGATTACCAAGGAGGAAAAATGACAGTGTGTACTTATTCTTGAGCAGATTAAATCAGGTGTTTGATGAAGTCAAGTCCATACTGCTAGCCAAAAGTCCATTGCCAACTCTGAAAGAAGCCTTGGCTGAGAAGACAAAAGGAGAAAGTTTATTATTGAGGCCGATAAATCCTATCCCAATCCTGAGAGAAAATAGACTGAAAGCGCATGTAGATCTTAGTATAATAAAAGGTCAAGAAGAAAAACTCTTTTAAAATAACAAAAGGTGATAGATACGGAACTCCTAAAGCGAAAAGAGGAAGATTTTGTTGCATCTCTTTCTTGTTCTCTTCTAGACAAGGTTTGCTTAATGGCAGACTTCGTTTACCTAGCATCCAATCTGTTCTCAGCTGCCAAAGCAGGCCGTATTGTAATAAAAGGTCATACACTTGTGTAGATCTTTGTGGTGGTGGTGGTTTTTTCCCTTTTGGGGGGGGGGGGGGGGGGGGAAGAGATTGAAAGCGCATGTACTGTTAATGGTTAGTATTAGGTTTGAAGTAAAGTCTGTAACAGTGCATCAAAAGCATTTCATGATGTTATGAACTGTTGCATCAGTTCTCTAGGTAGCCTGCCTTGGTCCCCAAAAGACAATCTCAACATTGTTAGACAGCAAATACTGGAAGCATTATAAGGCTAAATATATTTTTTTTTCCCTTTACTTCATGACATGCATGTTTATGTTTTAGGCTGTGGGTATGTTCAAATTCCACCTCATGCTTGTCTTTATTTGACCTCAAGAATGCTTTGGATTTTAGGAAAATCAAGAATACATGGATTTGGCATCTTTGCGAAGTATCCTCATAAAGCTGGAGATATGGTAAGTTCATGTGGCCGCTATCTGTTCTAAACCTTCTTTGGGTTGAAGCTCATCATCTAATAGCTTTTGACTGATCACCTATAGGTGATTGAATATACTGGTGAAATTGTCAGACCTTCCATTGCTGATCGAAGAGAACACTTAATATACAATTCATTAGTGGTGAGTGTAGCTTCTCAGTTTTGCGGACTGCGTTTTTATCAGGCTATGCTTGTATTTGATCGATGTGAAAGTGTATATTTTTGGGTGAACTCTCTCAACTAGCTTAAGCTTTTAGAGTTTAATGATAATTCAATATGGTGTCATCCTTGTTCGAATGATGCTGCTCGTTTGTCCATCTTTGATGCTCTCCTTTTTTTTTTTTAGGTGGAGGGGGGAGTCTTGAGTTGTACACGTGTTGGGTTAGTTTGTGAATTCATGATGAGCCCACAAATGAGAGGAAATGTTCAACTGCAGACGTGTATAAAATACACCTAATAATAGCTCTAAGATTTTACATGAGATGATAACTGATGTGTTTGTTTTAGACTTGATCTTTTACAATACTATGAGTTTTGACTGCGCATTCTTCAGTATGAGTTTTTAGTCACATTTTTTTCTCTTTCATACTTTTTGTTATGGAAGAATTTTTCTACAAAGTAGTAACTGTTTTTCTATCATCATCATCATCCAGACCCAGTATATTCCAACGACAGCAAAAGCTATCATTAGGGTCTGGGGAGGGTAAGTGGTAGGCAGACAATACCTCTATCCCAAGGGATAGATAGTTTGCTTTCAGTGAGACTCCCGTCTCTATATGTACCTGCAAAAATGACATAATAATACAGATATGCTGTGCTAGTGTGTTAGTGGGGAAATTCAAGAAATACAAGAAGACTTTCGATATTAAAATACACATCACGTGTATATGTACATGTAATGTAAAACAATGGTATAATATACGCAACCAAGTGGAAAGCATAGATAGTGTCTACGACTATCTATGTCCTTAAATATACTCTAAAGTGTCCCTATATATGACTTATACCTCGTTAACCTTAATCTTATGTTTCCATGAACTCCTATCCTAGACCATGTCCTCAGAGAGATGCAAATCTAGTAGGCCGTGCCTAATCATGCTCATCCCAAATCAGTTTGGGCTTGCCTTTACTCATGTTCCCCTCTACAATGAGGCTTTCAATTGTTCTGACCGACGCCGTTGTCTGTCTCCGCTTGACATGCCCAAACCATCTCATTCTTCCCTCCCTTATCTTGTCTGCTATACTAGCCACGCCTAACCTTTCTCGAAACACCTCGTTTCTGATCCGGTCTAGCCTTGTATGCCCACACATCCACCTCAACATTTTCATCTCTGCAACTTCCATCTTCTGTAATTGTGACCTCTTGATGGCCCAGCAGTCTGTCCCATATAGCATTGCCGGTCGCACTGCCACCCTTTAATTTAGTTGGGAAATTTTTGTCACACAGCACCCCTGAGGCAGCCTTCCATCTGCACCATCCTGCTTGAACTCGATGTGCTACATTATTATCTATGTCGCCATTCTGCTGCACAAATGATCCTAGGTACTTAAACTTACTTACATGTGGTACCACTTGACCATCGATGGTGAGCTGGCTATCCTCACTGTCTGCTACGCCGCTGAAGTCGCAGTACAGATACTCGGTCTTAGAAGGTTAATCTTTAAGTCTTTTCTCTCTAAAACACCTCTTCACTGCTCTAGTCTGATACTCAGGGTATGTCTACTTTCTGCGACAAATACAATATCGTCAGCAAACAGCATACACCACGGAACTTCCTCCTGTATAGGCTTTGACAACTCGTCAAGGACAAATGCAAAAAGAAATAGACTCAACGCAGACCCTTGATGGAGACCGACCTCCACCGGAAAGAAGTCCGTATTCCCCACAGGCGTACGAACGGTTGTTTTTGTCCTATTATACATATCTCTAATTATGTCTATATACTTCATAGGGACCCCTCTTGCATCCAGACTATCCCATATCAGGCTACGTGGCACACTATCATACCCTTTTTCAAGATCGATGAAAACCATATGTAAATCGCGCTTCTTATCCCTATACTTCTCCATTAATCTCCTGAGAATGTGTATTGCTTCCGTAGTTGACCTTCCTGGCATAAAACCAAATTGATTCACCGTAACCTGAGTTTCTCTGCTAATTCGAGTGTCTATTACTCTATCCCATAACTTCATGGCATGACTTAGCAACTTAATCCCTCTATAGTTCCCACAACACTGTGTGTCTCCTTTGTTCTTATATAGGGGACCACGACACTCTTTCTCCACTCATCTGGCATCTTTCCTGTTTTGTAAATACGGTTGAACAGAGTAGTTAGCCGTTGAACCCCTTCCTCTCCTAAATACTTCCACGCCTCAATGGGTATGTTATCTAGACCGACTACTTTAGCTCTTCCCATCTTCTTCAGTGCTCTCATCTCCTCTCCTTGTGTGATGTTCTGACAGTCGGAGTTATTATGTTGTCGTTGTTGATTAGTGGTGCTTTTTCGTTCTTCGTAGTCGGCACTACTGCCGTTGAAAAGACTGTGAAAGTATGTTTTCCATTTCAACTTGATGTTTTGTGCTTTGACTAACACATGTCCATCTTCTCCTTTTATAAACTTCCCGCCTCCTAGGTTCTGCTTCTTTCGATCCCTAGTAACAGTTTTTCTAAAAGCTGATTATATCATATTAAATAGGGCCTTACAAAGAATAAAGCGAGTATCATATTAAATATTTTATATCATGAATATTGATATTTTATTGTTGCAAACCATATTCAGTCAGAATAGGTACATCAACTCAAACAAAACATGATTTCATCAAAAGTAAAAAAAATAATAGAAATCCCATAATCACCAAACCAAGTAGGCCGAATTATCAATTGAATCTCGCATGTATGAGCAAATATTCTAGACAGTTTTGTTTTCCTGATGATGTTGAATTTCATGTTGTGCTATTTGTCTTGTTGAGGAAGACATCGTTGTATTGTTAATCTGATTGTCTATTGTTTCATAATTGTCTCTCTGTGCTTGGTCACACTTTTTCCCCTTGAGATTGTCTTTTTGCCTTGCTTGGTCTCAAAAAGACAATCTTTACAATTGGTAACCTGGCTTGGTCCCAAAAAGACAATCTCAACATTCTATTTTTGGGTGCTCTTGGTGAGCGTCATAGCCCAAAGTCATTGTGTGGATAGTTCTATAGTTCTGCAGATCAAGGACTCTGGAAGGCTTCTCTTTTTTGTCATTAGCCTGCTTCTTAATATAAACTTAGTGTATGCAGGGTGCTGGCACCTACATGTTTAGAATTGATGATCAGCGTGTGGTAGACGCCACAAGGGCTGGAAGCATTGCACATTTGATTAATCATTCATGTGAGGTATGGAATACTGACTTCTTTTTTTCCCGGTTCGTTTTGTTTGTTGGAGTCTGCTTCGTTTCTGCACTAGATAAACATTCATTTAACTGCAATTTTGTCGGTACATCAACGTGGTGCATTTAAAGGAGAGTTGGTCAAATCTTGACAAATAGGTATACATAGTTGCAGCTTTCCAGGTTGTGTATTGATGTAGATATGGCCTTTTGGAAGTCTGTATTTGGCGAAGTCAATTTGAAATAATTTCTATTTTTGGATTTTTGAAGATTCAAAAAAAAAAAAAAGTATCATGAATATGTACACGAAACAAAATTAGAAGCTGGTTTTTGGGGCACCGCATTGATCTTTCCGTAGGGGCATGGATGGTGGGGATTGTCCTTTTAGCAAATGATTTATTCGCAGACATGCACCAACTTACTTGGATAGGCAGGCGGATTTAGATATGTAGCTCTTCTACAGATGCTTACTGCCGCTGTTAAGGTTAAGGTATTTTTGTTTTCTAAAGAAGTAGAAGGCAAGTGAATGGGTCCGTACAGTATCCTCTCCTGGTGGTTGCATTATTAGCCATGGTTTCTTCTGAGGACTCTTGTTCCAGGAGTAGCTTTTAACTGGTGGTGGTTTTCTCACAGTTCTAATTGAGCTTCTGGGAGTATTCTTCCTTTAATCCTCCCTAGTGAATTTCTTTTTCGAATATAAACAACTTGGGGAAGAGGCTTGGTAACATAGGTTTGCAGCTGTTGCATAATTGAACGTCTCAAGATTGAGATAATTGCTGGTCCCTTAGGAGTGGAATGTAAAGGATATGTTATGATGCCTTGTCTGATGTCTTTTATCTTCTTTTCTTGTCGAGCCATTGAAATTTCACTGTGTTTCGGAATTCTTACTTTCTAAGTCTTGAACTTCCGTTTTTGCTCTCCCTTGGCAGCAGAAGCTTATCCTTTCCTTTAGTCTTGTTGTATGAGGTCCTTGGAGCAATCTTTTTTCTGCCATATTACATTACTTTCATGATTGTACTGCTAGCTTACTACCATCCCGTGTTTTTCATTTTGCCAATTTTTTTTTTTTGTAAATTAACTTTCATTTTGCCATTGAGCTTAGTATGACTGTTTTATGCAGCCAAATTGTTATTCAAGAGTAATTACTGTCAATAGTGACGAGCACATAATCATCTTCGCCAAAAGAGATATTGTACAATGGGAAGAGCTGACATATGATTATAGGTTAGCAACTTCTCCTTTTGTACATTCGACAAGTCAAATGCTATTGTCTTCTTTCTCCTATTGCTCATGTTAATTTATCCCATTTCAGATTCATGGCAATTGATGAACAACTCGCATGCTGCTGTGGCTTTCCAAGATGCCGGGGCGTGGTAAATGATACTGAAGCTGAAGAAAGGGCTATAAAACGAACAGTACCGCGTGGAGATCTAATTGAGTGGAATGGCGAATGAAAGGTAAGGCTATATCTGGGGCTTGCTGAATTTCCATGCTTATATTTATTTCAGAAGCATGCTCTGCCGTATTCACTCTTTGTGATAAACAAACTGAGGATTATCCGCCAACCCCCTCAATCTCGTCCTGTTTTTCTATTTGTTTACTTCTCCTTTTCTTTTCTGAATGTTAGTTCAGGTGTGGTCAGCCTGTTATCTTCAAAAAGGGAGCTGCTGATGTATAATATCGCAGATTCCTCGTGCTGGTGTAGTAAGGTGAGAACTCGTTAGGCGATCTTACCAACACAAAAACTGTGAAACCACCACCATAAACTGCAGCAACAATTAAGCATATGGAATAGATCGTACTGATGGCCCTTAGTATGTGCATACTAAGAAGATCAATTTTCTTTATTGGTGATGTGCAGAGTGAGTTCCGTCGAAGAGTGAGATTCTTTCTGGCAGCAGTTTGGTCACTTGTCTATCAGTTGCCGGGGTGGATACACGATTCTGATTTTTCTTGTATTTCCTGTAAAGAGGCAAGAACCTTCAATTACTAGGCTCAGGCAGTTCTTCCGCCACCAGATCTTGTACAAAAATGGCAGGACTGAAACAACAATTGATAGCAACCGACCAGTTGAACATAGCCTTCCTAATTCGTCTCCAGGGTAGCGTGAAGCCTTTTTAGGCGGTAACATGCTACAAATCCGACATGTAGCCGAGCATCACGTATCTGCTCCTATGTTTGGTTCCCCTGAAGCTGAGACTTATTAATCAATAGCATGTGATGGGTTTATTTATGCCTACGCGAGTATCTATCTCTTGCAGCTTATGTGTCGAATTTATACTAAAATTGGGGCATGTATTCCTTGTTTGGCTGTTTTCGAAATTTTACTACATGATTAAATGTTTTATTCTTAAACACAATATTCAGGAAGCCTTGATTGGAAAGATCACAAGAGGAAGGGATATGTAATCTTGAACTCTTTCCATAAATGGAATATACAATGCGAAATCTGGTTATAATCTTTTTCAAATAAGAACTTCAATGAGAACCATCAATATTGCAACTGGAAGATCCCTCCTTAAGTCCTCATTTTGCGGCAAAGATATTATCATTAAATACCTGTTTGGTGAAAATTTATTTAAATTGCTAAAATATTTTACACATTATTCATTGAAATTTAAGTTGAAATTTTTGCCTTAAATGATGTGAATTACTATTTTGTCAAATAAACAATATTTTGAAAAAATTTCGTCGATCACATGTTTATTTGACCGGTACAAATATTTTTGAGATGGGATAAGTATTATTTGCCGAGTATAAATGTATCAGTTTAGCAAATGGAATGAGGAAGGAAATAAGAATGACCAAATAAGAAAGAAAATGAAGAATGGGAGCGTGCATTATTTATTGGTAAAAATACCTTGAATGAATTCGGGGAGTCCAGCAAGGCAAGACAACGCAAGGGTGTGTCTGTCAAAAACCAGATCAAAATTAAGCCTCAGACCGAAAATTCTATCGAGGGCAGGAATGCAAGATGGTGAAGGGGGTTGGACTAAGGATCACCGAACAAAAATGCTATCGAGGCAGGAATGCAAGGGGGGATACGTTGAAGGGGGTTGGAATAAGGATCACCGAAACATCTGATTGTATGCATCTTCGAGATCTGACTAACGGGATAGGATCCCCTCACCGCACCTCCCTCACCGCGTGCGTGACCGCGCGACACGTGGCAAAAAGGGAGGGTGGTGAGGCTGGGTGAGGATAACCCTCATCCAGCCTCACCACCCCCTACTGCTGCCACGTGTCGCGTCCTGGACCGCGCGGTGACTCACCGCGCGGTGAGGAGATCTCATCCCCTAACTAACATACCTACATGTGCAATCCAACAGCATGCAGAGAAGGCAGGAGGCACGGCCCGGCATGAATTAGTTTCGTGTAAGGTATCGGACCAGGTTCAATTACAAATCAAGCAACATCCACCTAATTGTGATCCTTTGCCGCAGGTACAAGTATGTGATGTTGGAAAGTACGAGTACTTCAAAATATGCTCCAAATTTATATATAAATATGTAAGATGTATTTGGGAGATTGAAAGATGATTTGAACACTTTAAAATTAAAAGAAATCACTTGGATCGATCCATGTGTGAGTTGGATTGAACCAAGTGAAAGCTGAAATAAAGTTGAGTGTTCTGTTTGACATCGATCGATCGATGTGAATGACATAGATCGATCGATGTGGTATGGTGTAGAGTTGGAACTTTCTGTCTAACATAGATCAATGACATCGATCGATGATATCATCGATCGATGCAGTCAGGAAGCAAAGTTGGAAGTCTCTGTCCAACATTCGATCGAAGTGACATTGATCGATCGATGTGCCAAAAGACAGAACCTTTCACTTTGAATTGCATCTTTTGATCCAAGAATCATTCCCCTTCATACATGAACGCTATTCAACTGACAACACAACAACATTACCCCATTGCCTTAGAGGCTTCCGCCTATGGCAGAGTATGGGGGGTCGGATGTACGCTACCTTACCCATGTGTTAGAAACACAAAGAGGTTGTTTCCAAATGACCCATAATGATGCGTCAAGCTATGTCGATCAACTGTTACTTCACAATATAAGAAGCGCAGCCAATTTAGTAAATCATTCTTTATTCCATCATATTCCAAATTCAAGGAAGAGTGTGTTCTTGACTCTATTGGAAATGGAAAACGGTATTCAACTGACATGGAGGTTAATTAAACTGCTGAAACATGTTTTTAAAGTGGTGTTTTACATAACACAAGGCTTATAAATATAAGGCCTTGCTATATTGAATTAGTATGATTAACTTTTACAAAATTCTGAAATTTTCAGCAAGTTTATCCCCCTACTCTCTTTTCTTTTTCCTCTATTATCAAACACTTCTCTTGTGCAAGTTCATCTTCCTCTCGTAGAGAGAACGAAAGAAAGAAGCCGTTATATCCTGGGAGGCTTGTGTCGTGTAGTTCACCTCGCTCGTGGTGAAGGCATTTTAACTTTAAGGACAACAACTTTTGTTGTGTCTCGGCTTTCTATTTTTCTTGATACTTCTGTTTTTGGTACTATATCATACACGTTTTCTCACAATATTAAAACTAAAAACTCTTCGATATGGATACCAAACATCATGCTATTCCTGATATGTCTAATGTAGAACCTTTTGATGGTAAATTCTTCAAAAGGTGGTCTGCTAAGATTTTGTTCTTCCTTGAGATGTTGTCTGTCTCCTACGTACTCACCAAGGAGACACCATCGGAAGAAGGAGAAGCGCTCAAGTACGAAGCCGACAACACTACCTGTAGGGGTCATATCTTGCATTTTCTGTCAAACTCCCTATTCGACATTTATGTCAAATTTTCATCTGCAAGGGAAATTTGGAAAGCACTTCAGAACAAGTATGGTTCTGAAGATGTTGGAAAGAGGAAGTATGTGGTTAGTAAATTCCTCAAATTTCAAATGGTTGACCACATATCTATAAACGATCAAATCCATCAGTGTCAACAATTGGTGGACAATCTTGAACAAGAAGACATCAAGATAGATGAAACTTTCCAGACTGCCTCCTTGTTGAAGAAATTACCTTCTTCTTAGAGCAAATACAAGAAGAGAGGTAAACATGATGCGCCAAACTCACCATGGACTGTGTCATTAAACACATTTGGATCGAGGAAAACAACCGACTGGAGGATGCTGAGGTGCCGAGAATGAATCTCAGGCCAACATTCTAGAACACAACACAAAGACAAAGAGGCAAAAGTTCCAGAATGCCAAAGCTCCAAACAACAAAGATAAAAATTTTATGCAGAGACAAAAGAAGTCCAAAGGAGTATGCTGGGTTTGCGAAAAGGCTGGACACAAAGCCTTCTTCTGCAATAAAAGGAAGGGTCAAGCGAGTGGCCATGCAAATCTGATGGAGCATGAAGGGAAAAGCGGAAGCAAGGACGAGGAGGTTATAGCAACAGTTGTCGTGGATGAGGTAAACCTTGTTGCAGGTGCAACAGAATGGGTGGTTGATACGGAAGCCACCAGACATATTGTCAGTAGAGATCTATTTCTTGATTATCAAGAAATAGATAGTAGAGACCAAGTTTTCTTGGGGATGCACGAGGAACCCGTGTTCTTAGGAAGGGAAAAGTGCTCCTCAAGTTAACTTCAGAAAGAAAAGACTGGAATTGAGTAATGTGCGCATGTTCCTATGATTCGTAGGAATTTGATTTCTGGAGCACTTTTAAACAATGCCAATCTTAAACTTGTTTTTGATTTTGATAAATTAGTGCTCACTAGAAACGGGGAGTTCATTGGGAAATGATTTTGCAGTGCTGGTCTTTTTGTACTAGATGCTACTTGCATAACCAATAATAATACTTCTTCTTCGGTGTACTTGATTGATTCTTATGATCTTTGGCATGCTAGATTAGGTCATGTTAATTTTGATGCTTTAAAAAGATTAAAAAGTATGAATGTCATATCTATAGCAAATGAAGATAAGTTTGATAGATGTGAATATTATATTGAAGCCAAGCATCATAAGAAACCATTTAAGAGTGTTGAAAGAGTCTTAAATAAAATAGATTTCATTCATAGTGACTTAGGTGATTTCAAAAATCATGTAAGTAAAGGAGGTAAAAGATACTACATTACCTTTATTGATGATTATTCAAGGTTCACTAGAGTATATTTACTAAGTCGTAAGGATGAGGCTGAGGACATGTTCAAGAAATTTATGAATGAAGTAGAGAATCGATTAGAAAGGAAAATCAAATGGTTAAGGTCCGATAGAGGAGGTGAGTTATGACTACGTCATTATAAAAGTTTTAGAAAGAACATGGCATAATTCATGAAGTAACACCTCCTTATACTCCTCAATTCAATGGTGTAGCTGAGAGGAAGAATAGAATCCTTAAGAACATGATAAATGTTGTGCTCATTAGTTCTGGCTTGCCGCATAATTTGTGCGGTGAGGCTATTCTTTGTGCTTGTCATATCTTGAATAGAATACCACATAAAAAGACCAATAAAACCTCTTACGAACTATGGAAAGGTCATCCTCAAAATTTAGGATACTTAAAAGTGTGAGAGTGTTTAGCAAAAGTTAGTATTCCTGAATTTCAAAGAAATAAAATAGGACCAAAAACCAAATATTGTTTGTTTATAGGATATGCCCAAAATAGCGCGGCATATAGGTTTATGATGATTGAGAGTTCTACAATTATAGAATCTAAAGATGTTGAATTCTTTGAGACTGTTTTTCCTATGAAACAGCAAAAGGATTTGGGTCATTCTACTTATGAAAAAGGTGAATCTAGCAAAATTGTAGTTAATACAGAGCCGGATTTACTAAGAAGAAGCAAAAAGAAAAGGATTGAGAAAAACTTTGGCAATGATTTTACTAAAGTGTTTATCTTAGAAGAAGATCCGAAAACTTACCAAGATGCTATGAAATCTATAGATGCAATATTTTGGAAAGAAGTTATGAATAGCGAATTAGATTCAATTATGAGTAACCACACTTGGAAAGTCGTAGATTTACCTAGAGGTTGTAAGCCTATAGGTTGCAAATGGGTGTTTAGAAAGAAATTAAAGGAAGATGACACCATAGATAAGTTTAAAGCTAGATTAGTATCTAAAGGATTTACTCAACAAGAAGGGGTAGATTTCTTTGACACCTATGCACCGGTTGCAAAAATAACAACCATTAGGGTGCTAGTTGCATTAGCTTCTATTTATAAGCTTGTAATATATCAAATGGATGTAAAAACTGCGTTTTTAAACGGAGACTTAGATGAGGAAATCTATATGAAACAATCTGAGGGAATGATTGTGAAAAGGCAATAATACAAAGTATGTAGATTAAAGAAATCTTTGTATGGTCTAAAGCAGGCCCCTAAGCGGAGAAATTTGATAATGCTTTGATAGCGAATGGCTATGCAGTAAATGAAAGTGATAGATGTGTTTATAGCAAATTTGAGAATCTCAACGGTGTGATTATTTGCTTATATGTTGATGACATGTTGACATTTGGTACGAATTTGGATGTTGTTAATAAAACCAAATCGTTTTTGTTTTTATTTTTTGATATGAAAGATATGGGAAATGCTGACTTTATTCTTAAGTTAGTTGAGAAATGTGGGGGTTATATGATTTGTCAAAGTCATTATGTTGAAAAAGTGCTAAAGAAATTTAATCACTTTGATTGCAAAGCTGTAAGTACACCATTTGATCCTAATGGAAGATTAGAAAAGAATAAAAGTGATAGTGTTGCTTAATGTGAATATGCAAGAATCGTTGATAATGTAATGTATTTAATAAATTGCACTAGACCGGATATTGCATATGCTGCAAATAGACTTGTTAGATATACTCATAACCCAAGTAATGCACATTGGTTTGCTCTAAGAAGACTTTTGAAATATCTTAGAGGAACCATGAATCTTGGTTTGTTCTTTAGTGGAAATCCTTGTGTGTTAGAAGGATTTTGTGATGCTAATTGGGTAACGGATGATGATGGAGTTAACTCAACTAATGGTTATGTGTTTACTTTGGGTGAGAGTGCCATTTCATGGAAATCATCTAAGCAAGCATGTAAAGCAAAGTCAACAATGGAATCTGAATTTGTTGCCTTAGATTTTGCATGCACAGAAGCCGAATGGTTAATGAATTTGCTTGTTGATATTCCTTTGTGGACTAAGCCTATGCCTTCTGTGTCTATACATTGTGATTCGCAGGCTGCGATTGCTCGAGCAAAGAACGGAGTTTATAATGGTAAGAGCCGGCATATTTGATTGAGACACAATATTCTGCGAGATTTAATGAGTTCAGGGGTGGTTAACTTGGAATTTGTAAGATCTGAGTTTAACTTGGCTGACCCTTTGACGAAAGGACTATGCAAAAAGTTGGTCCGCGAAACATCGGAGGGGATGGGACTCGTTCCATTTAAAGTGGATTCTGTGTGACGCCAACCCAATCCACTATTAGCAGAGATCCTGTGAACGGGGTTCAATGTGGTAATAACAAGTCACAGAAGAATCCTACTTAGCACTATCAATGTGTCCCTCCCTATGGTGTTGTTGAAGATAGTGCTCGCTGCAAGTAAATGAGAGTGAGATTTTTTAGAATCTCTTAATGGAATCCATAGCCATGTTGTATAGTGGTGTGAGCAGTGCACACTTGATGAATTCTACCTATATAAGAGTGGAAGTGGTGCTGCTTTCTATGAGAGTTTGGAACAACTATTAGAGCGCTTATGAAAACCTGGGACTGGGTGCATGGCCGATATCACACCACGCCACGAACTTGCCTGAAGCTAGTCAATGACATGTCGGTTGTAAGCTTATATAAACAATAGAGAGGTAAGATTCAAGACGTCAATATCATCTTATTTCCGTTTATATACTTCTTCTTGTGCTAAGTGACAATTCAAGACGCGAGTCATTGTCCATTATGTGTCATTGTCTTCGTTTGATAGTGGAGAGGTCGGTTTAATAACGTTTGGAAATTTTTGTATATAAGTTTGGATCATGTGGAAGATTGTTGGAAAGTACGTTAGAAAGTACTTTAAAATATGATCCACACTTATATATAAACATGTAAGATGTGTTTGGGAGATTAAAAGATAATTTGAACACTTTAAACTTAAAAGAATTCACTTGGATCGATCCATGTGTGAGTTGGATCGAACCAAGTAAAAGCTGAAATAAAGTTGATTGTTCTGTTGGACATGATCGATCGATGTTAATGACATAGATCGATCGATGAGGTATGGTGCAGAGATGGAACTTTCTGTCCAACATAGATCGACGACATCGATCGATCAATATGACATCAATCGATCGATGTGGTTAGGAAGCAAAGTTGGAAGTCTCTGTCCAACATCGATCGATCGAAGTGATATCGATCAATCGATGTGCCAAAAGACAAACTTTTCACTTTGAATTACATCTTTTGATCCAAGAATCGTCTCCCTTCATGCATGAACGGTATTCAACTAACATGGAGGTTAATTAAACTACTGAAACATGTTTTTAAAGGGGTGTTTTACACAACCCAAGGCTTATAAATATAAAGCATTGCTATCTTGAATTAGTATGATTAACATTTGCAAAATTCTGAAATTTTCAGCAAGTTTATCCTCCTACTCTCTTTCCTTCTTCCTCTACTATCAAACACTTCTCTTGTGCAAGTTCATCTTCCTCTCATAGAGTGAACGAAATGAAGAAGCTGTTATATCCTGGGAGGCTTGTGCCGCGTAGTTCACCTTGCTCGTGGTGAAGGCATTTTAACTTTAAGGACATCAACTTTTTTGTATCTCGGCTTTCTATTCTTCTTGGTACTTCTATTTTTGATACTATATCATACACGTTTTCTCACATGTGACACTGAAACACCAACAGATGTGATACCAACAAGTAATCATGTTTTGCATAGTGTGAAGAGTTTGAAATGGAGGGAGTTTCTGAGCACATGCTCACTTCTTCTTAATTTTATTTATGGTTTAAATGTTAAGACTTATTTCATGGAATTGTCGGGGTGCCTCTTCTTCGGTCCTGAGTCCTCTTCATCCAGTCATTTTCTTTCCTTCTTTTTGTTGAGTTTTTGTATTCCTTCGAGATGTTGATGTTAGGTCCCGAGGTCAAAAGAAAAGAAGAAAAATAAATAAATAGATAAATGTTAGATAGAGATAAACATTACCATGTAGCATTTGGATGGAATTAGAAAATGGGTGATGTAGTTTAATTTTAGGTTATTGATTATTAATACAATTCCTATTAACCTTAGGAAACTACCTAATTCCTATGTACACTTGTCTATAAATATGTATGTGCACACACAATTTTCAAACCCTAAATCTACCCCCCACCCGCCGGCTGCCTTATCCCCCAAAAGAAAAAACTGCAATTTCCTTCCCTGCCATCCAGTGGCGGCCTGCAACATGAAAAAAAAAAGACAAAACCTAAAGCTAATATCCTGCCACCCCTCCCAGCACAACACAAAAGAAGCGGCAGTGACCCATTTTTGTGTCTTCCATCAAATCGGCCAGATGGAAAAGAAAAAGAGAGAAGATTTTGTTTCATCCACCGGAAAACCTAACACGATATTTTGGTTTAGTATATACCAATCGAGGTAAGTAATCTCCCTATACTTGCTATGTTTTGCGAAAAACTACACATTAATTTGGTATAAACTGCGGATCATACATTCGTATATGTGTTTGAATAAATTGTTGCCTACATATATGTGTGTGTTGTGTATTTATGATTCGGCCACTGTGTGATGGGATACATATACATGTGTGGAATATATAACTGTGTTTACCTATTAGTGCTTTGACTATATATTTATGCATCCGTAAAATGGTTTCATCATGTATTTGAATGTATAAATATGAAGTACGGTCGTCCATATATCTATATATGTAAGTATCTGTGTTGTCGTGCATGGCTAAAAGTTTGAATCTCAGAATCTTGCATTTGGTCAAGTAAAAACGTAGCTTGCAGGGAGGTTTGATATTAGAATAATATATTAATATAATGTGTATATTTAAGGGGGCAGCAGAATTATGTTAAAGAAATGGAGAATTTGGTATGAAAAGAGCAGGCTGGCCGAATGTATTTTGAATTTCAGTGGCTGCTACAATTTGCCCAAAAGTTTAATTTTGTTGGTGTAGGTAAATTAGATAAATATGCATATGCAGACAAAGTAAGTGACCATTGGAGAATTTTTAATGAGGTAACACTGGCCGCCTCTTTTTTAAACACATTTGAAATTGTTTTATTAAATATATATAAAGTAATATATTCTATATGTATTGTATGTATGTTGATATATATTTATATACATGTAGGTCCTTTGGAAAAGAAAAAGTAAAGTTATATGCATGATTAAGTGGCTGTATATTTTCAAATGATATTTGATTATTTATGATGTTATATTATATGGTATGAATTACGTGTACGTATACGTGCATATATGCACATGTATGGGCGTGTGCATATATCCGTGTATACATACACGGCTGAGATGGTGATGGTTTTGGTATTTTGGTTATTTGGTCTATTTGTGTTTGGATTATTTGGTGTTGTTGGGAAATTATTTGGTATTTAGAGGACATTTTGGTAATCTTGGCAAATTTGATATTTTGGCCTATTTTGGACATTGAGACTAACTTTGGTACCTGGAAAATGGTTTTGAAAAGTTGCATTACACATTTTTGAAAATTCACCCTTATGAAGGAAATATATCGGTAAGCTGGGTTGATTCCTATTTTTGGTTATTGAGCGCTGCAGATGTAACTACCTCGTCAGGGACAGGGTTTCTGTATGCCTATTTGGATTGCTGCAGATATAACTACCTCGTCAGGGACAGGGCTTCTGTATGCATATTTTGGGCCTGAGCGTAACTACCTAGTCTGGGACAGGATGCAAAGGCATATATTTGGTGCTATAGACGTAACGACCTAGTCTGGGACAGGGTGTCTATAGTATATTTGGTTTTGGAGGAATCAATTCGTAAGCCTTACGGTATAAGTCACTTGTAGGGAAAGTGCTATAGCCATTGCATTTGATTTTGGACTTTGGACAGATTAAATCGGATTGGGTTATTTGGATTTTTGGATCGGTTTAATCGGATATGGACATTGGATTTGGACATTGGACATTGATATTGGAAACATTAGTTTTGAGATAAGGAGAACATTGGCATTGCATTGCTTTGAAAAATTGCAACACGTTTTAGCTTGGACTAACCTTTGCTTGGCTGTCGTTTGGTTTGACTTGGTCATCGGTCTATTTGTTGGACTTTGTTTTGTACTTTGATGAGTCTATTTGCTCTATTTGCTTTTGGATGTTAGGGGCAGAGTTATAAATTTACTTGCGAAGAGAAGCATGATATTATTTTATGTTGCTATATATCGTTATCACACTTGCTTCTCCGTGTATGATCCCATGGTAAGTATAGTGGGATTACTTGCTGAGCGACTTGTCGCTCAAACCACGCTTTAACATATTTTGCAGATAGACAGATGATTGAGTTAGCATACCGAGGATGACCAAGAGTGGAGACATTGAGGTTGATGACATTCCAATGAGACTTTCGAGGGCTTAGTTGAGATAATGATTTTCGATACTCGAGGTTTATGTACTTTAGACATTTAGTTATATCTACATTTGACATTTGTAACGGATTTAGATTTGAATAGACATTGATATTTATGATGATGATTATTTCGAGGTTTTAAATTTTGACTTCCGCTGACGTGTATCTGTTTTGGTTTTGACACTTTGTATTCTCCTTAGTGAGATACGGCGGGTGCACTGTTCCCGATGTTAGGGCTCGGGAGCGGGGCGCTACAGGTGGTATCAGAGCATGGCTCTAGATCCACGGCGGAAACGTTGATTTAGGCCATGATCTTAGAAAATTAAGTTATAATTTTGTCCCTAAGTTGCAATCTTAGACATAAGTGACGATTTTTGCTTAAGAGTTGATCTTGGACTTAAGCATTGATTTTAGTCATAAGCGCTGATTAAATATACGAAGCATGTTATTGGAAATAAGATGTGGCCTTGGAAGTTAAGCGATGATCTTGAACATAAGTTACGATCCTAAACATAAGAGATGATCTGAACGTTAGGTGATGATTTGAACATAAATACTCATCTTAGTCATGAGCTGTGATTTTATTCTAAGCATTGAACTTAGAAAATGGTAATGAATTTAGACGTAAGAAATGATGATACCAAGTATCGATTTTAGGAATAAGTCATGACATTAGACCTAAGTGATGATCGAATAAGGATATGCCCACGTATACATAGGGCACTTATACAACTCTGTATTATTTGCCTTACCTAGGTGCTGATTATAACCATTTGTATAAAGCAAACCCAGTACCATTATGAGAAATGAAGCAGAATCATGCCTCTACCTCGATAGTAGTGTCAGAACACGACTAGGTCTAAGTTGAGATCGTAGCTCTTAAGAAATAATTTGTAGTAAATGATAGAGACTAAGTAAGATTTACAAGTATTATGATCATTAGAGTTTAGCAAAAAAAAAAAATATCGTACGAAGGAGTTCATAGTTTTGATTAAGATGTCAAACTTTAGAGTATCAAATAAGATGGAGATATTAGTCCTATTAGGAGTATTGCTTGTTAGTGATAAGCGAACATTACTAAAGTGAGTACAGTGGAATGACAAATTATTACACATTTGGGTTAAGTGTTGATTCCTAGGAACACGTAAGTACTGATGTATCGATTAGACTTGAATTAAAATAGAGTATGCATGAACACGTACTGGGTGCATTTCAGGTGAGATCTAACTAAATTAGAATTAGCGGTTAAAATAACGAAGTAAAGCAGTACGGTAAATCAGTGTGGCACGCGAAAACATGGTGAATTTGAATACCTTAAGTTGATCAATATTTAGTGTGTAATGCTAGAACTGGACAGTTCAAGTTAAAGATTTTATTATAAAAGTAAACGAATAGACCTATAAGGAACGATGCTCAAGCGAATTTTCATCTAACAGTATGGAGGACTAGAAAATTATACGAAGTATTCGACTATAATTTTTCTAGTAGCTAACTAGTTTCGTACAAGCACTTATACCAAGATATATTCTATATTTTAAAGGTTTTCCGAAGATTTTGCTTCTAAGTATTTCAACTAGTTCGTTTATTTTGTCTACTAGCTTCATAAGGCTATATTTACTTTCCAAATTTGTATATCAACCAGATAGAATTTCAACTACCCCTGACAACTTTGAAGGAAAAAGATACATTTTATAATGTTGATGTTTTGAAGAGTGATATGTTTACATATATATTTCCTACACAATATTTTAAACTTTCGTTTTTCGTTACAACAATTTTTGTCGAACTAATTTGATTGGTCGACTAGCGATATTGCAAGCATTTTTATTCATTAAATGTTTTAAAGCTATTTACCCACTTGCGATGAAATTACTTATTTCTGCGAAATAAAAGTAGCTTTCAAAATATATATTCCTTTTGAAAAGATAAAGACACCGTGTTCAAATCATTTTATAGAAAGAAATTTTTACGATTATTGTGTCTCAATTGTTTTAAAATGGTTTACTCGAAATACTTTTACAAACAAGTATATCATTATAAGTAGTTTTAAAATATACATACTTCTTTTAAAACAAGAGAGATATCGTATTCAACTCATTTTATAAAATGTAATATTGTTGAGTTTCAACATCCTAATGCAATGTTACCATGACATTCTTTTGTGAAGAAGCTATGTCATTGTTTTATGGGAGGTCACCTGAGACACCGTTTTGCAAAAACACGTTATACCATTATCTTTACACGAGGTCACTTGAAACTCTGCTTTTATAAAAACAAGTATATACTACTTTGATTCTCGTATGGTTAAAAGAGAAAGGATATACTTTCAACCAATTAGAACTACATGAAGTTCTTTTCTCTCTGTTTGCAACCTAAAGAAAAACATGTCCATACACATGTTTTGTATATTAGGCTATTGATGATATACGCAAAGGAGTAAGGATACGATCATAGAGTTAGTTCGTAGTATATAAGAATTGATTTTGGAGAACTTGGTTCTATGCCGAAGAAGTGTAACGAGTAACAAATGGGAGTGCTCAATGGATATTTAGCTTGGTTATGTATCTAGGAGATGAATCGTATATGATAAGTTTAAGAATTTGAAAGTGTAAATACAATCATATAAGTTGAATGATACTCGTTAAGTGGTACAAGTGGAATTGAAAGTTTAACAATCCAAACGTGAGGTTGATATGATGATACTCGTGACGTATACTAAGTGAAATGACTAAGTAGAACTATATTAAGTTGTCAATTACCTAGTATACAAGTTTCGAGGACGAAACTTATTGGAAGGAGGGAAGTCTGTTAGGTCCCGAGGTCAAAAGAAAAGAAGAAAAATAAATAAATAGATAAATGTTAGATAGAGATAAACATTACCATGTAGCATTTGGATGGAATTAGAAAATGGGTGATGTAGTTTAATTTTAGGTTATTGATTATTAATACAATTCCTATTAACCTTAGGAAACTACTTAATTCCTATGTACACTTGTCTATAAATATGTATGTGCACACACAATTTTCAAACCCTAAATCTACCCCCCACCCGCCGGCTGCCTTATCCCCCAAAAGAAAAAACTGCAATTTCCTTCCCTGCCATCCAGTGGCGGCCTGCAACATGAAAAAAAAAAGACAAAACCTAAAGCTAATATCCTGCCACCCCTCCCAGCACAACACAAAAGAAGCGGCAGTGACCCATTTTTGTGTCTTCCATCAAATCGGCCAGATGGAAAAGAAAAAGAGAGAAGATTTTGTTTCATCCACCGGAAAACCTAACACGATATTTTGGTATAGTATATACCAATCGAGGTAAGTAATCTCCCTATACTTGCTATGTTTTGCGAAAAACTACACATTAATTTGGTATAAACTGCGGATCATACATTCGTATATGTGTTTGAATAAATTGTTGCCTACATATATGTGTGTGTTGTGTATTTATGATTCGGCCACTGTGTGATGGGATACATATACATGTGTGGAATATATAACTGTGTTTACCTATTAGTGCTTTGACTATATATTTATGCATCCGTAAAATGGTTTCATCATGTATTTGAATGTATAAATATGAAGTACGGTCGTCCATATATCTATATATGTAAGTATCTGTGTTGTCGTGCATGGCTAAAAGTTTGAATCTCAGAATCTTGCATTTGGTCAAGTAAAAACGTAGCTTGCAGGGAGGTTTGATATTAGAATAATATATTAATATAATGTGTATATTTAAGGGGGCAGCAGAATTATGTTAAAGAAATGGAGAATTTGGTATGAAAAGAGCAGGCTGGCCGAATGTATTTTGAATTTCAGTGGCTGCTACAATTTGCTCAAAAGTTTAATTTTGTTGGTGTAGGTAAATTAGATAAATATGCATATGCAGACAAAGTAAGTGACCATTGGAGAATTTTTAATGAGGTAACACTGGCCGCCTCTTTTTTAAACACATTTGAAATTGTTTTATTAAATATATATAAAGTAATATATTCTATATGTATTGTATGTATGTTGATATATATTTATATACATGTAGGTCCTTTGGAAAAGAAAAAGTAAAGTTATATGCATGATTAAGTGGCTGTATATTTTCAAATGATATTTGATTATTTATGATGTTATATTATATGGTATGAATTACGTGTACGTATACGTGCATATATGCACATGTATGGGCGTGTGCATATATCCGTGTATACATACACGGCTGAGATGGTGATGGTTTTGGTATTTTGGTTATTTGGTCTATTTGTGTTTAGATTATTTGGTGTTGTTGGGAAATTATTTGGTATTTAGAGGACATTTTGGTAATCTTGGCAAATTTGATATTTTGGCCTATTTTGGACATTGGGACTAACTTTGGTACCTGGAAAATGGTTTTGAAAAGTTGCATTACACATTTTTGAAAATTCACCCTTATGAAGGAAATATATCGGTAAGCTGGGTTGATTCCTATTTTTGGTTATTGAGCGCTGCAGATGTAACTACCTCGTCAGGGACAGGGTTTCTGTATGCCTATTTGGATTGCTGCAGATATAACTACCTCGTCAGGGACAGGGCTTCTGTATGCATATTTTGGGCCTGAGCGTAACTACCTAGTCTGGGACAGGATGCAAAGGCATATATTTGGTGCTATAGACGTAACGACCTAGTCTGGGACAGGGTGTCTATAGTATATTTGGTTTTGGAGGAATCAATTCGTAAGCCTTACGGTATAAGTCACTTGTAGGGAAAGTGCTATAGCCATTGCATTTGATTTTGGACTTTGGACAGATTAAATCGGATTGGGTTATTTGGATTTTTGGATCGGTTTAATCGGATATGGACATTGGATTTGGACATTGGACATTGATATTGGAAACATTAGTTTTGAGATAAGGAGAACATTGGCATTGCATTGCTTTGAAAAATTGCAACACGTTTTAGCTTGGACTAACCTTTGCTTGGCTGTCGTTTGGTTTGACTTGGTCATCGGTCTATTTGTTGGACTTTGTTTTGTACTTTGATGAGTCTATTTGCTCTATTTGCTTTTGGATGTTAGGGGCAGAGTTATAAATTTACTTGCGAAGAGAAGCATGATATTATTTTATGTTGCTATATATCGTTATCACACTTGCTTCTCCGTGTATGATCCCATGGTAAGTATAGTGGGATTACTTGCTGAGCGACTTGTCGCTCAAACCACGCTTTAACATATTTTGCAGATAGACAGATGATTGAGTTAGCATACCGAGGATGACCAAGAGTGGAGACATTGAGGTTGATGACATTCCAATGAGACTTTCGAGGGCTTAGTTGAGATAATGATTTTCGATACTCGAGGTTTATGTACTTTAGACATTTAGTTATATCTACATTTGACATTTGTAACGGATTTAGATTTGAATAGACATTGATATTTATGATGATGATTATTTCGAGGTTTTAAATTTTGACTTCCGCTGACGTGTATCTGTTTTGGTTTTGACGCTTTGTATTCTCCTTAGTGAGATACGGCGGGTGCACTGTTCCCGATGTTAGGGCTCGGGAGCGGGGCGTCAAAGGTAAGTACCACATTCTAGCATAGGGCACCCCTGCTTTGAATTATGTTTCTTTGGCTTCCATCTTGGATGTTTACAATAATCACAATATTCCTTTTTTTCAATTTCATTGGAACCCCAGTATATCATGCATCCATTTATACATGTGTCTATTTTTTCATATGGCAATCCAAGTCCCCTCATAAGCTTCTTTGTTGAATAAAAATCCTTAGGCATGGTATGTCCCTCAGGCAAAATTTCATCCAAAAACTGGCACCATCCGTCATAACACCCATTGGACATGTTATATTCCGACTTTAAAGTCAACAGCCTTGAAAAAGATGATAATTGTGAGTGTATTGAGCATCCAGGCAATGCAGGTTTAGATACCGCTTCTAACATGTCATAAAACTTTTGGGCATCTGAGTTTGGTGGCTCTTCTAAATGTGTACGAGCATCAATGTTCACAAAAGATGGTCCAGCAGCATCCATTACCATGTCTGCGTATGAATTAGACTCTGAAACATTCGTATGTGAAGAAACTTGTTCAGTTATTCTGATTTCTTCATGTGCGGTCCATGTATAGTAATTTGGTACAAAACCTTTTCGATACAAATGTTCTTCGACTTTTCTTTTCTCTTGAAATTTGAGGTTTTTACAGTCAGCACATGGACAACGTATTTTTTCAGCCTGTAAACTCTGTTTTCGTGATGATGCATACGCAATGAACTCATTTACACCATTCTGAAACTCAGGATTATACTGGATTTTTCCAGGAAGCATTCTATTGTACATCCATAACCGATCTTGTCTCATTTCAATAGTCTGTTATCAAAACAGACCTATGTCAAAACAATATACATGTATTGCAAAATTATTGTCTAATATACAAGTCAAATTCAAAAATTTTCGAGCAATTTCAATAGTCTATCATCAAATTATTCTGGCCGATGTCCTACAAACATGACTATTTTCGGCCAATTTCATACAAAACTGAAAATATACTGGCAAATTTTTGACAGATATAGAAAAATCGATAGATGCACAAAACACATGTAAAAAATTCAAATATGTGTAGAAATATAAAAATTCCATTTATTTTCATAATATCTGATGAAATTCTCATAAACCTGGATACGCTTCGATAGGTTTCCGACCAATTTCTGGCAAATCTAAATATGTCCCGTTTCCGACGGAATTCCGACGGTCCTCCCCTTAATAATTGTCGGTGCTTTCTAAACTCCAACAACCCTAGTCTGACGGATTTCCAGCAGATAGTGTAGTTTGTTATTTTATATATTCCGGCCAATTTCCTACAAGCCTGATTATTTCCGGCCAATTTCCTACAAACTGGAACTTCCGGCCAATTTCAAACAGATCTAAATATGTCACTTTTTGCCGGCAGAATTCCGACGTGCCTCCTTTCAATAATTAATTGTCGGCGCTTTCTAAACTCCAACAACAATAGTCCGACGGATTTCCTACAGGTAATGTATTTGCTATTTTTTATATTCCAGCCAATTTCCTACAAGCCTGATTATTTCCGACCAAGTTCCTATAAACAAAAACTTCCGACCAATTTCCTACAGATCTATAAAACTCGATCGATTCATAAAATATATGAACAAATCAAACAAGTGCAGAAATTTAAAAAATATTGATTTTCATAGTATCGATCGAATTCTGACAAACCTGGAATATGCTTCGATAGCGTTCGACTGTTTTCCCGCAGATAGAGATATGCACTTTTCTCTGGCAGAATTCTGTCGTTCTCATTCCAGCTGAATTCCGACGGATTAGTTCTGCCTCTTATTAGGGCAGATTCGGGTAGATGTTGTCTTTGAGAAATTGTCTGGTTTTTCAATTAAATTGCGACATATTGTAAAAGAAAGTTTTAAGAAAGTTCCTATCATATATAGTTCAGTATTTTAGGTCAACTTAATACAGATTTACAGTTTTTGTTTATGCTAGGATTCTTCAATTATTTATTTATTTATTTTTAGATATTCTTCCAACTATTTATAAGAATTTATTTTATATATTAAAAATAGTAGTTATTTTTTATAAATCCATCATAAAATTCCGTGGGATTGTCATGATAGTATTGAGATAGAGACTTTGTTAAAACTTATTTTAGAAATTAAGAAATTTTTATTTTTTATAAAATTAATTCTGTCTGACATCCGACGAACAAAGATGACACATTTTCGATGAAGTGTGACATATGAAAAAGTACAAGTTTTGTACTATTTTATCCCGAGATAATTCCGACCAACTTGTTTCTGACAAACTATTTGCACTGAATATTCCGACCGAATAGCAACAACATGTAGTGGCGTCAAAACTTTACACCATTTCCGTCCTGATCCTGACAAATTTCTGGCTAAATGTTTTCTAGTAGATAATAGTTTGTCGGTATTTTGTCGGATTCGTTTGGAACAAATAAATTTTGAAGGTTTGTAGGAAATCGGTCGGAAGTTAGACGAAAAGATCCGTCAGATTTGGTTTGTAGGACATGGTTTGACGGAATCGCTGTGTTTTCCTGTAGTGCATACCGAGGATGACCAAGAGTGGAGACATTGAGGTTGATGACATTCCAATGAGACTTTCGAGGGCTTAGTTGAGATAATGATTTTCGATACTCGAGGTTTATGTACTTTAGACATTTAGTTATATCTACATTTGACATTTGTAACGGATTTAGATTTGAATAGACATTGATATTTATGATGATGATTATTTCGAGGTTTTAAATTTTGACTTCCGCTGACGTGTATCTGTTTTGGTTTTGACGCTTTGTATTCTCCTTAGTGAGATACGGCGGGTGCACTGTTTCCGATGTTAGGGCTCGGGAGCGGGGCGCTACAGTTGATCACACGTCTACTTCATCGGTCTTTCATTTCATCAAGATCTTTTGCAGTAGCAATGGTGTAAGTAGGGTGGTGGACGACTCATCTTGATCTGCATTAGATCTATGTTTCGGCTTTATATTCCTCCAACCTCTTTTTGGCATGTGAAGTATCTCATGCTATCACAAGGTTTAATTTCTATCGATAGGTATAGCTTTCTTTTCAGAACTTGATCATGAAATGTTCTTCCACAATTGAACTCATGACATCATAAATGACAAGGTGAGCTAAGCACCGCCACAACATTGTTGTATCCGTCCAACCCACTCTATGCATATCTAAAATCTTCTAGACATCTCTTCGTCGCCTTCTAAAACATATTTGTGTATGAAATGTGTATGATTGTTACTCGAACACACGAGCCTTTTTCGAGCCTATTTGAGCCTATTCAAACTATTACGAACTTAAACTTGAACCTGAACGCATCTCAAAGCTTGTGACAAATACGAGCTGTTATTCAAGCCTAACAAAGATATCTCGAGCAGCCTGTAATTCAATAATATTTACTCATGCTCGGCTTGCATGTAGTTCTTACCTATGGTAACTGACATTGCTCTACTATGACATTACAGTACCATGTGCATTGACATTGCTCTGCCCTGACATGACAGTATCATGTGTTTTTAAAGTTTTACGAAAATCATGCGAGCCAAACACTTTCTAATTATTTTGTTATAAATGACTAACTTTTTGCGTGTTGAGAGATTGCTCTCGATTAGGGAAGCCTCACATGGTTTATGCGTTATTGGTTCTTAGAAGAGTTAAGATCTCTTTTAGCTAAACCCTTTCTTCGCTGTCTATGGACTCTGACTCTGGAACGGGTATACTTAGGACTAGGGTAAATGATCCGAGCCAACCCGAACATTGTGTTATCAGGCTGAGCATTTTAAAACTTTTTTAGACTCGACCGCATATATGACCTTTATATTCTTTTCGATCTCATGATCGAGTTTGATCGCCGTCGAATTCAAGCATAAAATGAGTTTACTTCGAGTAATATTAAAGGTGAGTTGTGTCCATCTATGTTTTGTTCGGACGAAATTCTTCCGGACCTAGACGAAAAGGATAAATTACTCTGCGGTATAAACTTTTTGCAATTTTTCCTAAAATATCCTGAACCATGAAAGGGATATACTAATTTCTACTTAATAACTTAATTATAGTTTCTTTTACTTTTTATTATAATCATGATTTGCATCATTTTATTTAAATAATATCATCTAATGAGATTGATAGAATAATCTTTAACATTGATTACAAAATATTCGATATGATACTCATTTTAATCACCGGAACATGCTCTTATAACATGAGAATAAGTGATTCTGCAAATCATGTCAATATTGTTTGCAAAAAATATTTCTTTCTTAAGATGAAAGAGTACAAAGGAGAAAAATGAGTTAAAACTTCATCGGAAGGCGGGTAGAATCAAAAAATTATTATAATTAAGAAAACTCGTAGAAACGAGATGTATGACGTATACAACGCCATACACCCGCACATTACAAAATCATATAAACCAACTCACAATGAGCACGGTGTTTATAAAAATGCGACCAATGTTGCTATAGTTATTGTGTCAGTTAACATTATGTCAATGTTTACACTGTAAAAGGGTGTCTCCTAAACCGTGTATCGCAGAGTATGTGTAAATAAACATGCTTGAATTTAGAATTTTTAAACAGCGTTGGTTCCATGGACACTGTAAGCTGGTGGACTATGAGTATTGTGTAAAAGAAAAGGTAAACACATTGAGAGATACGTGATGCAGACATTCAACTTAATGTAACTTCAGAAATTACATTAAATTCAAAAGAAATAATACATCAGAACTGAAAAATATGCACATATTGCGACTGAAACACAAAAAAGCTATATTTTAGTAAAACATGATAATTTGACCCTCTAGCCAGATGGATTTCTATTGGAAAAATGTTTCAGACGTAGACTATTTGTAGAAAATGTTTCAAAAGCACTTTTGTCGAAAGCTTTCTACTAGTGAAATTTTTTGCTAACTAGAAAATGCTTTGGTGTAACATTTCCATATTGACAAAAAGAGAAACAACAAACCTTGAAAAACAATACATAAAAATTGTTCATGTTGAAAATGTGTCCATCGAGAAGTAAACAAATCCTTAGAAGTTGCCATTGACCTTCGCAAATGCAAATGCTCATTAGTTGTAGTTCCACAAATTTTTTTGGTTGTGTTATGCTATTTCGTTCAGTAATGGAATGAGTGAGTGTTATACCCCGAAATTTTTGAACTAATTGTTACACGTTAATTTAAAAAAGAAAAAACTAGGTAGTCGTTGGGTATAACGACCCTTTTGAAATTAAATTAACTGTAGCGTGTCGATTATGTCCAAGTAATGGCATAATTATATATAATTGTTATGTATGGGTATATATAAGGTAAGAAAAGGAAAAAATAAAATAAAATAATAAACCATAATAAAATAAATGAAATATAAAAAGGGAGAGATGCATGAGGATAAGGACAAAAGAATTTAAAATAAAATAAAATAAAATAAAAAAATCAAAAACGTAAATTGGGGGGGGGGGGGGGGAGTAACTGCCTCCCCCAAATTTCGCATAATGGGAGTTAAAGGCAGCAAAGGGGGGAAAATGATGAGAGAGAGAAGAAATTAAAGGAAAAAGAAGGAGTGAAATCGTGAGGGGAGGGCGCCAGGAGGGAAAAAGAGAAGGGAAAGAGAAGGAAGAGAAAAAGAGAGAAGGAGAATAGAAGAAAGAGAAGAGGGAAAAGAGAGAAGAAGAAGAGAAGGAAAAGGAGAAGCCCGGATGTCTCAATCTACGCGCTACTGTATACTTGTGTAAATTGTCTACATCCAAGTAGGTTCCCTTTTCCCCCTCCAATTGGTGCATTTCAAGCATGCCCTAGTGATGTATTTATGTGTTTTGATGTTTTCACCGTTGAAATCCATGACATGATTATGATTCTGTGAAAGGCATGTTTATTGCAGACTGTTGAATGCGTATATTGGTTTGCATGCATTTGGATTTGATGCTAGCGATGAATTTGATAATCAAAATAGCACAACTTTTGCATGATTAGGGAATTTATGTTGTTGTTTTGGCCTTAGAATATGTTCTCATAGACTGGAAATAGGCGAAAATATAGATCGGAGTCAAAAACCCGCCGTCGGAGGCGGCCAGAGTGCCTCATGCACCGCAGGAAGAACCGCGTGTGGCTCCACGCACGCGCAAGAATAGTCGCACGTGGGCACTCGCGCCTCCTGGCTACAGCAGTTAACGAAATAAAAAAATAAAATAAATAAATTTGCTATAGGGCCGGCCTACCAGAGCGCAGACCAGGCCTGCCCTTAATGGGCTGCTGGCTGGCAGATGCAAGACCAGCCCATTAGCATATATATATATATATATATATATATATATATATACACATACATATATATATATACATACATATATATATATACATACATATATATATACATACATATATATATATATATAAAACGAGGCAGGCTTAGCGGAGCGGGCCGAATGGCCAACGGACCGGGCCAACTGCTGGCCGGCCCAATAACATCCAAAATAAAAAAAATATAAGGGGAATGTGGCAGGCCAGACCTGGCGGGCCGGACCGAGGCTGGATGTGGACCAGGGCTGGCGCAAGAGGCTACCCCAATTGTTAAGTAATTGTTTTTTTTTTCAAATTTCTGAAATTCTGAAATTCTCATAATTGTTATTTAATTAGATAAAAATAGTAATAATTATAGAAAAATATAAATAAATATCAGAAAATTATAATTAATTTCCAAAAATTATAAAATGCTTAATTTAGATAATATTCATTAAATTTTTGTGTTTATGATAATTTTTTTAATTAGGATAATTACGTAATAAATAGGAATAAAAAGGAGAAAAATGAGGAAAATGTAAAAAATGCCCGATAAAATGTTTACAAGCCGTGGAAAGGTGAATTTGATGCCGAGCAGCGTTTAGTAATTATTTGGATAATAAATGAACCTAGATTTGAGTACCGTAGGATGGTGAGGATGGGCTGGAAGGCCTTAGTCGATCTTGCTTTTGCATTCATGGCACGTGCATTGCATTTATGGTGGGTCGTGGCGGACGGGTCACGGGCACTCAGTATGGTATGCGGTGGCAGGGCCACTCAGTATGGTGACTGTGGGTGGGTACGACCCACAGCGACTCAGAAGGACCCGGGATCATGCATTGCACGGTAGAGATATGGACATCCTGCATTACATGACTTCGTTGCGTGTGACATGCATAGCTGGACATGCATCATGAAGTTGCGCATTCTTTATTTGGAGTGAATTACTTTTCCGTATTCTTCCCTATGCCTATGGTATCTTATGTTCTATGTGCTATGTGTTATGTCTTTTCGGTATGCGCATCTTGTATTAGTTGGAGACATGTGTCTACTGGGTGATTTTCCATCACTCGCTCCTACTCCCCCCCACCAAGTGAGCACAAGGAAGAGTACGACTATGTCTTTGCTGAGGACAGGGCTGGCACGGTAGTGTGGGCGCTACAGGTGGTATCAGAGCTGAGACTTCAGATCTGCCTCAGGAACGTAGGATTAATTAGATCACTTAGACATAAGCTATGATCTTTACCTAGAAATGATGATTATACCCTTAATAAATGAAGTAGACTCAGGTTATGATCGGGTTATGTTAGGTGTGTGGCGTTGGTGATCTTTCTCTAATTAATTACTGTTGTGCCCTGAACCTTCGCATGAGCCCTATAAATGCTCAAATCCCTCGATTGCTCCTGTTCAATCTGAATTCTCGTCAAGGTTCGCGTGAAATCCAAGAAAATGTCGCCATGTCGTGAACAATCTGGGAAAATAGGCAACGGTGGTTGTGATAATGATCACTAGGATCAGGGGGTCATCCTCCAGGTATTAGCTGACACCATGGCCACCACTTTGGCGCAACAGCGACTGTAGACTGGCAGTGTGAGTAGCATTTGAACCAGCGGTTTCTTCCGCTACCGCCACCAGATCTGAGGTTCAACTACATGAAAATGCAGTACATCCGGAATTCGATGTTTAAAAGGACCCTTCACCAGGAAGGCAGAGATATGCGACATGGCCGCTAATGATCACAGTACCGCTTGTGACGAAAGTATAGCCGCGGAGGAGTGTATGGCCACCGCCGCCACCATGTGTTGATTGTGGATGCCACACTCGGGTCAATGTGGGGGGGGATTATGCAAGTATGAGTGCGACAACCAGGACGTTTTACGAGTGATGGCACTGAGCAGAGGCCGGCGCCACCATCACAACAGAATCAGGAACAACATAAAGGGAAGCAAGGATCAGTGCCCAGATCCATGAGATGACTGATGCGGACATCAGGGAGGCTGACGACATCGTAGTAGAGTTCAACCGCGGGCAACCAGGTTTCAATGACTCATCATCATTACAGATAATGTTAGTCAATCATAATTGATCAGAGTTGCGCAGCGGAAGCGTAGGTTTCTTAAGTCACGTGAGTTCAGAAGAGTGACCCTCAGTGGATCCGAAGAATATTAAGGATATTGCTGAGAGCCCTGACCGACCAAGGTGACTAAAGTAAGGAGTTTTCACCCTTTGGCCAGCTGCTACATGGAATTTGTTGAAGGATTTTCGTCGATACTGGTGCTCCTGAGCAGACGGAAGCATAAGAAGGCGAAGTTCGAGTGGACTGTTGATATCAGCAAAGTTTCGCTAAAAAAACAAAAAAAACTTAAACACAAGACCATAATACACAATTTTATCTAATTAACTATATATACACACACTGATTAATACAACATACCATAACGACATATTTCCACATATCAAACAAGTACTAGAACATTACCCTACAAAATCCAACACAACTACACAAAGAAACATAACACCGTACAAAAAAAAGAGATATCACATAACATAATTACACAAAGCGACCAAAAAAAGAAAACGAAGTAATAGGTAAAAGCTCACAATATATATAGAATACGATAGCAACGTAGGAGTAGTAGACATATAAAAGATATACGATAAGTCAAGATTATATGTGCTAAATGATCACTACAAAAAAGAACCAATTCCAGACAACCAACTTAGAAATGTATAAACGTTATGCTGATCATACACTTCATGGGTTACCAATCCATAGAGTAACACATAATTGCGAAAACAAAAAAAAACAAAACACAATAAAGAAACATATAGACACACACAATTTGTTACAACATTAATGATATAACGTAAATGAGTCGATGTAAGAAAACATACAAATAGATACACGAAACAAAAGTAATTAAATGATGCTAAGTGAATATACACAGGAATACACACAGCTATTTCAATGACACCGCAACATAACTAATACAACAAAATAGTAACAAACAGCATAATTAGGAAGAATACAATAACACAAATACTTTTCATGCAAGACATGGGTTAAGAAGTAGGCATACATCTACAAATTTTGAAACAAATTGCTAGCATACACAATTGAGGTAAAGCACGCAAATTACGAGTTAGAAACGACATAGTATTGCATGACAGCATAGTAATAGATTAAAGTGTAAATAACTTAATAACATGACATATAAAAAAATTATTATTATCATACTTGAACACCCAAATAAATTATATATCTAAATTTCAGTAAAATCTATGCATTTATGCATTTTATTCGGAATAATAAATATATAACGACATTTATACAACAATAAGACAAGCTAGTACGAAAAATATAGAGCACCAGTAACAAAAATTATTAACGACTAACATAAGTACAAAAAGAGAGATCACTATAAACAAAGACAAAATGAATGCCCATAGCGTGTGTATCGCTTAAAACTTAACTAACAAACAATATAAACATAATACACGTGACAAACTGCCGATAACGATTGTGAATTCATGAGCTACATATGATACATAAGTCATACATGCGTTTAACATAAGGATACACAACATACTATATGTCTATACCAAACATGTTCAAACAACTTAGCCATTAAAACGACAACACATATTAAAACTCGTGTATGCTGATATATATATATATATATATGTATATATATATATATATGTATATATATATATATGTATATATATATATATGTATATATATATATATATGTATATATATATATATATGTATATATATATATATGTATATATATATATATAATGGACGGAGCTACGTTTGAGCACTGTATTTCATCCTCAGACCGATGAGCAGTCAGAGAAGACGATACAGACATTGGAGGACATGTTGAAGCCTTGCGCCATTGACTTCAAGGGGAACTAAGATGGTATGATCAAGTTGATTGAGTTCTCCTACAATAACAGCTATCATAGCACCATCGGCATGGCACCATTTGAGGCGCTCTACCGGAGTAAGTGCAGATCCATAGTCTAGTGGGACAAAGTTAGAGAGTGTACTATTATTGGTACAGAGCTGATTGAGCAAACTGTGGAGAAGGTAAAGTTGATTCGGGAAAGACTTAAGGTTGCCCAAGACATAAGTAAGAGTTGGGCAGATTCGAAGAGACGTCCTTGGAGTTTACTGTCGGAGAAAAGGTTTGCTTGAGGGTATCACCTACGAAGGGAGTTGCACGTTTTGATCTAAAGGGTAAGCTAAGGCCTTGTTACATTGGCCCCTAGAAGCGCTTGAAAGGATTGGTTCGTTAGCTTACCGTTTGGCTTTACCTCTGGTGCTGGCCCAAGTGCACAAGGTGTTCCATGTTTCTCAGCTAAGAAGGTACGTTCCTGATCCGATTCATGCACAGCCATTAAGAATTCGACCGGATGCATTGTATGAGGAGACCTCTATTCGGATTATAGACCGCGAAGACCAAGAGTTGAGGAGCAGAATCATCCCTTATGTCAAGGTATAGTAGAGCAACCATACGGAGCGCGAGGCGACTTGGGAACTTGAGGAGCAGATACGAGAGAGATACTCACACTTCTTTGATTAAGGTACGTCAAATTTCGAGGATGAAACTTCTTGTAAGGAGGGTAGGATGTTATACCCCGAAATTTTTGAACTAATTGTTGCATGTTAATTTTAAAAAAAATCTAGGTAGTCGTTGGGTGTAGCGACCCTTTCGAAATTAAATTAACTGTAGCTAGTCAATTATGTCCAAGTAATGGAATAATTATATATAATTGTTATATATGGGCATATATAGGGTAAGAAAAGGAAAAAAATAAAATAAAATAATAAACCATAATAAAATAAATAAAATATAAAAAGGGAGAGGTGCTGGAGGATAAGGACAATATAATTTTTTTAAAAAATAAAATAAAATAAAAAAAAAATCAAAAACATGAATTAGGGGGAGGGGGGAAGTAACTGCCTCCACCCAAATTTTACATAATGGGAGTTAAAGGCAGCAAAATGGGGGAAACTGATGAGAGAGAAAAGAAATTAAAAGAAAAAGAAAGAGTGAAATTGTGAGGGGAGGGCGCCAGGAGGGAAAAAGAGAAGGGAAAGAGAGGGATGAGAAAAAGAGAGAAGGAGAATAGAAGAAAGAGAAGAGGGAAAAGAGAGAACAAGAAGAGAAGGAAAAGGAGAAGCGAGTGTCTCAATCTACGGGCTACCGTATACTTGTGTAAATTGTTTGCATCCAAGTAGGTTCCCTTTTTCCCTCCAATTGGTGCATTTCAGGCATGCCCTATTGATGTATTTATGTGTTTTGATGTTTTCACCGTTGAAATCCATGACATGATTATGATTCTGTGAAAGGCATGTTTATTGTAGACTGTTGAATGCGTATGTTGGTTTGCGTGCACTTGGATTTGATGCTAGGGATGAATTTGATAATCAGAATAGCACAACTTTTGTAAGATTAGGGAATCTGTGTCTTTTTGGCCTTAATAGGTTCCCATAGACTGGAAATAGGCAAAAATATAGATTAGAGTCGAAAAACTGCCGCCGGAGGCGGCCAGAGCGCCTCACGCGCTGCTGGAAGAGCCGCGCGTGGGCACTCACGCGCCTCTTGGCTGCATCAATTAACAGAATAAAAAAGTAAAATAAATAAATTTGCTATAGGGCCGGCCTACCAGAGCGCAGATCAGGCCAGCCCTTAATGGGCCACTGGCTGGCAGCTGCAGGACCAGCACATTAGCATATATATATCATCATCATCATCCGTACCCAGTATATCCCGACGACAAGAAAAGCTATCGTCAGAGTTATTAGCATATATATATATATATATATATATATATATATATATATATATATATATATATATATATATGTAAGAAGGACGGACCAGGGCAACTGCTGGCCGGTCCAATAACATCTGAAATAAAAATAATATAAGGGGAATGCGGCAGGCCGGACCTGGCGGGCCGGACCGAGGCTGGATGTGGACCAGGACTAGCGTAAGAGGCTAGCCCAATTGTTAAGTAATTGTTTTTTTTCTAATTTCTGAAATTATGAAATTCTCATAAATGTTATTTAATTAAATAAAATTAGTAATAATTATAGTAAAATATAAATAAATATCAGAAACTTATAATTAATTTCCAGAAATTATAAAATGCTGAATTTAGATAATATTCATTAAATTTCTGTGTTTACGATAATTTATTTAATTAGGATAATTTGGTAATAAATAGGAATAAAAAGGTGAAAAATGAGGAAAAATGTAGAAAATGTCCGATAAAATGTTTACAACCTGTGGAAAGGTGATTTGATGCCAAACAATGTTTAGTAATTATTTGGATAATAAATGAACCTAGATTTTAATGCCGGATGATGGTGAGGATGGGCCGGAAGGCCTCAGGCGATCTTGCTTTTGCATTCATGGGCATGACGAACGGGTCACGAACACTCAGTATGGTGTGCAATGGCAGGGGCATGTACTCTCAGTATGGTGGCTGTGGGTGGGTACGACCCACAACCACTCAGTAGGACCCGGGATCATGCACTGCACGGTAGAGATATGGACATCCTGCATGACATAACTTCGTTGTGTGTGACATGTATAGCTGGACATGCATCATGAAGTTGCGCATTCTTTATCTGGAGTGAATTACTTTTCCGTATTCTTCTCTATGCTTATGTTATCTCATGTTCTATGTGCTATGTGTTATGTCATTTCGGTATACGCGTCTTGTATTAGTTGGAGGCAGGTGCCTACTGGGTGATTTTCCGTCACTCACTCCTACTACCCCCCACCAGGTGAGCATAAGGAAGAGTACGATTATGTCTTTGCTGATGACGGGGCTGACACGGTAGTGTGGACAGACTGACGGTCGCACCTAGGACACGAAGAGACCATGCGGCTGTGTGTCGTTATTTTATTGGGATAACATCAGACACTACCTTATATTAATTGATAGACTGTATAAGCCAGTACCTTTTCCTTATTTCCAGAAGTTGGTACATTATTGTATTGAGGATTTCTTTTATCATGAAACTTAATATTATTGTATTTCGTTTTCGCGAGAAAAATTTCTACGTCTTTTCTGAGATGTAAGAAGTTGATGCGACGCCTTGTATTCTCCTTAGCGAGATACGGCGGGTGCACTGTTCCCGATGCTAGGGCTCGGGAGCGGGACGCTACAGTGAGTTTCACTATAGATAGTCTAAGAATATTTGAGAAAATATGTCCTTGTGTTTTGAGTGTACACCATATAGACGGTGTCGAAGGACTATTTATAGATTGAATAAGTGTTTCATAGAGATGAAAAATATTGGTTACTGGTATAGCCGTATAGGTACCACATTGAATATGGTGATCATGTCCTGTAGCAGATGTCAAGTATTTTGTGTGAATAAAGATGCCTTTACGTCGGTAACAACAACACCGTATTACGGTATGTTATACACCGTGATGCGATGTTAAAAAAAATCATTAACTCAAATACGAAACCCAAGCATATACGTAAAAAACCACGACAAAATGTTAAAGAAACAATTATTAACTCAAAACGGAACCTAATTATATTAATTACAAGACAGCGGTTTGTGGTTAACAGGTGTTGTTGTCTTTTTCTTTGCTGGTTGGGGTACAGAGCTGTTGTCGCCAAAAATTTGATCCCACCAGCATCCGCTCCTACACTTAAATTTTCTATTCTAAACATCGTATGTATAAACAATAATTTTTAACCATTTGTATTGAATTATTGTTTTCTTTTGCATTAAAAAAATATATCATCTGAATAATCTGTTTTATTTATAGTTTATAACAAACAACTATACTATTATAAAATCAAATCTTAAAGAATTTATATACACGCACGTGTGTGTATGTATGTTTTAAGTTTGAGTATACTCAAGTGTTAATCAAATCTAGCATTAATATACTCAAGTTTGGTTGTTAATTGTTTGAGCTAAACCAAACTAGCTAAACAAAATCTTAAATCAAATTCGATTGAGCCATGAACCATTTTTCTTATCCGCATCCTACTTCAGACTAAACACCGACTTTCTCTTGGCTCTTGTTAAAAGTCCCTTTGGTTGAGATGTCGTCGCTTTCTTTTGAAAGAGTTAGAAGCGAGAGTATTTTAAACATCCAATTACTAGCATCAATTCACATAATCTGTTCTTTAATATTCTCACAACATACTTTTTGCACATGTAGCTTGGAATGTAACAGCATCCATACATAACCATCTTTAACGAATTTCCGGTCACATGTGTTTCTAATACATGAGTATAGTTGTGTACATCTCACTTTTTCGAATTCGCTATGAGAGAAAACTTCTAAGATAATAATGTAAGGTTGTTGTTGTGAATCACCTTTCAGACATCTTTTAGGTTTTTTAGCCTTATGTATTTTGGAGTAAAATGAAAATCGGATAGTTCGGTTAAGTTAAAAAAAATTATACTCTTAATTTAAAAACACAAAGATATAAATGTCAAAAATTATAATACTTGGGAGTCTTGAAGGTAATTTGTCGAAACACCACGTCCAAAGGTGGAAAAAGTAAAAGATTTTCCAATAACAAAAAATCTGGTTTTTATTTTAGTCCAAAAAAAAACATAGGAGAGGTTAAAAAAAGGTAGTGTCTGTATCGGAATTGATTGCAGAAATAAAAGGTAATTATGCCATGATTTTTTGCGGAATATGTCACTCTGAAGGTGATCCAATATCAGAGTTTAAGAACCCCTGATGTATATTGAAATTGTTGGACAACCATTCATATATATATATATATATATATATATATATATATATATATATATATTTAATACCAAAATCTATGAACTATAGTTGCACAACAAGGGAAGTCTAAACATTAGGAAAGACAAGCTATTAAGATTACAGAAGCCAAGGAACAAATGCCAAGCTATTAAGATTACAGAAGCCAAGGAGCAAATGACAGCACGAGGCACAGCACTTGCGTGGAAATTTGTCGGTATCATATATCCTTAAAGACGGCAAACAAATCACCATTGACATAATCATTGTCCACCAAGCTGACCAAGAAGTAACTGGATTGAACCTCTTGAAGCAACTCTTTTGATGGATCGCTTTTAGGGTATAACTGAGACCATCCTCGGGACCAAATTTCAAATGTCTCATCCTTCCATATTAAAAAGCTGGAAGGATCCACAATAGTTGGTTGTATAATCTCTTTAGCAGGGAAGGCTTCCCAGGTCACCGCATTCACATCAGTTGGATGGACATTTGATAACAGACTGCCCTCCTTATTCACGGCCATGTAGGTGAGTGATGGATAAGCACTGCATTTCGCGACTAGAGCATCCAATTTCTCTTTGGAGCAGAAAAACTCCAAGTAGGCCTTTTGATAAACATATCCACCTGGACCACACCACCCAACAGATAGGGCATCAGATTTGGCTCCATTAACCGCTGGTTGGCTATTGATAGTGAGGAAACCTTTCAAATTAACATTACCCAGCAGTTCATCAATGATCTTTGTCTCTGGTTGCAGCCCATCTAATTCCGACCAAGGAAAAGTTCTCAATTTCCCCAGACAATAAAGCCTAAATCTCTCATAAATGTCCTCCACACTTTTCAGAGGTACTCCCCATTCTTCATGAAGTTTTTTATCACGTGAACGGGGCCTCATGAATTGATAGTCGGACAGTGTCTGTTACACCCGAGAATTTTTGAACTAGATGTTACGCATTAATTTAAAACTAACGTAGTCGTTCGGTGTAACAACATTTCGTAATTAAATTTATTGTTACGTGCAAGTAATTTCGTAATTATACATATAGATATATATTTGTATTTAAATATCAAATAGCGATATAGGATAAGTAATTGGAGAAAGAAATAATAATAATAATAATAATAATAAATGAATAATAAACATAAAAATATGTAAACAAAAAAAAAGGTAAACAAAAATAGGGCGTCGTTTGGATAATGGTTTCTTTAAAAAAAAAGTTTAAACAAAAGAAAAAAAATTGAACGTGATAAGGGGTAATTGATTTTCCCCTTAAATCACGCTGATTAATTGCAATATTACAGGGGGTGGGGGTTTGAGTGAAGAAATGGAAAAACAAAAAAAAAAAGAAACGCAGGTAGAGGGACTACAGCGGCAGAGAAGAAAGGAGAGAGGAAGAAGAAAGAGAGAAGGGGAAAATAGAGAAGACGAAGAAAACTGTCCTCAATCCGGTAAAGCGTATAGTTGTCTGGAATCGAGGTAGGTTCCCTTTTTCCCCTCCAATTGGTACAAATTCCAGCATGCTTTGGTGATATATTATGTGTTTATTGTTTTTAATTGTTGAAATATGTTGCTTGATCTGTGAAAAGCATGAATTTTGATTACTGTGGAATGCGTTTGATTACTGCGTTTGATGACTGTGGAATGCGTATACTGTTTTGCGTGGATTGGTTTTGATTTTAGGGAAAAATTTGATAATCAAAATAGTAAAACTGCTTTGGTTTTGATTTTAGGGAAAAATTTGATAATCAAAGAAGTATCTTTGCGCATGCGTGAGTCTGTGGAATGCGAAGTCTATGCTCTGCGTCTATCTGATTTGATGTTAGGGATGAATTTGATATCAAAAGAATTTCTAGGATTTATTTTATTAATGTTATTTAATTGATTAAAAATAGTATTAAATATAGGAAAATATAAGTAAATATCAGAAAATCATAAATAAATTTCAGAAATTATAAAATACTGAAATTAAATGATTTTCATCAAATTTCTGTGTAGCATGGCGAGTGTGCGCAGGCCTGACTCATGTACTTAATAAACATAAAATGAAATAATCTACTGAGCCGACCGCGGGCTGGGCCGAATGGCCAACGGACCGGGCCCCAGTTGGCTGGTCCAATTAAACGAAAAAAAATAAAAATAATATAATTCTGAATTTCTGGAAATTCTATAAATGTTATCTAATTAATTTTAAATAGTAATAATTGTAGAGAAAATATAAATAAAATCGGAAAATTATATATAAATTCCAGAAATTATAAAACGCTGAGACTAAATTATTTTTACTAAAGTTCATTAATTGTGATAATTCATTTAAATTGGATAATTGGGTAATAAATAGAAATAAATTAGGAAAAATGAGAAAAAAAATATAGAAAATGCGCAATAAAGGTATACAATCCATGAAAAAAATAGGTTTAACGTCAAACCACATTAAATCATTACACGGATAATAAATGAACCTAGAATTGAGTGCCGGAGGATGGTGAGGATGGGCCAGGGGCCTCAGGCGATTGTATTTTTGCATTCATGGCACGTGCATTGCATTGATGGCGGGTCGTGACGTACGGGTCACGGGCGCTCAGGATGGTGTACGGTGGCGGGGCCACGACACTCAGGATGGTGTGCGGTGGCGCGGCCACGCACACTCAGTATGGTGACTGTGGGGTGTACGACCTGCAGCCACTCAATAGGACCCGGGTTCATGCATTGCACGGTGGAGATATCGGCATTCTGTGTGACATGACTTTGTTGCGTGTGACATGCATAATAGGACATGCATCACGATGTTGCGCATTCTTTATCTGGAGTGAATTACTTTCCGCAGTCTTTCATATGCTTATATGATATCATGTTTTATGTGTTATGTGTTATATCATTTTAGTATGCTTGTCTTGTACAACTTGGAGGCAGGTGCCTACTGAGTGATTTCCCAGTCACTCACCCCCTACTTCCCCCCCACCAGGTGAGCACGAGGAAGAGTACGACCATATCGTTGCTGAGAACAGGGCTGATACGGTGGAGTGGGCAGACTGATGGTCGTGCCTAGGATACCAGAAGACCCTGCGACTGTTTGTCTTTATTTTATGGGGATCTCAACGGACATCACCTTGTTAGTACGATAGACTCTAGATGCTAGCGTGACGATTTATTGTCATGACATATTTATTGTCTTATGGAGGATTGTCTTTTATTCATATGAATTAATGTTATGGTATTACGTTTCCGCGAGAAAAAATTTCTACGACTTTTTGGACATGTTGGAAATTGATTCGACGCTTTGTATTCTCCTTAGTGAGATACGGCGGGCGTACCATTCCCGATGTTAGGGTTCGGGAGCGGGGCGCTACAGTGTCCCATATGAAGCAGTTCGAGAATCACCCCATCTGCCATGTGGATATTGTTCCCAACCCAGAGTCCTTGAGATATAGCTCTTTGGACGATTGGCCCAGAATATAGGACGAACATCTTCCTTCGTACGATAAACATTAGTTGGACGCCTCCAAGGCAAGGGCCTTGCCACCTTAGCCTCCTCAATTAATCCAAGGTTCATTAGAATTGCCAACGCCGACTTCTCCATGTTTACCGTGTAAAGAAGCAAAGTCTTGATGCCATTAGCCAGAATTTTCTTGCACATTTCAGTTCCAAGGTGGATCCCGTAGTTTCTAACAGCTTCTTCATTGTCCTTTATAGGCTCCAAGGCAGTCATAATCTCTTCCGGTACCTTGGTTTTGCAGAAACCAGTCATGCGCACGAAGCCCTTGTAATTATTAATGGGCATGATCCCTGGAACAATTGGGCAAGTAATTCCTATTTGGCGACAATCATTCACAAACTTGAGGAATATATCCGTATCGTAGAAAAGTTGAGTAATGATAAGATCAGCTCCGGCATCAACCTTTTTCTTGAGGTAAGCCAAATTGCTTTGGTAGGCTTCTGGTGTAGCTAACCCATTTGATGTTATGTCATCCGGGTGAGCCTCTGGATAGCCAGCAACAGTTATGCCAAAGTAATCCCCATACTTGGATCGCATATGTTGGGATTAATTCGAGATACGTGTGATGCGCAGCACGTTGATAAAGTTTATACGAATTAATCATAAGATGGACGTTATGTATGATAATATTATATGTCACATATGTCACGTAATAATATTAATTGTTACGTAAAACATCCACACGTTAAGTGATCATCGGGTATGCTCGTGGATGTATAGTGTGGTCTAAATGGAAACCCCGAATATGTAGACAGTCATATGGTCAGAGACCACGATGGATGGGCTCAAAGTGCAACGACCATAAAGTTACGACATCTGGTCCCCGAGGGGCGACAACCCACGTGTGGCTAGTAGATAATTGTTGGCACAATAATTAAATATTAAATAATATTTAATAATATTTATTATTAAATATTAGATAATATTTGGAAATAGATAGAGATAACTTGAATATATCATCAAGTATCTTTGATAAAGGAATCTCTATCTATTAATAATTATGCCTATCAGGATTCCTCCATTCCCCATCTATAATAGAGGAGGAGGCATTCACCTCCTCTGAGAGAGAAAAAGTAACGCCTATACACAGAGGAAGAAAGGGAGGGTGTGCCAAATTTTCTATAAAGTCCACACTGCCTAACCTCTCCATCGGGTAAAGCAGTGAATTGTTGATTCCGGTTCAAGGGGTATATCAACAATTGGTGGGAGGTCGTGAATCCTTGGATCACGCCAAATTCTTCATCAGCCGGAGCAGTTGCAGCGTACGTGTTCAGATTAACAACATCAATGGAGCAAGGTATATTTTCCGCATTTTGTTACTTTGTCCATTGATTCGATTAAACGGTCCTATTCAGGGATTTATTAAATTAAATCCAACAAGTGGTATCAGAGCAGGCCTAATCGAATCAAACATGTGTTCTGTTAATCTGTGCAAGTTCGGAAAATGGTTTTTTTTGGGAGTCAAAACGTTTTTTCCCCTTTCCGGAACGGTATGGTTAAGAAAAAGCTTCTGTTTTTTGGGTTTAATAAAAACCGCTACCTTATTTGGACAAAAGGCTGCTGGCCTAGTGGCCAACGCCTGGGACAGAAAGTAGGAGGTCTCTGGTTCGACTCCTCCTAGCGTCAAATTCTGGAGCATTTTTGCTCCTGACAGGCCTGGCAGTTTCAGGGTTGGGCCCTGCGGATCCGGGTTCAACCCGTTTCTGGACAGGGCTTCGGCCCAAACAGCAATTTAAAAAAAAAAAAGTTTCAGGTGGGCTTTCAGTTCCGGCCCTAATTCTGTTCAGTGTAGGGCTTCGGCCCACTACAGTATTTAACAAAAAAAAGAAAAGGGAAAAATTTGGAAAATCAGAATGGGCCGGGCGGGTTCCAATCCGACCCGACCCGCGGCTCCTTTCTCATTTCTTTTTAATTTCAGTTTTTTTTAATTTATGTGTATATTGTTATTATTTTGGATAAAGTAAATAATAATAATTCTTTTATTATTATTATTTAAAGTTCATTTTAAGGAAAATAGTAATAATAACAAATTGTTGTTATTATTATTATTTTAAAGTTTCCTTTTTAAAGAAAATAATAATAATGATGATGATAATTTAGTTATTATCGTTGTTATTATTAAAGGAAATAGTAATAATAATAAGTAATTATTATTATTATTATTTAAAGTTTTTTTTAAAGGAAAATAAAGTAAATAATAATGATAATAATTTCATTATTATTGTTATTATTTAAAGTTTATTAAGGAAAATAGTAATAATAATAATAAATTCTTGTTATTATTATTATTATTTTAAAGAAATCCAAAATAATAATAATCAAGTGTCAAGTTAATTTCCGGTTATTGCATTATTATGTTTACATGCGTGCAGTTATTTGTTTATTTATTTATTTATGCCTTATGTTTATGCATGTTAATAAATAAATAAAATAAAGTTAAGAAACTTAACCCAATAAGGATCCGAATCTTGCTTGACCCGGTTTGATCGAGTTCAACCAAGTTAATTCGATGGGCTAAGTTGACTGAATTAACCAACACTTATCAATCAATGCGGTTTATACTCGTGATAGATGACTCATTGAGCTGTGATAAAAACACCGTACACATAGTTTTGTCTAAGAAAGCCGGTACTTAAGCGAGACCATTGTGACTCCACCGGTGGCCTGGAAATTATGTGGAATGGTAATACACCCTTATGGCAAGTGGGTATTGCTGAATCGGTTCCCTTCACACTCAATGTGACCCATCATAAGGTTATATCACTTGTTAAATTGATTGATAAAGATATTGTTTTCTTATACCGTAAGGAGAACTGAGCTTGGTTCAAGGTGGTTCTTATTTGAGCCGTAAAGGGAATCAAGCTAGTTCAAATTGGTTTAAGTAAAACAAAACGGATGTTGGTGTTAAGTATGCACGGTCGTGCAAAAGGGTCAGTCAGGAAACTGCGGATCATATAGAACCATAAAGTTACGCGACTTAGCAAATGTAGGGCTTTAATATGATCCCCTTAAAGTGCGGCAATCATATCATCGCCACTATATTTGTTATGATCGTGAAGGGCATGTATGTGTTGGAGGCAATCATTGACCGGCCCAAAGGAAGGTGTGATTGTCAAAGACACATATGAGCATGGTAGTGGACCCAAATAGGGCCGGCGGCGAAGCTTTAAAAGCGTATGTTAACTCATCGGCCCAAAGGAAGGTGGTTAACCTGTGCTTGGAGAGCCGTCATATTGACCACTACACCCAATTGTTGGAAGGTATTGGGATGACTCCAAAGAGCCCCAATATTGGAAGACAATTGGTAGATGGAATCGGGGTTCTATTTTGATATTTGTTTTTATGCAGTTTAAAGATTACACGTGTTGTGTATTTAAGTCCGTTTCTTGTTTGCTTTTCAGCAATAATGTCTAACATTAAGGATATTCCTACAATGAACGGTTCAAACTATAAGCAATGGAAAGATCGATTTGAGATCTTTATGGGGATTGCTGATCTAGACAATGCGTTACAGATAGATCGTCCAGCTGTGCTAACAGACGAAAGTACCAGTGAGGAAAAATCTCACATGGCACGCTGGCTACGATCAAATCGCATGTGTCTTATGGTCATGCAAAAGACTATCCCCAAATGCTTCAGGGACACGTTTCTGAGTCCACGACGGCTAAAGAATTTTTAGCCGATCTCGAGCAAAGATATGTAAAGAATGAGAAAGCCGAGGCAGTCAATCTCTTAAAGAAACTTTGCTCGAAACAGTACCGTGGAATCGACAACATAAGGGTGCATAAAGTTATGAATGCTGTCGCCACCAATTTCGGTGGTAAGAAACGCAAAGCTGCGGAAATGGTTACTGTGCAAAAGGCAAGTCAAAAGGAAAAGGGGGTGCCTACTGCTGACACACCCAAAAGCATGACTTGTTTCTTTTGCAATAAGGAAGGACATTTAAGGAAGAATTGTACCGGTTATATATCTTGTCTCAAGAAAAAGGGTACATTCTTAGTTTGTTCTGAAGTTAATTTTGTTTCGGATATAGCCACTTGGTGGGTCGATACGGGAGCCACGACTCACCTATCTGTGACTATGCAAGGTTGCCTAAGCCATAGAAAACCAAGAGACGATGAAAGATACGTCTATTGGGGAAATGGCAGCGGCATAAAGGTTGAAGCCATCGGACATTTCAGATTGCTGTTGACATCCGGTTTCTATCTAGATTTGCATGACACTTTTGTAGTACCATCGTTTAAACGAAATCTTATTTCGTTTTATCGATTGGATAAAAGTGGATATTACGGTTATTTTGGAAATGGAAATTTCCAACTTTATCATGCTTCTAGATTGATTGGTCACGGTATAATGTCCGAAATTGATAAACTTTATTCAATAAATGTTGCTTCACATCAGGAAACCTTGCATGTTGTAACGCGAAACGTTAAAGCAAAATTAACTCATGAGAATTCAGGATCACTTTGGCATCGACGTTTAGGACACGTGTCCAAAAACAGAATAGAACGTCTTGTCAAAACAGAAATTCTCAATCCTTTAGACTTAACCGACTTAGAGTCGTGTGTATTTTGTGCTAAAGGAAAACAAACTAAAGTCCGAAGATATGAAGCAAATCGTGCAAATAGTCCATTAGAGTTGATTCATACCGATATTAGTGGTCCATTTCATCCGGTTACTCGAAATGGCCACTCTTATTTTATCACCTTTATTGACGACTATTCGCGATATGGCTACGTATTCTTGATTAAAGAAAAAGCGCAAGCAATAGACATGTTCAAATCCTTTAAAGCTGAAGTTGAGTTACAACTCAACAAAAGGATTAAAGCCGTCAGATCGGACCGTGGGGGTGAATACTACGGTCGATATGATGGATCAGGAGAACAGTGTCCAGGATCATTTGCTAAATACCTAGAGGAAAACGGAATCGTCCCTCAGTACACCATGCCTGGGTCACCAAGTATGAATGGTGTAGCTGAAAGACGAAACCGTACACTTATGGACATGGTGCGTAGTATGATGAGTCAAACTACACTACCATTATTCCTCTGGGGAGAAGCGCTTAAAACCGCAGCTTACATCCTCAACCGAGTACCAACTAAAGCAACAATAAGGACCCCTTATGAGTTATGGACTAACCGTAAGCCTAGCCTTAACCACATAAGGGTTTGGGGCTGTCCAGCAGAGGCGAAGCCTTACAGACCAAATGAAAGAAAGCTGGACACCAAAACAGTTAGTTGCTATTTCGTTGGTTACTCGGAAAGGTCACGAGGGTATAAATTCTACGATCCCACAAGTAAAGTGTTTTTCGAGACAAATTCGGTAAAGTTCTTTGAGGATACTTTGGTTCCGGGGGGAATGATTTGCATCAGCAGATCATCGAGTTAGATGAGGCACACTCAGATGCGACAGAAATGCGAATCGAACCATCTTTTGGGGAGATAGCATCAGCGATACCCGCACCTGAGGTACCTCATCCCAGTAGTGACGCTCCACAGGAACAAATTCATGTTCCTGAGGAAGTTACTGAAGAACCCTATGAATTGCCAGCTGATGCATTTCAGGAACCTACAGTATCTCAAGAACAAGTGCCCCTAAGGAGATCCACTCGTGAACGGAGAAACCCCATACCTAGCGACTATGTGGTGTATCTCCAAGAACACGAATTCGATATTGGTGTGTTGGACGATGATCCCGAAAACGTCCAGCAAGCATTGCAATGTCGAAATTCAGAAAAGTGGATAAAGGCCATGGAAGAAGAAATAAAGTCTATGCACGACAACAAGGTATGGGATGTCGTCTCGTTGCCTAAAGGTTCGAAACCCGTTGGTTGCAAATGGATATTTAAAACCAAACGGGATTCAAAAGGCAACGTAGAACGATATAAGGCTCGACTTGTTGCTAAAGGATTTACCCAAAAGGAGGGCATAGACTATACGGAAACCTTCTCTCCAGTATCTACGAAGGATTCCTTCCGGATAATCATGGCTTTAGTGGCACACTTAGATCTTGAGCTACATCAGATGGATGTTAAGACTGCGTTTCTAAACGGAGAACTCGACGAAACCATTTACATGGTTCAACCGCCTCAATTCGAGGTGGGAGATCCAAAAGGCATGGTTTGTCGACTAAAGAAATCCATCTATGGGCTCAAGCAAGCGTCTCGACAGTGGTACTTCAAATTCGCCAAAGTGGTGGTGTCCTTCGGTTTTGAGGCAAACCAAATTGACGAATGCGTGTATCACAAGTTCAGTGGGAGCAAGTTCATATTCATGATCTTGTACGTAGATGATATACTGCTTGCAACAAACGATGTAAACATGTTGAGCGACACCAAAGCCTTTCTGAGAAAGCATTTCGAGATGAAAGACCTTGGTGAAGCCTCATATGTGTTGGGACTTGAGATACGGAGGAATCGTACCCAAGGTATCTTAGGTCTCTCACAACAGGCATACATCGAAAAGGTGTTGAAGCGGTATAGCATGGATAAGTGTAAACCACTTAATACCCCTGTGGCAAGAGGAGATAAATTCAGTTTAAAACAATGTCCCAAAACAGAGTTTGAACGTTCGGAAATGAGGAATACCCCCTATGCTTCGGTAGTAGGGAGTATAATGTATGCCCAAGTATGTACACGACCAGACTTGGCATTCATTACGGGAATGTTAGGCAGATACCTCTCTGATCCGGGCAAGGATCACTGGACCACGGCAAAGAGGGTGCTAAGATATTTACAAGGAACAAAGCAACACGTACTGACGTATCGGAGATCTGATGAGTTAGAGATCACTGGATATACAGATTCCGATTTTGCTGGATGCCAGGACAGCATGAAATCAACCTCGGGCTATGTGTTTACTTTAGCCGGAGGTGCGATCTCATGGAAAAGCGCGAAACAGACCTTATTGGCGTCTTCCACTATGGAGGCGGAATTCGTTGCATCATTCCACGCATCCAATCAGGCGATATGGCTTCGCAATTTTGTCACAGGGCTGCGAGTATTGGAGACTATCTCGTCTCCAATGAGGATTTACTGTGACAGTAAAGCTGCGGTGCTATATTCAAACAACAACCGGAGTTCATCTAAAGCGAAATACATAGAGATGAAGTATCTGGCTGTTAAAGAAAGAATTCTGAGTGGTCTGATCAGTATTGAGCATATCAGTACAGACTCTATGGTGGCCGACCCTTTGACTAAGGCCGTGGAACCAGTAGTGTTTCACAAGCATGTTAGCCGTATGGGTCTTAGTCCAGTTGAGGATGTTTTATCCTAGTGGGAGTCTGTAAAGTTTTTTTTTTGTGTTCAATAAAGTTGTTTATTTCAGACATACAGTATAATGTACATTCCAGTTATATTAAAGTTTTTCTGCAGAAGTAATGTACATTAAGCAGTTACGGCATACATTCTGAATTCTATTGATCTCGCTAAAGAGGGCCAAGTTGGAATTAGATATGTATGATCACCTGGCATATTAATTCCACACTACATATCCATTTCAGTATCCATGTCATTCAGTAGAATGTTAGTATCATGATTTAAGAGGGACTAGTCACTAATTCAATGTGGCGACGTGCGGCTTAAGTCTTTTGCTAACATTTGCTGATGGACCGGAAAAGGAAAGACACACTAAAGGACATACGGTATATGAGCTCAAAAGGAGTGACATATAATCTTTAAGATACATACATAGTCCAAGTGGGAGATTGTTGGGATTAATTCGAGATACGTGTGATGCGCAGCACGTTGATAAAGTTTATACGAATTAATCATAAGATGGACGTTATGTATGATAATATTATATGTCACATATGTCACGTAATAATATTAATTGTTACGTAAAACATCCACACGTTAAGTGATCATCGGGTATGCTCGTGGATGTATAGTGTGGTCTAAATGGAAACTCCGAATATGTAGACAGTCATATGGTCAGAGACCGCGATGGATGGGCTCAAAGTGCAACGACCATAAAGTTACGACATTTGGTCCCCGAGGGGCGACAACCCACGTGTGGCTAGTAGATAATTGTTGGCACAATAATTAAATATTAAATAATATTTAATAATATTTATTATTAAATATTAGATAATATTTGGAAATAGATAGAGATAACTTGAATATATCATCAAGTATCTTTGATAAAGGAATCTCTATCTATTAATAATTATGCCTATCAGGATTCCTCCATTCCCCATCTATAATAGAGGAGGAGGCATTCACCTCCTCTGAGAGAGAAAAAGTAACGCCTATACACAGAGGAAGAAAGGGAGGGTGTGCCAAATTTTCTATAAAGTCCACACTGCCTAACCTCTCCATCGGGTAAAGCAGTGAATTGTTGATTCCGGTTCAAGGGGTATATCAACAATTGGTGGGAGGTCGTGAATCCTTGGATCACGCCAGATTCTTCATCAGCCGGAGCAGTTGCAGCGTACGTGTTCAGATTAACAACAGCAATAAAGCAAGGTATATTTTCCGCATTTTGTTACTTTGTCCATTGATTCGATTAAACGGTCCTATTCAGGGATTTATTAAATTAAATCCAACAGCATATGCTTCACAAGGTCGAGGGCGCAGGCAAAGCCTCCTTCGACTTGCACAAACTTATCCTGGCCATGAGGAGGATCCCCACGGAGAGCAAGAACATTCTGAAGACCTTTAGATTTGATATTGTTGAGAGCATGATCGATCTTCTCGACGGGCATGTTGGTGCAGGTGAGATGCATCATAGTCTCAACGCACACCATGTTCTGCATTCGATTGGCGATTTCCAGTGTCAGATCCGTAGTGGATCCACCAGCACCCCAGGTAATATCACAGAAGAAGGGATTGTGAACCGCCATCCTCTCCATTCTCTCAAACAAGTTGTCGACTCCATCTTCCGTTTTTGGAGGGAAGAATTCAAAGGAGAAGACTACTTGCCACTGGCAATGCCTTCATTCAGCTTCTCAATCACCTTCATTTTTTCCGCGAAGGATCACGAGAGAGAATCAGGAGCTGAGTGGCGGTGGCCAACCATTGATATATATATATATATATATATATATATATATATGTGTGTGTGTGTGTGTGTGTATGTATATATATATATGTGTATATGTATATATATATGTGTGTGTATATATATATGTGTGTATATATATATATATCAATCAATCCTATGCAGGCAGCCTTGGTGGGTCCAATATCTTGTCTGTTTATTTTCTTGGGCTGGTTTTGCTACGTCTATGTGATATATATTTTCATTTGGCTGCTGCATGTCTTTCTATGTGTCGGCAATCTGGGATTCTTGCTGTTTTCGGGAGTTTCCTTCTGGCTATATACTCATCTCATGCGCTAGACTATGCCTGGATGGACGAACACGTGGCGCGATGGCATTGGCGTTGGCTAGCTCGGTATGTCTTCCACAGGGATTGGCGTTTTCTGACACATCCTGCCTGTTTCCTAAGGGATCCAGGCAGGCTCGGTATGACTATTTATCTATTGCTCTGCTTTTTATATTTTCTTCAAATGTATCATAATTTCTTCTTGGCGCCTGCTATTTCATGTATTGGATTATACCTGGCGCTGCCAACTGATGATTTGCACACCTTGGAGTTCTCAACACTCATTGACAAGCACATGCCTTGGTCTAACCCGCCGGAACTACTGGAGGTGACACTGTTGCGGCATTATTTCGACTTTATCAGATATCTACACCACCTGGAAGCATATCAACATTTGTACTCACATTTCCATGCTATGCATTTCAATGATGGTCGTATAAATATGTACGCTTTTTCCTTCGCTAGGGTTTTATCCACAAGGGTGGTTTTTCCTAGCAAGGTTTTAATGCGGCATATCGTATATGACTGGAGATATGTACTTCTTAGTTCGTTATTTCATTTGTTCGCTTACTCTGAACTCTTGTAATATGGTTTTCCTCCGCCATAAGTGAGGCTTTCCTTTTTAATAAAATAAATGTTTTTATAAAAAAAAACAAAAAAAAATATATATCAATCAATCAATCGAACCCAGTATTTTTCAACTACATCAAAAGCTATCGCTAGGGTCTGGGAAGGGTAAATTGCAGGCAAATAATACCTCTATTCCAAGTGATAGAGAGTTTGCTTCCAGTGGAACTCCCGGCTCTATATGTACCTGCATAAGCGACACAATAATACGGATATGATGTGCTAGTGTGTTAGTGAAGTAATTCAGGAAATACAAAAGCGAGACTGCCGATATTAAAATACTCCTAACGTGTATATGTGCATATGATATAAAACAACGGCAGAAAATAAACCAACAATTGCAAAGTCAACTTAAACATATACAAAAGTCTTCCGCTATTAAAATAGTCATAATAGTGCACATGCACAAATAATTGAAAGAAAAAGACCAAAACAAAATATGCAAAGTCAAAGTAAAATGCAAATACTATCTATCTATCTTTTTTTTAAAAAAACATTGGGGAGGTGAATCGAACTCGAGCCCCGGGGTTGGGATAAATGCTACTCAACCGCTAGACCTAAAGGTTTTTCGCATACTATATATATATATATATATATATATATATATATATATGATTTTTTTTCCTGAGGGAACCTTTAATGTTCGAAGTTATGGAAACAACAGTGGTGTTGAAAAGTATTGATTGTAATGGCTATCTGTTCAAATTACTTGACTATCATTTATTTATTAAATCTAGAAGAATTGTCTGAAGGTAAAACCTCTAAAATAACGATCAAAATTGAGCAGCAAGAGTAATGATGAATGAATAAATTCAAGAATTTTAACTTTGCCAAAATTTTATTTTGTAAATATGTTGCACCACAAAAAAAAAAACACTATGGTCCGAAATGTGAGAGTAAAACTACAATCTTAGTCAAACATGCAACCAACTATACAAAATGACATACCTTGAACTATAATTGCTATGGACAATAATTCTAATTTAAGCTTAAATTGTAGCGCCCCGGCCCGGACAGCGGAATCCGAACCGGTGCACCCGTCGTAGCTTACTGAGAAGGCTACAAGACGTCTCATCCTCGATTATACATCATCAATGACGTAAGAGAAATAAGCGCGGAAACATGTGAAAAGTAAAGTCTAAATCCATTAACATTGTACTCCAAGAAAACGTAAATAATTAAAACTGTCTATGGACGCAGCCATCTACATCCTCAATGTTCAGAAGGAACTAAGACAATAAGGAGTGTCCAAAACAAATCCCCAAAACGAGCTCTAAACGTCCCATTCGGCCCACTCGCCGCCGTCTTCTATAAAGATCATGTCATAATTAGGCTCATCTGCAAAACAAAGGTAGTACCCTTAGCGAAAAACGCTAGCAAGTAATCCGCTTATAAGACATACGGGATCATCACATGGCAAGACATGACTATATATATAATTCAGGGAATAATGGGGCACATGTCTTGTATGCATTTCAAGAGCATAGGTTTAACAGTATATATAACAAAAAAACATAAGAACAGTAATTCATGACGTTCAATCAGTTTACTATCATTTAAGTCCCGTATCAATCATACCCATGCTTCGTGCCATGAAATGCATTCACTTTCTACAAACCATGCGAGACACTTATCATGCCCTGACCACCAAACCTAAACAAAAGACTTTTCATAACACATATCATGCATATCTTTTCGCAAAACATTCAAAGAAAACACTTCTTGTCTTATTCTTCGCGTAGCAATACTTTATACCCTGTGGGTGATCAGTCCACAGCAACATAACTTTATACCCCGTGCTGATAGGTCCACGGCCCCATAACGTATACTTTATACCCCGTGCTGAAAGGTCCACGGCCCCATAACGTATACTTTATACCCTGCAATTGATCCACAGGTCAAGCTTTTATACCCTGCCACTGCAGGCGTGACTTTTATACCCTGTGATCAACGCAGCTATAGCTTAACTTTCGCAAACTTTATAGTCTGTGCCGAAGACATCTCTTATCAAAACATTATGCAAATGCAAGTGCCGTGATGCAAGACACTTATCATATCAATCATATTCTTCATTCACCTACTTCAAATCACATTCACATGTCGCTCAGTCTCTCGAGACTCACATCATTCACACACTCGAGCCTATTCTTTCCGACAAGTCAACATCACCTAACCATCCTTCCTAGAACCCAAAGGATAATGTAGGAACCCTCACGTTCCTCTTATTGGACTCTGTAGAGCCTCCTGCGTTCATTCCTACCCCTTTTGAGTCATTCACGTTGATGTCCGATTCAAATACCCTACGAAGTCTCCACCGTCGATTCACCATCTTAAATCATGTTCCCAAGACTTAGACTAACCTCAATCATGTCCTAAGAAGTCCCTAAGGTCACACACAAAAGATTCCCTAACTTCCCTCTTTCTTTCCTTGACTTTCCACAAAACAGATGGACGTCATACCCTGACGTCGATCGATCGACGTACGTCATACCCTGACGTCGATCGATCGACGTCCATCTGAGGGACGTCGAACTCTCACTCAATCTATGTCGATCGATCGACGTCTATCTGAGGCACGTCGAACTCTCACTCATCCTACGTCGATCGATCTACGTCTTTCTGAGGCACGTCATCCCCTCACTTACTATACGTCGATCGATCGACGTACGTCATACCCTGACGTCGATCGATCGACGTCCCCGTTCCAGAATTCCATTCTGCAGTTTTTCTGCAGAAACTGCTGAAATCACCCCCAATTCGATCCCAACTTTCTCCCAAACCATTCCAAGCCTATTTCCCACTATCAATCCATCCTTAATTCATCCAAAACAACACTTTTAACATACGATTCACGGATTCAAGCCTAACACTCAAAGTGTTCATCAAATCAAACCCAAAAACCTAACCTTTTCACTTCCCCCTTCCCTTCAACCGCCATTATCAACAAAATAGGGTTCAAGGGGATTGGGATTTACATGATCTCACATAAACAACAACAACAACAATGATTTCAATCAAATAACGGCCAAACCTTGAAACCAAAACACATAAATCACATATAGGATCACAGAAAGAAATTACTACATGGTGATCCATTTTGATATCAAAAATAGGCCTTTTCTCTTTTACAAATCGTAGGAACTTATAAGTAGATTACTTGCCTGTGATTACTCGAAGACGGATTGAAGAAAGGAAGAAGTTTTGGATCAAAGCTCGAAGAATCTTCTTACGGTTGCAGAGGAATAGAACGTCGCCTAGGGTAGAGAGGAAGAAAAGCGTCGGTTTCTTTTCTATAATGGGGAGAAACTGACGTTTGTCAGTTTTGATATGGGAAGGGGAAAATTTGGAGTTTCTAAATTATATCTATTATCTTATTTATCCTAAAGGATAATTTTCTAATATTCAATTCTAAAATTGAATACAAATTAATTCTAATATTTAATCCTTCATTAAATGTCGATTAATCCTAATACTTAATTCGTAATTCATTATTGTTGACCGTCATTAATCTCATTTAATTCCTCCTTTATCTTTTAATTATTCTACGGAGGGTGCGGGGCATAACATTCCACCCCCCTTACAAAAAGTTTCGTCCTCGAAACTTGCGTACCTTAGTTGAAGAGTTGAGGATACTTTTCTCGCATCTGCTCTTCAAGTTCCCACGTAGCTTCCCGTTCTGTGTGATTGCTCCACTGGACTTTGACATAGGGAATCACCCGTCTCCGTAGCACTTGTTCCTTACGATCCACGATTCCCACTGGTACCTCTTCATAGGTAACATCGTCTTTGAGTTCCAAGGGTTGAGCTTCCAGTATGTGACTCGGGTCCGTCACATATTTTCTTAACTGTGACACGTGGAAGACATTGTGGACCCGTGCTAACACTGGGGGTAGTGCCAGTCGGTATGCTAAATCCCCTATCTTTTCCAATATCTCGTAAGGGCCAATAAATCGTGGGCTCAATTTTCCTTTTACCCCAAATCTCATGATGCCTTTGATAGGAGACACTCTTAGATATACTTTTTCGCCCACATCGAATGCCAAAGGTGTAGGAATATGAGGGTTTGAGTGATTTCAAAATAAAGAAATTTGAATATATATATATATATAAACGTTGGATATATATATATATATATATATACACAAGTATGCATGATAACTTGCCTTATTTAGCTTATATATTATGTTGGCGTACTAACGAGCCATGAAGCTTTAAAGCTTACATCATATGGCGAACATTTGTTGAGTTTATACTATTTTCAGGTGCCACAATTAATGAACTAAAGTAGTTCATTAAGTGAAGTACTTAGTTTAATAAACTAAGTAGTTCATTAAAGGAAGATGCATTTGGAAAAGACATGAAGGCAACATGGCTATGGAAGGAAAGTTCTCTCCTCCTCCCCACATCAATTTCACACGCCATATATACATAATATATATGTATTTTCAGATTTTTTAAAAGGCACATACACATTTATTCCAACGTACTATCGACACGTTATATATCTTACGAACGTACGATTACGTCACACCACTATACTTAACTCATATTTATGAGTATATTCAGATCTTATATCATATGATATAAGATATGGTGATGACAAATTAAATACGACACGATAAAAGGTTCTAGACCGAAATCTGTCGTATCGGGCGATACCGAAACTTCGCCAACGTGTCACGTACTTGCCATAAATAAATGGCCAGCCCATATACATCAAAATTTATTAAAAATTTCGTGCCATACACTGTATATTGAGACAAAAATACTTTCCATGTTGGCACACACAAATCATCCCACATTTAGGCCAAAATGTGAAGATTCCAATTTTATTTTTGTCACATGTTTATGGTACCACTTTAAATCAGCCAAGTGCTGAAAATTAAAGTATATATTATATATATTATGTATAACATAATATATATAGCATGTGCAAAAGTTGGAATTTAAATTAGAGAAAAATCGGGTAATCGATAAATATCGAAAATTCGGTTTTCTACGCACTTGACATGGAACGTTTTTCTTGAACATCATGTGACACGTATCTAGACACTTTTTACATATAATATACATCTTAAAGTGTTCTAGAAAATTAAATTAAGGGCTGATTGGAATATTACATGTGTGTAATATTAAATGTGCACTATTTTACAAAGTTAGCAAAAATAAATTTCAGCACATGCATATACACACTTAAACGTCACCCCAGCTGAGATGGAGCACATGTGGAGTCTTGTTGGCATGTTGATTGGTCAAGAATCAATCATACAATGTTGATGAATCAAAGAGAGAAGCTACAAAAGGTAAGTTTTCAACATACACCTCTCTTATGTCACATGCTGAAAATTTCAGCATGTCACACATCTTGTGGCCGATTTCTTCAACATTAAGGGAGATATTTTGTTGATTTTTCATTAAGGAATAAATCAAAGGAGTTATGGAAATGATTTGAATTGTATGTAAGGTTATTAAGTGTGATATTCTTTATATCACACATGCTGAAATTTTTCAGCATGTGTGAAGTTGGTTATGGCCGAATGTGACTCTCCTTTGGTGTCCAAGTTCATTCTCAATCTTGTAGCAAGACTTACCTTAAATAATGGATGTATTTTTATGGAAGAAATTCAAAGAAAAATGGAAGAAATATTGATTTATCTCATATGGTAAATGCTGAAAATTTCAGCATTAACAATGTGATATGGCCGAATTTTTCAAGGGTGGAAGGAAGGATTTTTTGTCTCACACTTTATGACAAATTGTGACTATTATGGCATGATTTAATAATTGATTATTTGGCATATATTTAGTGTTTTTTTTCAGAATATCCATGTCATCAAAATGATGACAACATTGAGCCAATCAAAAGATGACAAGTAAGCAATGACTAAATGATGGTCCAATGGAGTGATGCCAAGTAAGCAAAACATTGTCACCATGATGTCTCACACTCTCTCAAGCAATTAAAAGGAAATTTTCAAGAGGAGAGAGAGGTGCATAGGGGACGGCTGGACATTCTATAAGGAGAAGAGGAGAACAAACAAAAACAACACCAAGAATTACATTCAAAAGTGATCAAAGTGCAAAAGCTTTCTTCTCCTACACTTTCTTTCTTTCTTCTCTTGTAAAAAGCCTATTGTACTTTACTTCTTTCATTCTTGAATAGGCTTCATAGAAACCACCATTCATACATCTTTGTAAAAGATTGATCAAGGTGTGATCAATCTTCAGTCTAGCGAGGTGGTGGTGTTCGTGTGAATTGTACTCACAATACAAGGTTTGTAAAGGGTTGGAGTTAAGGTGTAACTCTATCAACCCTGCGGTAAGGTGTACTGCGTGTGTGAAATTAGTGTGAACCAAGGAAGGTGTTCCTTGAAGACTGGAGTAGGTTGTTTATAACCGAACCAGTATAAAATTCTTGGTGCAATTTACTTTCTGCATTTACGTTTCAGTTTCTGCGCTGTTTACTCATATTGTTCACGTTCGCAAAAATAGTAAACGTTTTCTAAAAATTATAAAAATTTCCAGAAACATACATAAACGTTCTAGGGTTAATTTGGCACAAGTTTCAACCCTTTTGGACAAGTATAGGTCAGTCAAACATCAAAAGTTCTGAGACTAGTGCAGTCTGATTTTCAGACTTGCAAAGGTTGAGACTTTGGTGGTATTTGACCTACTTCCCAAAAGAATTTTCAAAAACTGTTTCAACCCATTTCAATATAGTGTGTGAGAAGTTATTGGTCAAATTTTCAGATCATTTGGACATTCACACAAATAGGAATTAATTTTTCAAAACCATCTACCGTTTCTGGCAGATTTGCACAATCTGAGTGCCAACGGTTTTTGAAGGGGTTAAAGGTTGAATTTTGATTTGAAATTTTTAGGGGACCCTCAAAACATCTGAGGCTAAGTTCTCTCAAAATTTCATAATTTTTGGAGACCTCTAACCTAGGTTTTAAAACGTTTTAAAACTGGTACTGAAAACAGAATCTGTTTTCAGAACTTGAATTGGTTAGGTCTAAAGAAACTTTAAAAACCATATTTTCCGCACCACCTATTCAACCCCCCCTTCTAGTGGTGCCTTGCAGATCCTACAAAAGGTCGTCGTTTGGAATCCGCCCAACTCTTATTACGGTCCTGAGCTGTCTTGAGTTTGTCTCGAATGATCCTTACTTTTTCTAACGTTTTCTCCAGGAGTTCGGGCCCTGTGATTGTTCTTACGCCGACTTCATCCCAATAGACAGGGGACCTACATTTTCTCCCATACAATGCTTCGAAAGGGGCCATATCAATTGCGCTGTGATGACTATTATTGTACGAGAATTCCATCAACTTCACCATTCCGTCCCAATTTCCTTTAAAGTCCAACACGCAAGCCCTTAGCATGTCTTCAAGTGTCTGAATAGTCCGTTCAGACTGTCCATCGGTTTGGGGATGATAGGCGGTGCTCATTCTTAATTCTGTGCCTAAAGCTCCCTGAAATGCTGTCCAGAATTTGGAGGTAAACCGTGAATCTCGATCCGATACTATGCTCACTGGGACGCCATGTAAGCTAACAATGTTATCCATATACAGGTTTACCAACTTCTCCAAAGGCGTTTCACTTGAGATAGGCAGAAAATGTGCTGACTTGGTTAATCGGTCCACTACTACCCAAACCATATCGCATCCATTTCTCGTCTTGGGTAATCCGGCTATGAAATCCATGGTGATATGTTCCCATTTCCACTCCGGAATCTCTAGTGGCATTAACAAACCACCAGGCCGTTGGTGCTCGGCTTTAACTTGTTGGCAAACTAGACATCTCTCAATGAACTCTGCAATATGTCTCTTCATCCCGGACCACCAATAATGTTGTTTCAGGTCTCTATACATCTTGGTGCTACCCGGATGTATGGATAATTTGGTGTTATGAGCCTCCCGTAGGATTTCTTTCCGTAGCTCATCAACATCTGGCACACATAATCTCCTTCTAAACCATAAGCTCCCGTCATCTTTGACCTCAAATCCTTCGACTTGGCTATTCTTGAGCTTTTCTGCGATTTCATTCAAGGTTCCATCCTTACTTTGAGCCTCTTTTACCCTATCTATGAGACTTGGGGTGATGGTTAATGTCGCCAAAACATTCACGGTGGATTCTACCAACTCCAACCCAAATTCTTCCATTTCTCTTTCTAATGGCGACTGTCGTGCGTGATTAGATTTCCTGCTTAGCGCATCCGCCACCCTATTGGCTTTACCCGGGTGATAGTGGATGGTCAAGTCGTAATCTTTCAACAGTTCCAGCCATCTCCGCTGTCTCATGTTCAACTCTTTCTGAGAGAACAGATACTTTAGGCTCTTGTGATCTGTGAATACCGAGCACTTCTCTCCATATAGATAATGCCGCCATATCTTTAAAGCGAACACTACTGCAGCTAATTCGAGGTCGTGAGTCGGGTAGTTCTGTTCATACGTCTTTAGTTGTCTTGAGGCATACGCAATGACCCTCTCGTGTTGCATCAGTACACAACCTACAACCGGGGTATTAGATTAAACTAAAATGTGAGTGGAATGATTGTAACTTATATTATAATTTTACGTACCTAAACCATTTTTCGATGCGTCACTATAGATCACGAATCCGTCAGTACCGGAGGGTTGAGCCAGTACTGGGGCTGTGGTCAATTTCTTCTTGAGTTCCGTGAAGCTCTTCTCACACTCAGCTGTCCATTCAAACTTGGTCTTCTTTTGAGTCAGCCGACTAAGAGGTACTGCTATTGTCGAAAACCCCTCAACGAATTTTCTGTAGTAGCCGGCTAAACCCAAGAAACTTCGTACCTCGGTGACGTTAGTGGGTCTAGGCCATTCGGTGATGGCTTCTACTTTCCTCGGATCTACTACAATCCCTTCCTCTGAGATTACATGACCCAAGAAGGTCACACTTCTCAACCAGAACTCGCATTTACTGAATTTGACGTACAACTGTTTATGCCTCAGTATGCTCAAAACAACTCTCAAATGGTCCGCATGAGTTCGTTCATCAGGGGAGTACACAAGGATATCATCAATGAATACTACCACGAATTTGTCCAGCTGTTCCCTGAAGACAGTATTCATAAGATCCATAAAGGCAGCGGGGGCATTTGTTAGCCCAAAGGGCATCACCAGGAACTCGTAGTGCCCATATCTGGTACGGAAAGCGGTCTTTTCTATGTCCTCGGCTTTTACTCTTAGTTGGTGGTATCCTGACCGGAGGTCAATTTTGGAGAAGATCTTAGCACCTTTTAGTTGGTCAAATAAGTCCTCTATTCGTGGCAGTGGGTATTTGTTCTTAATGGTAATCTTGTTCAGTTCTCTGTAATCGATGCAGAGTCTCATACTGCCATCCTTTTTCTTCACAAACAACACGGGTGCTCCCCAAGGGGACACACTAGGACGGATGAACTTCTTGTCCAATAACTCTTGTAGTTGTTCCTTCAGTTCCCTTAACTCTGCCGGAGCCATTCTATAAGGAGCCTTATGAGTCAATTGTAGATATGGATCTTCGTTTGACTAACATCTATAATTCTCTTGAGTCTCTTGGTAAGGCTTTTACAACGCAGGAAAAGGTACAGAAAGTCCTACGGAGCCTTCCTTCGGAATGGGATCCTAAAGTGACTGCTATAGAAGAAAGCAAGGAGACTAAATCAATAAAAATGGAAGAACTCATTGGTTCACTCAAAGTTTATGAAAACAAACTTATTATTCGGAAATCGGAATCAACCAAACAAGGTAAGACAATTGCTTTTAAATCAAATGAATACGTCTCCCCTCCCTCCGATCACGTAGATGATAATTCCGAATCGGATAATGATGACTTAATTCTATTGGCTAAAGGACTAAGAAGATTTATGAGAAAATCATTTAGAAATAAAAACAAGGGGACTACATCTAAGAGAAACAAAAACAAGTCAAATGATAAGGACATTAAATGTTATGAATGCGGCAAACTCGGACACTTGTCATATGACTGCCCTAACAAAGAAAAGCAAACTAATAAGTACCCTGACAAGGAGCGGAACAAAAATAGACCCGTCTCAGATCCTAAACAAAGGAAACGTGCACTAAAGGCCTCCACATGGAGTGACTCATCAGACTCTGAAACTGAGACCGAAGAGGAGACCGCTCAAGTTTGCTTCGCTTCAAAGGCGTCTAATGAGGTATCATCCGATTCTGACTCTGACTCTGAACCTTCTTATGATGATCTTTTTAGTCAGTATCTTGAATTACATAAATTTACTAAGACTCTCGCAAAAGAAAAGAAACGTTTAATTGAAGACAAGAAACTGTTAGAATCTTCTAACGAGAATCTTGTCGCTCAATTAAGCGATTCAAAGAAAGAGTCTTCATGTGTCATCACTGCATTAAAAACCGAGATCTCATCATTGACTTCTCAAAATAATGAGATGAAATCCGAGATTTCAAATTTGAAATCAAGGAATACAGACTTAGAGAAAATGATGAAACAATTCGATACAGGGTCAAACATGCTGCATCGCATCATATTATCGCAAAAGCATGACAGTGACAAAACTGGATTGGGATACGTTGATACTAACGAAGTATCAACCAAACCAACCAAGTTTGTTGTGTCTAAGAAAGTAGACACCCCTAAGCATAAAGTGGCATCTAAGACGACGCAAAAAGCACCCCCTTTCACACGCCCCACTCCCTCATATCATGTGAAATATAACGTTGTACCATATAGATATGAGAAGAAAAGAACAATGCATACACGAAATACATATCATCCACGCACTACGCACACGCACACAAAGACATATCAAAAGCGTCCTTCATTCAATGAGTATAGAGGAGTCCTTGGGCAAAGACCCAAAGTACATGCACCACATGTATATTATATCGCACCTTCATTCTTGCCATTTGATAGACCGAGAAGGATCACCCAAGTATGGGTACCGAAAGGTACCTTTACCAAAAGGTGATTAACTAACTCGAAAGGACCCAAAATTAAAAGGGTACCTAAATCACCTTTTCACATTGCAGGGAGACCACTCATCGAAAGACACATCAATAAAGTGGTTCTTTGACAGTGGTTGCTCGAGGCACATGACGGGTGACCCGAGCCTGTTCTCCAAATTAAAGAAGGTCACAAAAGGCGGATCCGTGACCTTTGGAGACAACAATGAAGGCAAGATCTTCGGAAAAGGTACGATTGGCAATCCGAATACACTTCAAATCTCCAACGTGTTTTTGGTAAGCAACTTATCTTACAATCTTCTTAGTATTTCTCAATTTGTTGACAATGGTTTCAATGTGTGTTTTACTCACCCTTATTGTAATATAATAAATAAAAATGGAGAAACCGTGTTAAAAGGAAAACGTGAAGGAAATATATTCACACTATCTATGGATGATGTAGTAGACGCTAAAGTCAAATGTTTTATGTCAAATGAACCCAATGTGAACTTGTGGCATAGACGTTTAGGACACATAGGTATTTCTACACTAGAAAAATTGCAACGAAAGAACCTAGTACGGGGATTGCCTACGCTCGATTTAGACAACTTTCAGTTGTGTGAATCTTGCATAAAAGGCAAACAAACACGCGAGTCACTTAAGCCTAAAAATGAGATAAGCACGACTAGAATACTAGAACTATTGCATATCGATTTGTTTGGTCCTAGTCGCACTACAAGCCTTGGTGGGCGTCACTATGCATGCGTGATTGTTGATGACTTTTCTCGTTATACTTGGACTTTATTTCTTGCACATAAGGATGATAGCACCGTAGAAATCGCTAAATTAATTAAACAACTTGAAAATCAATACGGCGTAAATGTGAAAAGAATAAGAAGCGATAGAGGCGGTGAGTTTAAAAATAAAGAGATGATTTCATTTTGTGAAGAAAAAGGAATTAAACATGAGTTTTCGCCACCTAGAACTCCACAATTAAATGGAGTAGTAGAAAGAAAGAATCGCACACTACAAGAAATCGCTAGAACCATGCTTTGCGAAAATAAATTGCCTAGATTTCTGTGGGCGGAAGCCGTAAATTGTGCATGCTATATTGTAAATCGCCTATCTATAAGAAAGAAAATAAACAAGACGCCCTACGAAATTTTGAATGATCGCATGCCTAAGATAGATTATTTTCGTGTGTTTGGATGCAAATGTTTTGTATTAAATACAAAAGATAACTTAGATAAATTTGAATCCAAATCAATTGAGTGCATTTTTATTGGGTATTCCATAAACTCTAAAGCATATAGATGTTATGATCCTCACACTAGACAAATCATAGAATCTATTCATGTTAAATTCAATGAATTTGGAGAGATTGATAAAGAAAAGGAATATGATGATGACTTTGATTTGAAACCCGTTTTGGATGAAGAAAATGAGTCTTTTGATATGCATGAGATGAATGAAACACTAGAAATGCATGATCATATAAAAATGCATGATAACTTAGAAAATAATCAACCAAGATGGCATAGAGATCACCCACATGATCTCATCATAGGCGACATCACTCACGGTGTGCGACCACGTAGAAGAATCACTTCGGATGAGATAAATGAATTTCATGCTATGATTTCTGAAATTGAGCCTAAAAATGTGCATGATGCTTTGAGTGATTCATCTTGGATTGATGCTATGCATGACGAACTTAATCAATTCGTTAGAAATGATGTATGGGATTTAGTGCCATGACCACAAGATAAGACAATAATAGGCACAAAGTGGGTATTTAGGAACAAAATGAATGAGGAAGGAAAGGTCGTTAGAAATAAAGCAAGACTCGTAGCTCAAGGATATAATCAAGAAGAAGGAATAGACTACGATGAAACATTTGCACCCGTAGCACGTCTAGAAACTATACGACTCTTACTTGCTATTGCTTGCTTGAAAGATTTTAAATTATATCAAATGGACGTCAAAAGTGCTTTTCTAAACGGATTTATACAAGAAGAAGTATACGTGAAGCAACCACCCGGTTTTGAAGATTTGAAACATCCAGATCATGTGTACAAACTAAAGAAGGCACTATATGGCCTAAAGCAAGCGCCGAGAGCATGGTATGATCGTTTTGCCACTTTTCTTTTAGAAAATAATTTTAAACGTGGTACTATAGATAATACACTATTTTTGAAACAAGAAAAATCAGATTTACTTATTATTCAAATTTACGTAGATGACATTATTTTCGGTTCTACCTCACATAGACTTGTTAAAGATTTTGAAAATTGTATGAAAACTGAATTTGAAATGTCTATGGTTGGTGAACTTAATTATTTTCTTGGCTTGCAGATTAAGCAAACGAGTAAAGGCATTCATATAAGCCAAGCTAAGTACGTAAATGACATGATCAAGAAGTTCAATTTTGAAAATTTGAAACCATCCCCCACGCCTATGAGTGTTACTACTAAATTAGACAAAGATGAACATGGTAAAGACGTTGATAATGGATTATGTCGATCTATGATAGGCTCTTTACTATATTTAACTGCTAGTAGGCCTGACATTATGTTTAGCGTATGCATGTGTGCTCGTTTTCAAAGTCAACCTAAGGTGTCACACTTAAATGCGGTAAAAAGAATATTCCGCTATATTAAGCACACGCCCACCTTAGGTATTTGGTATGATAAGGACTCTACATTCGACTTACATGCTTACACTGATGCAGATTATGGTGGCTGCAAGATAGATAGAAAAAGCACGAGCGGAACTTGCCAATTCATAGGAAATTCCCTTATTTCATGGTTTTCCAAAAAGCAAGCAAGTGTTGCTTTGTCCACTACTGAGGCTGAGTATATGGCTCTTAGCCTTTGTTGCACACAGTTGTTGTGGATAAAACAACAACTTTCGGATTTTGGAATTACCGTAGATAAAATTCCTATATATTGTGATAGTATGAGTGCAATAAATTTGTCTAAGAACCCCGTATTACACTCTAAGGCTAAGCATATAGAAGTTCACTATCATTTTCTTCGTGATCACGTTAACAATGGTAATATTTTCATAGATCACGTACGCACAGAATCACAAGTAGCGGATATATTTACAAAGGCCTTAAATCAAGCCACATTTGAATCTCTCCGTTCTAAATTAGGCATGCTTCCTGTTGACGTGATTTAATGCGATATCATTGATTTACTTTCCTTTTTGACAGGAATCTTTTGATTAACTTTCCAAAATAAAGGGGGAGAGAGAAGCATAATTTAAGGGGGAGAGAGAGATTTAAGGAGATTTAAGAGGGAGAGAGATCACTGATTGATCCTAATTGCATGAATCAAGGGGGAGCCGGATTTGAAATTCAAAATTCAAATTTCAAATCTGTGCATAATTCAAGGGGGAGAGATAACACTTAAATCATGTACACTAGTTATTTTGAAAATCATCAAAAGGGGGAGATTGTAGCAATATGAGGGTTTGAGTGATTTCAAAATAAAGAAATTTGAATATATATATATATATATATATATAAACGTTGGATATATATATATACACACAAGTATGCATGATAACTTGCCTTATTTAGCTTATATATTATGTTGGCGTACTAACGAGCCATGAAGCTTTAAAGCTTACATCATATGGCGAACATTTGTTGAGTTTATACTATTTTCAGGTGCCACAATTAATGAACTAAAGTAGTTCATTAAGTGAAGTACTTAGTTTAATAAACTAAGTAGTTCATTAAAGGAAGATGCATTTGGAAAAGACATGAAGACAACATGGCTATGGAAGGAAAGTTCTCTCCTCCTCCCCACATCAATTTCACACGCCATATATACATAATATATATGTATTTTCAGATTTTTTAAAAGGCACATACACATTTATTCCAACGTACTATCGACACGTTATATATCTTACGAACGTACGATTACGTCACACCACTATACTTAACTCATATTTATGAGTATATTCAGATCTTATATCATATGATATAAGATATGGTGATGACAAATTAAATACGACACGATAAAAGGTTCTAGACCGAAATCTGTCGTATCGGGCGATACCGAAACTTCGCCAACGTGTCACGTACTTGCCATAAATAAATGGCCAGCCCATATACATCAAAATTTATTAAAAATTTCGTGCCATACACTGTATATTGAGACAAAAATACTTTCCATGTTGGCACACACAAATCATCCCACATTTAGGCCAAAATGTGAAGATTCCAATTTTATTTTTGTCACATGTTTATGGTACCACTTTAAATCAGCCAAGTGCTGAAAATTAAAGTATATATTATATATATTATGTATAACATAATATATATAGCATGTGCAAAAGTTGGAATTTAAATTAGAGAAAAATCGGGTAATCGATAAATATCGAAAATTCGGTTTTCTACGCACTTGACATGGAACGTTTTTCTTGAACATCATGTGACACGTATCTAGACACTTTTTACATATAATATACATCTTAAAGTGTTCTAGAAAATTAAATTAAGGGCTGATTGGAATATTACATGTGTGTAATATTAAATGTGCACTATTTTACAAAGTTAGCAAAAATAAATTTCAGCACATGCATATACACACTTAAACGTCACCCCAGCTGAGATGGAGCACATGTGGAGTCTTGTTGGCATGTTGATTGGTCAAGAATCAATCATACAATGTTGATGAATCAAAGAGAGAAGCTACAAAAGGTAAGTTTTCAACATACACCTCTCTTATGTCACATGCTGAAAATTTCAGCATGTCACACATCTTGTGGCCGATTTCTTCAACATTAAGGGAGATATTTTGTTGATTTTTCATTAAGGAATAAATCAAAGGAGTTATGGAAATGATTTGAATTGTATGTAAGGTTATTAAGTGTGATATTCTTTATATCACACATGCTGAAATTTTTCAGCATGTGTGAAGTTGGTTATGGCCGAATGTGACTCTCCTTTGGTGTCCAAGTTCATTCTCAATCTTGTAGCAAGACTTACCTTAAATAATGGATGTATTTTTATGGAAGAAATTCAAAGAAAAATGGAAGAAATATTGATTTATCTCATATGGTAAATGCTGAAAATTTCAGCATTAACAATGTGATATGGCCGAATTTTTCAAGGGTGGAAGGAAGGATTTTTTGTCTCACACTTTATGACAAATTGTGACTATTATGGCATGATTTAATAATTGATTATTTGGCATATATTTAGTGTTTTTTTCCAGAATATCCATGTCATCAAAATGATGACAACATTGAGCCAATCAAAAGATGACAAGTAAGCAATGACTAAATGATGGTCCAATGGAGTGATGCCAAGTAAGCAAAACATTGTCACCATGATGTCTCACACTCTCTCAAGCAATTAAAAGGAAATTTTCAAGAGGAGAGAGAGGTGCATAGGGGACGGCTGGACATTCTATAAGGAGAAGAGGAGAACAAACAAAAACAACACCAAGAATTACATTCAAAAGTGATCAAAGTGCAAAAGCTTTCTTCTCCTACACTTTCTTTCTTTCTTCTCTTGTAAAAAGCCTATTGTACTTTACTTCTTTCATTCTTGAATAGGCTTCATAGAAACCACCATTCATACATCTTTGTAAAAGATTGATCAAGGTGTGATCAATCTTCAATCTAGCGAGGTGGTGGTGTTCGTGTGAATTGTACTCACAATACAAGGTTTGTAAAGGGTTGGAGTTAAGGTGTAACTCTATCAACCCTGCGGTAAGGTGTACTGCGTGTGTGAAATTAGTGTGAACCAAGGAAGGTGTTCCTTGAAGACTGGAGTAGGTTGTTTATAACCGAACCAGTATAAAATTCTTGGTGCAATTTACTTTCTGCATTTACGTTTCAGTTTCTGCGCTGTTTACTCATATTGTTCACGTTCGCAAAAATAGTAAACGTTTTCTAAAAATTATAAAAATTTCCAGAAACATACATAAACGTTCTAGGGTTAATTTCGCACAAGTTTCAACCCTTTTGGACAAGTATAGGTCAGTCAAACATCAAAAGTTCTGAGACTAGTGCAGTCTGATTTTCAGACTTGCAAAGGTTGAGACTTTGGTGGTATTTGACCTACTTCCCAAAAGAATTTTCAAAAACTGTTTCAACCCATTTCAATATAGTGTGTGAGGAGTTATTGGTCAAATTTTCAGATCATTTGGACATTCACACAAATAGGAATTAATTTTTCAAAACCATCTACCGTTTCTGGCAGATTTGCACAATCTGAGTGCCAACGGTTTTTGAAGGGGTTAAAGGTTGAATTTTGATTTGAAATTTTTAGGGGACCCTCACAACATCTGAGGCTAAGTTTTCTCAAAATTTCATAATTTTTGGAGACCTCTAACCTAGGTTTTAAAACGTTTTAAAACTGGTACTGAAAACAGAATCTGTTTTCAGAACTTGAATTGGTTAGGTCTAAAGAAACTTTAAAAACCATATTTTCCGCACCACCTATTCAACCCCCCCCTTCTAGTGTTGCCTTGCAGATCCTACAAAAGGTCGTCGTTTGGAATCCGCCCAACTCTTATTACGGTCCTGAGCTGTCTTGAGTTTGTCTCGAATGATCCTTACTTTTTCTAACGTTTTCTCCAGGAGTTCGGGCCCTGTGATTGTTCTTACGCCGACTTCATCCCAATAGACAGGGGATCTACATTTTCTCCCATACAATGCTTCGAAAGGGGCCATATCAATTGCGCTGTGATGACTATTATTGTACGAGAATTCCATCAACTTCACCATTCCGTCCCAATTTCCTTTAAAGTCCAACACGCAAGCCCTTAGCATGTCTTCAAGTGTCTGAATAGTCCGTTCAGACTGTCCATCGGTTTGGGGATGATAGGCGGTGCTCATTCTTAATTCTGTGCCTAAAGCTCCCTGAAATGCTGTCCAGAATTTGGAGGTAAACCGTGAATCTCGATCCGATACTATGCTCACTGGGACGCCATGTAAGCTAACAATGTTATCCATATACAGGTTTACCAACTTCTCCAAAGGCGTTTCACTTGAGATAGGCAGAAAATGTGCTGACTTGGTTAATCGGTCCACTACTACCCAAACCATATCGCATCCATTTCTCGTCTTGGGTAATCCGGCTATGAAATCCATGGTGATATGTTCCCATTTCCACTCCGGAATCTCTAGTGGCATTAACAAACCACCAGGCCGTTGGTGCTCGGCTTTAACTTGTTGGCAAACTAGACATCTCTCAATGAACTCTGCAATATGTCTCTTCATCCCGGACCACCAATAATGTTGTTTCAGGTCTCTATACATCTTGGTGCTACCCGGATGTATGGATAATTTGGTGTTATGAGCCTCCCGTAGGATTTCTTTCCGTAGCTCATCAACATCTGGCACACATAATCTCCTTCTAAACCATAAGCTCCCGTCATCTTTGACCTCAAATCCTTCGACTTGGCTATTCTTGAGCTTTTCTGCGATTTCATTCAAGGTTCCATCCTTACTTTGAGCCTCTTTTACCCTATCTATGAGACTTGGGGTGATGGTTAATGTCGCCAAAACATTCACGGTGGATTCTACCAACTCCAACCCAAATTCTTCCATTTCTCTTTCTAATGGCGACTGTCGTGCGTGATTAGATTTCCTGCTTAGCGCATCCGCCACCCTATTGGCTTTACCCGGGTGATAGTGGATGGTCAAGTCGTAATCTTTCAACAGTTCCAGCCATCTCCGCTGTCTCATGTTCAACTCTTTCTGAGAGAACAGATACTTTAGGCTCTTGTGATCTGTGAATACCGAGCACTTCTCTCCATATAGATAATGCCGCCATATCTTTAAAGCGAACACTACTGCAGCTAATTCGAGGTCGTGAGTCGGGTAGTTCTGTTCATACGTCTTTAGTTGTCTTGAGGCATACGCAATGACCCTCTCGTGTTGCATCAGTACACAACCTACAACCGGGGTATTAGATTAAACTAAAATGTGAGTGGAATGATTGTAACTTATATTATAATTTTACGTACCTAAACCATTTTTCGATGCGTCACTATAGATCACGAATCCGTCAGTACCGGAGGGTTGAGCCAGTACTGGGGCTGTGGTCAATTTCTTCTTGAGTTCCGTGAAGCTCTTCTCACACTCAGCTGTCCATTCAAACTTGGTCTTCTTTTGAGTCAGCCGACTAAGAGGTACTGCTATTGTCGAAAACCCCTCAACGAATTTTCTGTAGTAGCCGGCTAAACCCAAGAAACTTCGTACCTCGGTGACGTTAGTGGGTCTAGGCCATTCGGTGATGGCTTCTACTTTCCTCGGATCTACTACAATCCCTTCCTCTGAGATTACATGACCCAAGAAGGTCACACTTCTCAACCAGAACTCGCATTTACTGAATTTGGCGTACAACTGTTTATGCCTCAGTATGCTCAAAACAACTCTCAAATGGTCCGCATGAGTTCGTTCATCAGGGGAGTACACAAGGATATCATCAATAAATACTACCACGAATTTGTCCAGCTGTTCCCTGAAGACAGTATTCATAAGATCCATAAAGGCAGCGGGGGCATTTGTTAGCCCAAAGGGCATCACCAGGAACTCGTAGTGCCCATATCTGGTACAGAAAGCGGTCTTTGCTATGTCCTCGGCTTTTACTCTTAGTTGGTGGTATCCTGACCGGAGGTCAATTTTGGAGAAGATCTTAGCACCTTTTAGTTGGTCAAATAAGTCCTCTATTCGTGGCAGTGGGTATTTGTTCTTAATGGTAATCTTGTTCAGTTCTCTGTAATCGATGCAGAGTCTCATACTGCCATCCTTTTTCTTCACAAACAACACGGGTGCTCCCCAAGGGGACACACTAGGACGGATGAACTTCTTGTCCAATAACTCTTGTAGTTGTTCCTTCAGTTCCCTTAACTCTGCCGGAGCCATTCTATAAGGAGCCTTAGAAATCGGTTCGGCTCCTGGAATTAAATTTATCTCGAACTCTACTTCTCTCGGTGGTGGTATTCCTGGCAAATCTTCTGGAAACACATCAAGAAAATCGTTGACCACCGGAATCTGTTCAATAGGGGATGCTTCTTGGCTAGCATCCACTGCATACACTAGGAATCCTTCAGCACCCTTCCTTAAGGCTTTGCATGCTTGAGCCACAGACATAAACAACTTCTTGGGAATTTTCTTTCGCTCTGCATCCCCTTGGAACTTCACTTCTTCCATGTTAACGTTCTTAATTGTCACTTGCTTCAGTCGACAATCGATGTTGGCATGGTTCTTGGCCAACCAGTCCATCCCCAAGATAACGTCGAAATCATACATCTGAATGGGGATTAACGTAACAGAGAGACTTTGCTCCTCAAATTCGAGTTCACAGTCCCGATACCGTTGGTATGAAGTCATAACTTGATCTCCAGCCGTCTGAACACGGTATGGAGTTTCTAACCACTCAGGTAGTTTAGTAAGGTGTTTAGCAAATCTTTTTGACACAAAGGAGTGACTTGCGCCACTATCGAAAAGCACGTTGGCAGGCATCTTATCTACTAGAATCGTACCTAAGACCACATCAAGGTTTGTATAGAGGGTTAAACACATACGAACCTTAATTTAATAGTAATTTCAAACTTAAATTAAGTCGCACCTGTTACCACATCAGTGGCTTCACGGGCATCAGTGTCAGTCAGGAGATGGACCCGAACATTTGCTCTTGGTTTTGCTCTGGGCTGTTGGGCCGCCTCCCCCGGAGCGTTCTTCTTCATTTCGGGGCAATCCCTGATCATGTGACCCACCTGTCCACAACGATAGCATGCTCCTGCTAACTTCCTACACTCTCCCACATGACTTTTATTGCAATGGGGGCATACTCCCACAGTCTGCTGTACAATCGGGTTTTGCGGTGGGGGTCTCTGGAAAGTTCCCACTGGTTCTCTCTTTGGGATCTTGACCCAACGTCCGGCTCTGCCCCCCATTCTTACCTCTTCTCTAACCCTCTTACCCTTGTCGGAAGGCCCAGTGCCAGCCTCCCTTGCTGCTACCCTTCGGAAATCGCTCTCCACCCGAAAACATGCGTCTAACATATCCTCAAAAGTTTTCATTCCGGCGTTCACAATCGCCGATTGTATCCTCGAGTCCAGTCCTCTTTCAAACTTGGCCATCTTGAGACGATTATCAGACATGATTGCCGGAGCAAACTTTCCCAAGGCATGGAAACGGTCTGCGTACTCTGAAACCGTCATTCGACCTTGCTCCAGTCGGTCAAATGATCGGATCTTGTTCAGAATCGCCGTCTCCGGCACATAATATTTCAAGAAAGCATCACAAAAATGTACCCAAGTGATTGGCGGGGCCATTTTCAGAACCGTACCTGCCCACCACTCTCCTGCTTTGCCACTCAGCAGGGGCGTGGCAACCTCAACCTTGATTTCTTCCGGCACCTGCACCAGCCGGAAACACTTCTCCACTTCAGCCACCCAGTGTTGCGCTTCCTCAGGGTCCGTGCATCCCCCAAACTCCGGAACCCTTACCTTCCTCATCTCCCCGTAGAAGAATCGGATGTTATGCTGGGGCGGCGGAGGTGGCGGTGGTTGTTGTTGTTGTTGTGCATAACCCTGAGCAATCACGGTCAGGGCATCGGTGAGCACTTTGGGTAATACCACTTGTGGGGGTTGGTCTTCACGTCTGTTTCCTGGGTTTCCGATGTTATTTCTTCTTGGAGGCATTCTTGCTGAAAGATCAACATTTCGTTAGACATTAGTAGACATCAAGATTTGCTAATATAAGCATACATGAGTTTGGATGAGGTGTGGAAACAGAACATTACTATGTAGATTAACGCGCTCGCACACGCCCCAACCTTGTTTACACTTATATCTAAAATCACATACTTAGACCTATAGGTCAACTTAGGGTCAAAATCATAGCTTAATACTTTATATACCATAACCTAGGTCTCCGAGGTAGATCTGAAGCCTAGTCTCTGATACCACCTGTAGCGCCCCGGCCCGGACAGCGGAATCCGAACCGGTGCACCCGTCGTAGCTTACTGAGAAGGCTACAAGACGTCTCATCCTCGATTATACATCATCAATGACGTAAGAGAAATAAGCGCAGAAACATGTGAAAAGTAAAGTCTAAATCCATTAACATTGTACTCCAAGAAAACGTAAATAATTAAAACTGTCTATGGACGCAGCCATCTACATCCTCAATGTTCAGAAGGAACTAAGACAATAAGGAGTGTCCAAAACAAATCCCCAAAACGAGAACGTCTCATTCGGCCCACTCGCCGCCGTCTTCTATAAAGATCATGTCATAATTAGGCTCATCTGCAAAACAAAGGTAGTACCCTTAGCGAAAAACGCTAGCAAGTAATCCGCTTATAAGACATACGGGATCATCACATGGCAAGACATGAGTATATATATAATTCAGGGAATAATGGGGCACATGTCTTGTATACATTTCAAGAGCATAGGTTTAACAGTATATATAACAAAAAACATAAGAACAGTAATTCATGACGTTCAATCAGTTCACTATCATTTAAGTCCCGTATCAATCATACCCATGCTTCGTGCCATGAAATGCATTCACTTTCTACAAACCATGCGAGACACTTATCATGCCCTGACCACCAAACCTAAACAAAAGACTTTTCATAACACATATCATGCATATCTTTTCGCAAAACATTCAAAGAAAACACTTCTTGTCTTATTCTTCGCGTAGCAATACTTTATACCCTGTGGGTGATCAGTCCACAGCAACATAACTTTATACCCCGTGCTGATAGGTCCACGGCCCCATAACGTATACTTTATACCCTGCAATTGATCCACAGGTCACGCTTTTATACCCTGCCACTGCAGGCGTGACTTTTATACCCTGTGATCAACGCAGCTATAGCTTAACTTTCGCAAACTTTATACTCTGTGCCGAAGACATCTCTTATCAAAACATTATGCAAATGCAAGTGCCGTGATGCAAGACACTTATCATATCAATCATATTCTTCATTCACCTACTTCAAATCACATTCACATGTCGCTCAGTCTCTCGAGACTCACATCATTCACACACTCGAGCCTATTCTTTCCGACAAGTCAACATCACCTAACCATCCTTCCTAGAACCCAAAGGATAATGTAGGAACCCTCACGTTCCTCTTATTGGACTCTGTAGAGCCTCCTGCGTTCATTCCTACCCCTTTTGAGTCATTCACGTTGATGTCCGATTCAAATACCCTACGAAGTCTCCACCGTCGATTCACCATCTTAAATCATGTTCCCAAGACTTAGACTAACCTCAATCATGTCCTAAGAAGTCCCTAAGGCCACACACAAAAGATTCCCTAACTTCCCTCTTTCTTTCCTTGACTTTCCACAAAACAGATGGACGTCATACCCTGACGTCGATCGATCGACGTACGTCATACCCTGACGTCGATCGATCGACGTCCATCTGAGGGACGTCGAACTCTCACTCAATCTATGTCGATCGATCGACGTCTATCTGAGGCACGTCGAACTCTCACTCATCCTACGTCGATCGATCTACGTCTTTCTGAGGCACGTCATCCCCTCACTTACTATACGTCGATCGATCGACGTACGTCATACCCTGACGTCGATCGATCGACGTCCCCGTTCCAGAATTCCATTCTGCAGTTTTTCTGCAGAAACTGCTGAAATCACCCCCAATTCGATCCCAACTTTCTCCCAAACCATTCCAAGCCTATTTCCCACTATCAATCCATCCTTAATTCATCCAAAACAACACTTTTAACATACGATTCACGGATTCAAGCCTAACACTCAAAGTGTTCATCAAATCAAACCCAAAAACCTAACCTTTTCACTTCCCCCTTCCCTTCAACCGCCATTATCAACAAAATAGGGTTCAAGGGGATTGGGATTTACATGATCTCACATAAACAACAACAACAACAACAATGATTTCAATCAAATAACGGCCAAACCTTGAAACCAAAACACATAAATCACATATAGGATCACAGAAAGAAATTACTACATGGTGATCCATTTTGATATCAAAAATAGGCCTTTTCTCTTTTACAAATCGTAGGAACTTATAAGTAGATTACTTGCCTGTGATTACTCGAAGACGGATTGAAGAAAGGAAGAATTTTTGGATCAAAGCTCGAAGAATCTTCTTACGGTTGCAGAGGAATAGAACGTCGCCTAGGGTAGAGAGGAAGAAAAGCGTCGGTTTCTTTTCTATAATGGGGAGAAACTGACGTTTGTCAGTTTTGATATGGGAAGGGGAAAATTTGGAGTTTCTAAATTATATCTATTATCTTATTTATCCTAAAGGATAATTTTCTAATATTCAATTCTAAAATTGAATACAAATTAATTCTAATATTTAATCCTTCATTAAATGTCGATTAATCCTAATACTTAATTCGTAATTCATTATTGTTGACCGTCATTAATCTCATTTAATTCCTCCTTTATCTTTTAATTATTCTACGGAGGGTGCGGGGCATAACATAAATAATATCACATATGCTTGCCTCGATCTTCCTTTAGCACTTTGAATAATAGATTGTCATGATCTTTCCTCTTCATGTCTCTCCTTTATGCTTATGCAAAATGATAGAGAACACACACTTGGATAGATGTAGATATGACATTCCTATCATAAGACATCAAATCTACCTCATAGTATTGCCCTAATACATATATCCGAATTTTGAAGAATTTTTATACATATTGCCTTTTTATTTATCAAGATGTATACACTTAATGTACATGAAATGCACAATATATGCATGTTTATATTTGAGTGTACATATATGTGTGTATCTATATATGTATATATCTATGTGTGTCCCTCTCCTCTCTCTCACACACACTCTCTCCCTCTACATACACACACAAGAACAACAACAATAATACATACCTAGTATATCACAACGACATCAAAAGCTATCGTTAGGGTCTGGAGAGGGTGAGAGGCAGGCAAACAATACCTCCATCCAAAAGGATAGAGAATTTGATTCAAGTGAGACCCTGGCTCTATATGTACTAGATGGCACAATAATAGAGATATGATGTGCTAGTGTGTTATTGAAAGAGTTTATTAAATACACATAGAAAGCTGGCGATATAAAATTATCTATAACCTTGTATATGCACAGATACTGAAAGACAAAAACAAAAAAGTGCAAAGTAAACTTAAAGTACAGAGTGTATCTAAGCCCCTAAATATACTCTAAGGTGTCCTATATTCTGTCTAAACCTCGTTAACATTAATCATCTGCCGTCGCAGCTTAGCAAGCGAATCCCGAGAAGGATTTTTAGGCACCAAGTACCTAAATATGTACAAATACGATCAAGGAACATTACCGTTGCAGCTCAGCAGGTGAAGCTTGAGAAGGATTTTCAGGCACCACGTATATATATATATATATATATATATATATATATATATATATATATATATATAACAGAGCGGGTACGGTTTAAACAGAGAAATCCATTGTCAATCTGAATCATCCCGCAATTATATATGTAAAATTTATGATTAATATCCTATCTTTACCCGAATCTAGCCCTTCCCAAACAGATCAGAAGGGATAGAGTATCCACCGGATTGAGTTAAATTGTCATCCCTAAAAGTAAATGTAATTTTTAATCGTTTCAGTGTTTTAGATTTCAAATAGTTGCTATAAATATATGATGGTGAAGAGGAACATTACTCATCCTTAAAAGAAGGTTAGATACCTAATGAGGGATAAACCGAATCACATGTAATATTATGTAGTTGACTTATTGAACTATTAAATTAGACCAATTATAACTCAGGACATCTCTAGCGAAGAATCAGATCGGAGATGAAATACGATCTTACCTTCGTCAGGTAAAGGATCATGAACCCAATTTTATACGGACAGACGTGAGAGCTCTCCCAAGTCCGACTACTCAAAATATCATTAACTGACTTGACCGTTTAGAGGTTTACTCAGAGTTAATCTCTGGAGACCTCTAGCTCTTATCTATTTTGTTGGAATTCCTACGTCTACCGGTTAAGAGAGTTATTCATGTTCACGCCATTATAGATTTCATACCCTAGCTAGTTTATTTCATCCCAATAGTTTAAAGTATTCAGTGTTTCTTCCACTCGGCCCAAAAGATTTACGTCCATTACGAGAAGTCAGCGAACCTTTCATAGAAGCTAAACCTGATCGTTATCTTACACTAGAAGGAGGGGCTTTCCAGTTTTGAAATATTTCTTTCCTCATTTTTTGGATTTGTATCTTCACAAATTATAATGAGAACACGTAGTGCCACGGAAAGACTAGGTAGAACTCCCGACAAGTGGGGTAAAACCTTCCTATGATTGTTCCTAGATGACCTACATACACTTCAACAGAAATTTTATTGTGGTAATTGATCAACTAGTGGCTCAATAAAATGATGACAAATAAGCGTTATCTAGATGCAAGCAAAGAGTTGATTGGCCAAAACAAAGGGTCCATAAATATTCTACAGATTTCATTGGTCATTGACCAACTAATCATACTTGATGAATGACCATTGTAAAATTTGTGACACTTCAAAACGAGTATTGGTTTCTAAAACCTCCAGAACTTCTAGCTTTTCCAACTTGCCACTCAAAATCTCAAGGAGCAGCAGAATCCTAATCGAGGCAGACCTTCCAACAATCTGTTAGAAACTGTAATCAAAACCAGTGTACTGTGTGCGATTGTGTAAATTGATGAAATACAAACAGAACCGAGGCGAGTCTAAGGACTCTGTCCTTAAGACGATTTGCTCCGGTACCAAGTGCCCAATCAGAAACAGCAAACGTCTCCCAGGATACAACGGGTGACAGTTCATACGAAGCGGCACATCAACGTAAAGAACTCAGCGAACCTGTGGGATGCTCTGATTTCTTGTACTGGAAACGTAAGAACAGTGCAGTAGTATGCAAGAACTCAAAAAAATGGAGCAGTATGCAAGAATATTGCAGCAATAGGCGATCGATGCTGGAAGAGGAAGAAAGGAGCCGTTTTATAGGCAGGAAAGATTAAGCGGTTAATCTCCAGATTAAACCGCAGCCGTCGGATCAGACAGTTTTCATCCACAGCCGTTAGATCGTAAACTGCAGCAGTTTTAAACGTAGACCGTCGGATGAAAAACTGCTGCCAGATACGATCTCAGCCGTCAAATCATGATCCGTGTAGACTACGATCCACAGCCGTTAGATCTAGATGAAGAAACCACTGGCAGATATGATCTCAGCCGTTAGATCATAATCCGTGTAGACTACGATCTACACCGTTAGATCTTGCAATGGTTATGATCAAAAATATTTCAACCGTTGGATCACTTGATTTATTTTTCTGGAAAATGTAAAAGAAAATTTCTCCAAAAAGACAAGAATCAGCCAGAGCCACGAGCCACGAGCCCGAGCCGAGCTGGCCGGACGGGCGGGCGGCGTCGGCGCACGCGTGTGGTGAACCTTGCTTGAGCTGCGTCCTGACTCCGTCAGAAACTTCTCATGCCCAAGGGCACATTTTAGAAAGCTCCAACTAAAACTATATATGGTGGCCTTTCCATCTCAAGTGGCCAATGTGGTATTCCACTTAAGGAGTGATGTGTTCACTCCTCAAGAGGCCACATCACCACGTTTCCAATTTTCCTTCCAATTTTACTCTAACTTTGAGCATTAATTTCTCATTCACCCGGTATCGGAATCGAGTGATTCAAAAGTCTAAAGTCATCTACTTGTCACGCAGATAATTTAGAAATTATTAGTTTTTGTTTTTGATTAACGAACACTAATCATAATTAAGCTCAAAGTATGGTAGTTGTCAACTTTTGACAAACCCACTTGCCAAACTTTTCCAATTTACTTCAATTTCTCCATCAATCCCCCACATGAATGAAAATTAATGCAGATGCAGATGCAGACTCTATCGAGAAATCAAACAAGGATATGTTGCATCAGAAGAGGTAGCTTCTGGCTTTGAACATTTCTTAGTGATATACCATCGGATCCACTCAGCTGGTTAGTGACCTGATGTCTTGAACTATCAGCCTTTATTGTGAACCTAGACAATGATACTCACACAACATTTCCTTTGACACCCCTTATTAGTTCTCATGGTTGTGTTCATTTTGGCCATGAACAACCTGGTTTCAGAAAGTGTATTAGAGAATTCTTGCCTCTCAGAATTCTCATAGAAGCGGCCCCACTTCACACTAACATAGGTGATTCCTATCAAGAGTATTCTGCCATACCCCACTTGAATTATCAAGATATAGGACATCATTAAAAACTCTAGCTTACCCTAACTATTCTATGCAGACAGCACTTTTGTTTAACGGAATGAGTAAGTGCTAACTGAACCCTTATAACTTAGTTTTCCCATTGAACCTAGATTCTGGGATCTCCAGTCAACAAGGTTAGGTTACCGTTACAAAGATTCTTGCTTTGTAGGCGTAAGTCCCATTCCGTTTGTCAATTTAGACATCTGAGCTCTAGGCAAAGCTTTTGTAAGTGGATCCGCAAGATTCTCCTTTGATTTTATGTAATCAATGGAAATCACGCCATTAGAGATCAATTGCTTAATGGTATTATGTCTCTGACGTATGTGTTGTGACTTACCATTGTAGATGCTGCTTTGAGCTCGTCCTATAGCTGACTGACTATCACAGTGTATGCTAATAGGAGCGATTGGCTTAGGCCAACATGGAATGTCTTCTAGGAAATTTCGAAGCCATTCAGCTTCTTCTCCAGCTTTGTCTAATGCTATAAACTCGGCTTCCATTGTGGATCGAGCTATGCATGTTTGCTTAGTGGATTTCCATGACACAGCACCACCACCAACAGTGAATAAATATCCACTTGTGGATTTAGAGTCTTTGCAATCTGATATCCAGTTTGCATAACAGTATCCTTCCAATACTGCTGCATATCTTGTATAGTGTAATCCAAGATTCATTGTGTACTTAAGGTACCTCATCACTCTATTTAGAGCTTTCCAATGATCTTCACTTGGATTACTGGTAAACCTGCTCAATTTGTTTACTGAACAAGCTAAATCTGGTCTTGTACAGTTCGTTATGTACATTAGACTTCCAATCACTTGTGAGTACTTCAATTGAGCTACTGGTTCACCTCGGTTCTTCCTTAAGTGCATACTTAAGTCAAGTGGGGTTTTTACTGGTTTTGCATCAAACATATTGAATCGTTTGAGAACGGACTCAATATAATGACTTTGTGACATGATCAATCCTTCAGTTACCCTAGAAATCTTGATTCCTAGAATAACATTGGCAAGCCCCATATCCTTCATGTCAAAATTCTGTGTTAACATCTTCTTGGTATTCAAGATGATGTCACGAGTACTGTCCATGATTAACATGTCATCTACATAGAGACATACGATCACATAGGCATTAAGTGTGTTTTTGATGTAAACACACTTGTCACACTCGTTGATCCTGAAGCCATTTGTCATCATTAGTTGATCAAACTTCAAGTGCCATTGTTTTGGTGCTTGTTTAAGTCCGTACAAAGACTTAATAAGTCTACAAACTTTCTTCTCTTGTCCTGGCACAACAAACCCTTCTGGTTGTTCCATGTATATCTTCTCTTCCAAATCACCGTTCAGAAAGCCGTCTTAACATCCATCTCATGGATTTCTAAGTTATAAACTGCTGCAATTGCAACTAGCACTCTGATTGATGTAATCCTTGTCACTGGTGAGTAAGTGTCAAAGAAATCAAACCCTTCTTTTTGTCGATAACCTTGGCTACCAACCGCGCTTTGTATTTGTCGATAGATCCATCTTCTTTAAACTTCTTCTTGAAAATCCACTTGCATCCGAGTGGTTTACTTCCTGGTGGAAGATTGACCAGCTCCCAAGTGTGATTTTGAAGAATAGATCTATCTCACTGTTTATTGCCTCTTTCCAGAATGGAGCTTTTGGTGTTGACATTGCCTCTGAAAAGGTCCTTGGCTCATTCTCTACCATAAAGGTTAGAAAATCTGGTCCAAACGAAGTGGGTCTTCTGGCTCGCTTGCCTTGACGAGGTTCGTCAATTTCTTGAGCCGTTGTATCCCGAGCTCGCTTACTCGCGCTGGCTTCTTCATCATTTCTATCTTTCTTTGGAAAGACGTCTTCAAAAAACACTGCATTTCTTGACTCTATGACAACATTTTCATGTATGTCAGGGATGTCAGACTTGTGCACCAAGAATCGATATGTACTACTGTTTGTTGCATATCCTATGAATATACAATCAATTGTTTTGGGCCCTATTCTGCCTTGTCTTGGTTTAGGTACTGCTACCTTAGCCAGACACCCCCACACTTTTAAGTATTTGAAACTAGGTTTATAACCTTTCCAAAGTTCATAAGGAGTTTTATCCATCTTTTTAGATGGAATTCTATTTAGAATGATATTGGCGGAGAGAATTGCTTCCCCCCACAAGTTCTGAGGTAAACCCGAACTTATCAACATAGCATTCATCATTTCTTTAAGAGTTCGATTCTTGCGTTCAGCAATACCATTGGATTGAGGTGAGTATGGCGCAGTCTTTTGATGAATAATGCCATGTTCTGTACAGAATTCATTAAACGGTGCATCATATTCGCCACCTCTATCACTACGAATTATCTTAATTCGTTTGCTAAGTTGATTTTCAACTTCATTCTTATAATCCTTAAAAGCATTAATGGCCTCATCTTTGCTACTTAGCAAATAAACATAACAGTATCTAGTGCAATCGTCAATAAAAGTTACAAAGTATTTTTTACCACCTCTTGTTTGCACAAACTTTAAATCACACACATCAGTATGAATTAAATCTAACACTTCAGTGTTTCTTTCAATCAAAGGAAAAGGAGCCTTAGTCATTTTTGCTTCAACACAAACTTGACATTTTTTCTTAGTCAAATTCAGTTTAGGCAACAAATCAAGATTAATCATTCTTTGAATTGATTTGTAATTAACGTGTCCCAAACGTAAGTGCCATAAACAAGAAGACTCAAGCATATAAGCAGAAGTAGATGCATTCTCATTAGCCACTACCGGCACAACTTTTTGTTTCTTAGGTACAATGGTCATAACGTTTAACTTAAACATTCTGTCTACCAAGTACTCCTTTCCCAAGTACAACTCATTCTTAGTAATGATAACTTTGTTAGACTCCAAGACGAGTCTAAAACCATGCATCACCATCAAAGCGCCAGAGATCAAATTCTTCCTAATATCAGGAACATGCAGAACATTCTGTAGAGTCAGAAACTTCCCAGAAGTCAACTTCAAAACAACATTTCCTTCACCTTCAATCTTTGATGAAGCATCATTTCCCATGTAAAGGTGTGCACCATCAATGGGCTTGTATTCTGTGAACATTGCCTTGTTTGCACAAACATGTCTCATAGCTCCCGTGTCCAGCCACCATGCGTGCGGATTTCCCACAATGTTGCATTCACTCACAACAGCACAAAGATCCAGATCTTCCATTGCACCAACCAGATTCGCCTTTGCTTTCTCTTGCCTCTTCTTCGGCTTGCGACAGTCACTGCTCCGGTGCCCCTGAATGCCACAGTTGTTGCATTTTTCTGTGAACTTTTTGGCGATCTCTTTGCCTTTGTTGTTCACTCCCAACTTGCCTTTCTTTTTCTTCGTCGCCTCTGCGACATGAGCCTTTGCTTGACCAGAATATTGAGCAAACTTTTTCTCAGATCTGCGGTTGTCTTCTTCGATACGCAACCGAACAATCAGATCTTCCAAGGACATCTCCTTTCGCTTATGTTTGAGATAGCTCCTGAATTCCCTCCACGAAAGAGGTAGCTTCTCAATCACAGCAGCAACAAGGAAAGATTCACTAAGGGACATACCCTCTTCTTCCATTTCAGCCACTAACATCTGAAGTTCCTCAATCTGAGAAACAACAGTTTTGGAATCAGTCATCTTAAAATCAAGAAATTTACCAATGATAAATTTCTCCGCACCAGCATCCTCTGTCCTGTATTTTTTGTCTAAAGCCTGCCATAAAGATTTTGCAGTCTTAAAGGTACTATACAGTCCATACAGAGAATTATCGAGACAACTTAAAATATGACTCAAACAGACATAATCACTATATTTCCATGCTTCAGCCATCAAGCTATTCTGCATATTCACATTCTGATCCTCGACTGGTATCACCACTGGAGGATCCTCGGTCAGCATCTTCTGCTGCCATCGTTTGAAGTAACTGCCTCCAAACTTCTCCAGTTTCTCAGCCTGTCCAACAACCGGAACAGGAGTAGGAATGGCAGCGGGTGCAACTGGAACAGCATTGTTTGCTTCCTCGGACGGACCAAGTTGCACGCCATTGAAGGAGTTCGAACTTTCGTTCTCCATTTCAGATTCTGTGGGATGCAATACAGAAATAGAACACGAAACCGATTAGTCTCGTACAAATAGACGCAGTAAACGCAACCAGAAAACCGAAACAGATTACAGTATATATAGAACTCGTCTTAAGAATGTTAGAAACCATAATCAAAACCAGTGTACTGTGTGCGATTGTGTAAATTGATGAAATACAAACAGAACCGAGGCGAGTCTAAGGACTCTGTCCTTAAGACGATTTGCTCCGGTACGAAGTGCCCAACCAGAAACAGCAAACGTCTCCCAGGATACAACGGGTGACAGTTCATACGAAGCGGCAAAGCAACGTATAGAACTCGGCGAACCTGTGAGATGCTCTGATTTCTCAAACTGGAAACATAAGAACAGTGCAGTAGTATGCAAGAACTCAAAAAAAAATGGAGCAGTATGCAAGAACAGTGCAGCAGTAGGCGATCGGTGCTGGAAGAGGAAGAAAGGAGCCGTTTTAAAGGCGGGAAGGATTAAGCGGTTAATCTCCAGATTAAACCGCAGCCGCCGGATCAGACGGTTTTCATCCACAGCCGTTAGATCGTAAACTGCAGCAGTTTTAAACGTAGACCGTCGGATGAAAAACTGCTGCCAGATACGATCTCAGCCGTTAGATCATGATCCGTGTAAACTACGATCCACAGCCGTTAGATCTAGATGAAGAAACCACTGGCAGATATGATCTCAGCCGTTAGATCATAATCCGTGTAGACTACGATCTACACCGTTAGATCTTGCAACGGTTATGATCAAAAATATTTCAACCTTTGGATCACTTGATTTATTTTTCTGGAAAATGTAAAAGAAAATTTCTCCAAAAAGACAAGAATCAGCCGGAGCCACGAGCCACGAGCCGAGCCGAGCCGGCCAGACAGGCGGGCGGCGGCGGCGGCACGCACGTGTGGTGAACCTTGTCTGAGCTGCGTCCTGACTCCGTCAAAAACTTCTCATGCCCAAGGGCACATTTTAGAAAGCTCCAGCTAAAACTATATATGGTGGCCTTTCCATCTCAAGTGGCCAATGTGGTATTCCACTTAAGGGATGATGTGTTCACTCCTCAAGAGGCCACATCACCACTTTTCCAATGTCCTTCCAATTTTACTCTAACTTTGAGCATTAATTTCTCATTCACCCGGTATCGGAATCGAGTGATTCAAAAGCCTAAAGTAATCTACTTGTCACGTAGATAATTTTGAAATTATTAGTTTTCTTTTTTGATTAACGAACACTAATCATAATTAAGCTCAAAATATGGTGGTTGTCAACTTTTGACAAACCCACTTGCCAAACTTTTCCAATTTACTTCAATTTCTCCAACACAATCCTCACCAAGGAAGGGCAACAACATGGCCAGCCTGATTCTTTAACTGAGTCTTTTCATCCCTTTTGGCATGGCAGAGAATCGTTAGAGCTGGGAGGGAAGATCCAGGAAAAAAGAAAAGCAGGTGAAGCTGTAAATGAGCAACTATGGTTTGAAGACCCCCATCCTTGGTTGGCCCTGGTGGGGGAAATAAACTTGGTCTTGCTCTGAGCATCCTATGTTTGGCCCAAACGGATGTCTGAACGAAGGTCCGCATAATGAGGCAACGCAGCGAATACTCATCCCTCCTTGTTACAGTGATACTGTCTTCGTAAGTCCCTTTGTATGAGGGATTGACACCTTTTCAGCTCCGTCATACTTTAAAAGTTCCTAAGCTGGACTAGTGTGATGGGACCACAAATCCATCAAACCATTTATTTCAGTTTGAAACAACTATGAGCCTAAAGAACATACTAGATCCCCTGCGCTGCAACACTTTTGAAGTTACATTCAATGGAAAAGCTCAGATGTGGTTCCAAGAGCTACATGACAGGTCTGTGCATTCTTACTCCTATTTTTTAGAAATGTTTCAAACTCAGTCATCTATTCCAAGCCTTTTAAGAGGAATCTTGTGCATCTTTTGTCCATTATGTAGATTCTTGACAAACCTATGTTGAAGTACATATAAAGGTTCAGTGACAAGTCCATAAGGTCCATGGACAAGTGGAGAACGAGTTTTGTAGCTACATTCATTAATAGACAAAGGTGTAGAAGGCTTTACAGCCAGCTCTTGGAAGAGCCTCTCAAACCTTTACATGCCTGCTTAGAAAAGGCCCACCAATATGCACGCATAGAGGAGGCAAACAGATTAAGGAGGGAAGTCGGTCAACCCTCTAGTAAGAAGAAGAAAGGGAGCAACGGAAAAGGAAAGACAAGAGAAAATGACCCTTTGAGCACTTGGGGTAAAAAGGAGTTTGTGTTGGACAAGTACTACCTTCCTCTTAATGCGCTTCATGCAAAGATCCTTATACTTATGAAGGATATATGACTGGCCAAAGACACTCCACAGATGTGCGGGTCTAAAAACAAAAGAAACAACAAGCTCAATTGTGCAGATATAGGCCATGAAACAGAAGATTGCATCAGGATGTTTAAAGGGATTGAAAGGTTTCTCAAGAGGGGATATTTGAAGTGGTTCAAGTATGATGCGAACTTAACGCTCCATGGACGAGTAGATTTTAGGCGCTCCAAGGACTAGGAAAAGTGCAAGAAAGATAAGGCATACCAGCGCAATGGGTTTGAGGACCTCGATGATGAACTAAGCGCCAAATTTTTAGGGTTAATACCATCTTCAGAGGTCTGTAAGTCAACATGATATCCTCTGCAGTACGAGCAGCACCTCTAGATGGAAGCAAAGGTAAGAGGTTGAAACTTACAAACATTGTTGTAGAAATTGATACTTCAGAAAGAAGAGTAAGCTGTAGAATAGATTGAATACTCTAAAGAGATGGAAATGCAGAACAGAAATTCTGCTTATGTTTATATTACTTGTAAGGAGTATTTATACAGCTGTACAAGAGAAAGAAGAAAGGACTGTTTCCAACGGTAACTTTCCTATTACATGAAACAGCCAACTAGTGTAATCAACGGCTATAACAGTATGCCAATATCTACATTATACACATATTTACAAGTATAATTACTATACAGGTATTTTCAACACCCTCCCTCAAGCTTGGCATATATGTTTGTGCATGCAAGCTTGGATAATAATTTATGGAATAGTCCAGGAGAGACTGCCTTTGTAAGAATATTTGCAACTTGCTCGGATGAATCGATGTGTCTTATAATCAGTGTTTGATCCTCCATCTTCTCTCTAATGAAATGTCTATCAATTTCAACATGCTTCGTCTTGTCATGACGAACCGGATTTTCTGTCATATGAATAGCAGAGACATTATCACAATAAGCATAAATTTTTGTATCAGAAATTAATTGATGCAAATCCTTTAGAACTCTTTTAATCCATATCCCTTCACAAAGACCTAGTGCTAATGCCCTTAGTTCAGCTTCTGCACTGCTACGTGCAACAACAGTCTGCTTTTTACTTCTCCATGTAACTAGATTACCTCAAAGAAAAGTGTTGTAACCTGACGTAGATCTCATATCACTTTTAGACCCACCCCAGTCGGCATCAGTATAGACATGTATATCTCTACAAGTATGCTTGCCAAAAAATAATCCCTGCCCAGGAGCCCCTTTTAGATATCTTAGTATTCGCATAACAGCTTGTAGATGTAGAGCAGTTGGTGCATGCATGAATTGACTTACATAGCTTATGGAGTAACAAATATCTGGCCTTGTATGAGACAAGTAAATCAACTTACCTACTAGTTTCTGATAGGCATGTATATCCGAAAGTAGTTCATGGTCCTGAGGACTCTTACCCGTGCTTTTTGGTTCCATTGGTGTAGAGACTGGTTTACACCCAGTCATACCTGTTTCTTGCAGAAGATCAAGAAAATACTTGCGTTGGGAGATCATCATGCCAGTCTGACTTCTCCCCACTTCCATACCTAAGAAATACCTCAAGGATCCAAGATCTTTAATTTCAAACTTGGTAGCAAGATATCTTTTAGCTTTATCAATTTCTGTATTACAGTTACCAGTTAGAATTATATCGTCTACATACACTATGAGGATAACACTAGTAGCACCAGAAACATAAACAAATAATGTATGATCACTGCTGGCCTGTCTGAACTCGTATGACCTTACTACTGTGGTAAATTTGCTAAACCAAGCCCTAGGTGATTGTTTCAAACCATAAATGGACCTCTTTAATTTACATATTTTTCCTTTGGTTTCTACTGTTTCATAACCAGGGGGAATGTCCATATACACTAATTCTTTTAATTCTCCATTTAAAAAGGCATTTTTGATATCCAATTGTATTAGTTTCCAGTCAAGATTTATTGCTATTGAAAAAATGATTCTGATTGTGTTTAATTTAGCTACGGGTGCAAATGTCTCCAAATAATCAATGCCATAAGATTGGGTATACCCTTTTGCTACAAGTCTAGCTTTGTACCTATTTAGTGTACCATCAGAGTTATATTTTAAAGAGAAAACCCATTTGCAGCCTACATGTGTGATGTTATCTGGCTTAGTCACTAATTCCCAGGTGTCGTTTTTTACTACGGCTGACATTTCCTCATTCACAGCCTGTTTCCATCCTGGATGATATAATGCTTCGTTAATGGAGTTAGGAATAATCTGAGTATCAAGATTTACGTTAAAAGATTTAAATGCAGAGCTGAGTCTATCATAAGATACTACCTTTTCCAGTGGATGAACAGAAGTAGTGTATCCTTTGTGGCTGAGGAATTTGTGGTACCTGACACATTCCCGGGAGCCTTTCCTCTTAGCAATAGGCATAGAATCTGAAGCATAAGGCGGAATGTCCAAGTGTGTCCCGGATTCATGCTCAATAGACTCAACATTCACAAGATTAGAAGAATTACCATCATATATTACCTGCCCCTTTTTCCTGTAATAGACTTGAGTGATAGGAGGTCTGGTTTGTTCCGGAACTTCTGTAGATGATCCTGGCCCAAGTGTATTGCCTCCATCAGGACCATTCTTACCTGTAGGGAGTTCTCCAGTAACATGATCACCTCCCATAGGAGATACATCAATAATGCTCCAATATTGATCTTGGCCAGGGTTGAGACTACTTTGAGTTGAACAAGAGAAATTGGATGTAGTTTCATCAAATGTAACATCTAATGTGGTATACATTTTTCTAGTATTTGGGCAAAAACACTTATATCCTTTCTGTGAGCCAGAATAACCAAGAAATATACATTTAATAGATTTCCTATCTAGTTTTCCCCTGTGTTGAGACTGAAGATATACATAAGCAACACACCCAAAAATTTTAAATGGAAGTTCAGATAGCAACAAGCAATGAGGGAATGCATTCAGTAGTTTCTCTTTTGGGCTTACAAAGTTCAGCACCCTTGATGGCATTCGGTTTATAAGGTAAGTAGTTGTAAGAACAGCTTCACCCCATAAGTACTTTGGGACATCCATAGTGAACATCAGTGACCTGGCAACTGAGAGAATATGTCTGTGTTTTCTCTCAGCAATCCCATTTTGCTGAAGGGTATACACGTTTGACGTTTGATGGTGAATCCCTTTTCTGCAAGCATAGCTTTCATAGCCTTATCCATATACTCACTACCATTGTATGTCCTAAGGTTCTTGATTCAAGTATTAAACTGATTTTGAACAAGTGAAAGAAACGTTTTAAAGACTTGTGACAACTCAGATTTATGTTTCATCAAATAATTCCAAGTCACCCTAGTATGATCATCAATAAATATGACAAACCATCTACTCCCGCTAACATTAAGGACCCTAGAGGGTCCCCAAATATCAGAGTGGATCAAATTAAAAGGCTAACTTTCTTCATAAAGCTTTGGAGGGTACGGAACCCTTGATTGTTTCCCATACAAACATGTCTCACATTTAAGAGATTCAAAAGAAATATCAGAAAAAGGTTAGGCTTAATCTTCTTTAGATATAAGAAGCTAGGATGCCCTAACCTTCTATGCCATAACAAAATAAGGTCAATTCTAGAATTGTCTATTCTAGAGACATTGGTTCTGTCTGTGGAAGAATACACACTAGAATTGCCTCTGAGACAGTTTGTTCTTCCAGTGACCAAAATATACAGCCCATCTTGATGATTAGCACTGCCAATCATCTCCCTGGAAGTATGCTCCTTCACTGCTTTCTCCTGAAAGCATGAGGAAGTAGATGATAAAAAATAGCATTGATCAGGGGAAAACAAAGTCAAGCATTTGTTATCTGTCATAAGTTTCTTAACTGAGATAAGATTACAATCTAGACCAGGTATGCATAGGACACATTTTAGACTGAGTTTGTGTGAAATCTGAACATTTCCACACCCTAAAATATCAATATTGTCTCCATTAGCTATTTTTTACTTTTCTGGGATAGGAAAATAGAGTGAGGTTCTCTAAGATTGATTTGTTAAAGGTCATATGGTTGGTTGCACCAGAATCAACAATCCAATAATGTGACTTACCTCCCATACCTGTGCTGGCCATAATTGCTCTGGCTTGATCACTGAAAGCAGAAGTCCTTTGACAGTCCAAGATCTTAGCATAGCCTCAAGCTGTGCAGGAGTGAATGGAGCAGATCCAGCACTTGGACCATTTGAAGCTAATCCTGCACTTGGACCATTTGAACCAGAACCAGACTCAGCCACAGCAGCTCTTAAATTCCTCCAGGAGTCACCATCAGACCTCCAAGATCCTCTAGAATCAGACTTGTTGGTATAGTTAGATCTCTGATTATTTTGCCTAAAGAACCCTGAAGGAGGTTTTACAGCAGATCCAGGTCTCCTATAACATTCCTCAACATTGTGGTTATCCCGATGACAATATTTGCAATACTTCTTAGTATATCCACCAGATTTAGATCCTACTCTCCTAGTTAACATGCAGTTATCCTTCTTGTTTTCACTTTCTTGTGTGATTAGTGCAGAGGACTCAGACGAAATTACAACGACTGATGAACCCATCATTACTTTCAGACGGCTCTCTTCTTGCCTAACATCAGAGAAGGCAGCTGTCATAGTAGGTAAAGGTTTTGTGCTTAAGATTCTCCCTCTAACTGCGTCTAAGTCTTTATGCAACCCAGACAGAAAACCAAACAACCTTTTAGTCTCTTTGATTTTCCTATAGATAGCATCATCAGCTGAACATTCCCATTTGTACAGTTCTAAGGAATCTATTTGTTGCCATATCTGGGACAAGTTACTAAAATATTTACTCACAATTTGATCTCCCTGTTTGATATCTCTTAGTTGTATTCCAGTTCATATAGTTCGGATATGTTATCCTTTTGAGAAAACATTTCTCTAACTGCTTTCCATATAGCAGCAGCTGTAGGATAAAGCATGAAAGTGTTACTTACCTCGGGTGTCATTGAGCCTAACAACCATGACATGATCATGGAATTTTCTGCTTTCCAGATGGAATATTTTGCATCTGATTCAGCAGGAATCAACATTTTTTCAGATAAGTAATCTTTCTTAACTCTCCCCGTAACAAACAGCTCTACGGCCCTGCTCCATGGTAGATAATTGTTACCATGCAATTTTTGATTTGTAATTGTAACGGGTATTGAATCTAGAATAGCCCCGGAAGAGGGACTAGAAGGTTTGTCATTTGATGGTGCAGAGGTCACTTCGCTTTGGTCCGTCATGGTGGTAGAAGTTACAGTGAAAAATTTTGTTCGTTCAGACTAAATAGTAAGGTTTGAGATTTTAGAAGAAGAAGAAGCAACGGGTTAAGAGAAGAAATGGATCTGAGAGGGAGAAGTGAAGGACAGAAGTTAGATTTTTCGGGAAGAACAATCTGAAGCAGGTGGAGAGGATGGATGGTGATGGATGAGAGAAGATGGAAAAAGTGTAGTAAATGCTTTGCAGAGAGTGAGGTATCATTCCTTTATTTTGACAACCTTGAAATGAACAATGGCTAAAATTAAAAATAAAAGAGGGAATCCCCAAGCTTAGCTGTCTGCACGATGGCTAAAAAATAAAAAACGGGAATCTCGAGACTTTTGTGTCCGTTGAAGGATACAGAGTGGAAGAAATTGCAAACATGCCCCTCATGCAAAAGATTTTCTTTGGTACAATATTTTGTAGAATGTTCGTTTCAGTCCAGACCGTGACTGACGTGGGAAAAATAATAGAAATAGTGAATTTTTACAAAAATATCCCTGGGACTTCAGAAGTTTTACTAAGATATCTTTCTCCTTCTGAAATGTCTTTCTCCTTCCTCTTTCATCTGTAATTTTCTGTTCTCAGTAAAGGGCTATACACACAAAAAGAATTAGTAGTAGTTTCCTTCAGAGGGAAACAAATTGATTACTGAAACTTTGACAACAACACGGGTATTAAAATTTTGATCTTTTAGGAAGGAGATAAAAACTTGAAGCTCCCGAATGGAGTTTCTTGGAACTGAATTATTATAATAGAATTGTTTTGCTAGAGCCAGAAGAGTTATAGCCTGGATTGCTCTGATACCATGTAGTTCAGAAAGAAGAGTAAGCTGTAGAATAGATTGAATACTCTAAAGAGGTGGAAATGCAGAACAGAAATTCTGCTTATGTTCATATTACTTGTGAGGAGTATTTATACAGCTGTACAAGAGAAAGAAGAAAGGACTGTTTCCAACGGTAACTTTCCGATTACATGAAACAGCCAACTAGTGTAATCAACGGCTATAACAGTATACCAACATCTACATTATACGCATATTTACAAGTATAATTACTATACAGGTATTTTCAACAATTGTCAATTACGAACCTGAGGATCAAATACCGGAAAATTCAAGAAATAAAGGTTTGCTGATTGATGGCTGTGATCGACACTCCCAGCAAAGGACTGTGGCAAGTAAAGATGGTCCATATGGACACATGCAGTACTACCAATGTGATTGCTTTACGTTGTGTTCAAAGAGCTAGGGATACCGAAGGAATCACTGGGCACTGTTTCAATTCCACTGGTTGAGTTCCCTAAGAATTCGTTGCAGTCCGTGGGACCGATCACCCTTATGACCAAATTCAAGGCTCCGCCAAGCATGTCTCTCTTGGTGGACTAAGTTGTGGTAAGGGAAGCTTTAGCACATAACATGCTCATTGGAAGAGCTTCGCTAACGGATTCGAAGGCTATAGTTTCTTTGCTGCACGTGAGTATAAAATTCCCAACAAACTCCAGGGTGCAGCAGTTCATGTAGACATCTCTGTTGCATAGGCATGCTATGGTATAGACGTAAAGAGAAAGCTGTTGGTCAATCAAGTAATGTCGGATGATGTAAGGTCTATCAAGTAACCTTGGATGATTTGATACCTCAGCCACAGGGGAAGCTGGAAATGGAAGATCCAATGGAGGAATCCCCTCTTATTGAGGGGAATCTATATAATATCATAAAAGTCAGAGCCTAGATCCTGCTTACCTTCACGTAATAGTTGCAAGCGCTGCTGCGGGAGTTCACAATGACTTCCTAACCCAATGGGCAAAAGGCTTTTGCCATTCAGGTAGAGAAGTTAATGTATCGAATGTGGTTGTCAAATCCAATAGTGGTGTCAAAGCAATATGGTAGCCGTGGACTTTACAAACTAGAACAAGGCCGTAGGGACTGCTTCCCTCTTCCCAAGATTGACAGCTGATCATTTTATATTGGGGCATGAATATTCAATTTATTAGAACCGCAGGAAAAAAAGAAACTTTTAATTAAAAAAATAGCTTTAAATGCAAAAAAGGGTAAAGTAACGTCAGAAAGCTGGGGGGTATTCAACCCCCAATAATGCAATTCATTAAAGGCAGCCAAAATTCCTCCCCAATACATGCTGCACGGCATGTACGTTTTGTTTTAATGAAAGGGGGTTAACATTGTTTTCCCATGGTTATCTTCTACACCGAAACAGAAACTGATAAAACAGAATTAATCGTCTGTTAGTCAACAACAGTCAACGGTATAACTCTTGCAGTTCAGCATCCAAGTATTGATGTTCAACCATGATTGCACTTCGGCTGTGTCCCATGACATCCATTTTACTACCGAAGAATAGGCCAAGGACTGCACCTCGGCACCGAACTCCAATATCAGTTGCAGCTTAAGTGCTACACTCCAGATCACTTCGGTCAGATTCCATATTGCACTTCGGCAAGACCTAGTTTTGCACTTCGGCAAAGGAGTCAAGCACAGCATCACATCGTAGAACCATCAGGCAGAAGTGCAGTTCAAAAAAAGAGTACACGTCTGGCTATTCAGCCTGTGCACGCCAAAGTCACTTCAGCCGACCTACTAGTCACATCAGCCGGCCTACCGGTCATATCAGCAGACCTACTGCGTTATAGGTCTTCTGCCCCAATCAAACATCTTATCCGCTATCAGAGGCTAGGAGCGGGAAAAACCAATAAAAGCAGGCCAAGGCAGACCAGAAAAAGGATCCGAAATCTATTCTTCATACAACCTGGAGCTAATACACTGAACTTTCTCTTCGGCTAAGACCTGTGAGAATTTTCTAACTCCATACACTAAACTATATTCTCAGTGAGAAATGGCCCAAACTGACTTGAGCGTCGGAGGGTTTTAACCAGGGTCATCCCTCCGGGACCTCTGATCTTTGCTTCCTTGTGCAGGACTTTGAGGAAGCTATTCCAGCTACCATCTTCAAATCGGTTAACTACTCTTCAAGTTAACTGACGACGTTCATTTGAGGTCATCTTTGACACTTGGTGAAGATCCGGCTTCATCATTTGGCGCTAGAATGAGGGTCCTCAATTCCTTAAAACAGTTACTCAAAGCTTTCTTAATCTTGATCTTACCCAGCTATTGAGAGAAAGATGGATAAAAAGGATAGAAAAGGGTCCAAGAAACCTATGACATCTAAAAGAAGTCAGAGATCTTCTCAACAACAAATAAAACAGTGTTCTACGGAGCCGGAAGAATCCTCAACCCCACCATTGCCTTCACATATGAAGAGCATATGCGAGCCATACGCTATGTGGCTCAAAACCCAGGTGTGTTCCAAGCTGTGGTGAGGGAAATGAAGGGGAAGGCTTCCGCAGCAAGGTCCAGTGGGTCTCATTCCAGTAACTCTCACCCACAGGAACACCTGGAGTACTCTCCAACTCGGCTTGACTATCACCCCAGACGACAGGCCGAATTTATGGCTAAGGCTGGGCGTTCAGGAACAGGGCCTAGCCATTAGAGCTTAAAACGCACTCAAAAAGCATCTTTGCCATTCAAACATAGCAGAGAAGTTGACAATAAAGGCAAAGCCCCGCTGCAAGAAAGGTGCTCTGTCAAGATTCGGTTAGGAGGCCGAGGGAAGGAAAGGAACTCTCTACTGGCTTCAAAAGCCCATATTCTTTCCTATATGAGGAAGAAGACCCTGGCAATGAACCTCAGCCCCTGGCTGGACCAATCCACAAAAGAGACCACTGACTGTATCACCTTTATCATCATGATATTGGGCATGATACAGAAGACTGTAGGCAGCTTGAACAGGAAATTGGGCGTCTTATCGAGCTTGGTCACCTACAGCGGTTTTACAATCCGAGGTCAAGGCTGCACAACAGGCTGGACTTTGGCAGGCCCCCTCCGGATGAGAATTGCAAACCTGGGCCTCGTCACGGGTTGCCAAGGGATAAGGACTCAGATTCCGATGAAAAAGGGCTACGGGTTCCTGGGCAAACAAGGTTGACGTGACAGCAAGAGTCTATGATTTAAATGAATCAGGATTTATTGCCTCTTACGTATATCCATAATTTTCAGCTCAGCCTTGCATTATTAAAGGATCAATCCTTTGTTAGACTCCCGTATGGCCCTCAATATTTCACCTCAGCAGGACTGAGAAGGTTGAGCATGACTCAACATTTGGGACAGGTTTCCCTATATTCTAACTCATCATGACTGAGAAGGTTGAGCAGGACTCAACATTTGGGACATGTTTCCCTATATTCTAACTCAGCAGGACTGAGAAGGTTGAGCAAGACTCAACATTTGGGACATGTTTTGTTATATTCTAACTCAGCAGGACTGAGAATGTTGAGCAGGACTCAACATCGGGACAGGTTTCCCTATATTCTAACTCAGCAGGACTGAGAATGTTGAGCAGGACTCAACATCTGGGACATGTTTCCCTATATTCTAACTCAGCAGAACTGAGAAGGTTGAGCATGACTCAACATCTGGGACATGTTTCCCTATATTCTAACTCAGCAGGACTGAGAAGGTTGAGCAGGACTCAACATCTGGGACAGGTTTCCCTATATTCTAACTCAGCAGGACTGAGAAGGCTGAGCAGGACTCAACATCTGGGACATGTTTCCCTATATTCTAACTCAGCAGGACTGAGAAGGTTGAGCAGGACTCAACATCTGGGACAGGTTTCCCTATATTCTAACTTAGCAGGACTGAGAAGGTTGAGCAGGACTCAACATCTGGGACAGGTTTTCCTATATTCTAACTTAGCAGGACTAAGAAGGTTGAGCAGGACTCAACATTTGGGACAAGTTTCCCTATATTCTAACTTAGCAAGACTGAAAATGTTGAGCAGGACTCAACATCTGGGACAGGTTTCCCTATATTCTAACTCAGCAAGACTGAGAAGGTTGAGAAGGACTCAACATCTGGGACAGGTTTTCCTATATTCTAACTCAGTAGGACTGAGAAGGTTGAGGGAGACTCAATATCTGGGACAAGTTTCCTTATTCTAACTCAGCAGGGCTGAGAAGGTTGAGCAGGACTCAACATCTCGGACAGGTTTCTCTATATTCTAACTCAGCAGGACTGAGAAGGTTGAGCAGGACTTAACATTTGGGACAAGTTTTCCTATATTCTAACTCAACAGGACTGAGAAGGTTGAGCAAGACTCAACATTTGGGACAGGTTTCCCTATATTTTACTTCAGCAAATAGGCCGAGCAGGACTCAACGTCTGGGACAGGATTCCCTATATCTTACCTCAGTAGGATTGAGATGGCTGAGCAGGACTCGATTCAACAATATTCATGACAGATCTAACATGTGACTCATTCATTTTGCTTATATGGATCAAGTAACAGGTTTACTTTATCTAAAATTTATTGTAAACGGAAAAGTTAAAACACGGCAGAGCTACAGTTCAGTCTAGCAGCATAACACTTTTGGCAAAGTCAAAGGTTGAGGCTGAAGCTCAATAATTATGGAAAAATCCAACGCAAAAGCAACCAAAAAAAAGACAAAAATTAGATATGGAGGATAACTTAAAGTCTCTCAAGCCGAAGACGAATACTTGCATTAACTATGGAAATAGAGTAAGTAAAACCTCACACGCAGAAGACAAAGCCAAGAAAACTGAAATAAGATGAAGAGCACGAGTTGGAAAAAATTGGATTTTTATTAAGAAGTTTCTGTTACAACTACAGAGATTACAAAAAGAACATCTTATTCTACTCTTCGTCATCCTTATCCTCTCTGAGATCAGCCCCACTTTGAAACTGCGCTATTTGGTTCTCAAGTAAGCTTCCAGCCTCGGGGTTGTAGAGTTCAGCAATTTGAGGATAATTTTTGTCCAAGTCTGGGTAGACTTCGGAGCAAGTGTCGATTGCCCAGGTCTGTCCAACAGCTATCGCTGAACCTTGTATCTTCAGGAAGTTACCAGTAAATAACTCAGATTGTCTGAACTCAGCAACGGCAGTTTTCTTAATCTCCTCAGCCTGAAGCTCAAATTGAAGGAGGAGATCAGCTTTGCTTTTCCTTTCTGCCTCCAATTGCTGGTTCAATTCAGTCTTGCTATTGGACAACTCTTGCTCAAAAGTACCAAGTTCCTTTTGGTAAAACTCCAGCTCAGCTTGGGCCTTAGAAGATACTAACTCGACGTTAGCCAATGCTTCCTTCAGCTCATACACTTGAGAATTGGCAGCGGCCAACTTGGCATCAGAATCTTCTTTTCCTGCTTGAAGTCGGGAGTTTTCTTCGGTAAGAACGGCCACCTCAGACTTCAGACCGTTCACTTGGGCTTCCAGCTGATTCAATCTCAAATTGATGGGTCTTGCCACCTCTGCCAACCCGTCATAGGCATTTCTGAGGTTGGCATTGATCTCAGAGAGTTGGACAAATTTGGCACGCAGCTCTTCAGCCCGTTTTGAGAATGTTATACTCTTGAACTCGAAACTGCAGAAATCAGTTTGGTTAGAAAAAGCGTAAGTGATCAACCCAAAAGAGATGGATAACATCAGAAAATCTTACCATGGCCATATTTATTGCAAATGAATTCATGGTAGTATCCCAGTCCATACTACCATAAAGTTGCCAATCATGAGGTAACACTGACATCTCAGTGACTGTCTTAGCTACACTAGGATTTGCAGCAGTGTCAGCAAATGAGAACTGCAACGTCCTTGTACCTCGGCGGTTCCATATGGAAGACTCTCCCTCTAGCGGGTTTACCCCTGAGGTCTCTCCTAAGAACTCAGAGGAGGGACCAGCTTAATCAGAAACCCGCCTTGGTTGAGGTATGACTTCCTCTTCGGCAACTGGGGAAGAAGAGATCAAGTTAGGGGCATCAACTCCCCCAATTCCATCATCTGGCTGAGCTGAAGCTGGGACAAGGGCTTGAGCTTCAGCACGGATGGGATTATCAAGAGTTCCAACTGAAGAGAAAAAAGGCCAAACGATTAAATGGAGACAAAATATATTCAAGACCAACGCAGGACAAAAGTCTTACCTGGAACTTCGGTCTCAGGGGTTATCTGCACCTCGGACGAAGGTCCGGCAGAGGCCTGCCCCGAAGAGAAAGGTTGTCCTTCGGTCCTCTTCCTCTTTTTGGGGACCAAATTCTTCAGCCTTGAGAGGGTTTCGGACACCATGACTCCTGCAGAAGTCAATGAACAAATCAGTCCAAGACGCAACATCAGAACCAGTCAAAGATGTTCAAAAGGTTACTACGTACCTCGAACTATTCTTAAAGCAATGGGGATGATGGGCCGAAAGTTATGTTATGGCCACAAGTGTTCCAGGTTGGCAACCTTCACAACCGACCTGTCCACTTTTTTCCAATCAACGGCCAAGGTCAAGTGTAACAATTGCGAGGCTTTATTGTAAGATTGCTCGCTTGGCCTCCTGTTATTTGCACTGCCAGAATTCCAAAGGATCCCTTTGGGTAATCCTATAGTCTTAACAAAAAAGAAACGTCCCATCCAATCCTCGGTAGAAGAGGGAAGGTTTATGACATGGAGATTTTCACTACTTTGATGCCTCCTGCCAAAATAATACCAACTACCCTTCTACTCACACACAAATATTCTCCTAAAGACTGCAAGTGAAAAGGCTTTCTCAGCAGCTCTTAGGTAAAGCAGGTAACTGAGGATAACCTTAAGGCCGTTAGGCGTTATTTGGGGAAGCCTAAGTTTGTAAGAGTACAGGATTTGGAATAAAGGAGTTGGAATGGGAAAGTTGAAACTAGACTTAAAGTATTCCTCATAGACTGTCTCATACCCTACTGGGGGGTCATAAGAAGTCTGATGCGGCAGGGGAAGAATGGGGGCAAAGGTGCTCCTGTCAACGTTATAATGTTGACATAGTTCAAGGAGGTCGGTGGCTTTCAAGGTGCACATTGAGTTCTGCACCGATGAAGAGGACACCATGGATTCTGGGGCTACCAAAGAAGAAGAAGAAATAACGGAATCCATAGAAGAAAAATGGAAGAAGAAAAGCTTACAGAGAGATTGAAGGGCTGAACTGGAGGAAAACACCATGACAAGAATGAAGGCTTCGAAGACGAAGAAGATGAGCAGATATACGGAATAAGCTATGCGCAAAATAGAAGAAGAAGAAAAGAAAGAATTAGGGCAATTGCCCCTATTTATAAGAAGGAAAGGCAAAGGTTGCAACTTTTCGGTTGGAATTCTAAAAGGCGACGGTTCAAGTATCCCCCTCGGGTACTGAAACCACCGAAAAGGTAATGATGAGACGTCGGAATTGACGCTTACATTAAAAGCGGGAATTACGGCGCAGATAAGAGGATAACTGCCCAATTAATGGAGACACGTCACAGACTCAGAATAGATTTGTCTGCCCTCACAGTTCAGCTCAGCCACACAAAATCTGGAGGCAAATGATAAACCAGATTTAATCGTCTGTTAGTCAACAACAGTCAACGGTATAACTCCTGTAGTTCAGCACCCAAGTATTGCTGTTCAGCCATGATTGCACTTCGGCTGTGCCCCATGACATCCATTTTACTACCGAAGAATAGGCCAAAGACTGCACCTCGGCACCGAACTCCAATATCAGCTTCAGCTTAAGTGCTACACTCCAGATCACTTCAGTTAGATTCCATATTGCACTTCGGCAAGGCCTAGTTTTGCACTTCGGCAAAGGAGTCAAGCACAGCATCACATCGTAGAACCATCAGGCAGAAGTGCAGTTCAAAAAAAGAGTACATGTCTGGCTATTCAGCCTGTGCACGCCAAAGTCACTTCAGCCGACCTACTAGTCACATCAGCCGGCCTACCGGTCATATCAGCAGACCTACTGCGTCATAGGTCTTCTGCCCCAAGCAAACATCTTATCCGCTATCAGAGGCTAGGAGCGGAAAAAACCAATAAAAGCAGGCCAAGGCAGACCAGAAAAAGGATCCGAAATCTATTCTTCATACAACCTGGAGCTAATACACTGAACTTTCTCTTCGGCTAAGACCTGTGAGAATTTTCTAACTCCATACACTAAACTATATTCTCAGTGAAAAATGTCCCAAACTGACTTGAGCGTCGGAGGGTTTTATCCGGGGTCATCCCCCCGGGACCTCTGATCTTTGCTTCCTTGTGCAGGACTTTCAGGAAGATATTCTAGCTACCATCTTCAAATCGGTTAACTACTCTTCAAGTTAACTGACGATGTTCATTTGATGTCATCTTTGACCCTTGGTGAAGATCTGGCTTCATCAGCAACCACAATAAAATAAAATAAAAAGTTTTTGGGCCAAACTTTTGCCACACAGCCGAGCTATCAGTTGGACAGAAGGAAAATTATCTTCACACCTTGCAATTCCAGTCGTTCACGGTTTAGTATACAAAATAAATATAAGTAACCTTGATGTATTTACTATGATTTTGACAAATTATATATTTATATTTTCGTTATTAACTTATATCATGTATTCGTATTTGTAAATTGTATAGATGAATTTTACATGCATGTGTTGAACTAGTTGAATATGTGAAGTGTTTAATTTTCTTTATGTTGTATTTTATGGTCACGATTTTAAGGAGTCTCAAAATTTTGTGTGTGGGTTATTCAGGAATGTGTACAGGAAAGTGGTATTTCTAATATGTATACAGAAATTTGACGCCACTCATGATCATTACGGTATTTCTTTTTAACAACTGTAGTAACATTATTTCGACCCTCAAAATCTTTTAGAATCTTAAAGAAAATTTGTTTGGAAATGTAAGGTATTTACCAGTTAGCTTGGAGCTTTTTCGATGGCTTGTCTAAAATTTTTTTTAGTTAACTATCAAAATTTAGAAAATACACACACACACTCTTCAATCTACAAAAGTATAGAAGATTTTTATAGATCATGAGCAAGTGTGCGGTTTTATTTTCGACTGAGAAAATAATATATATATTTACACACGGCTTAATTTCGGAATTTTTGTCTCATATCTATTTACTGTTTGAGATATTTCAATATATGTATATGAATATCTACTGTTTCTTTTATATCTATATACATAGACTGTTTGAATACATACATAGTTACTGTTTGTAAGATAATATCTAAGAAGAGCTTTGGAAACGGTTGGAGTAAAGTTAAGAAAATAAATATGTTGTTTGTTGGCGGCAGGATAATACATACACAAAAGAAAAAAATATATGAGGGTTGGCAAAGTTTATATATATATATATATAAACAGGATACAATTATGTATATGCAGTTTAGTACGGATTTATATATATTCATGTAATTATTGATAGCCTTCGCTGAAGAGTATATATTAAAATATCTAAACAGTATTGCAGGAAATGTACATTTCGGGTTAATAAGAGTAATATATACAAACTCTTTTGTTTTATAAAATTTGTAGATTTAAAAAAAAATCTAATTTCCTTAATAAATTATATATATGGAATTTGTACACTGTTTTCAGCCCAAGTCTATATAAGTATACACTGTTTTCTTTTTTTTAAATTGTGTAAAAATAGGTAAACTGTTTAAAATAAAGCTAAATATATATATTGTGTTATTACTACATCTATATGTATATTAGGTTATGCGACATTGTTTTGGGCGAATCAGGGTAATTAATTTCATCATCTTCGGATTCAAGTAAATATACACTTATACAAATTGTTTTTGGACAAATGTATAAATCTAAATATTATTAATTTCGGGTTGGACAGATTTATAAATTTAAGTATATTACTTTCGGGCGAAGATTATATTTAATTACATAAGTGCTTTTGGAATGGAATGTCTATTTATTATGTTGTTTTTGGAATTGAAATTAAATATTTTAATATATAAAATGGTCGGAAAATTGTAGTAAAAGAATAAGAGTAAGGAATTTGTGGTGTAAATGTGAAGTTGAATTAATAAATAAATAATTAACATACATGTTCAAATTTTGGAGATTCCAGAGGATAAGTCGGACATGTAGAAGCAGAGACTTTTATGGTAACTCTTATCACGTTTGAGCATAAATAAGAAAGCTAAGTGACCGGTAATAGGTAAGTGGTCTACTTGTGTTTGTTATGATTATCATGCATCAGTGTAATGTTCGTTGCATATTGTTATTGGATTTTCTCTATATGCGAGTTGTGTATATGTAAGATATGTATGTACATGTGAACTGTATGTATGTATGAGCGTGAATGCACCGGGTTAAAGAAAATATAAAAAGAACAGAAATGAGAATGAAAAATGAAAAGGATATAAAAGAGAAGAGAGACGGGCCGGCAGGCCGCCAAGACGGGCCGGTTAAGGTGGCAGGCCTCGGCCCAGAGCATAATATATATTAAAGTGAAACTTGCATTCAATTCATGGCACGCGCATTGCATTTACAGTGGGCCGTGACGTATGGGTCACAGACACTCAGGATAGTATACTGTGGATATAGGCCATAGACACTCAGGATGGTGTATGGTGGTTGAGAGCCACATGAACTCAGGATGGTGACTGTATGTGAGTATGACCCACAGCCACTCAGTAGGTCCTGGGATCATGTATTGCACGGTAGAGATATGAGCATCATGCGTGACGTGATTTTTATTGCGTGTGACACGTAGAGAAAGGCATGCATCATGAAGTTGCGCATTGTTATGTGGAGTAACTTACTTTCCGTAGTTTATTTACTCCATTGGTATGTATTTTTCTCTTCTTTGTTTATGTGATTATTTGTTTGTTGTGTATGTCATATTTGAGAAGAGTATGCATCACGGTAATGTAGATTGAGCATGATGGATTTACTTAACTTGTTTGACTATTCTCGATGTGACAACTGTTAAAGATATTCGAATGAATTTAATTGTGTACTAGGAACATGAATGTTGACTTATAAATGTTACCTATAAATGTCTCTGCGTGTATGATTTCCATAACATGTATATGTAGATTGCTTACTGAGCCCGTTGATTTTGGCTCACACCACCACTCACCAGTTTTGCAGGTATGAGAAGTTAGGACATGCTTACACAGAGAGCGATGTCAGGTGAGGATATCAATCGACTTAGAAGACTTTTGCTTAAGGACATTGACTGAGGCTGTTGGGTTATTATGAGGTTGTTGAGATATTAGGTATGTTTGATGACTTACGATTTGGAAGTTTTGCTATGAGACTTGGTTTTTTTTGGAGGATGTTTTAATTAAAGATGTTAGTTTATGAAGTTTATGTGATAAGTTTCTACATCTTTTTCTAACATGTAAGACGTTTGAACGATGCCTTATAGTTCTCTTAGTAGACTACGGCGTGTACACTGTTCCCAAAGCTAAGGTTCGAGGGTGGGGCGCTACGCAAAGGGCACCACCAGATATCATTTCTTGAAAAAGATCAAGCCAAAACGACCTTATTCACTAAGATGGACACTTATTTTTACACCACTATGCCTTTTGGATTAAACAATACCGTAGCTACGTATCAAAGGTTAGTTAACTTTCTATCTAAAGATACGCTTTTAGATATAATGTAGGCATACATAGATGATATGCTTGTGAAGACACGAACATTGGACTAACACATTGCAAACTTGTGTAAAGTGTTCACGATTATCAGAGATTCTAAAATGAGGCTCAACCGAAAGAAGTGCACCTTCGGGTGACAGAAAATTTCTAAGATACATGGTATCTAAAGACAGGTTCAGGCTAGCCCTAGGAAGATTGAAGCTTTAAGAGATATATAGCCTCCCAGATCCGTCAAAGAGGTTCAACAATTGATAGGAGTGTCCTTCCTCAACTATTTTTTGTCTAAATCTACAGAGAGGGCCTTGACATCTTCCAAATTTCAAGGAAACCCAACCCGTTCTCATAGGACGAGAACTGCTAGCAAGTTTTGCAGAATTAAAACAATACTTAGAGGAAATTCCCACTTTAACTGCTCCGTCCACCAACAATTGTATCGTATATTTTAATATGCCACGAAGCTCTGAGTGCAATCTTTTTTAGGGAGAAAGTGGCAAGAAATTGCCTATTTACTTGGTTAGCAAAGATCTGAGTGGTCTGGTAGTTAAATGATGAGAAATCGGTGCTTTCTATGGTTTGTTATGCGTGCAAGCTCCAACCCTACTTTTGGGTACATCATATTATGGTTGTCACTGACCAACCTTTGAAACAAATCCTATCCAATCTAGAAATGTCAAGACACAATACTAGACAAACAATTGAGTTGGTAGAGTATGGTATCGATTTCAACCACGCACAACTATCAAAGTGCAAGCCTTTGATGATTTCATTTTTAAAGAGATCTCAGCCATTGATAGTTTGCTAGAGGAGGACCGGTTGACCATTTATGTTGATAGATCTTTGTCCCAAGACAGGAGTGGAGCTGGGATTTTTTTAATTGGCCCAAAGGAGAATAGTTTAATTATTATTGGAATACTGAGTACATCAGGTGAAGGATCAGAACATAAACGCAGAAAGGAATCCATTGTGTTTAACAGCTAAAATTCTCATTCAGACATTTCATTGAACAATTTGCTTAATGCGTCAAACATTTATTCATCAGCTTAATTCTTCTCGGCTTTTAGTCGGAATCATCATTTGATTGTATATAGTTGTTATTCAATAATAGGACTACATTTTAATCATCATTTTGATGATTAAAATTAGCTTTAACCATTAGTTTTTATCCGTTCAAACTAGTCGTTGGGCTTTCATTGTCATGGGTCATCTAGCTATTGGACTCATCTTGTATATATGTATACCATTGCTTCAAATTGAATATACAAGCGTTTTCTCCCATTTCAAGTGTTAAACAAGTGATATTTATGTTATTTTCTCTATATGGTATCAGAGCTGAAGCATTATACGTAAGGTCAGAATTCAAATTTTCCTGTTTACTATTTATCTCCTTCATTATCATCTCTTCAGCTTTCACGTTTGTGCTTAAGATTGAGATATGGAATCATTTGGAAGTGAAGCTCCACCTCATCTTAGTCCTGCTGTTATCCCCACGAATTCAACAAGAGTAAGTTCAAGTCATAACACTATTGATTCTACTCTTATAACCATAATCAATCATAAAATGAACGGGAATAATTATATGGCGTGGTCCAGAGCAGTAAAAATGTTTATCATGGGCAAAGGTAAGGAGGATTACCTTAAGCCTGACAGTGAAGTCCCTAATGAGAATGATGCTCAATTCAAAACATGGAATGCTGAAAATTCCATGATCATGTTATGGTTGATTGGGTCAATGACCACTGATATAAGTGATAATTTCATCTTATATGACTTTGCTGCTGAGATTTGGAAGGCATCTCAAGATATATATTCTAAGGTTGATAACATCTATGAGTTTTACAAGCTGGATGTCATACTCTATGACATCAAGAAAGGAGATTCACCTGTGAATGTACATTTTGGACAATTAAAAAGAATCTGGCAACAGATTGATGTTTATGATTCTCATAAATGGCCTAATCAAGAGGCATACAAGCTGTATAAGAACATTACTGAAACTAGGGGAATCTTCAGATTTTTGGCTGCTTAAACAAAGAGTTTGATACAGTAAGAGGAAGAAATCTTGGCACAAAACCCCACCCTTCTATGAACAACGTATTTTCTGAAATAAAGCAAGAAGATAGCATAATTAAACTCATGAAAAGTTCTGGTTCCGGCACTGAAGGTACATTGATGAGTGTTTCTGCACCAAGGAATACTCAAGATTAGGTTATTGCAAATGCAATAACTAGAAGATATATTCCTCCCTCTCAAAATGATCACAGAAGAAATAGGGACTCTAAACTGTTTTGCAAATTCTGCAAGAAAACAGGGCACACTGAAGACAAATGCTTTGCCAAGCATGGTAGACCTCCAGCTAGATTTAATGAATAATGGAGAAATCCTGAACTATGGAGGTCTCAGGTAGCTAATGCTGGAAACTGGAGGGGAGTCAATCAAAACATATCTAGCAATTGTGTTAATAGACCAACTAATGTCCCAATTTAAACTCAGCTAGATGCAATCTTCCAGTTCATGAAACAGCATCACCCTCAGAAGCTGCCTCTAGACACCAAACAAGAAGCTCAGGCCACTATGGCCAGCTATGATAAGAATTCCAAACTTACCTCTACCAGCATTGTTGACTCTGATGATACTCATCACATGCATGGACTAAAGAAAAAATAACTGATTATATGATGTTTCATAGCCCTATAAAAGTTAAGGTAGCTAATGGTGCAGGAGTTAACGTAGTTGGACGTGGAAATGTAAAATTGACTGAGAACTTAAAATTAAAGAATGTTCTGTTTATACCTGAATTGAGTTTCAACTTGACATCAGTTAGCAAACTAGCTGAGGATAATATATATGAAGTAAGATTTTCACCCTCTAAATGTTATTTTCAGGAGATTATCTCCAAGAAGATAATTGGCAATGCTAACAAGATCAATGATCTCTTACTGCTTTAAGCTGAAGAGTCAAGTCCTCTCAATAGTCAAACTAGTATAGGATCATGTATGATTGCCAGTAGGAATACTGAGACCATTTTGTTATTGCATAAGAGATTAAGACACACTAACTTCGTGTATCTCAGAAGGCTTATGATAGCCTTGTTATCAATATAAATCAATCTGACTTATTCTGTGAAGATTGTTTGTTTGCTAAGAGCTGCAGGAGTACTTATCTAAAGAGGCCTCATATAAGTAGTGCTCCTTTTCGCCTAAATCACTCTGATGTATGGGGACCTTCAAAAATAGTCAATATAAATGGTGCTAAGTGGTTCATCACCTTTTTTGATGACTATACTAGGCTTACCTGGTTATACTTAATGAAACATAAATATGAGGTTAGGGATATCCTTAAGGAATTCATATGTATGATTCAGACTCAATTTAACACTACAATAAAAACGTTAAGAACTGATAATGGCCTTGAATATCTTGAATCATCTGTAAAAGAGTATCTTAACACTAGAAGAATCCACCATCAGACTTCCTGTACCTACACTCCGCAGCAAAATGGAGTTGCAGAAAGGAAGAATAAACATCTCCTTGAAGTAACAAGGGCAATTATGATGTATATGAAGGTACCTAAGCACTACTAAGGTAAGGGTGTACTTACAGCTACACACCTCATCAACAAGATCAACCCTAAAAATGCCATGTGACAGTATTTTCCCAACTCTAACTTATTTTCAGAACTACATATGAAAGTGTTTGGGTGTATTGTGTATAGACATATCCCTGATCAATTCAGAAGCAGTCTAGACATGAGAGCTGAGAGATGTATATTTCTTGGATATTCTTTTACTCAAAAAGGATACAATTGTTATTCCCCCACAACCAGAAAAATGCATGTATCTTTTGATGTTGTATTTGATGAATCTAATGCATTTTATGGTAAATTTGTCTTTGAGTCTCAGCATGAAAAGGAATGTAACACCTAGAATATTATTGATCTGCCCAGCATAACACCTGGAAAAGAGGGAAGTATTTTAGATGAGGGGGAGAGTCAACTCTCTCCACAAAGAGACTAAATGGGTCTTATCACCATGAGACTACACATAGAAATATTGAAGAATCAAAAATTGAATCATCTACCTTAAGGGAAATTGTTCTAGTAGATGATATACCAATAGCCATCAGAAAAGGAGTCATGACGTGTGAAGAAGATGTATCCTATTAGCAATTATGTATCATATGATTGTCTCCAGGGAAACTACAAAGTCTTTGTCTCTTCACTTGATTGTTGGACCGTGCACCTGCAGTAAACACCACTAGAGGGGGGTGAATAGTGGTTAGCGGAAATTACACTATAACCCTTTGTTAAAATCCCCTTTGAAAACAGAATCTGAAACTACCTCAGATTCAGAACCCGTTTTTCAAAAATTCACAAATAATTGTACACAACTCCAAAAATTATGAAACTTTCCAGAATTTAAATTTAATGAGTTAACAAGACTCTATCCAAAAATCATACAAAAATAAGATCGTTTGTCCCTTCAAATAAATAAAAAGATTCAGATGGTCAATCTGGACAGAATTGGACAGAATGTTGCTGATTTTGCAAAACGTGTTTCGCTTTGAATACTCAACCAAAAAGGTTGATCTTTATATAAAAACACTCCTTAGGATGTGTAGATTAAGTTTCCAAAAGGCCCTGACCTTAACCAACTCTTGAAAAATACAGAATTTAAGTTTTCTCAAAACTGGTCAGATTGCAGCCAGATTGGAGCAGTTATCTTGCAAAGACTGAAAGACTAACTTTCCCTTGCTCAAATCAAGTGATTCTTATTGCAAATGAAAGCTAACAGTCTGAAGTATAACTCCACCAAAAATCACGAATTTTGAAAGTGTTTAGATATTTTTTCAAATTGTGAGAAGTTGTGTGAAAACTGCAGTCAAAAACGGGCAGAAAACAGAAATAAAGAAACAAGAGAAGAACACCGAGAATTTATCCTGGTTCGGTCAATGTGACCTACTCCAGTCCCAAGGAACACCTTTCCTTGGATTTCACTATGGTATGAACCAAATTACAGTAAGAACCAAGCTTGATCCTTGGGTTAAACACCAACCCTATTCAAGACTTGGATAAACACCTTTATGCAACTCTTGGTTGCAACACCTCTATCACCTATTGATGTAGCCTTATAGATTTGGCTAATCAATCTTACAAATAAGACACAAGAAGGTGTGTATAGTGTAGCTGGACAACAACTAGAAATGGAACACCTTAGCTACACAAAGTATGAACGAAAATATGAGAAGAGAATAGCAAGACAACAATCTTCAATTTTTGCTTTCAAGTGTGTGTCTTCTCTTCTTCACCTTTCCTTCTATTTATAGAGTGAATTGATGGCATATTCCCTCTAACTTTTAGACCATGTGATGGCTGAGAATTTTGAATTAAAACACCTCCATAATCATCTCCAACAATCTTGTCTCCATTACATTCAAATTTGAAATTTCAAGTTGACAACTTTTGCCAACTAGCTTGTTTTTGAATTGTCCACTTGCCCAAAAGTCATAAAATGAGTACACCACCTTCTCCACCTGTTTATGGACGTTTTTGATGTTGTATGTATGTATACCAACTCAAATAATGTGAATAAAAAATAATGAATAAGTGTTGACAAGATTATGTCAACATATAACACCAAAATTCCTACTTTCTTCTCCTTTACATATTGTGATGAATCTTGCACCAAGGACACCTTGTAATCTCTAAAAGATGATGATTAATATCCTCTTATAACATATATAAGAGGGTCTTCAAGAAAAAATAGAATGTGACATCTCAAATCATCACATATCCAGCTATAGTCAATAATATCATCGGTTGAGAGAATAAGATATAAGATCACCATATAATCTTCAAAATAATAATAACACAGCTCCAGAATGAAGATAATAATATGCTCAAGAGATTCCTTGAGTGAAAATACCAAAAATACCCTTGGGGGTAAAATGACCAAAATACCCCTGGTGTGAGAAAACTCCAGAAATGCCCCCGATGGTCAGAAATAATCACAATACCACCTTTGTCATGATAACCAAGATAATAATATGCACTTGAAATATTTTTCACCATATGATGTTCCTACAAAACTTAAAATACCAATTTTGCCCTTTTTGGTAAGTTGTAGAAACTTCCAAGGCACGTTAGTCACAAGATATTATCATCATAAAAATCACATAATCACAACATATATAAATCATGTAAAAATAAAAACAACTATTTTATCACATTTTAGAAAAATATTTCTAACAACCCTAGACATCGTGTCATTTTTCTTCACTTATTTAACTCTTTCATTATAACACCATATGTGACATTTTTAAGTATTCATCATTAAAATCATGACTTTGAAAATTATCCAAACATATTTCTCAACATTCTCCCCCTTTTGGATGATTTTCAAAATAACCTAACATGTTTTAATGTCACAACTTATAACCAAAAGTTTAACCAAATGTTTTCAAAAATGTTTTCAACTTTTAAATAGTATGCTGCTCCCCCTCAACTCATACTCTCCCCCTTAACCTATGCTCCAAAATTTATACCAATAAAAACTTAGCATATGATTCATCATCATCATGACTTACCAACTAAAACATGACTTACCAACTAAAATCATGTTCTTATTCTATCTCCCCCTTTATTTTGCAAATCATGCAAAAGATAGAACTATACAATGGTATCGTAAGTCATCATTCCTAATTTGGCTCGTAAGTTTTCAAAAGTGGCTTGATTAAGGGGTTTGGTGAAGATGTCAGCGATTTGATGATCAGTTCTTATGTGGTTTATCACTATATCCTCATTTTGAACATGATCACGAAGAAAGTGATATCGCACCTCAATGTGTTTGGCCTTAGAATGAAGCACCGGATTCCGTGAAAGATTGATTGCACTTGTGCTATCGCAGAAAATTGGAATCTTATTCATTTTAATGCCAAAATCACTAAGTTGCTGTTTAAGCCAAAGTATTTGGGTAGTACATAAACTCAAAGCGATATACTCGGCTTCAGTGGTAGAAAGAGCTACACTAGCTTGCTTTTTAGAAAACCAAGAGATCAAATTGGTTCCTATGAATTGACATGTACCGCTAGTGGATTTTCTATCTAACCTGCAACCACCATAATCAGCATCACTATATGCGTGTAATTCCAACTTAGCGTTTCTATCATACCACAGTCCTAAGTGAGGTGTATGCTTAAGATATCTAAAGATCTTTTTTACTGCATTGTAATGTGATACCTTAGGACAAGATTGAAACATAGCACACATACACACACTAAACATAATATCAGGTCTTGATGCAGTTAAGTATAACAATGAGCCAATCATAGACCTATAAAGTGTGTCATCAAAAGGTTTACCATTTTCATCCTTATCAAGTTTGGTACTAACACTCATAGGCGTAGTTGTAGGATTCAACTCTTCAAAGCCAAACTTCTTAATCATATCATTGACATATTTAAGTTGGCTAATGTGAATTCCTTGAGGGGTTTGTTTGATTTGAAGTCCTAAGAAATAATTCAACTCTCCTACCATTGACATTTCAAATTCTGACTTCATACGTTCTTCGAAGTCTTTTACTAAGGTAGGGTTTGTTGAACCAAAGATTATATCATCTACATAGATTTGGACTATTAACAAATCATTATCTTTTCGTCTTAAAAATAATGTGTTGTCTATTGTTCCCCTTTGATAATTATTTGCAATAAGAAAGTTCGCAAATCTATCATACCAAGCTCTTGGAGCTTGTTTCAAATCATATAGAGCTTTCTTAAGCTTGTAAACATGGTTAGTATTCTTTGGATCTTCAAATCCAGGGGGTTGTTTGACAAACACCTCTTCTTGGATGTATCCATTCAAGAACGCACTCTTGACATCCATTTGGAAGAGCTTAATTTTGCTTATACTTGCAATCGCAAGTAACAATCTAATTGCTTCTAGTCGTGCAACGGGTGCAAATGTTTCTTCATAATCTATTCCTTCTTGTTGATTATAACCTTGTACGACTAGTCTAGCCTTATTCCTTGTAATATTTCCTTGTTCATCCATTTTATTCCTAAAAACCCATTTAGTTCCTATGATAGACTTGTCTTCAGGTTTAGGTACTAAGTCCCACACGTTGTTCCTTGTGAATTGATTTAATTCCTCATGCATAGCATCTATCCATGATATGTCACCCAAGGCTTCCTTTACGTTCTTAGGTTCTAATTGTGAAATTAAGCTATGTCCTTCAAGTTGACTTATATTTCTACGTGTTTTAAACCCCAACACTTGGATCACCAATGATTAGCTCTTTAGGGTGTTTATGTTTATCTTCTATAAGCCACCAATTCCTAAGTTGACTAGGTTCACCTTCTTCTAGTTCAAATGTTTCATTCGTGTGAACATTTTTATATACAATTGGAACATCATGTAAGTTAGATAGATTATCTTCCAATTGTAAAAATTCTTGATTTATTTCACCTAAAGGTTCATGCACATCTTGTTCAGGGGAAGTTGGTTCTAGATGATCATGAACAGGCTCAAGTAATATATCATCATCATCAAACATATTTTCAACATTATTCTCTTGTTTCTTTTTATCAATTACATCAAAATATGCATTCTCATTGAATTTCACATGTATAGATTCAATTATTTTTCTAGATGCATGATTATAACACCTATATGTCTTTGAGTTAGTTGAATATCCAACAAATATGCATTCAATAGACTTTTGTTCAAATTTATCTAGATTATCTTTGGTATTAAGTACAAAACATTTACACCCAAATACTCTAAGATAATCTACCTTAGGTTGTCTATTATTCAATAACTCATATGGTGTTTTATTTAATTTCTTTCTAATAGAAAGCCTATTTATTATATAACATGCACAACTAACAGCTTCAGCCCACAAATATCTAGGTACTTTGTTTTCACACAACATACTTCTAGCTATTTCTTGTAGTGTTCTATTTTTACGTTCAACAACTCCATTGAGTTGTGGTGTTCTTGGTGGTGAGAATTCATGTTTTATTCCATGTAATTCACAAAACTTAATTATATCTTTGTTTTTAAATTCTCCACCTCTATCACTTCTAATTCTTTTAACATTTTCTTCATAAAGATTTTCAAGTTGCTTAATAAGATTTTCGATTACCAATGGAGCATCGTCTTTGTGTGTTAAGAACAATGTCCATGTGTATCGTGAGTAATCATCTACTATGACACACACATAGTAGTGTCCACCTAGACTTCTTGTCCTACTTGGACCAAATAAGTCTAAGTGAAGCAGTTCTAGTACATGACTAGTACTCACTTCATGTTTTGATTTCATTGTCTCTTTTATATGTTTTCCTTTAATACATGTTTCACATAATTGAAAATTATGTAAGTCTAACTTAGGCATTCCTCTAATTAGATTCTTCTTAGATAATCTTTCTATGGTTGAGACTCCTATATGGCCTAGTCGTCTATGCCATAAGTTCACATCTAAGTCATGTGATACTAAACACCTAATCCTAGCATTTAATATGTTATTTAGTGATAGTGTATAAATGTTACCATCCCTATTTCCTTTTAGTACAATTTCTCCTTTTTTATTTATTATATCACAACAATTAGGAAGAAAAGAGACATGATAACCAGAATCTATAAGTTGCGAAATACTTAATAAATTGTAAGAAAGATTGCTTACTAACAACACATTTCGTATTTGAAATGTGTCAGGGTCCCCAATTGTTCCTTTTCCAATAACCTTGCCTTGGTTGTTGTCACCAAATGTCACCTTTCCTCCATTATCGATTTGTTCCAGTTCGGTGAATAGTTTGGGGTTGCCCGTCATGTGCCTTGAACACCCGCTATCTAAAAACCACTTGGTTTTTAGATTATTTGACTTTGCCTCCTTCTTGTACTCTTTATAATTTTCCTACAATGGAGACAAAGATTTAGGTACCCTTTACTTGGGTCCTTGAATGTTAGAGGTTCCATCCTTGTTTATAGTATCCAAATTTGGATGTATCTTTTGGGTACATATTCGGCTTTTTCATAAGTGTAATAAAGAGGATTAACATGTATTTGACGATTCCATTTAAAAGATGTTACATTGTCATACATGTTATATCTTGGTTTATATGCATCATATTTTGGCCAACTATGATAATGAGTATGAGGCATATGATTTTGTTTCTTGAATGGCGCCATGTATGTATAATCATATGATGTATGTAAATTCCTATAAGTCTTATAAGGAGGATATGTATGTTGCCTATATTTAGGTTTATATGTATTATAATAAGTTGGATGCATTTGATTTTGCTTAGATACATTTTTATACATATATGCATAATTTTTATGTGATCTAGATGAAAAGTTTTGCCTTGATGCTTTTGGAGGTGCATGTTGTATTTTTACCTTAGAATGAGTAGAGGAAGGAGTAGGCAAAATATGTACATTTGACTTAGTTGTACTATATGGCAATTTAGACTTAGATGATATAAAATTAGTCTTTTTGTCTAACTTGTCATTTTCTTCTATATAGCCTAACCCCTTTTTATCATTTCCATATTTTTGTGACGAAATTAAAGTATCTAACATATTGGTTCCAGACTTAAACTGTTCCAACATTTTTTCTAAATCTATTTTAGATGTAGTAAGTTGTGCTATTTCTTTTTCACAATTAACTAACTTAGTTTTTAATATATTATTTTCAGTTTTCAATGTATTTTCATTTTTCCTATGTGACTCAATTTTAATCTTAAGAGAATCAAGATTATTAGTAGACTCTTGTTTAAGAGATTCTAGTTGATCGGAGAATTCCAAGTTGGACGTCTTCAACTTGTCATTTTCTTCAACTAGTTTCTTCTTTTCTTTAGAGAGCCTTTTACAGTGAGCATGCATTCTTAAGAATTCTTCATACATTTCATCAAATGTCATGTCACTATCGGAATCACTATCAGAAGAAGAACATACCTCGTTGGATACGAAGCAGACTTGAGCTTCCTCGGTTTCGGATTCTGAGTCGGATGAGTCGCTCCATGTGCTCACCTTCATTGCTCGTTTCCCTTTTCTTGCCTTAGACTCTTTTGCCTTTGTCGTCTGAGCCTCCTTATCATTGGCTTGTTTATTATTGTTGTTATTATTATTATTTTTCTTCGTGGGACAGTCATATGAAATATGTCCTTTTTGACCGCATTCATAACACTTTAATTCTTTATTATACCATTTGTTTGTGTTATTCTTCCTAGGTTGAGAAGAAGAAGAAGAAGAAGAATTACGTTGTCTATTCCTATTTGGACGTTTGAAAAATTTTCTTAGTTTTCTAGCTATCAATATCAACTCATCGTCTAATTCAGTATCACTATTACTATCATCGTTACTAGCATGTGTTTCAGTTGTTTTGAAAGCTATTGACTTACCGGATGACTTAGACGATTCAGACTTTCGTTGGTTTAATTTAACCTCGTAAACTTTAAGAGACCCAATCAATTCATCCATCTTAGTGATTGACTTTGTCTCCTCGATTGCAGTCACCTTTGGATCCCATTCAGCAGGGAGGCTTCGTAACACCTTTTGAACCTTTTCACTGTTCGAAAATGACTTTCCTAAAGCTTCAAGGGCATTGAAAATATTAGTAATCCTCAAATCCATAGATGTTATGGATTCGTTTGGCAACATTTTGAAAGTCTCTAATTCAGTCATAAGCATGTTTATTTTTGACTCTTTAACACCACTAGTACCTTCATGCTTTAATACAAGTGATTTCCACATGTCGTGTGCGCTTGTGCAATTTGACACATATCCAGCTTCAGAAGTTGTAAGTCCATTCAAAAGTAATTGCATAGCTTTAGCATTCATGGACATTTTCTTTTTATCATCTGATGACCATTCACTTTTACATTTTTCAACCTCTTGAGTTACTTCACTAACTTGTGTAACTTTCGTTAGAATGTACGGCCCATCTTCAACTATAGACCATAAATCGATGTCTATAGCCATTAAGAATAGCCTCATTCTTAGTTTCCAATGAACAAAATTATTGCCATCAAAAAGAGGAGGGCGTTGTGTAGACATACCTTCCAACTCACCTTTGTGAGAAACAATAGCCATAGTATGTACCTTAGATTTGAGACAAGCAGTATATAATGAATCGTTGTTTCTTGGCCTTGTATTGTTCGTATGGTGTTGAATCTTGCTTCTTTTTAGTGGTGTTGGTCTGGATCTGATACCAAATGTTGGACCGTGCATCTGCAATAAACACCACTAGAGGGAGGGTGAATAGTGGTTAGCGGAAATTATACTACAACCCTTTGTTAAAATCCCCTTTGAAAACAGAATCTGAAACTACCTCAGATTCAGAACCCGTTTTTCCAAAATTCAAAAATAATTGTACACAACTCCAAAAATTATGAAACTTTCCAGAATTTAACTTTAATGAGTTAACAAGACTCTATCCAAAAATCATACAAAAATAAGATCGTTAACCCTTCAAATAAATAAAAAGATTCAGATGGTCAATCTGGACAGAATTGGACAGAATGTTGCTGATTTTGCAAAACGTGTTTCTCTTTGAATACTCAACCAAAAAGGTTGATCTTTATATCAAAACACTCCTTAGGATGTGTAGATGAATGTTCCAAAAGGCCCTGACCTTAACCAACTCTTGAAAAATACAGAATTTAAGTTTTCTCAAAACTGGTCAGATTGCAGCCAGATTGGAGCAGTTATCTCGCAAAGACTGAAAGACTAACTTTCCCTTGCTCAAATCAAGTGATTCTTATTGCAAATGAAAGCTAACAGTCTGAAGTATAACTCCACCAAAAATCACGAATTTTGAAAGTGTTTAGATATTTTTTCAAATTGTGAGAAGTTGTGTGAAAACTGCAGTCAAAAACGGGCAGAAAACAGAAATAAAGAAACAAGAGAAGAACACCGAGAATTTATCCTGGTTCGGTCAATGTGACCTACTCCAGTCCCAAGGAACACCTTTCCTTGGATTTCACTATGGTATGAACCAAATTACAGCAAGATCCAAGCTTGATCCTTGGGTTAAACACCAACCCTATTCAAGACTTGGATAAACAGCTTTATGCAACTCTTGGTTGCAACACCTCTATCACCTATTGATGTAGCCTTATAGATTTGGCTAATCAATCTTACAAATAAGACACAAGAAGGTGTGTATAGTGTAGCTGGACAACAACTAGAAATGGAACACCTTAGCTACACAAAGTATGAACGAAAATATGAGAAGAGAATAGCAAGACAACAATCTTCAATTTTTGCTTTCAAGTGTGTGTCTTCTCTTCTTCACCTTGCCTTCTATTTATAGAGTGAATTGATGGCATATTCCTTCCAACTTTTAGACCATGTGATGGCTGAGAATTTTGAATTAAAACACCTCCATAATCATCTCCAACAATCTTGTCTCCATTACATTCAAATTTGAAATTTCAAGTTGACAACTTTTGCCAACTAGCTTGTTTTTGAATTGTCCACTTGCCCAAAAGTCATAAAATGAGTACACCACCTTCTCCACCTGTTTATGGACGTTTTTGATGTTGTATGTATGTATACCAACTCAAATTTTGTGAATAAAAAATAATGAATAAGTGTTGACAAGATTATGTCAACATATAACACCAAAATTCCTACTTTCTTCTCCTTTACATATTGTGATGAATCTTGCACCAAAGACACCTTGTAATCTCTAAAAGATGATGATTAATATCCTCTTATAATATATATAAGAGGGTCTTCAAGAAAAAATAGAATGTGACATCTCAAATTGTCACATATCCAGCTATAGTCAATAATATCATCGGTTGAGAGAATAAGATATAAGATCACCATATAATCTTCAAAATAATAATAACACAGCTCCAGAATGAAGATAATAATATGCTCAAGAGATTCCTTGAGTGAAAATACCAAAAATACCCTTGGGGGTAAAATGACCAAAATACCCCTGGTGTGAGAAAACTCCAGAAATGCCCCCGATGGTCAGACATAATCACAATACCACCTTTGTCATGATAACCAAGATAATAATATGCACTTGAAATATTTTTCACCATATGATGTTCCTACAAAACTTAAAATACCAATTTTGCCCTTTTTGGTAAGTTGTAGAAACTTCCAAGGCACGTTAGTCACAAGATATTATCATCATAAAAATCACATAATCACAACATATATAAATCATGTAAAAATAAAAACAACTATTTTATCACATTTTAGAAAAATATTTCTAACAACCCTAGACATCGTGTCATTTTTCTTCACTTATTTAACTCTTTCATTTATAACACCATATGTGACATTTTTAAGTATTCATCACTTAAAATCATGACTTTGAAAATTATCCAAACATATTTCTCAACATTGATAACTCACTGGTTCCAAGGAACATCCAAGAGGCATTATCTCACCCTGCGTGGAAAAAAGCTATGGTTGAGGAAATGGATGTTTTGATAAAAAATGATACATGGGAAGTTATACCTGCTAAGGATGGGATCAAACCAGTGGAATGCAAATGGATCTTTTTCATCAAATATAACTCAGATGGATCCATCAACATGTACAATGCAAGGTTAGTTGCCAAAGGTTTCATTGAAACCTTTGGGATTGACTATGTAGAAGCGTTTGCTCCTGTGGCAAAATTGAACATTGTAAGAATACTCTTTTCTCTTGCTGTTAACCTTGACTGGCCACTCTTCCAACTTGATATTAAGAATGCATTTCTTAATGGTGACTTGGAAGAAGAATTTCACATGCATATCCCTCCTCTATTCACTTCTAAATCCAACAAAACCATGGTCTGTAGGTTGAAGAAGTCTCTCTATGAATTAGAACAATCCTCAAGATCATGGTTCAAAAGGCTTAATTCAACTATATCTTCCCTTGGATTCTCTCAGTGTCAGAGTGATGATACCTTATTTATTAAGTCTGTTGATAGCATTAACTACATCATTATTCTTGTATATATTGATTATATCATTCTTACTGGAAATTATTATAATGGCACACTAGAAACAAAGAACCTATCATCAGAGTCTTGTGAGGTAAAAGACTTAGGACAGAAAATATTTTTTAGGCATGGAAGTCTTTAGATCATCTAATGTCATTTATATTTCCCAAAGGAAGTATATATTAGACTTGTTGCAAGACACATGGATAATCAACTGCAAGCCTGCAAGCATTCCAGTTGAGCCTTGGTTTAGGCCAAATGAGGCATAAGACTTAGGTTACACAGACAAACAGAGGAATCAGAGGTTAACAGGTAAGTTGATATATCTGTCCCATACTATGCCAGACATATGTTATGGGGTAAGTTTCAATAGCCAATTCATGCACAATACTACTGTTAGACATTATAACTATGCTTTAAGAATGTTAAGGTATTTAAAATCTGTAGAGAAAAAGGGGTTTGAGTGATTTTAAAATATGTGATTTAAATGAGCATGACATAAAACGTGTGCATGATATAAACGTGTACAAACGTGTGCATGATATATTGCTTATTACTTGCCTTATTTAGTTCGTATATAATGTTGTCGTACTAACGAGCCATGAAGCGTTAAAGCTTACATCATATGGCAAACATTTGTTGTGTTTATACTATTTTCAGGTGCCACCATTAATGAACTAAACTAGTTCATTAAGTGAAGTACTTAGTTAATAAAACTAAGTAGTTCATTAAACGAAGCTACATTTGGAAAAGGCACAAAGGCAACAAGGCTAAGGAAGGAAAGTCGCCTCCTCCTCTCCTTATTTAATATACACGGCATATACATATATCAATACATATATTTTCAGATTTTTTTTTAAAAGGCACATACACATGTATTCTAACGTACTACCGACACGTTATATATCTTACGTACGTACGTTAACGTCACACCACCATGTTTAACTCATATTTATGAGTATATTCAGGTCTTATATCATATCATATAAGTCATGGTGATGACAAATTAAATACGACACGTTAAAAGGTTCTAAACCAAAAATTGTCGTATCGGGCGAATACCGAAACTTCGCCAACGTGTCACGTACTTGCCATAAATAGATGGCCAGCCCCTACACCTCAAAATTCATTATTAATTTCGTGGCTATGATGATATTTTCAGCTATAAAATCATTCCATGTTGGCACACACAAATCACCCCACATTAAGGCCAAATTGTGGAGATTCCAATTTCAATTTCGTCACATGTCTAGGCGCCACTTTAGACCAGCCAAGTGTTGAGAATTAAAGTTTATATTATATATATATATATATATATATTATGTGTAACATAATATATAACATGTGTAAAAAGTTGGAATTTAATTAGAGAAAAATCGGGTAATCGATAAATATCGAAAATTCGGTTTTCTACGTACACAACACATGGAACATTTTTGGCACATCATACAACACGTATCTAGACACTTTTACATATGTCATACATCTTAAAGTGTTCTAGAAAATTAAATTAAGGGCTGATTGGAATATAACATGTGTGTATTATTAAATGTGCACTATTTTACAAAGTTAGCAAAAATAAAATTCAGCACATGCATATACATGTATACACGCCATCTACAGCTGATATGGAGCATATGTGGAGCCTTGTTGGCATATTGATTGGTCAATAATGAAGCATACAATGTTGATGACATAAAGGAAGAAGCTACACAAGGTAACAATTCAAATTTTGTCACAATTGTGACACATGCTGAAAATTCAGCATGTGTGCTAATGTATGGCCGATTTTTACCTCCATTATGAGTGATATTTTACTTCTTAATTAAGGAAGATTAATTGGAAGATAATTTGGAAGCATTTTGAATAAGTTATGGAATTTAAGTGGTGATATTTTTCAATATCACACATGCTGAAAATTTCAGCATGTGTGAATGAATAATGGCCAAATTTTAGGCCACATGGTTGTTAAGTTTTTATCTCATAAAAGCTGAAAATATCTTCTACTAAATGGTGATTCATTTTAACAGATAAATCAAAGCAAACATGGCAACATTTTGAAAGAATGCCCATGTATCACATGCTGAAAGTTCAGCATGCTAAGTCTCTTAATGGCCGAAATTTTCATGCCCTTTTTGTGAGAAAATTATCTTGTTAACTTTATGTGACAATCTTGGACGCTATGACAATTATTCTATGTTGATTTTGGCACATGATTTTAGTGAAATATTTAGATTTTCCAAGTCATCAAATGATGACAACATTCAACCAATCATGAAGTGCCAAGTAAGCAAAGGTTAAATGATCATCCAATGAGAAGATGCCAAGTAAGCAAGATCATGTCACGATGATGCCACACATTCTCCTAAGGACTTAGAAGATAATTTTCAATAGGGAAAGGCACCTATAGGGGACAACCATTCAAGCTTAAAAGGAAAGAAGATGAGCAAAAACAAAGGACAAGAACCAGCATTACAATCTTGAGGTCAAAAACGCCAACCTTCTCTTCTTCTACACTCTCTTTCTTTCTTCTTCTTGAAAGCCTATTGTACTTATATTCTTATCCTTGAATAGGCCTGTAATATACCACCACATACTCTTTATCTTTGTAAAATATTGATCAAGGTGTGATCAATCTTCAATCTTGCTAGGTGGTGGTGTTCGTGCGAATTGTATTCATCGTACAAGGTTTGTTAAGGGTTGGAGTTGGTGTGTAACTCCATCAACCCTGTGGTAAGGTGTATTGCGTGTGTGTGACTAGTGTGAACCACGAAAGGTGTTCCTCGAAGACTGGAGTAGGTTGTTTATAACCGAACCAGTATAAAATTATCGGTGTCATTTACTACTGTTTACTCTTTTTGTCTACATTCGTAAAAATAGTAAACGTTTTTCAAAAATTACAAAAATTTCCAGAAACACAGACACACTTTCTAGGGTTAATTTGGAACATGTTTCAACCCTTTTGGATAAGTATAAGTCAACCAAACATTCAAAGTTCTGAGACTAGTGCAGTCTGATTTTCAGTCTTGCAAAGGTTGAGACTTTGAGTGTATTTGACTAACTTCCCGAAAGAATTTTTCAAAACTGTTTCAACCTATTTAAATAAAACATATAAGGGGTTAGTGGTTAAAATTTCAGAGCAATTGGAGTTAAGTAAAAATAGGAATAAATTTTTCAAAACAGTCTACTGTTTTTGGCAGATTCGCACAATCTGACCACCAACCATTTTTGAAGGGGTTAAAGGTTGAATTTAAGTCTGTAATTTTTAGGAGAGACTCACAACATCTGAGGCTAAGTTCTCTAAAAAGTTCAGAATTTTTAAAGACCTACAACCTAGTTTTAAAAACGTTTTAAAAATGGTCCTAAAAACAGAATCTGTTTTCAGAAGTTGAGTTGTTTGGTTTTAAACAAATTTTAAAAACCACACTTTCTGCACCAACTATTCAACCCCCCCTTCTAGTGGTGCCTTGCAGATCCTACAAGTGGTATCAGAGCGCAGGAACACTCACTACAAAGGATCCAACGATTCAGTGAGATGGCAACCACAAATCTCAAAACCGAGCAAGAAGGTATGTCGAGCCAAAGACCTCCTCTTTTTGACGGTGAGTCGTTTATTCAATGGAAACTAAGAATGAAGCTTTTTCTTATAGCTATAGATATTGATCTTTGGTCGATTATAGAAGATGGTCCTTTTGTTCCATCTAAGTTATCCACCGTAGACGGAGTCACACTAGAAGTTGTCAAACCTAGACAAGAATATACAAGTGATGATAAAAAGAAACTTAGCATGAATGCTAGGGCTATGCAATTGCTCTTGAATGGATTAAGTAAAAGTGAGTCTAGTTATGTCTCAAATTGTTCGAGTGCACAAGAAATGTGGAGGATACTAGAAATGAAACACGAAGGCACGAGTCAAGTTAAAGAGTCAAAGATAAACATGCTTATGTCTACACTTGAGTCGTTTAAACTATTGCCTAATGAATCTATTGTTGATATGGATCTTCGTTTGACTAACATCATTAATTCTCTTGAGTCTCTTGGTAAAGCTTTTACCATGCAGGAAAAAGTACAGAAAGTCTTACGAAGCCTTCCATCAGAGTGGGACCCTAAATTAACCGCAATAGAAGAAAGCAAAGAAACGAAATCAATAAAGATGGAAGAGTTAATTGGGTCTCTTAAGGTGTATGAAAATAAAGTCACCATACAGAAATCGGAATCATCTAAACAAGGTAAAGCTATTGCTTTTAAATCAAATGAATACGTCTCTACTTCTTCCGATCATCTAGATGATAGTGATTCTGAATCGGATAACGATGACCTAATTCTATTGGCTAAAGGCTTAAGAAAATTTATGAGAAGGTCATTTAGAAACAAAAATAAGGGTACTACAACTAAGAGAAATAAGAACAAGTCAAATGATAAAGATGTTAAATGTTATGAATGTGGCAAACTTGGACATTTATCATATGACTGCCCCAATAAAGAAAAGCAAACAAATAAATACCCTGACAAGGAGCAGAACAAGAATAGACTCGTCTCAGAACCCAAGCAAAGGAAACATGCTCTAAAGGCCTCCACCTGGAGTGATACATCGGATTCCGAGACTGAAACCGAATAAGAAACTGCACAAGTATGCTTTGTGTCCAAAGTATCTAATGAGGTATCATCTGATTCTGATTCTGACTCTGAGCCTTCTTATGATGATCTTTTTAGTCAGCATTTAGAACTGCATAAATTCACTAAGACTCTCGCTAAGAAAAAGAAGCGATTAATTGAAGACAAGAAACTGTTAGAATCTTCTAACGAGAATCTTGTCGCTCAATTAAACGATTCAAAGAAAGAGTCATCATGCATCATCACTACATTAAAGACAGAGATTTCATCATTAACCACTCAAAATAACGAAATGAAATCCGAGATTTCAAATTTGAAATCAAGGAATATAGATCTAGAGAAAATGATGAAACAGTTTGACATGGGATCTAACATGCTGCATCGTATTATCTTATCTCAAAAGCATGACAGTGACAAAACAGGTTTGGGATACGTTGATACTAATAAAGTATCCACCAAACCAACTAAGTTTGTTGTGTCTAAGAAAGTAGACACCCCAAAGCCTCAAGTGGCGTCTAAGATGACGCAAAAACCGCCTCTTCCCTCATCACGCCCTACTTCCTCTTCATATCAAGTGAAATACAATTTTGTACCATATTGATATGAAAAGAAAAGAGTGATGCATACACGACATTCATTTCATCCACGCACTACACACACACAAGGACATATCAAAAACGTCCTTCATACAATGAGTATAAAGGAGTTCTTGGGCAAAGGCCCAAAGTGCATTCACCACATGTCTACTATATCGCACCTTCATTCTTGCCATTTGCTAGACCGAGAAGGATCACCCAAGTATAGGTACCGAAAGGTACTTTTACCAAGAGGTGATTAACTAACTCGAAAGGACCCAAAGTTAAAAGGGTACCTAAGTCATTTTTGCACATTGCAGGTGTTACAACCCGGAAATTCGTTATGTCGTAACGACTTCAAATACCGTAAATATAATTTCGTAGGTGTACGATTCATAAAACTAGACTGGTATACCAAATACATTAACAAAAATATCACAACGTTTGAGTCTATACAATAAAAACCCAATTAAATTAGTTGGTAACAACTTCAACTATTAAGATAAATTAAATCAAAAAGAAATACATGACACAACAATTTTATACTACATTAAATAAAAGAAAAACAATTATATACATACAAAGTAAAAGAAAAGGAAAAAAGAAAAAGAAAAGAGAAGACAACTTGTCTTACACTTAGATGAAAATAATAGCATGCTCAAGAATCTTACCTTAACCCATCCCTTCAACCCATACTTGCCAAAAGTTGTCTCCAACCCCATTTTTCCCCATGATTGGCCGGCCACACCCCCTTAGAAAGTAGAATATTATTTCTTCTTTAACCTCTCACATAATTGCATCTTCAACCAACCAATTTCATACTATCTCCAAGGAAAAACTCAAGAACACTCCAACACCCTCCTTCTTCCCCTCTAGGCCGAAAACTTCACTCTCCAAAAGGAGAAGATTTTCTTCTCCTTTCTTCACACCAACCTCACTCAAATCAAGTACCATAAACACTCCATCAACTAAGAAGGATTCAAGAAGGTTGTAGCATCTAGAATCAAAGGAAAGCAAGGTAAGAACTTTATATAGTTTAAGTTTGATTCTTCCATATAATTAGTTTCATAAGTTGCTCACTAACCCTCTTTTTAAACCCTATAAACCGTGTATATCAAGGAAGGAAAGAAGAAGAACTCTCTTCCAAACCAAGTGAAGGAGCCATCTTCCAAGTGTAAGAAAGGTGAACCAAGGCAAGTACTCTGCCTAGATCCTTCATGGATTTCAAATTCAATATTTATGTTTATATTAAAAATGGGATCATCATGTAGTATGTTCAAGTTTTGTCATAAGAATATGAAAGACCTATGATTGTAAATGTTATAAATATATAAATATATGTAAATATACATATAAAAGACTATATATATATATTTAATTGTAACATATATATATACGGTTAATCATATGTATACACACATATATAGGTGCATACATACGGTAATATACATATATATACAAATAGATATAAACTTTGAACAAATGATATGAAATAAAGAACCTTAAGAAAGGTATACAAAGAATACAACTTTTGTTGTTTAAATATGTTTTCTTTTATGATGATCATCATGTTTGTATGTTTATGTATTTTAGTGTTCATATGTTTCGAGATCGTCTTTAACATGTTTATGTATGCATCATAAGCATGATTTATATACATGGTTTAAATGGTTGTTTGATGATCATCATCTTCATATATACACCACATATAAACGGCCAAGTGGCCTATTTGAGTATTTAATTTGAGTTTCATCATTCCATCCACAAGATGTGCAATAGATGATGAATATGGCTCAAGAAGTACATTTGTATGTTTTCCATCATGTTTATGTTTATATATATTTTCTAGTTGTTATGATCTTAAGATTAAGGAAAAGGATAAAAAGCAATATATATATACATACAACTTACAACATGTACATAAAAGGAAGAAAAATGAAATATAAATAGGTATAATACTAGGCCAAACTTTCGGTCTATAGTATAAAAATGAAGTAATGAATTGTGACATGTTAAAGAAGTATACATGGATATAGTTATACATATATATACACGGTTTAAGTCATTAGGAGTATAAATCATCTTATATATGTACATAATATTTCGTATATATATATATATATATATATATATATATATATATATATATATATATATATATATACATAAAGTATATATTCGGCCTCAAGGCCATTTTAGAATCAAAATGTTCCTTAAGTTAAATACTATGGAGCCTTATACTTAAAATGTATGGTAATGAATGAAGTATGGTATGTTGACGTACTTGTAAGTAAGAAGTTGAAGAAATTAGGAATTTAAGGTTGATTCCCTTAAGTGTTGGAATATGAGGTGTATTTGGAAATACGAATTAAGAAAGTAGTGTTGGATGAAAAATGAGAAAATGGATGGTTTTGGGTTGCTATGGCCGAATGACCACTTGATGGTCAAAGTGGAATTTTCTTTAAGTTATGATATGTAGGATGAAAATAAGTAAACGAGGATGTTATAAGATGTAGACTACCATAATACTTCATATGAACAAGTCTCATGTTGCACGAAAATAAAGTTTTGAAAGTTGTCTTGTGCATACCATGTTTTAAAAGTTTATATGCATGTGAATAATAAACACGAGACGATCGATTTCATTGACACACGATATGTTATGTTATGTTCATGATTATGACTATGTTATGTTCGCCGGCGTGACATCGGTACCGGGGTGGTAGATGTCAGGGGCATATGATTACGTATATGGCTGAGTGTAACACCGGGTCTGGGACACGGGATCTCCGTCATAGCGCGTCACCGTTGGTACATGTACATATGTTTATGATGTTTATGTTGTACATGTATTACATGGGAAATCGATCGGTATGTCGTGTGTTATTATTCTTATGAAAAGTGCTATAGCCAATGATGAAAATGTCATGTTATGCAAGTTATGAAAATCATGTCAAGTTATGGAAAGTCATTTTATGAAAAGTCATGTTTACGAAAAGCCATTTTATGAAAAGTCATGTTTTATACATCATGTCATGATCATGTTAGTGATTAGTATATTTGTACAATCATGATGCCTTAAGATGACTAAGGAAGATTATGCATGTAGAAGTGATGATTGTAAGCTATGATCTTAGTATAAGATGGATTAGTGTTCAAGTTCGGAAAGTAGGCTAAGGATATGTTGAGGAGGAATGACACGACCCATAAGGTATGATGCAAAAGCTTATGTTCTATTTTATTCTTATATATAATGCTATCATTATAAATGGAGATGTAATTACGTATATTGTTACTTTATTACTACTTGTCTCTCCATGTATGATCCACATGAAGTATCTATAAAGAATACTTGCTGATCGATTAAAAGATGGTGGTTATCGCTCATACTTGCCTCTTAACATTTCAGAGAACAGGGACCCTGATGCCGTGTACATTGAGGAGGAACCCCAGATAGAGTAGCCGTGAGCGAAGATGTAGGCTGAAGCTATGTACCTGTTGTGTGAGCTTTATTTTATTGTGATGTAATAAAATTATCGTGAGAAGCTGTATTTGTGGTTGTGTGGATTTGAACGGTTTGTAATAATATATGCATGTCGTGAGCTTATTTTAAGATTCTTTAGCTATATCGATTACAATTCATGTTGACATGCACATGTATGGTATCGATGCCTTGTACTCTATGGAGTAGAGTATGGCGGGTGCACTGAGCCGGAACTCTGGTTTCGGGTGGGGCGCTACAGCAGGGAGCTCACACATCAAAAGATACAACTATAAAGTGGTTCCTAGACAGTGGCTGCTCGAGGCACATGACGGGTGACCCGAGCTTGTTCACAAAATTAAAGAAGGTCACAAAAGGCGAATCTGTGACCTTTGGAGACAACAACGAAGGCAAGATCATCGGAAAAGGTACGATAGGAAATCGAAGCACTCTTCAAATCTCCAACATCTATTTGGTAAGCAACTTATCTTACAATCTTCTTAGCATTTCTCAATTTATTGATAATGGCTTTGATGCGTGCTTCACTCACCCTTACAGCAATATAATAAATAAAAATGGAGAAACCGTTTTAAAAGGAAAACGAGAAGGTAACATTTTTACGCTTTCTATGGATGATGTGGTAGACGCTAAAGTTAAGTGCTTTATGTCAAATGAACCCAATGTGAATTTATGGTATAGACCTTTAGGACACATTGGTATTTCCACACTAGAAAAACTCCAACGAAAGAACTTAGTACGAGGATTGCCTACACTTGATTTAGACAACTTTCAGTTGTGTGAATCTTGCATAAAAGGCAAACAAACACGTGAGTCACTTAAGCCTAAGAATGAAATAAGCACGACTAGAGTCTTAGAACTACTACACATTGATTTGTTTGGTCCTAGTCGCACTACAAGCCTTGGTGGGCGCCACTATGCATGCGTGATTGTTGATGATTTTTCTCGTTATACTTGGACTTTATTTCATGAACATAAGGATGATAGTGCCATTAAAATTGCGAAATTAATTAAACAACTTGAAAATCAATACGGTGTCAATGTGAAAAGGATAAGAAGCGATAGAGGAGGTGAATTTAAAAACAAAGATATGATTTCATTTTGCGAAGAAAAGGGAATCAAGCATGAGTTTTCGCCACCTAGAACTCCACAATTAAATGGAGTAGTAGAAAGAAAGAATCGAACATTACAAGAAATCGCTAGGACTATGTTATGCGAAAATAAATTGCCTAGATTTCTATGGGCGGAAGTCGTACATTGTGCATGCTATATAGTAAATCGCCTATCTATAAGAAAGAAAATAAACAAGACGCCTTATGAGATATTGAATGATCGCATGCCTAAGATTGACTATTTTCGTGTGTTTGGATGCAAATGTTTTGTTTTGAATACCAAAGATAATTTAGATAAATTTGAATCTAAATCAATTTAATGCATCTTTGTTGGTTATTCTATAAATTCAAAAACATATAGATGTTATGATCCTCTCACTAGACAAATCATAGAATCTATTCATGTGAAGTTTAATGAATTCAGTGAAATTGATAACGATAACGAATATGATGATGACTTTGAATTGAAACCCGTGTTGAATGAAGATGATGGTACATTTGATATGCATGACATGAATGACACACAAGAAATACATGATCACTTAGAAATGCATGATAACATAGAAAACAATCAACCAAGATGGCATAGAGATCACCTACAGGATCTCATCATAGGCGACATCACTCACGGCGTGCGACCACATAGAAGAATTACTTCGGATGAAATAAATCAATTTCATGCTATGATTTCTGAAATTGAACCCAAAAATATGCATGATGCTTTGAGTGATTCTTCTTGGATTGATGCTATGCATGATGAGCTTAATCAATTCGTTAGAAATGATGTGTGGGATTTAGTGCCTCGACCACAAGATTAGACCATAATAGGCACAAAGTGGGTGTTTAGGAATAAAATGAATGAAGAAGGAAACATCGTTAGGAATAAAGCTAGACTTGTAGCACAAGGCTATAATCAAGAAGAAGGAATTGACTACGATGAAACATTTGCACCCGTAGCACGTTTAGAAGCTATACGACTCTTACTTGCTATTGCTTGCATGAAAGATTTCAAATTATATCAAATGGACGTAAAAAGTGCATTCCTAAACGGATTTATACAAGAAGAAGTATACGTGAAGCAACCACCCGGTTTTGAAGATTTGAAACATCCCGATCACGTGTACAAACTAAAGAAGGCACTATACGGACTAAAGCAAGCACCGAGAGCATGGTATGATTGTTTTGCTACTTTCTTTTTAGAAAATGATTTTAAACGAGGTACCATAGATAGTACACTATTTCTGAAACAAGACAAATCATATTTACTTATTATTCAAATCTACGTTGATGACATTATCTTCGGTTCTACTTCACATAAACTTGTTGAAGATTTTGAAAAATGCATGAAATCCGAATTTGAAATGTCTATGGTTGGTGAACTTAACTATTTTCTTGGCTTGCAGATTAAGCAAACGAGTAAAGGCATTCACATAAGTCAAGCTAAGTACATAAATGACATGATTAAAAAGTTCAACTTTGAAAATTTGAAACCATCCCCCACCCCTATGAGTGTCACTACCAAATTGGATAAGGATGAACATGGTAAGGATTTTGACAATGCCTTATATCGGTCTATGATTGGTTCTTTACTATATTTAACTGCTAGTAGGCCTGATATCATGTTCAGTGTATGCATGTGTGCACGCTTTCAGAGTCAACCTAAGGTGTCTCACTATAATGCGGTAAAAAGAATATTCCGTTATATTAGGCACACGCCCACCTTAGGGATTTGGTATGATAAAGATTCCGAATTTAACTTACATGCTTATACTGATGTAGATTATGGTGGCTGCAAAATAGATAGAAAGAGCACGAGTGGGACTTGCCAATTTATAGGAAACTCACTCATTTCATGGTTTTCCAAAAAGCAAGCAAGCGTTGCTTTGTCCACTACTGAGGTTGAGTACATGGCACTTAGCCTTTGCTGCACACAGTTGTTGTGGATAAAACAACAACTCTCGGACTTTGGAATTACCGTAAATAGAATCCCTATATACTGTGATAGTATGAGTGCCATCAATCTGTCTAAGAACCCCGTGTTACACTCTAAAGCTAAGCATATAGAAGTACGCTATCACTTTCTTCGTGATCACGTAAACAATGGTGATATCGTCATAGATCACGTACGCACAGAAGCACAAGTAGCAGATATCTTTACCAAAGCCTTAAATCAAGCCACGTATGAATCTCTTCGTTCTAAATTAGGCATGATTTTAGCTGATATGATTTGATTTGACGTGATTTGATTTTCTTTCCTTATTTACAGGTATCTTTTGATTTACTTCCCAAAATAAAGGGGGAGAGAAAGCATGATTTAAGGGAGAGAGAGAAAGATACTAATTAATACTGATTGCATAAATCAAGGAGGAGCGGATACGAAATTTAAATTTCAAATTTTGAATTTATGCATAATTGAAGGGGAAGCAATAGGATTTAAATCATGTACATGAGTTATTTTGAAAATCATCAAAAGGGGGAGATTGTAGAGAAAAAAGGGTTTGAGTGATTTCAAAATATGTGATTTAAATGAGCATGACATAAAACGTGTGCATGATATATTGCTTATTACTTGCCTTATTTAGTTCGTATATAATGTTGCCGTACTAACGAGCCATGAAGCGTTAAAGCTTACATCATATGGCAAACATTTGTTGTGTTTATACTATTTTCAGGTGCCACCATTAATGAACTAAACTAGTTCATTAAGTGAAGTACTTAGTCAATAAAACTAAGTAGTTCATTAAAGGAAGCTACATTTGGAAAAGGCACAAAGGAAACAAGGCTAATGAAGGAAAGTCTCCTCCTCCTCTCCTTATTTAATATACATGGCATATACATATATAAATACATATATTTTCAGATTTTTTTTAAAAGGCACATACACATGTATTCCAACGTACCACCGACACGTTATATATCTTACGTACGTACGTTAACGTCACACCACCATGCTTAGCTCATATTTATGAGTATATTCAGGTCTTATATCATATCATATAAGTCATGGTGATGACAAATTAAATACGACACGTTAAAAGGTTCTAAACCGAAAATTATCGTATCAGGCGAATACCAAAACTTCGCCAACGTGTCACGTACTTGCCACAAATAGATGGCCAGCCCCTATACCTCAAAAATCATTATTAATTTCGTGGCTATGATAATATTTTCAGCTATAAAATCATTCCATGTTGGCACACACAAATCACCCCACATTTAGAGATTCTAATTTCAATTTTGTCACATGTCTAGGCGCCACTTTAGACCAGCCAAGTGCTGAGAATTAAAGTTTATATTATATATATTATGTGTAACATAATATATATAACATGTGCAAAAATTTGGAATTTAATTAGAGAAAAATCGGGTAATCGATAAATATCGAAAATTCAGTTTTCTACGTACACAACACATGGAACATTTTTGGCACATCATACGACACGTATCTAGACACTTTTTACATATGTCATACATCTTAAAGTGTTCTAGAAAATTAAATTAAGGGCTGATTGGAATATAACATGTGTGTATTATTAAATGTGCACTATTTTACAAAGTTAGCAAAAATAAAATTCAGCACATGCATATACATGTATACACGCCACCTACAGCTCAGATGAAGCATATTGGAGCCTTGTTGGCATATTGATTGGTCAAGAATGAAGCATACAATGTTGATGACATAAAGGAAGAAGCTACACAAGGTAACAATTCAAATTTTGTCACAATTGTGACACATGCTGAAAATTCAGCATGTGTGATAATGTATGGCCGATTTTTACCTCCATTATGAGTGATATTTTACTTCTTAATTAAGGAGGATTAATTGGAAGATAATTTGGAAGCATTTTGAATAAGTTATGGAATTTAAGTGGTGATATTTTTCAATATCACACATGCTGAAAATTTCAGCATGTGTGAATGAATAATGGCCAAATTTTAGGCCACATGGGAGTCAAGTTTTTATCTCATAAAAGCTGAAAATATCTTCTACTAAATGGTGATTCATTTTAAGAGATAAATCAAAGCAAACATGGCAACATTTTGAAAGAATGCCCATGTATCACATGCTGAAATTTCAGCATGCTAAGTCTCTTAATGGCCGAAATTTTCATGCCCTTTTTGTGAGAAAATTATCTTGCCAACTTTATGTGACAATCTTGGATGTTATGGCAATTATTCTATGTTGATTTTGGCACATGCTTTTAGTGAAATATTCAGATTTTCCAAGTCATCAAATGATGACAACATTCAACCAATCATGAAGTGCCAAGTAAGCAAAGGTTAAATGATCATCCAATGAGAAGATGCTAAGTAAGCAAGATCATGTCACGATGATGCCACACATTCTCCCAAGGACTTAGAAGATAATTTTCAAGAGGGGAAGGCACCTATAGGGGACGGCCATTCAAGCATAAAAGGAAAGAATATGAGCAAAAACAAAGGACAAGAACAAGCATTACAATCTTGAGATCAAAAACGCCAACCTTCTCTTCTTCTACACTCTCTTTCTTTCTTCTTCTTGAAAGCCTATTGTACTTATATTCTTATCCTTGAATAGGCTTGTAATATACCACCACATACTCTTTATCTTTGTAAAAGATTGATCAAGGTGTGATCAATCTTCAATCTTGCTAGGTGGTGGTGTTCGTGCGAATTGTATTCATCGTACAAGGTTTGTAAAGAGTTGGAGTTGGTGTGTAACTCCATCAACCCTGTGGTAAGGTGTATTGCGTGTGTATGACTAGTGTGAACCGAGGAAGGTGTTCCTCGAAGACTGGAGTAGGTTGTTTATAACCGAACCAGTATAAAATTATCGGTGTCATTTACTTTCTGCACTTATATTCTTTTTCAGCACTGTTTACTCTTTTTGTCTACGTTTGTAAAAATAGTAAACGTTTTTCAAAAATTATGAAAATTTCCAGAAACACAGACACACTTTCTAGAGTTAATTTGACATAAGTTTCAACCCTTTTTGATAAGTATAAGTCAACCAAATATTCAAAGTTCTGAGACTAGTGCATTCTGATTTTCAGGCTTGCAAAGGTTGAGACTTTGAGTGTATTTGACTAACTTCCCGAAAGATTTTTTCAAAACTGTTTCAACCCATTTAAATACAACATATAAGGGGTTAGTGGTTAAAATTTCAGAGCAATTGGAGTTAAGTACAAATAGGAATAAATTTTTCAAAACAGTCTACCGTTTTTGGCATATTCGCACAATCTGACGACCAACAATTTTTGAAGGGGTTAAAGGTTGAATTTAAGTCTGAAATTTTTAGGAGACACTCACAACATCTGAGGCTAAGTTCTCTAAAAATTTCAGAATTTTTGAAGACCTACAACCTAGTTTTAAAAATATTTTAAAAATGGTCCTAAAAACAGAATCTGTTTTCAGAAGTTGAGTTGTTTGGTTTTAAACAAATTTTAAAAACCACACTTTCCGCACCAACTATTCAACCCCCCTTCTAGTGGTGCCTTACAGATCCTACAAAATCTTCCCTTGGTCAGGGACTATTTCTCAAAAGAACACAAGATAGGGATATCAAGGTGTTCACTGATGCTAATTGGGCTAGATCCAAAGTAAATATGAGATCAACCTCTGACTATGCCTCTTATTTATAAGGAAACCTAGTCACATAGAGAAGCAAGAAGCATCACGTTATATCCAGAAGTAGTGCTAAGGCTGAACTAAGGGCTTTATCTCTTGACATATGTGAAGGTATGTGGATCAACAGGGTCATGAAGGACTTAAAGCTGGATATTCAACTGCATATACATGTATATTTTGACAACATATCTGCAATCTATATGACAGAGAATCCTGTATTGCAGACAGAGAATCCTATGCAGCATGACAAATCCGAACATATTGAGATAGATAGGTACTTCTTGAGGAAAAAGATATAAGATAAATTGCTCAAACTGCATTTCATCAAATCAAAGGACAAGATTGTTGATGTGCTGACCAAGCCTGTGAGTGTCCAAATCTTCAAAACATTGCTTGACAAACTAAGTTGTATCAACATCTACAACTCTAGCTTGAGGGAGAGTGTTGGATTACATAGTACATCTGGTGAAGGATCAGAACAGAATCGCAGAAAGGAATCTAGTGTGTCCAAGAGTTGAAATTCTCATTTAGATATTTCATCGAGCAGTTTGATTACTACGTTGAACACTTATTCATCAGCTTAATTCTTCTCAGTTTTTAGTCAGAATCATCATTTTCTTGTATATAGTTGATATTTAATCATAGGACTACAAATTAATCGTCATTTTGATGATTAAAATTAGTTTTAACCGTTAGTTTTTATCCGTCCAAACTAGCCGTTGGGCTGTCATTGTCATGGGTCATCTAGCCGTTGGACTCATCTTGTATATATGTATACCATAGCTTCAAATTGAATATACAACGTTTTCTCCTATTTCAAGTGTTAAACAAGTGATATTTGTGTTATTTTCTCTATAAGTATGTAATACATTTTGAGTTTCAGAAGAAAAACAATAAAGTTGTGTATGAAGGGCTTATCACAGGTTTCAACCTTTCAAAGTGGCTTGGAGCTCAAAAGCTACATGTCTACAGTGACTCACAACTCATAGTCACGATAGTCTATGGCAAATATGAAGCTAAGGAAGAACCATGAAGAAGTATTTGGCCAAGGTCCAATCCTCAATTTCAACATTTGAAAAGGTGAACTTAGATCAAAAACCGTGGTAATATCATAGCACGGTTCTGAAAAAATTGTGTTGCACCCACTTTGACCATGGACACACCATAGTTGTATCAAAACCATGGTGAACACTACGGTTTTGACACAACCGTGGTGTCTCCATCCCTATTTCTTACAAAAGATCTCATTTTCTCAGTAATCAAATAAACTTGTGCCTAATTGTTCTTTCAATATAGTGTCTATGTTTATTTTCGTTAAAAACATCTCATATTTCCAGTAATCAAAATATTTTTGCATCCATTTTTTCAGATAAAATGACATATCCAAATATTCAAATATCTTTGTATTTTGAAGATAAAGTGGTGCAATTACCCAACAGAGGTGGATATGATCGTAATTTAACCAGATTGATGAGGGTTCTGATTAGCATATCATACTCAGTATAACCAACGAGTTAAAACAAGACTTGTTTTTGACGTGGATGTGGAAGCTATTAATGTGGTGTACCATTTCCCTTGTTCTACAGATGCATCCGGGTACATTTTTAGTGTTTCTTGTATTTTAGATGATGAAGATCTCGAGTCAGCTCTAGGCATCCAAATACGTTGTCCAACTATTCCATACGTGGAGATTCATGTGAGTGTTTTTGATGTGCCCACAATGAATCCAACAAATGTTCATGATTATGTAATGTTAGCATCTTTATGTTCTATGTTACATGTTTATTGAAATTAACAAAATAAAAACATAAAAATATAAATTAATTGTAATGAGACGTATATCAATTTTGACTAAATAATAAACTGAGTATACAACTGGAATAAAATAACATAAAAATACGAACAAATCAAAAGTATGCATAAGTATGTCTTAATAAAATAATGTCATAATATAGATCTCAAATGTGGCCACCGGTACCACAATACTTCTTATGCTTCGGTCTCTGACTAGCTCTATACTATTTCTAGATGGACCTAGTTTTTCGAACAGCTGTGGCTGTGACTGTGACTGCGATGGCTGCATATCAGTATCTTGAAACGTTATATGTATCCGTGCCCCTGTCTGCAGCAAATTTGTCTTTAGTCTCCAACATACTAAAAGAATAATGGATCATTAAATCGAAGAGCTTCCAGGTCAAGCACGCCATCTTACTCGTCCTAACCAAATGAATGTCTAGCATCGATAGCTGGTGTACATAAAGATGTATCTGCCTGCGCTGATGCTCCAACATATGCATGTGCTTAGGGATTTGCATGCCTGTGCATGTGCTTACGATGATGCTCCTGTGTGTGCATGTTCCGATAACTAAGCCTCCGACTGACATGCGTGAAAATACAAAACATATGAATCAACAACCTGCTGGGTTGAGGAGACTGTAGTTCTGTTTAAAATAAGATATCTGAGACCCTTCCTCCTGAGCCTCTGATGTGCAATCTCTATTACTCTCTCGACCCCTGCCTCAATCGTGACAGATCTCAATCATACTTTACGCCTACAAAGTAAAGTACATAAATATAAATAAATAAAAACATGTCATTGATGAACATATTTAATTCATAAGGGCGCAATTAAATGCAACATAAAATGTATACGTACCATTCACATGAAACTAGATAGGGAACCAAAAAAACTGTCATTGCTTACGCGCACAACATGAGGTCAACAAAGCATAAGAAGTGTCTGAAGTTTATACCACTACATATACGATGAATCATCTATCATGACGCCTGTCTATGGTATATCTCTCTCGATCTGTTGCGCTCGTTCATTCTAGTGATGTACAAATATATCATGAACCTACGCATAGTCGACATTCTCTATCCTTCTTGCAATCTGATAGAGTGAAATGCCCATGACGATGTATCTAGGAGGCACCTCATGTGTCAACCCAAACTATCTTATTACCCTATGAGGGAGTGATGCTCAACAATGTACCATAATATCAGTGGCACTTAAGCAAGGTGAGCATCCTGGGTGTAAACAGATGGCATCTGATCTCGTGCACATCCAGACTGTACAGCATCCACGAGAAATCTCGCTCTGATAGACTATCGAGCTAATCGTGTGCATATCCATTGCATGTCAACATCTAATAGCATATCTAGCTGATGCCCTACAAGTTGAGGATGGAAGATAGCAAACTGCTCCCATATCCATGACTGTAGAAGGTATGTTAGCAAAGCATCTGATTAACCTTCTTTTCAACGGTGTCCTTATATAGACTCGGGTACAAGAATGAAAGCACAATGCTGTCCCAAGAGTATCTACATGCATCGGCCAAGTCATGTAGTATGTACAGATACACTAACTGATATCTATCGTTGGATTTGTCACAAAACAAACCCATCAAAAGCAAGAAGATGCATTCCCTAGATCTCTGTATAATCTGCTCACCAGATGGATGTTCCAGTAAGCTGTTATCAGTAAACCACTCCATAAACTTCTTCAGTTGTACTCAGTTGTTTGAAATATCTAGAAGGTCCGAAGTCCAGCCAAGCAACTCTTTACACAGCTCACGCCACTATGTTGGAGGATACGATGGCTCCCATCCAGTAACAGACTCAATGTCGATACGTAGGCCTAGCAAGACGGCTACATCCTGTAGCGTAACTATGGTATCGCCTAAATGTAGGTGAAAAGAGTGGGTCTTTTGTCGCAACATCTCTACAAAAACGGTGATCAAACGGTAATCTACCTTAACCTTACTACTCAGATTCACTATCATGACCCTACATGCTTGATGTAAGCCCTGCAACTATCAGACACGATAGGATCCATATACATGTCAATCCTCTTCAAAACATGCGAAGTCTTGTACATAAAACTACTCCTAAGATGAAGGGTCATGTGCTCAATCTATCTCTGGTTTCAACGCCTCAACAACACCACTGCCACTATAATAGGCAAGTAACTACATTCATGACAATGAAAAATAAGTTAGTTTTGTGCTATTAAAAAAATAAATAATAAACAAGACTCATGTCAAAATAGTTTCTAAAAAATAAAAATCATGCAATTAAAAAGAGTAAATACAATAAATAAATAATTTAAAAGCATTAAACGAATAACTCAGAATTACGCTTAGCTCGGGTCTATCCTTGGTTGTATTTGATGTTGTATGCTGATTCTGACAGCACTTTGTTGTGTTTTAAAAATATGAAGGCAAAAAATGCGATGGTATTTCTAAGCAACCATGGTGTATCAACACCCTAATATGTATTATGGTTTTGACACAATCGTGGTGTGTTTATAGTCTAAGTGGGTGCACAATGATTTAATCTGAACCGTGCTATGGTGTTATTATAGTTTTAATAAAAACGTATATAATACATCTGTAATTACTTTTAAAACCACAATAATTATGAATTTTTTTAATTAAGAATTTAATATTTTTCGGTTCCTCTCACTTTGTCGATTACAATTCCATTTTATGTAACCAAAAGTTGGAGTTATTCTAGTGCGGTAAAAGATGGCAAAAGTTAATGGAAATCGCGTGTTCAATTTGTTATTGAAGAGGTGCCAACCTGCAGAAGTTGGTTATCTGGAAGAACACAAGACTCGTGTATGGATTCTTTCATCCTAAAAATCAGACTTCTATGTGATCCGATTTGTATCCGCCAAAACAAAGGTCCACCCTTTCTTTTGCTTGTTACTCTATTTCCATTTTCTTTTCCTTTTTAAGAACTTGTACGGTTTTTCCCCCTTTTAGAAACTTGTGATCATTCTTGGTGGGTTGGAGTTGAAATTTGAATTTCAGTTTATTTGAGTTTGATGGTTGTATTTTTAATATTCTGTTGAAAGGTTAAATGATGATGAGCAGATGTTAGTGGCTTGTACGACCTTGAGCTGTGAGCAATCACTGTCGGTCGTTACTGTCTTCGTTAATTTTTATTTTCTTTTTTCATTGTTTTCTTATGCATTTGAACAATTCAACAAAGACATTACACATGAATTGTTAACATTTTGGTTTTGAACGGGTTATGGGAGCTTCTCAAATTTAACAGTGAGACTTGACCTTGGGGACTTCTTTAACCTATACTCCCTTCGTCCCAAAACCACTGTTCTAGTTTATGTTTTGATTTGTCCCAGAATTATTGTCCACCCCCCGAAACTATTGTCCTAGTTTCTACCCTTTCAATCAGCACTCACACGATCTCTCTCATTTACATTAATTAATCAACTAAGATAAAATAGGAACAGTGGCTAGAATAGTTCTGACTGTTTTAAGAATTATAATCAAGTAAAAGTAGGACAATATTTTTGGAACGGAGAGAGTAATGCTTACAGATTTTTTGGGTGTGATTTGAATTTTAGATTTTGAATGTTCAGGTTAAAAGTTCATATTGCCCATGAATCTAGGTACCAATTAGGATCATATTCTAGCTAGGAAAGATGCATTGCAGCAAAGGATCAGGGGAGCTTTAAAACACCTGGATATAAGTGTCATTTCCTCGCTGACGGGGATCGATAGTGAAAGCAGAAGGCGGACATGATCACTTTAAAGGAAGGGCATTGATCCTTGTGAAGCGAAAGAGAGACTGGGCTGGATCTGTACGGACCCCCTAATAATATCCATAAATGACTTGTTTTTGGTAATAGATGCACATTCCCATATGTAAATTCCGATGCATGATACACATCGGTACTCCAGTGCATTTCTCCATCTGTTAGCAATCAGTCTTGGTCATATTAACCTTCTAATTTTTTCTTTCTCATAGATATTTATGATTTGTTTCGACCATTTGACATAATTTTGCATTTCAGCAATGATCATCTTAAGGATTCTTCATTTTAGTGGGGTCGTTTGGAAGTCTTAATTGTCATTAGAGGAACCTGACTGCTTGCAACTGACTGTTTCCTTGATTTATAGGTTCACTGTATTTTGTGAAGCAGTTCTTTTATAAGGATATAAAGAGGGCGACGGATGGATTCAAGAGAATAATAGAAAGATCCTCCAATGGGTTATCTTACTATGCCACATTTCAAGACGGGGACATTGCTATTGTTCAAGAAATTACAGTTCTGAATGATCACGATGACAATGCCTTTTACAGGGAAGTCCAGCTTCTAGCACGCTTGCATCATCGTCATATTGCCACCCTGTTTGGTTTCTCTGCAGGACATAAGAGGTTTTGATACTTTACTTTTGCGATGTTTGTGTAATTTGCTTAAGAGGTTTGATACTTTGCTTTTGCCCTTTCTGTGTATCAAGTGATGATTGATCATGTTGCTCGATGTTGATTCTCTGTATTCTGCAGTATGTTCTCTTTGTTAGATATTCATGTTCCTGGAGTCTTCTGCTTGTCAACATATTTGCAATTGCTGTTCGACTTCAAGATTGTTAGGATACTTGGTGCCAGCTTCTAAATAGATATGTTCTAGTTCGACTACCTTTTTCCTTATATTCTGCTTAGGAATAAAAGTTGCTTCAATAGTTTTTATTAAAATTCCAAACTTATTTACCCCATCATTTTGCATCGAACAATTGAATGCAAACTCAGAACTGGAATTTTTAGTTCAATGTGCACTACTGTCGTGCGCACTTTACCTAAACAGATCGTTCAATTGTCTGAAAGTCATTTCTGCATGGCTATTACATCTGGATTTCATACCCTTTTAGGTTTCTTGTCTTAGAAAATCCGGGAAATGGAAGCCTGAAGGATCACCTTTCTGGTAAAGTTTACAGACTGCCCTATTAGCATTTTTTGCACTGTGTTTCTCGATTAAACATTTAGATTTTAATTATAGATCCTTTGAAGACTCCGCTAAATTGGAGAACAAGGTTACAGATAGCTATTGGCGTTGCTGCTGCACTGGTGAGTGAACAGAAAGTTTCTTTCCTCTTAAAAAAAATTAAAATTATACATTAAATTTTCTATAACAGGAGGAACTTCAAAGTCTTCAAATTTCATCCAGAGCATATCTGTTCCTTAGTTGATGTATATTGTGATTTTGTTTAGAACTTTGGTTATTATTAGTAGGTCCAATATTTTGTGATTTTGTATTTATAGGTATTAAACTCTGTTTATGTTAGTATGTCTGAGTATCCTTGTCACATGATTTTCTGCATGACATACCAACTGCTAATCAAAGACTTAGCCTACTGAGAGCAGGCTATCTGAATTTTGCTTTGGGCCTGTGCTAAAGCACAACATCACTTACAACTTCGATGCACCCAGGACTAGTAACCTTCTAAATAGTGGAGATCTTTTTATGGTATTGACTACCAGCATCGCCAATATACTTTGCTTGTCTCTGGAATTTGTCAGTTGTACTTCAGTCGCAAAGTCAATATCACCCCCTGTATCACCCCTGTGTACTTATGGGCTAAAGATATGATGACAGTAGATCCCAAAAACAGGAAGAGGATTCTAATCTTCATGTTGGCTCCGAAAAAATCACCCGCTTAGAGGATTCAAAGCATCTACTTACAATCCATTTGGCTCGAAATGACAATGCTGCATTAGTGTCACAACGTTTTGAAGAAACTTCTTCTTGATAATTGCCTGTATCATTTGTGCAGGAGTACTTGCTTTTCTTTTGTGACCCTCCTGTATCGCATGTATCCATTAGTTCTAACACGATCATGTTGGATGAGAATTTTGTTCCAAAGGTATGAGTACTTACCGTTATCTTTTAATTTAGTCTGGAATCTCAGTATATTGATTCCAAAACAGTTACTATATTTTATACTGGATTTTGGTGTCAGTCTTGCCATTGATAGCCTTTATGCTACAGCTATCTTATGTTAGCCTTCTTGCTGGAACTCAAAATGGGCTACTAAACTCATCAAAACAAGGTATAGCCTTATCATAACTCCCCCTCCCCCGTCTACCCCCTTCCCGCCCTAAAACAAAAGCACCTTGCATTTTTCTCCATGTTTTCCTTTTCGTCGTGCAGGAAGTTTACCTCAGGTCAACAACATAGCAATCTTTCAATTTGGTTTGATGATCCTTGAGCTGGTCACTGGTCAATCTTCTGAAATGGGACAATCAGATTGGGTGCAATGGGTACAAGAGTCTCACTTCCTTAAATCCATCAGCAAGACTGTAGATTCAGATTTGGGCAGTGACTACAATACTAGAGAACTTGATGGTCTCCTTGTTGTAGCAAGAATGTGCATAGAGTCCACAGATAAACCAACATCATATGCTTCACGCATACTCCGATACCTTAAGGTGAAAGTGGTCATATGTTAAAACCTGAATTTTAGCCCTCAACAGAGTCTGTGAAAAAGGGAGCGTGAATCAATGAGTGTTAGGTCTGTTGGTTAACTCCATTTGCTTTGTCCTCTAAAGACTTAGCTTTCGATCCCGCTTCAAGCAATCCTTCTTGATGGGCAACATATAAATTTTATTGTAAGTCCTCGTTAACGCTGGTGATATATTCTAGCCATGGAGGGGAAGCCTGTCCTCACCTGAAGTTTCCAGTACGAAAAAGAGAAAAAGAAAAGGAAAGCGTGATGGGTGCGTCGGAGGAGAGGGAAGAAGTGGAGATCTGCTTCCGTTGATGAGTAAATCTCTTAGGTTTCTTTTCTTTAGTACCATTTGAATGTGTTTGCTTGTAAATCAATTTTATCTAGTTGGTTTGGAAAAGGCTATGTATCGCAGTGCTGTAGTTTAATAAATTGGAAAACCTTCACTGTAACATATTATGTAAGTGTCCAAATGTATATGTCACTCTGTGTGCATAAAGTGGAAAATCTTCAGGGTAACATACTGAAGTTTCAGAAGAGATTCGGTGGTGTGAATTTCATTGTTACATTCCTTCTTTTTGTGGCATTGTGCATGTACAAGTTGTTTAATTTGTAAAAATTTTTTTTTTTAACGTAAAGTGCCACAAGATGATGCCGAACGAATTGGAGGAAAGAAAATAATTTCAGGGTATTCAATGATAGGTGAAAGGAACGAGGGTGATTATGGAATTTGCGCAAACTTTTGGATGAAAATGGGATTTGTCCTTTTCTCTTGTTAAAATTCTCCTTCAATTTTTCTTATTTCGGTGAAATAAGGATGCAGGGAGTCAATCGCATTTGTTCCATAACTTCGTAATTATATATAAGTTAACTCTTAGATTAAATGGTTGCGTCAGCGCTTAAGATATTTTACTTATATTTGTAAAACTTAATTTTAAATTATCAAGTATTTTGATAATTTTATATTATCAAGTATTTTGATAAAATAAGCTTAACTTCACAGACACAAGGTTCCTTCCAGTGATTTGCTAGCAATTTTTAGCAAAGATCGATAAATGTATCTTCAACAACCAAGTTAAAAAGAAACGAAATGTTCTTTTATGATTGTTTACTTTGAAAAAAATGTCCGTTGCGGGTGTATTAGGCTCTTGCGTTTGCATAAGATCCGGAGCTTCTCGATCTGATGTACATAATCAGATTCTACACTTTGTAAAGAAGTTGTTTCCCTATAACTTGTGACCAAACCTTTATGGAGACTAAAAAACAAAATCGTTACAATACTTCCACCAAGCTATGTGATAACATCTTCATAAAAATGTTTTAAGTTTCTAATTATACACCATATATTGATGAGGCCGAGATCCTCACCGGATGGATCAGAGATGATTCTTGTGGTTTGTCGTTTTCTTTCTGTCTAAATTCGTCAATGGAACCTGGGAATGAAGAGAAACGTTAGAGGCCCAGGGCGCTGCCCTGGGAAAACCCTCCGACGGTCAAGTCAGTTATGAGTGTCTTAATAAGCAGTTTATGCTGGAATTCAGGTTTAGAATGAACCTGGGTCAATATTTCGTTGAGAGTGAGGCCGTTTAGAAGTCAGCCTAAATGATGTTTTTGGAATATTTCTCACTGAAAGATCTCCGAAAGTTGTTCTTGAAATTCCAGAATCAGATCCCCTTCTTTGCGTTTACTGTCTTGCTTTTATTGTTCTCCTCTGCCCTCTGCCTCTGACGACAGAGGGGACGTTTTCTTGAGCAGAGAGACTATGTCATTATAGTTCTGCTGATGGGACCAGTAGGTCTGCTGATGGGACCAGTAGGTCTGCTGTAGGTCTGCTAATGAGACCTTGACGTGTGTAGGTTGAAAATTCCGATGTGCACTCCTTTATACTGTATATCGGCTAGGTGGTTTCACCTTTAATAAAGCCGTATTGCACTTGTCCTCTGGCAGAGATTTGCCGAGGTGCAAAGATGGATCTGGAGTCCTGCTCTAATCTGGGTGAAGTATCTTAGTACGCCTCTTTTAAGCAGAAGCCGAGGCTGGACCCGGGGCCAAGGTGAAGCACTTAGTGTATCACTTACTTTGGATGCTTTGGTAAAGCAATGCCTTACTGAGCTGAAATGTAGTATGGACAAGCAGAGGTGCAATTCTGCCGAACTGCAAGAGATGGTCGTCCCAAACATGAATTTGCCGGTGACTGTTTGTTGACTAACAGATGAATATTTTTGGCTTATCATATATAGAGTCGGGGTTTCACTGTAAGCAAACTTATTGTTTACCTGCCTTTCATATTTCTCAACCTTAGAGATAGTTTTTGTTGTCGTTGAGATAAGTTTGCTTCCCTCTCATCCTTTCTAGGCTATTATGATAGTTTTTGCTGCCGTCGGAATATATTAGGTATGTTTGTTGTGGTTTGTTTATACACCACATACGCCTGAGCTTCAAAGACAGGAAAAGACACCTTCCAGCGCAGTCATTGGCCATTGTTGTGATCTACAGAAACATCGATTCAGGAATTGGCCAGATCTAAGTGCGGTCAAGCTCAAGCAGCGGTTATGTGGAAGACGGAGCTAGCGACCTGCGATTCGAGTATAAAAGATGTCATTGTGGAGACAAGGTTTTACTAATGGAGTCCCACAAGGCTCCTTCAAAGGGCAATGTCTTACTTTCTTTGTGAGCGAGGTGGTTGTTCTTTTTGGTCACGGGGCAAGCTAATTAGCAGGGATGGTTTAGTATAGATGCAACAAACAGCCTATAGAGATATAAAAAAGGTGTTTCCAGTGTACTAGGTTTTTGCGTTTGCACAGAGTTTGAAGAGGGACCGGATTGCTTTGCGATCTGATGTAGACAACCTTACCTTGCATTTTTTTTGTGAAAGAAGTTGTTTCTGCGGCTCGAACCCGTTACCTCAAGATTACATAGGTTTTTGCGTTTGCACAGAGTTTGAAGAGGGACCGGATTGCTTTGCGATCTGATGTAGACAACCTTACCTTGCATTTTTTTTTGTGAAAGAAGTTGTTTCTGCGGCTCGAACCCGTTACCTCAAGATTACAAAGCAGGAACCTTACCAGTTGCTCCAAGACATGCCTCAGCCTATACATATATAGAGAGACCAAATTTGTGGAGAGGACATGGTGGATTCAACTATGGTTTGCAGCAAACAGCCTGTAGATGCAAGGTGGACCTTGTTTTGAAGCCGTGATGATGTTATTGCACCGAAGCATTACATACGTGAAGAAGATATTAGTTGCTTGCATATGTGTGTCTTTGTTTTGTGTATTTCTTTTGGTGTTGAAATGAAAAGGGATAGATAATGAAGTGCTGTAGTGATCTGATGGAATTATTGTGATGTTTGTGAAATGAAATTGTGTTGAGTTTCTGTATTGCTCGCTCTCTTTTGTGAATTTGTGCGAATATATGAGATAACTATTTTTTCCCTCTATGACTTTTGACAAATTGACCCTTAAACCTCCCTTTGTTTAATTTTTGACCCTTAGACCCTCCTTTTTTAGGGCTAAAAAAGAAAATCAGGTGTTCTATTTAAGTTAACTGCCTTATTTGTTTTCTGCTTTTTGATCCCCGGGTTTTGGTGAATGATTCCCAACGCCCCTTTTATTTTCCAATTTGTTATATTTACAACCATTGTGTTTTTGTACTAAATGTATAATTGTTATGAATATTATATTGCGGATGTTTAAAGGTGTTATTGAGAACTACAAAGATTATACCAATCCAAATATATCTTAGCGAACAACAAAGGGCGTAACCAATTTAATATACACTCATCCCCAAAGTCCTATAAATAGTACACTATGTTGGCATGTTTGGAACACCTTTGATGGTGAAGAATAAACTCTTATTCTCTACTTCTTGTCCTCTCTTTTCTTCCGTATTTTTTATATTGCGTTACCTAACTTTATAATATGTTATCAGCACGATTGTTCTAAGAATCAAATACAAGAAAGCAAGAAAAGTGTTAGAGATACAAGAAAAAGAGGGAGAACAATATCGAATTTTCGCAAGTGCTAGACAGCTCTGTGCAGGTTCGGGAGAGTCGCATTTGCGGAGTCGTCCACTCCTGGATCGTCGCCAAATTTTTACGAAGTGTTTCTAGCACGTAGAGGTACTTTTGAACAGTGGAGATGTGTTTTGGAGACCTCTAGGTTGGTCTAATTTGTGTGTTTCCGAAACAGTTTTTCCTTTCGGATAATTTTTTCAGATTTGTGCTCATTTCTATTATTACATACTTCTATCTTATATTAGAAATACTCATAAAAGAAATAGTCTAGCCTGAAATAGTACACTATGTTGGCATGTTTGGAACACCTTTGATGGTGAAGAATAAACTCTTATTCTCTACTTCTTGTCCTCTCTTTTCTTCCGTATTTTTTATATTGCGTTACCTAACTTTATAATATGTTATCAGCACGATTGTTCTAAGAATCAAATACAAGAAAGCAAGAAAAGTGTTAGAGATACAAGAAAAAGAGGGAGAACAATATCGAATTTTCGCAAGTGCTAGACAGCTCTGTGCAGGTTCGGGAGAGTCGCATTTGCGGAGTCGTCCACCCCTGGATCGTCACCAAATTTTTACGAAGTGTTTCTAGCACGTAGAGGTACTTTTGAACAGTGGAGATGTGTTTTGGAGACCTCTAGGTTGGTCTAATTCGTGTGTTTCCGAAACAGTTTTTCCTTCCGGATAATTTTTTCAGATTTGTGCTCATTTCTATTATTACATACTTCTATCTTATATTAGAAATACTCATAAAAGAAATAGTCTAGCCTGAAATCTAGATTTTTAGGGAAAAAAAATATGAGGCTTGAAGCCAAGCATGAACATATGATACTGTTGAGAAAAAGAGTTTGAGTGATTCACAAAATGCATGATTTAAATAATGTGTGTTAAAGAAATGCATGACACAATTTATTACCTGACATGTTTTTGTGACAAACTTGCCTTATATACTTTATATATAATGTTGCCGTACTAACAAGCCATTAAGCTTTAAAGCTTACATCAAATGACAAACATTTGTTGTGTTTGAACTATTTTTAGGTGCCACCATTAATGAACTAAACTAGTTCATTAAGTGAAGTACTTAGTTAAATGAACTAAGTAGTTCATTAAATGGAGAAATATTTGGAGAAGGCATGATGGCAACAAACATGGAAATGGAAAGTCTCCTCTCACTCTAATCACACGTTATATATATATATATATATATATATATATATATATATATATATATATATATATATATATTCAGATTTTTTTTAAAAAGACACAATACATATATATTCCAACGTGCTACCGACACATTATAAATATTACGAACGTACAACAACGTCACACCACTATACTTACCTCATATTTATGAGTATATTCGGGTCTTATATCATATGATATAAGTCATGGTGATGATAAAATTATAAAGACACGTTACAAGGTTCTAAACCAAAAATTGTCGTATCGGGTGACAACCGAAACTTCGCCAACGTGTCACGTGCTTGCCATATATAGATAGCCAGCCCCTACATTTCAAAAATGGCCACAAATTTCGTGGCTTACATGGTACATTCAGCCATAAAATCATTCCATGTTGACACACACAAATCACCCCCAATTAAGGCCAAATTGTGGAGATTCCAAATTCATCTTTTAAGCACATGTGGGCGCCATTTGTCTCAACCATTAAGAGCTGAATATTCAAATTATTTTATGTATATAATGTGTGACATAATATATATAACATGTGCAAAAAGTTGGAATTTAACCGGAGAAAAATCGCATAATCGACAAAAGTCGAAAATTTGGTTTTCTACGAACACAACACATGGAACGTTTTTGGCATGACATGTAACATGTATCTAGACACATGTTACATATTTAATACATATTAAAGTGTTCAAGAATATTCAAATTAGAGCTGATTGGAATATACCATATGTGTATAATTATTGTGAACTATTTTACAAAGTTTACAAAAATAAATTCAGCACATGTTCAAGATGCATATACACGCCTGCTCAGCCTTGGTGGAGCTTATGTGGAGCTTAGTTAGCATCTCAATTGGTGAAGAATAAGCCACACAAGGTTAGTGACATAATGGAGGAAACTACACAAGGTAATATTTCAAACTTTGTTACAAATGTAACACATGCTGAAATTTCAGCATGTGTGAATTGATGTGGCCGAATTTTGTGTCTTAATTGTGACCAATTTGCATCTCAATATTCAAGGGATTAATGTGTAGTAATATGGTAATATTTCAAAGTCTTGAGATTATAGCACATGCTGAAAATTTCAGCATGTGAAAGTAAGGTGCTGGCCGATTTTAGTCCTTAATGAAGATAAAAAATTACTTCCAAATTTGAGGGGATTAATTGTACAATTTTTGGCAATGTTTTGAACTTCAATTTGGCACATGTTTTACATTATATCTCAGATTTTTTCAGCCATTAAGTGATGACACAACTCATCCAATCAAGGAATGCCAAGTAAGCAAGGCCAAGAAAATCATCCAATCAAGTTGTGCCAAGTAAGCAAGTTGATGTCACATCTATACAAGGCATTCTTTCAATGACTTAAAAGATAATTTTCAAGATGGGATGATGCCCTAAGGGGGGCGGCCAATCTCAAATAAAAGAAGGAGAAGAACAGCAAACAAATGCAAGACAAGTCTTACAATTTCCAAAATGCAAAAAGACTCTCTACTCTCTTCTTCTACATTTCTTTCTTCTCCTTCTCTCTCAAGCCTATTGTATCTATATTCAAACATATTGAATAAGCTTTATTCATACCACCATACACGCATCATTGTTGTAAAAGGTTGATCAAGGTGTGATCAAACCTTCATCCGCTCGGTGGTGGTGTTCGTGATCATTGTGATTGCTTGTATCATTCGTAAAGGGTTGGAGTTGGTGTATAACTTCAGCAACCCTTGTGGTAAGGTGTTATTTTGTTTAGTGATAACCGAGGAAGGTGTCCTTGAAGACTGGAGTAGGCTGATTTAACCGAACCAGTATAAAGTTCCTTGTGTTCTTTACTTTACTGGACAATACTTTCAGTTTCCAGCACTTTGCATCCGTTTCGTTGTAATCTTAAAAATAGAAAACGAATTTCAAAAATTGTAAAATTTTGCAGAAACATAGCCACATCTCTTAAGTTTCATTTCGCGTAAGTTTTAACCCTTTTGGACAAGTATAATTCATTCAAACGTTAATAGATCTGAGACTAGTGCAATATGATTTTCAGACTTGCAAAGATTGAGAAATTTAACGTATTTGACATACTTCCCAAAGGAATTTTTCAAAACTATTTCAACCCATTTAAATGCATATAGTAAGGGTGTTGTCATTAAATTCTCAGACCATTTGGAGTTACGGATTAATCGGAATAAATTTTTTAAATCAGACTACTATTTCTAGCAAATTTGCGCAATCTGACCACAGACGATTTTTCAAAGGGTTAGAGGTTGAATTCTGATCTGAAATTTTTAGGAGATACTCAGAAATCTGAGAGTAGAATCTCTCCAAATTTCAGAATTTTTGAAGGCCTGTAATCTAGTTTTTCAAACGTTGCAAAACAGGATCTGAAAACAGAAACTTTTTTCAGAAGTTGGGTTTTTGGATCAAAACATTTTAAAAACCAAATTTTGCGCACTCACTATTCAACTCTCCTTCTAGTGGTGCCTTACAGGTCCTACAGATACTGCCGAAGCATAAATAGTTGATATGGCCGAAGCATAAATAGTTGACATGACCGAAGCATGAACTATTGACATGCCCAAAGCATGAATAGTTGACATGCCTAAAGCTTGGATAATCAAAATGCCTGAAGCATGAAATGCCCGAATCACATAATATAGACTCAAACTTGTAGTTTTGAAAGTATTTCATTTTCTGAGTTATTATTTGTGCATACTTAGATTCATGGCAAACATTACGAAACTAGAATCCGCTGCCATTGACATTTCTGGAAGAAATTATATGGCATGGGTCCTTGATGCCGAGATTCATTTGAGAGTTATGAATCTTGGGTATACTATCAAAGACGGAGTTGAAGAAAGCAAAAAAAGATAAGACAAAGGCCATGATATTGATTCATCATCACCTTCATAATGGGCTAAAAACCGAGTATCTTGGAGTAAAATATCCATATGCGTTATGGAAAAATATGGAGGAAAGATGTGATCATCAGAAAGTGTTATCTTCCCAAAGGCTCGATATGATTGGTTGCACCCGAGGTTGCAAGATTATAAGACAGTAAATGAGTATAACTCTGCGATGTTCTCTACAGTCTCACAATTAAGATTGTGTGGAAAAAATGCTACCGACGTTGATGTGTTAGAAAAAACGTTCATCACTTTCCATGCATCTAACATGCTCCTGCACCAGTAATATAAGGAAAGAAAGTTTGAAAAGTATTCTCAGCTGATTTCATGTCTGCTAGTTGCTGAACAAACCAATGAACTTTTGATGAAAAATCACAATTCTTACCCAACCGGATCACAATCATTCCCTGAAGCAAATGTAAGTCATTATAATAATCGACGTGGTTGTGGCCGTGGTAGAAATTTTGCACCATACCCCTGAAGTGGAAAAACAAGGAAAAGCCACAAGCAAATACAAAGGCTACGAAAAATGGTGCACTGGTTAAGAACCACGAAGAGACTTGTTAACAATGTGGAGCCTAAGGACATTGGTCTCATACTTGTCGACTCCAAAGCATTTGATTGAACTTGATCAAGCATCCTAGAAGGATAAAAGCAAGAGAAAACAAGTTTAGTTTGCAGACTTCGGTAACATAGCATATTATGATCAAATGAATTCAATGGATTTTACTCATTTCGATATTAAGGATTTTCTTACAGAGCCAAACATGGATGGTAATATGATCCATTTTGTGAATGAGAATGATCAAAAATAATTAAGAAAATGGTGCGATGAATTTCATAATTTATAAGAATTGCTATAAATAAGTTTTGATTTCGCTTATTATGTGATTGCATGCACTTTTATTAACATTTGCACTACTATATTTACCTAAATAAAAATGCTTAGAAATGTTCTGGCGATTTTCCCTTCTTGAAAAAAAAAATTTAGAAATTATAATTGCTGTGTGAAGAGTTTCTCATAAAGTAACACAATTCACTATTTTTGACTTGATCATTTCAAATTAGATTTAATAATGAAAATTATATATATGTTATGCTACGCATTTATTCAAGATGAATTGTGGGGATATACGTCTGGTTGACAGTGGAACATGTTAGTGTATGTGCCCTAGGCTATGATTTGGATGTTTTATGTTATACATTTATTATTAATAAAGAGGTTTTATTATCATTATTGTCGGTTAGTATGTTATACAATTATGATATATGTCCCTGATTCATTATTGTTATAAAGATAAAATAATTTATAACCAGTATGAGTATTGATTTGATAAGCATAAGATGATTATGTGTATGGTGATCAAATCAATCTCATATATACTTGTTAGAGAACAGTGCATTGGATAGACCCATCATGAGATTACTACATAGATTAGCGTCATAAGTAAATCTCATGATAGTCATGTTTTAATCTTTAGACTTGAGATTGCCATAGTTTCCAACATAAGGACTATTATATTTTGACATGATCTAACGTTATCCGTAACTGGATAATAATAAAGTTCATGATTGAGTATGATAGAAATTATGTAGAGGATATTGAACAATCAAGATAGAATTTGTCCCTCTCTTTTGAGAGAGATATCTTTGGGCCCTTCGATTACTGAGACTGTGAAATGCATGGCCATGCTCAAATGAATTGATAGTGTGATCAATATCATTTGTTTTATCAGTCTACTTAGAGATGGAGTAATCATATGTTTGAACAATATAAGTATGACGCTGACCATGGATTATGTTCAAACTAGATATCGTGTGACAAAGGGATTAATGCATGTGCTATTATTGGGCTAGTTAGACTGTACTCGTATTAATTGGGTAGTCGTAATGTCTTGCTAGAGACCAATTACGACTTGTTAGTTTAATGGAGATTTAACCGACTGTCAATTAATATGGGCCTATCGGGTCACACACAAGAATGCATATGGGCTGATATTAATAATATTAATATTAGATATTAATTATTATTAATATTTAATCATGAACTTTATTATTATCTAGTTACAGATAACGTTTGATCATGTCAAAATATAATAGTCCTTATGTTGTAAACTATGACAATCTCAAGTCTAAGGATTAAAACATGACTATCATGAGATTTACTTATGACGTTAATCCATGTAGTAATCTCATGATGGGTCTATCCGATACATTGTTCTCTAACAAGTATCTATAAGATTGATGTGTATCACCATACACATAATTATCTCATGATTATCAAATCAATACTCATACTGGTTATAAATTATTTTATCTCTATAACAATAATGAACCAGGGACATATATCATAATAATGTAACATACTAACCAACAATAATGATAATAAAACCTCTTTATTAATAATAAATGTATAACATAAACATCCAAATGATGGCCTAGGGCACATATACTAACAAAGAACACAATTTCCAGATTATCCGATTAAATCTATTTGTCTTGATAATGCCGGTGAGTTTACTTCCCAAGCTTTTAATAATTATGGCATCTCGATCGGGATTGACATTGATTATTCAGTGGTACATGTGCACAGTCAAAATGGCCTAGCAGAGTCATTTCTCAAATGTTTACAGCTGATTACTCGACGTATGATTTTGAGGTCAAATTTACCTACATCAGCTTAAGGACATGCAATTCTTCATGCATCTGCATTAGTCTGGCTTAAACCCAGTTTGTTTCAACCATACTCGCCATTGTAGATGGTATCTGGCAGCAGCCTGATATTGCACATTTAAAGATTTTTGGTTATGCGATTTATGTTCTGATTGTCCTACTAAAACGGACAAAATTGGGTCTTCAAAGACGTTTAGGAATATATGTGGGTTTCGATCCTCCTTCTATTGAGAGATATATTGAGCTCCTGATGGGTGATTTATTTAAGACGTGGTATGCCGATTGCTATTTTGATGAGAAATTTTTCCTGCCGTTAGGGGAAGAGAAAGTGCCATTTCCTGAAGAATAATGTGAAATTACGTGGAACGCTCCTTAACTTTCTCATCTTGACCCATGACCAAATCAATGCGAGCAAGAAGTAAGAAGGATAATCCATCTACAGACTATTGCAAATCAGTTGCTTGATTCATTTACTGATAGTAAAAAGGTAACAAAATCCCATGTACCGACGATGAATACACTGTATCGACTTGATGTCTCTGAAAGACATAATGATGGTATATCAAAATCAAGTCTGAAACGTGGACACCCAGTCGGTGCAAAAGATAAAAACCCTCAAAAGAGAAGGGTACAAGTGAATACTCCGGAAGAGAAAAAAGTTCACAACTTAAAAACGCTACAGAAATAGAAACTGATCAGTCTAAAATTGATGAACAAGTTGCTCCAGAAGAAGCAAGTGAACAAAATTTTGAAGAGATCTCTTTGAATTATGTAAGTACAGGATAAAATTAGGATAGACAAAAGGTTATTATTGATCATGTTTTTGCTTATGCAAATGCATGTGAAATTCTGAATGAGGATCTTGAACCAAGGTCTATTGAAGAATGTCGACACAAATGATTGGCCAAAATAGAAAGATCCAATCCAAGCATAACTAAAATCGTTAGGAAGTCGCAAAGTATTTGGACATGTAGTCCAAACCCATGAAAGGATAAAACCTATTGGACATAAATGGGTTTTTGTACGAAAATCTAATGAGAAAATTAAGGTTGTGCAATACAAAGCATGCCTTGTTGCGCAAGGTTTTTCACAAATACCTAGGCTTGATTATGATGAAACATATTCTTCGGTAATTGATGCCATAACATTACGACATCTATTCAGTCTAGCAGCCACTAAAAACCTTGACTTGCGGTTAATGATGTGGTTACTACATACTTATATGGATGATTAGATAATTATATTTACATGAAAATCACAGAAGGATTTAAATTGCATGAGACATATAATCAACGGACGTATGGATTATACTAAATCAAATTAGGGAGATCCTTGTATGGATTAAAACAATCTGCCAGGATGTGGTATGATAGTCTTAGTGAGTACCTTGTTAAAGAAGGATATATACCAATTTGTCCTTGTGTATTTGTCAAGATATCTGATAGTAGATTCTCTATAATTGTGGTATATTTTGATGATTTAAATCTTGTTGGAACTTCTAAAGAACTTACTAAAACTGCTAATTATCTCATGAAAGAGTTTGAGATGAAAAATCTTGTCAGGACCAAATGTCTCGGCCTCCAGATCGAGCATTTGTCTAATTGAATTTTTTTGTATCAATCTACATATATAGAGAAGATTTTAAAATGATTCTATATGGATAAAGATCATCCATTGAGTAGTTCTATGGTTGTACGATAGTTAGATATAAAGAAAGATCCATTTCGACTACTAGAAGATAATGAAGAATTATTAGTCAAAAAGTACCATGTCTTAGTGTTGTTGGTGCATTAATGTATCTTGCAAATTGCTTAAGACCAGATAAAGGATTCTCAGTGAATTTATTGGCAAAATATAGCTCAACACCAACATGAAGATATTAAAATGGTTTCAAGCACATTTTACATTATCTTCGTAGAACACTAGATATGGGTTTATATTACTCAAAGAATTCCAAGTCACAGTTAGTAGGTTATGCTGATGACTAGCTATCTATGTGACCCTTATTAGGGAAGATCACAGAGTGGATATGTCTTTACTTGTGGAGGTGCAACCATCTCATGGAGATCAGTGAAGCAGACATTAACATCCACCTATTCCAACCATTCCGAGAGTTTGGCATTGCATGAAGCAAACCGTGAATGCATATGGTTGAGGTCGATGGTTCAGCATGATGTCCAAGAGTTATGTGGATTATCTACACTAAGTAAGACTCCGATAATATTGTTTGAGGATAATGCTGCATGTATTGCTCAAATTAAGAATGACTACATCAAAGGAGATAGAACGAAGCATATATCACCGAAATTTTACTATACTTATGGTCTTGAAAAGAATGGTGACATTGATATCCAGCCGATACAATCAAGCAAGAATTTTGTTGATTTGTTCACCAAAGCAATACCAACAACTACGTTTAAAAAGATGGTCTACAACATTGGAATGCATCAGCTTAAAGAACTCATGCTGGCATCAGGAGGAGTGTGATTGCTACATCCACACTACACTTTTTTCCCTTCGTCCAAGTGTTTATCCCGCTGGGTTTTTCTTGTGAAGGTTTTAATGAATCAGTGCATCAAACCAACTCATTTTTTATGAATGTGTACTCTTTTTTCTTCATCCAAGTTTTTATCCCATTGGGTTTTTCTTTACAAGGTTTTAACGAGGCATATTTTGTAAGATTTGGACATCGAAGGGGGAGTGTTGTGAATATTATATTGTGGATGTCCAAATGTTTCTTCAGAACTACAAAGATATATCAATCCAAATCTCTCCTAGAGAACAACAAAGGGTGTAATCAATTTAATATATCCTCATTCGGAAAGTCCTATAAATAGGACACTATGTTGGACATGTTTGACACAAATTTGAATATTGAAGAATACATTCTTATTCTCTATATCTTGTTCTCTCTTGTCTTCCATATTTTCTATACTACGTTACTTTTTTTTTGATAAAAGGAGGAGACCTCCCGGCTTTGTCATAAAGAACCTCACTTAAGGCAGAGGCAAACCAAATGCACAAACCATACAAATCCCGAAGTTACAAAGAAATAGCCAATACAATAAAACTGAACAACTACCCGGGTGGAAAACCCAAGCTAGAGAACAGCTAAATGCTAGGGGAAAAGGCTGCTGTTCATATTGAATATGATATTCCTCATTTAAACCTTGGCAAGCAAAACCACCTTTGTGGATAAAATCTTGCATGAAGGAAAAAGAGTACATATTCATCCAACATGAGACAGCTAGGGTACGCCGAAAAGTACAAGTGCTAGCCGAATGTAGATGATGTGAAGCCAATGCCCATGAGTGATCACAACGATTCCACTCTCACCATCCCATAGAAGAGAGAAAAGTCCAGTAGCACCAAGGCTATAATTTAATGCAGCAAACAAACCAATAAACCAAGACACAGGTACATACCTGACATGCCTGCATTCAACCAAATGCAGGCAGAAGCAAAGATAGCATGCCAATCCTTATGGAAGACAAAAGCAAGTGCAGTATCAGACTGCATACACCTCCCTCGCAAAGAAATCAGACACAGAGATGATTGAGCAGTAGCATACAAAACAAAATAAGAATGCGGCAAACAGAACAAGAAGAGAGAGTGAGATATAAGTACCCAGACTACCTGCATCATTTTCATGATGCAGGCAGAATAGCATATCAGAAGGCCATCAATATTAAGTACATAAACGGGGAGTGCATAAGTCTATAAGCAAATAGCCGCGCCCAACTGGCGGCAACTGGCGCAAGGTGACAAACTCTGACAAAGAAGATTACTACAACCCATGAGTGGCTAAGTGATATGCCACCGAGTTTGTCTCATGCGGAGTATAACAAAGAGTCGACGGCAGTAAGTGCCAAAAAGAACTTCAAGTGATGTAGATCCACTCCCATATCACCCGTCACTGATTGAATAGCCAACAGAGATGATAATGGACAATCGGTTTCCAGCATGAAGCCTGATAATCTAGGCGCATAGAAAATAATCGCATACAAGGCTGCCTGCATCTCCGATCTGAGTGGGGGCAGATGTGGCAAAGGAAAAGCAATAGCGCAGAGCATAATAACCCCCGAGTCACAGACCACCACTCCAACCGCAGACCCGTGACGACTGGAAGTCTCATCTACATTAATCTTCAATCGCCCGGAAGGTGGTACAAGCCATCGGACCACTGAACAGCGATGAATGCGTATATGCGGTGATAGACCCGCCACAATTAAGGTCAGAATGGCAGCGGCAAAGTGCTTTCCTGAGGCTGCCTGCACCACACAAATATATCCAAGAGAATGCGCTCCTCCTGCCTCCACGAGTTGTATGTCTCATCTCCAAACATCAGACCTGTGTATTATTTCTAGACATTCCAGTATATCGCCTGAGGCACCACCAAGCGAAGCTGCCCATGCATGGAGCAAGGTGAAGATCGAAGCCACCAACTAAGAAGATGAGAATGTAAAGTCGCATGGAGTGTAGCCGGGACATCAAGAAGGAGTGCATACCTAGACCAAAGAGATGATACCACGAAACAATGTAAAAAAAGATGGTCTGTCTGAATGCTGAAGCAGTGACGTAACGAACACATCGTTGGAAATGCCACTGAAAAAATACTTAGATTCTCTGAAAGGGGCAGTGCGCAAGATAGCAACTTCCACATGAATAATTTTGAAGTGATAATCTAGGCCACCAGATATATCTGGAAGAGCGCAAGGGGATGCACGACTGCCAACACTCCGCATATGCACTTTTGAGTGAGAACTGCCCATTCGGATGCGGACGCCAATGAAGACCATCCCAACCCTCCTGCAGACGGCTTTGACAAAAAGCGTGAATGTGACAAATACGCTTCCAATTAGGAGAATCATGAAGAAGCTCGTGGTAGTGCCCCCGTCTACAGTATTTCGTCCATATAAATCCGGTCCAAACTGCCGAAGAAGTCTGATAAAACCACCACATCTTATATTCATGAGCTTACTGAAAAACAGTCAACGAGAGGATCCTAAGACCACCTTCATCAGTCGGGAGACAAATTTCAAACCAAGATCTCCAATGTTGACGATGTCCCCAGAAAAATATGATAGCTTATGCTCCAAAGCCGTAATAACGCTGCGCAGGAGCCGTGAAACAGCAAGTAAGTGTAATGGGATAGGCGAAAGAACCGAACGTATAAGCGTAACCTGACGAGCCGCACTCAGTAACCTGTTTGCCCATCCAGCTAAACATGCATCAAAGTGTCTCAATAGAGTAGTGCAGTGAACAGCTCGACAAATGCCACGATGTATAGGTGCCCCGAGATACTTAAGCGGAATGGATGATAATAGCATTCCATGCAAACCCGCCACTTGACTACCTGAACAATTAGTACTGACAAAAACCATACTTTTGTGAAAGTTAACCAGTTGACCAGGCGCAAGCTGGTATTAATCAAGATATTATTTAAATCGTCGCAAATTCCAGGCCAAGGCAGAGAGAAAGATAAGTAAATCGTCCGCAAACCCCAAGTGAGGCAGGGGACTCAACTCTCCAAGAAACCATCCACTCGAAATGTTCCAACTAAATAATTAAGGCCCTTGCTAAAACCTTCCACTGTAAGAATAAATAACAAAGGAGACAGAGGGTCACCTTGCTTAACACCACGGCCAATACTGAAAAATCCGCAAAGCTTGCCATTAATCAAAGCTGAGCATTTAGTAGCAGTTAAATCATTCATAATGATCCTATCAAAAAATCTATGAAAACTCATCCGAAGAAGCAAACACTGGAGGTAATCCCAACTCACACGATCAAACGCCTTAGCCATGTCCAATTTAACAATAGCACGACCTCTACGACTAGGTTTGTCTAATAAGTGTACTGTCTCTTTAGCCATCAGAATTTGGTCAGCAACGCCCTGTCCTGTAAAGAAACCAGCCTATTCAGGTGAAATCAATTGAGGCAACAGTGTCCCAAGATGGGAAGACAAAACTTGCGTCACTACTTTTGAAATAAAATTTGTCAAATATATAGGACGAAAGTCGACAAAAGAATCAAGTGATTCAAATTTTAGAATTAAAGTTATTACGGAAACAGCCATTTCCGTTGGGACCGAGACATCAAAAAAGAATTCCTGCATTGCTTTCAGCATCTTTCTTAATTATCCCCAAACAATGCCTATAGAACTTACCATGGAAACAATCCGGCCCTGCGACACTATCCGGACTCAACGCCCAAACAGCCTCCTTGACATCGGTCAGTTGAGGAATTGCTAACAAAGTGTGATTATCTGCAGAAGTCACCATTAAAGGGATGTATTACAAAATAGATTTATGACCTGATGTAGGTGCAGCAGCAAAAAGGTCCGAATCAAAACCAACAGCCTCAGCTCGAATAGCCTCATCTGAGAGGCACTCCTCTCCATTACCAGACATAATACAAGAAATGCGTTGCTTACGTCTGCGATACTTAACTAGTCCATGATAATACGCTGTATTGGCATCCCTATCCTGTAGCCATGTAACTCTGGCTTTTTTCTTCCGAAGAAGACAAACCCTAGTTTGGGCATGTAAAAGAAGCGTTTTAGCCTCATGATAAGCCGCACGAGTGGCAGCTGTGGGATTAGAATCATATTGTATTTCCGTGTGAACCACACGCATATCAGCTTCGACCATCGCATCAAAGACATTACCAAAGACGGTTTTGTTCCAGTGCCAAAGGTCTTTCTTAAGTCGCTGCAGTTTATCATACCACACTTGCATGCCTCCAGTTGTGGGGTAAAAATTCCAAGAATGACGTACGCAATCATGAAAATCCGTATGTGAAAGTCATACCTCTAAAAAACAAAAAGAGCGAGGAACCTCCATCAATGACAGTGGCGAGTGATCTGAGAAAGCTCGATTCAGGTGCTGAACAAGTAAAGCATTGAACATCTCATAAAAATCCACAGTACAAAGAAGACGATCAAGACGACGACAAACTCGACCCAGACCACGACCATCTGACCAAGTATATGGCGCATCCTGAAAGGGTATCTCTATCAAAGCCGTTTCACTGACCCATTGATTAAAGTCCTCCAACTGTCGCAAAGTAGGAGATGACAAACCCCTGTGCTCCTCCAATCTCAGAAATGTGTTGAAGTCACCTCCCGGAATCCAAGGGTCTGAGATGGTCCTCGAGATGGTCAGTAGATCACTCCAGAGAAACGACGAGCCGAGATAGTGTGATGACCGTAAACAATAGTCCACCAAAAAGCTTTACCCGAAGGTACCCATTGAAACCGAACAGAGAGGTTTCGGATTCCCTGAGTGAAGCCTAAAAAGGCGAGTACCGATGAATTCCAAAATATCCAAATTTTATCATCATCAGAAGATAGAGCTTGCGAAACCAAATTTAAGGCGATACTGAGATAGTTTATTACATGGGAGCATAGGCTTGAACAAAATCAACAAATGAATATGATGTTTACGAATTAAATATTAAAGGTGGGATAGAGAAGTACGTACACCCCACACATTCCATGTCAACAAATTCAATGAGAACATGAGGTATCCAAGCTAGAGGCGAAAGGGTGAGACGCCCGGATGGAGATGAGCAGGGCATGTCTTTCTTCCTAGTGCGATGCTGTTTTGCGCTACATTCAACAAACCCTTGCAACGAAGATTGAACCGCAGGATCATCTACTGCCCCTAGATTATTGACCAGATTTTGCACCTGAGTGGGCGTTGTTGAAGGTAAGTTATGATCATCCTGGTCAACAAGTGCCAATGGGCCTTCTTTCATTGATAGAAGCCTGTCATGCAATACCTGTGACTTTCGCCAGGCCATAGAATCAAACGTGCAAAAATCCTGTGGCATACCCGCATCGGAGACATGTCCATCTATAATGGCATCAGGGGGCATTGCTACTCGAAGTTTCTCGTAGGGATCAGAACGCAAATGAGCAAGGTCTTAAACTAAGGAAATGTTTTGAAGAAAATCATGAGGCCGAGATATATTAGGCAATAGAGATAAAGGCTGGATAGTCGAAGGCTGCACAATCTCCACTTGTACGGTCGCGACTTACTGCTATGGTGCACCAGTGGTAGCATCATCCAACAATACTTGCTTGTCCTTCCGGGGTGTCCAGTGCTGCTTAACAGGCGGAGGTCTGGCAGACATAGTAGTGACCCGAGGACGTTCCAAAGGAGGATGCGAGATAGTAGGCTCTTGCGGCTGACAAGTCTACAAAGTGTAGCCTAGCACATTGTTGGAAAAGTACTTAAAAGTACTTTACATCTTGTGATCCAACCTTGTATAGTGTTATGTGACCTATTGATAAGAGATTGGATGAAGTTTGGAGTGTTTTATGAACAATGTAAGGAAATGAGGGCGTTCCAAACACTTTAAGCGCCTAATATAGGCGTTCAAAGTATTCTGGAACACTTCCAGAACACTTGAAGCGCCTAATGTAGGCGTTTGAAGTGTTCTGGAACACTTCCAGAACACTTCAAACGCCTTGTATAGGCGTTCAATGTCACATGAAGCTTTTGATGTCGTTTTGTACAGGCGTTCGATGTCACATGAAGTGCCTGATGTCGTTTTGTACATGCGTTCAATGTCACATGAAGCGCCTGATGTAGGCGTTCGCATAATGTGCCCCGACTGTTCATAAAAGATGCAACTGTTGCACCAAATGATATCTCCTTTCATATTGAACATCCATGGCCGATCCTAGGGGGAATAAACTACAGAAAATGGTCTTTTAAACCTGTGTTTTGAAAACCAAAAGCCTATAAATATTGGGCTTTGCTATCTTCAAAATATACATGAAAAATTCTTAAAACCTAGTGAATTTTCTACAACACTTTTTTCTCTCATTCTCTCTACTATCAATCTCTTCTACCATCAAGTTCAAACTCTCTCTAGTACAGCAAACTAAACAGAGCAAGCAGTTATATCTTGGGAAGCATTAGCCATTGCAATCTACCTTGCTCATCGGTAGAGGCTAAATTGCTTTAAGGACAGAGTTATCCCAAAACTTGTCTCGGCTTTCATTGTCTTTCTTGTTTGGTTTTCCTGTGCCATATACATATTTCCTAACAATCTTAAAGCAATTTACTATGGCAACAAAACAAGCTCTTCTGGATATGACAAAGTTGGAGCCATTTGATGGCAATTTCTACAAGAGATGGGCGGCCGAGGTGCTGTTTTTTCTCGAGATGCTCTCTGTTTCATACGTGCTCAAGATGGACAAACCTACTGATGAATCAGAGGCACGCAAGTATGATTCGGACAATACAACTTGCAGAGGTAATATTCTGCACTTTTTGTCCAACTCATTATTTGACATCTATGTCAAATTTACTTTGGCTAAGGAGATATGGTCAGCACTTGAAAGCAAATATGGTGTTGAGGATGTCGGTAAGCGCAAATACGTGGTGAGTGAATTCTTAAAGTTCCATATCGTGGATCATGGTCCAATCAACGATTAAATCCATCAATTTCAACAATTGGTGGATAATCTGGAACAAGAAGGAATCAAGATCGATGAGACCTTCCAGGCTACAGCGTTACTGGAGAAACTTCCTCCTTCTTGGAGCAAATACAAGAAGAGAGGAAAGCATGACGATGCCAAGTTGTCTCTAGATGCTGTAATCAAACACATACGCATGAAGAGAATAACAGAATCTCACAATTAAGAAGGTGACAAGGCTAATATTGTTGAGCATGCTACGAAGAAACAGAGATTCCAAACCAACGGCGGTGACAACAATAATGGTGGAAATAAAGATAAGAAAATTGTTGTGCAGGCCCAAAAGAAGATCAAAGGAGTTTGCTGGGTTTGTGGAAAGCCAAGACACCGAGCAGTCAATTGTAGAAAAAGAAAAGGCCAAATCATCAATCAAGCAAACCTTGTGGAGGATACAAGCGCAGCAGATGATGTCATTGCAGCAGTTGTCCTAACGGAGGTAAACCTTGTCAGTAGTGCAACGGAATGGGTGGTAGACACATGGGCTACCCGATATATTGCTACCAGTAAGGACCTATTTTCTGATTATCAAGAAATAGGAAACGGTGAACAAGTCTTCTTGGGAGATGCACATGGTACCCAAGTTCTTGGAAAGGGTAGGGTGCTTCTCAAGTTGACCTCTGAAAAGAAACTGGAGTCAAGCAATGTGTTACATGTTCCTGCTATGCGTAGGAACTTGATATCCGTCGTACTACTGAACAAGGCCAACATTAAACTTGTTCTTGAGTCTGATAAACTTGTCTTATCTAGAAATGGAGAGTTTGTTGGTAAGGGATTTTGTAATGGGGGACTGCTTGTTCTTGACGCTATTTGTTTGTCTAATAATAAAGAAGCATCCAGTTCTGTTTACTTTGCTGAGTCTCTTGATATGTGGCATGCTAGATTAGGACATGCAAACATAGAAATTAGTAAGAAACTCAAAAACATGAATATGATTTCATATGATGGTGAGAATTTTGATAAATGTGAACATTATGTTGAGGCTAAACATCATAAGAAACCATTTAAGAAAGCTGATAGAGTTTCACAAAAACTTAGTCTAATTCACAGTGACTTAGGTGATTTTAAGAATCATATGAGTAAAGGTGGTAAAAAGTATTATGTTACTTTTATTGATGATTACTCTAGATATGCGAAGGTATATCTGTTAAGTCATAAGGATGAGACTGAGTCTATGTTTATAAGTTACAAAAATGAAGTTGAAAATCAATTAGATTTAAAGATCAAAAGGCTTAGGACTGATAGAGCTGGTGAATATAGTACAGATTCTTTACAAAGATTTTGTGAAGAAAATGGCATTATTCATGAGGTTACACCCCCGTATACAGCTCAATTCAACGGAGTAGCCGAAAGAAAGAATAGAACACTCAAAAATATGATGAATGCGATGTTAGTTAGTTCAGGATTGCCAGACAATATGTGGGATGAGACAATCTTGACTGCATGTCATATATTAAATAGGATACCACATAAGAAGTTAGATAAAACACCATATGAGTTATGGGAAGGCTACACACCCAACCTGAGTTACTTAAAAGTGTGGGGGTGTTTAGCCAAAGTTTCTATTCCTGATTTTAAGAGAAGTAAAATCGAGTCTAAGACAAGGGATTGTGTGTTCATGGGATATGCTTAAAATAGTACAGCATATAGATTCATGGCCATAGATAATAGTTCTATATTGGAATCTAAAGATGCTGAATTTTTTGAACATATCTTCCCTATGAAAAGACAATCCGATGTTGCTTCCAAATTTGAGATAGACGAGTCTAGCAAGTCCGTAGTTAATCAAGAGATTGATCTACCTAGAAGAAGTAAGAGGCAAAGAATTGAGAAAACTTTTGGGAATGATTTTACAACAGCGTTCATTTTAGAAGATGACCCCAAAACTTATGGAGATGCCATTAATTCAATAGATTCTAAGTTTTGGAAAGAAGCCATTAATAGCAAGCTTGAGTCGATTTTAAGTAATAACACTTGGGAATTGGTAGATTTGCCGAGAGGTTGTAAACCTATCAGTTGTAAGTGGGTCTTTAGAAAGGAGCTAAAGGAACGATTGATAAGTTTAAAGCTAGGCTTGTCGCTAAAGGATTCACGCAATAAGAAGGTATCGATTTCTTTGATACATATTCTCCGGTTGCTAGAATTACTACCATTAGAGTGTTAGTAGCACTTGCCTCCATTTACAAACTTGTTATCCATCAAATGGATGTAAAAATAGTATTTTTAAATGGAGATTTAGAAGAAGAGATATATATTAAACAACCAGAGGGTATGATAGATAAAGGCCAAGAGCATAAAGTGTGTAGACTTAAGAAGTCTTTGTATGGTCTTAAGCAAGCACCTAAACAATGATACGGAAAATTTTACAATGCTATGGGGTCAAATGGTTATGTAGTAAATGAAAGTGACCGTTGTGTGTATAGCAAATTTTATGATTGTAATGGTGTCATCATTTTTCTTTATGTTGATGATATGTAAATATTTGGGACCAACATAAACGTTGTAAATGATATAAAATCATTTTTGTCTTCCGTTTTTGACATGAAAGATATGGAAAAGGCATATTTGATTCTTGGACTTAAGCTAGTGGAGAAATGTGCGGGTTACCTACTTTCTCAAGAACACTATGTTGATAAAATATTGAAAAAGTTTAATCATTATGATGAGAAACCAGTTAGTTCTCCTTATGATTCACATGTGACATTGATGAAGAATAAATTTGAAAGTATGTCTCAATGTGAATATGCTAGAATAATTGGTAGTGTAATGTACTTGATGAATTGCACTAGACCCGACATTGCATACGCCGTCAATAGACTTGCAAGATATACTCATAATCCTAATTAGAAACATTGGTGTGCATTAAGACGGTTATTGAGATATCTTAAAGGTACAATGAATTTAGGACTCATGTTTAGTGGTTCACCCGCTGTTTTAGAAGGTTATTGTGATGCTAATTGGGTGATTGATAATGATGAGATAAACTCCACTAGTGGATATGTGTTTACATTGGGTGGTGGAGCTATCTCTTGGAAATCATGTAACCAAACTTGTAGTGCTAAATCTACAATGGAGTCTGAATTTATTGCGTTAGAACTTGCTAGCACAGAAGCTGAGTGGTTAAGTAATTTACTTGTTGATATTCATTTATGGTCTAAGCCTATGTCTTCTGTGTCTATTCATTGTGATTCTCAGGCTACGATCGCACGTGCAAAGAACAAGATTTATAATGGTAAAAGACGGCACATCCGTCTAAGGCACAATATTGTGCGTGAGTTGATAAGTTCAGGGGTTGTAAACTTGGAGTTTGTAAGATCCAAGTTTAACCTTGCTGACCCCTTAACTAAAGGACTCAATAAGAAGTTAGTCTATGAAACATCGAGGGGGATGGGACTTATTCCATCTGTAGAGAATTCTTCATGACGGGAACCCAACCCACTATTAGTAGAGATCCTACAAACGGGGTTCAATGTGGTAAAAACAAGTCATGAAAGAGTTCTATGTTAAACTATCAAAGTGTTCCTCCTTAAGGTGTTGTTTTCGATAGTACTCGCTGTAAAAATCGAGGGTGAGATTTCGAGAATCTCTTAATGAAAATTCATAGCCATGTTGTATGGTGGTGTGAACAGTGCACACTTGATGAATTTCACCTATATAAGCTTGGAAGTGGTGCCGCTTCCTGTGAGAGCTTGGAAAACTCTCTAGAGAGCTTATGAATCCCGAGATAGGTGCATGGCCGATATCGCACCGAAACCGCGAACTTGAAGAAGTAGATAATGATATGTCTTCTTGTTGTTCATATAAAAAATAGTGGAGTAAGATTCAAGACGAAGTTCATCTTACTTCTGTTTATATATCTCAAGTTGTACTACCGGCGATTCAAGACCACAGGTCATCGTATCCATTATGTATCATTATCTTTGGTTGATAGTAGAAAGGTTGGTTTATGTTCGTTTGTTCGAAACTATACAAGCTTGGATCATGTGGGGGATTGTTGGAAAAGTACTTAAAAGTACTTTACATCTTGTGATCCAACCTTGTATAGTGTTATGTGACCTATTGATAGGAGATTGAATGAAGTTTGGAGTATTTTATGAACAATGGAAGGAAATGGGGGCGTTCCAAACACTTTAAGCACCCAATGTAGGCGTTCGAAGTGTTTTGGAACACTTCCAGAACACTTGAAGCGCCTAATGTAGGTGTTCAATGTCACATGAAGCGTCTGATGTTGTTTTGTACAGGCGTTCGATGTCACATGAAGCGCCTGATGTCATTTTGTACATGCGTTCGATGTCACATGAAGTGCCTGATGTAGGCGTTCAAAGTGACATGAGGCGCCTAATGTGCCTCGACTGTTCATAAAAGATGCAACTCTTGCACCAAATGATATCTCCTTTCATATTGAACGTCCATGGCCGATCCTAGGAGGAAATAAACTGTAGAAAATGGTCTTTTAAACCTGTGTTTTGAAAACCAAAAGCCTATAAATATTGGGCTTTGCTATCTTCAAAATATACATGAAAAATTCTTGAAACCTAGTGAATTTTCTGCAGCACTTTTTTCTCTCATTCTCTCTACTATCAATCTCTTCTACCATCAAGTTCAAACTCTCTCTAGTAGAGCAAACTAAAGAGAGCAAGCGTTATATCTTTGGAAGCATTAGCCATTGCAGTCTACCTTGCTCATCGGTAGAGGCTAAATTGCTTTAAGGACAGAGTTATCCCGAAACTCGTCTCAGCTTTCATTGTCTTTCTTGTTTGGTTTTCCTGTGCCATATACATATTTCCTAACACACATGACAAGTAGAGCAGTAATCCGGATTATCCTCATACTCAACATGCTGGAGAAAAATGATAATCCACGCTTTGAATATACACACGTGAAGGCAAGACTTTGGATATGTCAACCTCAACGCATACACGTGCTACCAAAGGGTGCAGAAGATTCGTTGTCGCATGATCTGCTTTTAAAGGAGACCCAATCATCCGCTCTATGTCAAATAAGGGTTCCGATTTGTGCAAATAGATGGGCAACCCTAGCAAAGAGATCCAAACCGGAACGATGGGTGCGTCAACCTTGGGATTGAAGTCATATGACCACTTGGTGATACGCATATGAAAATCGAGAACATTCCAAGAACGGCGCGAGAAGCATTAGATATAGTCAGCCTCTTGGTCAAAAACGATAAGAATGTGCTTCGAATCAATGAGACTAATCTTCATGCCGCCAATGAACCTGATCTTGTCGAACCTAGAACAGATTGCATCAAGTTTTGGTCGACTATACCAAAAAGTGTCCACCAAGGAATACTTAAATGAATCTGTGAAACGAAGGACGTCATATATACTTGTATAGGTCTATACTTACTCTGTATATTAATTATAATTATATACTAATTATACTACACACGCGCATAACTATGTAAGTATATAGAACTATAGTTGTTATTTATTATACATACTCATATGAGCTTTGTATCTTATAGATGTATAAGTATATATAGTTATATAAAGACATGGCTACATAAGCATACCAGTATATTTCTATGTAAGTATATAAAGATATATTTTGCATTTGTTATAAGATAACATACATATGTACTTACATGATTATAGAAAATTGTTTATATATTTGTACTTATATGTAATATACAAGTCTACATATCTATATTTGTTATATTGTAACATATTTACATTTGCACTTTCAGGATTGTATATGCTTGTATAGTTATATATTTATACTTATATACATTTGTGCAGTTATATATATACACTTATTATACTTATATATTAGGGCAATATATATATATATATATATATATATATATATATATATATATATATATATATATGCAGGATCTTTCTCTGGTGAAAACGACTTCCGCCGCCTAAGCTCTCCGGCGGCTTTCGCCGCCGCCGTTCTCTTTCAGACGCCGAACAAATCAACCCTCAATCCGTTGTCATCTCTCAATTCGTTATCTCTTTCGCTACTGTGATCCCTTCATTCGCTGCTGTGTGCGATTATGGAGAATTCACCGCCATCTTTTGCGGCTGTTGTTGCCGGCTCTTCCTCCGCCGAAAAGATCAACATATCACCGAAGACAGTATCACGATACAAAGGTATCCCTTTAATCTCCTTTTTGGATTCGGAAATTGATGCCCTCGCTGCTCCTTTCAAATATGCATTGGTTGGTACATTCTGGTATGGCAGACCACCATTGAAGGTCATACGTGATGTTTTTGAGAAAATTGGCTTTCATCATGATCTCCGGATTACCCTAATAGATCAAACTCATATCCTGCTAAAATTCCAAAATGAGGCTGATTATTTGCGTTGCTTTTATCGTCGATCATGGCATATCTCCGGATGCCATATGCGAATTACGAAATGGACGGTCGACTTTGATCCAACTACGGATGTACCTATTGTTCCTGTCTAGATTGCATTGCCTGGTTTACCTATTCATCTTCATCGTAAAGAGGCACTGTTTGAAATAGTTCGCCCGATTGGTTCCCCTCTTAAACTTGATATTGCCACGACCGATGGATTACGCCCGTCAGTTGCTCGGGTTTGTGTGGAAGTTGATGTTTCTCAAGAGTTACCAAGGAAAATATATTTGCAGTCCAAAAATCGTTTTATTCTGCAGGCTGTTGAATATGAAGACTTGCCATTATTTTGTACCACATGCAGACGTTTAGGACATATTGCATCCTCATGTCCGCCTCAAAAGTCATCCACAGTACCACCTCCTCCACCTCCGCCACCTCCACGCCGTCCCCTGCAGCGTTGGACCCCAATAAAAAAAAGAAGCCATCAGAACCGCTTACAACAACTCCAGTGGACGAACCAATACTCCCTCCTGTCTCACAACCACCAACTGATCTCTCGGCCGCCCCAACCGATATCCAGGTCGCCATGCCCGACGATGCAGTCACTGCTACTTTGCCAGATTCTTCGGATGCTTGTGATATAGGCCATTCTTCAGATACTGATCTTCCAACTGCGGAACCTCCCTTTGACATTCCGACAGTCCCGGATGAGGTTGTCCGTCGTATGCAGCACATGGCCCCAACACCAGACCCGGATACCCTTATCTCACGATTGCAGGACACAGACGACTCAGCGGTATTTATTCCTGTTGTTCCACGTAGACAGCGTCGCTCTAGGAAGGATCTTCCTCCATTACATCCATCTACTGTGCTCACACGCAGTGCGTCTCACGCAATTCAGGGAAGTAACACTACTCTTTCTCAATGAATATATTGATATGGAATATAAGGGGCATGCATGCCTCTCTCCCTAGATTGCATCAGCTAATTCGTGAGCATCGTTTAAATTTTCTTGCTTTGATAGAGCCAAAACATTCACCTGTCAATATTACTCGCTATGCTTTAGATTTTGGTTTTTCTAATTCTCTTGCATCTCAGTCAGAACGAATCTGGGTTTTCTGGGGTGACTCAGATTTCCAGTTGATTTCAGTGCAGGATGATGATCAAGTGATGCACTTTACATTACTTTTTCAGCCAATGCAGTATTCGTTTGTCATGTCTATAGTTTATGGCAAGCATACTCTCTTGCAACGCCGTGCATTATGGCACTCTTTATGCACATTTTCAGAGACATCTACACTGCCTTGGATTATTGGGGGAGATTTTAATACATTTCGAAGCCTGTCTGATCATGAAGGCTGATCACAGCCATCTCTCTCTGCTTTACAGGATTTTAATGATTGTATTGAGTCGTGCGGTTTGATGTAACCACAATTTCATGGGTCTAAGTTTACTTGGACAGATGGTAGAGGACTGGGCAGAGTACGTCGCAGATTAGACTGGTTATTTATAAATTCGGCTTTACAGGATACATTTGAGGACTTGCAGTTCACTCATCCGCCACGCATCACATCTGATCATACACCATTGTTATTTAAATGCCATCTAAATCAGTCCTCGGGACGTCGTTCATTTCGTTTTTTGGGTTCATGGCTGCTCCATCCGGACTTTCATAATTATGTCAAAAATGCTTGGGCAAGTTATCCTACTACGGGTGGCATGTATGGTTTCTATTCTAAATTATCCAGTTTAAAGAGAGACATCCAATGGTGGAACAAAGAGATCTTTGGCAATATTTTTTCCAACGTTCAGCAGACTGAGTCGGCACTGTCACATGCAGAGCGGAACTGGATGAGTCCCCTACTGAAACAAACAGAATTCTATATCATAAAGCAAAAGCGGATTATCTCCAAGCATCCTCATACGAATTGCAGTTTTGGAAGCAAAAATCTCGGGTCAGATGGTTAAATGAAGGTGACGCTAATACCCGTTATTTCCATTCTATTGTCAAAGGAAAACGATTGCAATTACGAATCCAACAAATACATAATAGTAATGGCGTCCAGTACACTACACAAGATGACATTATGACTGAAGCAGTATCTTTTTACACATCACTATTTGCCTGTGAGCATACACATAATTATGAGAACATTCTCTGTCACATTCCCCGGGTGGTGTCTTTGGAGGATAATATGCTACTCACGCAAATACCCATGTAACCGGAAATCAAAGAGGCAGTTTGGCATTTAGATCCTTCTAGTGCAGCTGGTCCTGATGGGTTTAATGGGCAGTTTTATAGATCCTGTTGGTCAATCATTCATACTGATGTGGTAAAAGCAGTTCAGGAATTTTTTCTTGGTATCCCACAGCCTCAAGTGATGGCATCTGCGTTAATCACACTGATTCCTAAGAAACAATCTCCTGCTACATTCAGTGATTTCAGACCAATTTGTTTGACTAATTTTCTGAGCAAAGTGTGTACCCGTATAATTGCTAGTCGACTGGGCACTATCCTTTCACGTTTAGTCTCGCTGGAACAAACCGGTTTTCTTCCTAGCTCTGACATTTCAACACAAGTGCTTCTGGCTAGGGAAATGATACATATGATGGATAAGGGCGGTTCACAGGTATGTTTGAAACTGGATATGATGAAAGCATTTGATAGAGTAAGCTGGGAATACTTGGAAAAATTATTGTGCTCCTTTGGTTTCTCTGATTTTTTCATATGGATTATTCTTAACCACTTGCGGGCAACCACATTAGCAGTCCTAATTAATGGACAGCCATCCTCCACATTTCGGCCATATAGAGGTGTAAAGCAAGGGGATCCTCTATCTCCGTTGCTGTTTATTTTATCTTCAGAGGGATTTAGCAGAGGATTGAAGGCATTAACAGCAGCAGGGTACCTACAACCTTTTCGCTTAGGCCGAATACCATTTACTATAACACATTTGGCATATGCAGATGACTTATTGATATTTTTACAGGGTTCACAGCACAACCTACGCCAGTTTCATGTCTTCCTCACTCAATATGAAACTGCTTCTGGGCAAAAAGTTAATTTTCAAAAAATCAGTATGATTCCATCTACTACTATGTCGTCCAGGCAGCGAAGGAATTTAGAAGACATCATTCATATGAAATGTACTTATTTACCTTTTAAATACCTTGGCTCCTATTTACATAAAGGTATTTCCCGCGCCAGATACTGTGCTCCTCTATTACAGCATATTGATGACAGGCTCCATGGATGGCACTCTCGTTTACTTTCGTCTGCTGGTCGTTTAGTTTTGTTACGCTCTGTTATATCAGCATTGCCTCTACATATTCTCGCATTTGGTGGGCTACCTAAATTAGTCATTCAGATCATACATCGGAAAATGGCGTCATTTTATTGGGGTCCACGCTACCACTGGGTTTCTTGGAAAGCTATCTGCGTGCCTCAGGAAGAAGGAGGATTAGGGATTCGGGACTTAAACACGTTGCAGCAAGCTTATCAATGTCGTATTTGGTGGTCATATCAGCAACAATCTACACTTTGGAGCAAATATATGCATGCAAAATATGGTCTTCGGGGAGATTATTTGCCACGTTTGCCAGATTCACCAATCTGGAAACTTATTTGTCGTATACACCCTTTCTGTCTTTCACAGTCTGCAGGCAATGGCATGCATCTCACATGGCTACACACGCCAACAGGAGAATTTACATTGAGCAGCGCATATGATGCTTGTCGTGTACCTCATTCAAACCTTCTCTCGGCAAAGTTCATTTGGTATAAGCAGCATGCCCCAGTTGTTAAAATCTTCTTATGGCGCCTTTTTCACTCTGCACTCCCATTCGAGGATTATATGGGCAGATACATTACTTCACAACCAACTCAATGCCCATTCTGTAAGCGAGAGTCAGCGACAGCAGATCACATTTTCCTGTATTGTTCGTATGTGCGACGCTTATGGAATTATTATGCTGGCGAATTACACTGTCCTCTACCATCGTCCATGCAACTGCGCCAATATATACTTGCTTGGTGGTATCGTTCATCATTTACATCTCTTATTGGCGTTTTCAGAATCATCATTCCGGGAATTATCTTGTACAATATATGGCGTGGATATACATCATTGTTTTATGGAGAGCAAACGAATATTACACTGACATCCCTTCAGGCTTCAGTCCGCTATGACATTACCGTTTGGTGCAAAAAAATATCGGGCACTAAACTTGCTGCTGATCCTAGACGATATTTCTCTTGGCTGCCATCGCTGAAGATTCCACGGCCTACGCTAATTCGCTGGTTATGTCCACCATTAGGACGACTGAAATTGAATACAGATGCGGCAGTCGGCAGACAATATGCAGCAGGGGGTGCGATATTACGCGATCACATGGGGCGTTGTGTGGGAGCAATCTCGTTCCGGCTGCCTCTAGCTACACCATTACATGCTAAGATTCAAGCAGCATTATTTGGTCTTTTATACTTTCTCCCTCTACATCGTAACGTCACCTTGGAATCTGATTGTGCCCAAATGATTTCTCGGCTGTCCCACACGCAGCTAGTTCAAGGTAATTATTATCTCCGGCTACTTCACACGCTTATACATCTCCACCGGCTTGATTATCATCACATCTACCGAGAGGCTAATATGGCGGCTCATTATTTATCTCAACACGCAATGCTGGACCCCATCACCCAATATTATTCATCCCAAACTCTTCCTTCATTGGTGCGAGCTGCTATCATGTTGGATCTTTCATCAGTTCACTTGCGTGTTGTTTAATATATTATAGTCTTCCGCATGGATTGGCGTTTCTCACATCTCCCTGCCTATCTCCTACGGGATTCAGGCAGGCTTGGTATGTATTATTATCTTTGGACGTATGTTTTAGCCGGTTTCCTCTTGCATCATAACTGCCTCTTTATGCTTGCTCTTGCATGGTTTGGAGTATATAAATTCGTGGCGGAATCCTGCTATCCTACACTGATGGACTCAGCGACACATACTCTTCAGCGACCATATATAAACTTGTCGCCTTGGCAACGGCTTTGTCAAGGCGACACCGGTATGTGTCTGACATTTCTCTTTTGTTTTCTTTGGATGTTCACCATCACCGGCATAATTTCTTTTTCGATTTTTTCCGAGGTATGACATCTCCTGGATAAGGACAACTCACGCGATGACGTCCATGGCTTCAACTGACGACAAAAGCTCACATCTCCACATACAACAATCACACATTTGTACTCCATCTTAGACTTCACACATATCAATGACGGCTGTATAAATATGTACGCTTTTTCCTTTGCCAGGGGTTTATCCACAAGGGTGGTTTTTCCTGGCAAGGTTTTAATGCGGCATATCATATACGACTGGAGATATGTTATCATTAGTTCATTATTTTATTTATTCGCATACTTTGATGATTGTAATAAGGTTTTCCTCCACCATAAGTGAGGTTTTCTTCTCATGAATAAAGAAAATTTTTTATTAAAAAAAATATGTAGCTATATATTACTATAGGATAGTATATATACTTTTGCAATTAAAGGATTGTGTACACTTGTATAGTTATATACTCGCGCTCATACATACTTGTGTAGTTATATACACACACAAAAACACACTAATTATACTTATATATTAGGGTAATACACATTCAGAGTTCTATTTGTTATAGGGTAACACATATATTGATGCACTTTTAGGATTATATACACTTGTACAGTTATATACTTATAATCACATATACTTGTGTAATTCTATGTATATACTAAGTACTTATATATTAGGGTATATAGTGTACCTATATTTGGTATAGGATAATATATATATATATATATATATATATATATATATATATATATTCTTCTGTGTATGTATATTTTTTCATGGGAAGGTAATATATATACTTACTCAATTACAGGATTATATATACTTGTATCGTTATACATGTATACTCATATATACTTATACTGTATAATAATTATACTTACATATCACTTATGCTACATAAGTATATAACTACAAAAGTATATATAGATATAATAGTTATTGGCTATACATAATCATGTGAGTATTGCATAGCAATGCACTTATGTAACTAAACAAGTGTGTGAATACACACACACATTGTTACGACCCGCATTTCCAAGTTAGTGGAAAAATTAAAGAAGGTGGAACGCAAATGCAATGTTGACAAAATTTCGGTGGAATTTAATATTTTATTTAGGATGAATAAGGACATCGACATTATATATCGGGGGTTAGAAACACCCAGAAATAATCAAACGATAAGTTAACGGATATATCGAGACTTGACAGGACTAGATAACGAACGTTTCAAACATACGATAGGATTTAAATAAATCAGTCGGTAGTGACCTAAGTCAGCAGACATAAATTAAACCAAATAAAAATACTCGATACAATAATTTTCACCACTTAAACAAATAGAAAAACACAATAGATTTTGCTGCTTACACTGTTGTATTTTTCGTCCTTTGAGTTGTTTCATTCTTTTGAATTATGCGCTTTTATGTATCATGGTATTCCTCCGCCATAAGTGAGGAAACATTTCATAATAAAATGAAGGAGGTCGTGACCTCCATTATTTAAGACACACACATACACACACATGGCGCCAACTAGGATAGAAAAAGAAGAAGAAATTATGGTTAGAAAAATACCCCAATAAAATACCAAGTGGACAAAATTGTGTAGAAACCAAAGGATGATATTTTTTCCTATTCTAACAACCTAAAAGTCCCACTTGACTGCCCCCTCCCTTGCAAGTGGAAGAAAAGTTTTCTTCCATTGGTTTACCACTACACAACAAACCCTGCCCACTTTTGTCCTAATTATCATATTTTTTCCAATTTATCCTACATTGCAAATAGGACAAAATCTTTCTCCTCTTTTTGTCCTATAGGCCGGCCCCCTCCATTCCCAAGAAACCAAAGTTGTCATTTCTTACACAAAAAGTCTTCTTTTCTTGCACCACTTTACATCCATAAATTTCCTACCACCTAATCTCCATAATTTCTTTTTCTCTCTTTATTTTCCCCAATCTTCGGTAGAAACACTATCAAAGAGGACAAAGCCTTCTCCATCCTTGCACTCCATTTCATACAATCATAACCTATATCCTAATTTCTACCTAAAGCACTCATTACACAAGAAACGAAAACCCACTTCCCCCTTTCCCCTAAATTCGGCCGAGAGTACCAAAGAGAGGGCAAGCCCCTCTCTTCTCTCCATTTTTACACTTCAAACAATTTTCTTCTTCCATCAAATATTCTCTCTTTCGTCTCTCAAAACAAACAAGTCTTCCATTTCTCCATTTTTGTCCCTTGGCCGAGAGTTCACAAAGAGAGCTGAAGATGACATTTTCTTTTCTTCACATCCTTCTTCATCCAAACATTAAGGAGATCAAATATAGTTGAGCCAAGAACCAAGGATCAATAAGTTAAGAGCATCACCTATATTAGTTTATTCTTTTTCCATTTCTCCATTTCCATGGTTGCACACTAACCCTCTATTTGGTTGCTCAAAAACCGTGGCTATCAAAGGAGAAGGGAGAAGGATTTTTTTCCGAAACCAAGTGAAGAATCTTCACTTTAAATTGGTAAATAAGTGATAAAGACAAGTACTCTTCCTAGATCCTTCATGGATTTTCAAAGATCTATGTATATATGCTCATACTATGTTAGATCATCCATTATATATGTTCAAGATTTTGTATCAAAGATATGTAAAATATATGTTTCATGTGATGTTATATGTGGTACAATGGAGAAATATATATGTATGCATATATGTAGGCACACGGCCATAAGAGGGTTTTTATTTTTGATGTACATACATAAGTGATGTATATATGTGGTATACTTGAAAAATATATAAGTGTGTAGATGAATATATGCACATGGCCATAAACAAGTTGTTGGGGTTTAAATAAAGTTTGTATATGTTATGAATATATACACATATAATGTACAACAATGTCATTATATATATACGTATATATGTGTGTGTATGTATATATATATAAAATATGACCATAAGATGAGTTATAAAATAAAAATGACTTTATTAAAGGTTACGGGTACATATATGTATAAGGTAAGAGAATATGGTTTTGTAGATTTATACATACATAAAATCGGCCAAAAAGACCTTTCTATGGTAAAAACAACTCATTTACAATTGATGTATGTACGTATGTAGAATATATATGTTAAGATATACAAACGACTAATTTATATGTTATGGACATATATGTATAAAGTGTACAAAAATTTATACATGAAAGTATATATATATATCTATACACGGACATAAATACAATTTCAGGCTTAAATAAGATTATCACTATGTTGTAAGTACATATGTGCATAATATATGGAAATATCATTTGTTGATATATAGATATATATAAAAGACGGCCAAAAAGACTTTTCATAAGAAAAATGGCTTATGTTGTGATATGAATACATATTTTTTTTATATTTTACTTTTTTTTAGCCGAATATATACTTTATTAAGATGCCTCACTTATGGCGGAGGAAAACCATATTACAATCGTAAATTCATGAAATGAAAATTGCCAATGTAAAGCAGAAATTATTGACAAACGCCAGCCGTATATGATATGCCGCATTAAAACCTTTCCAAGTAAAACCACCCTTGTGGAAAAACCTTGGTAAAGGAAAAAACATACATATTTATACGACTTGCAACATATATTGATTCGGATTGAAGAGGTAACGATGTGTGCGTGCTCCTTCTGAAATCTTGTAGCATCCGAAAGTGAGAGGTGAAGAGATGATACTACCGAAATAAGAGAAATAATGATCGCAATCCGTTGAGTATATAATGCCGAGTCGCTATTCCAATGTAGGTGTGTGCTCCAAGAAATGGCCCTCCCATAGTACAGATATACATATACACTCTATATAGAGATATATGTATAATATATATGTTCTATATGAAAATGATTAAAATTATGTATTCTATGAAACGACCACAACAACAACAACAACATTATCCCATTGCCTTAGAGGCTCCCGCCTATGGTGGGGTATGTGGGGGGTCGGATGCACACAACCATACCCATGTGTTAGAAACACACAGAGATTAATTCCTGATGACCCATAATGAAAATTGCGTGTACACACTCACATATATAAGTGTATACGCTCACATATATCTCGGCCAAAGTAAAGAAAAGGAAGAAAAACAATAAACATTATGACTTGTTATAAAAATAAATATATTTGTCATGAAAAGAAATGGCCATAATATAAAAATATGGATTAAAGGATGTAATATAAGAAAAAAAATTAAAGTTATACATACATACATACATACATACATACATATATATATATATATGTATGTATATATATATATGGAATATGCAAGAAGAAGGTTTCTCTCGACGACGCAGGCGAAATCGCGTGACTAGCGGCGTCAGTCGCCGCCGCTGCTACCAGACCGGATTCTCCATCACCGGCATTCCATTCTGCATTCTTCAATCTTGCGCTATCATCGTTTCGCTTACCACTATCATTGATTCATTCTCTCGCCAGGTTCAATACCACGATCATGACCACTCCATCGCCGTCATTTGCGGCAGTAGTAACCGGCGCCGTCTCATCTCAGTCCATCAACATCTCACCTAAAACTGTTTCTAGATACAAAGGTATTCCTTTAATCTCTTTTTCGGATTCGGAAATTGATGAACTTGCTGCTCCATTCAAATATTCGTTAGTGGGTACTTTCTGGTATGGGAGACCTCCATTGAAGGTGATCAGGGATGTCTTTGAGAAAATAGGATTTCATCAAGATCTTTGTATCACTCTTATTGATCAGGCGCATATACTGCTAAATTTTCGAAATGAAGCAGATTATTTACGATGTTTTTATCGACGATCATGGCATATCTCTGGATGTCATATGCGTATTACCAAATGGACAGTTGATTTTGATCCGTCCACTGATGTGCCGATAGTACCGGTTTGGATAGCCTTTCCTGGACTTCCCATTCATCTCCACTGAAAAGAGGCATTATTTGAAATTGTTAAACCAATAGGAAGCCCCATCAAACTTGATGTCGCAACAACAGATGGACTGCGACCTTCGGTTGCGCGTGTATGTGTGGAAGTCGATGTTTCAAAAGAATTGCCACAAAAGATTTATCTCCAAGCGAAGGGCCGATTTATACTACAAGCCATCATCTATGAAGATTTGCCCTTGTTTTGCACTTCCTACCGCCGGTTAGGCCATGCAGTCACGTCGTGCACACCGCCGTCTGTGGCAACTATACTGCCACCCCCTCCACCCCCTCCACGTCAACCGCCAGCTCAGCGCTGGACTCCGGTGAAAAAGCACCCAGCTGCTACTACAAACCTTCCAGAGAATGAGCCACCATTGACAGACATACCAATCCCGCGCCCAGCTGCTACTACAAACCTTCCAGAGAATGAGCCACCGTTGACAGACATACCAATCCCTCAAGGTTCCCCCATTCATGATGCTGAACCTATAGCAGATAATGCAGATGAGACTATGGAGCCACTGCGGGATACTCCAGAGTCCTGTGACATTGGACATTCGTCTGATAATGAATTACCTATGGCGGATAACCTTGAGATACCTGTTGTTCCAGAAGAGGTAGCCCGCCGCATCCCGCTGCTACCTCCCTCGCCTGATATGGACACCTTAATTTTGTGCTTACAAGAGTCAGCAGAAGATTTTATTCAGGTTGTTCCTCGCAGGAAACGTCAGGCAAAGAAGGATCTTCCTCTATTACCACCATCGTCAATTCTTACGCGCAGTGCTTCACATGCGATATAGGGAAGTAACTCTACTCTTTCTCAATGAATATTATGATATGGAATATAAGAGGTCTGCGGGCCTCAAAGCCGCGACTGCATCAGTTGATTCGTGAACATCGGTTAAATATACTTGTTATCATAGAACCTAAACACGCATCACTTACTATTTCTCGTTATGCTTTGGATTTCGGCTTTTCCAATTCACATGCATCATATTTTGAGCGTATTTGGTTTTTCTGGCGTGACTCTCACTTTGAGTTGGTAACAGTGCAGGATGAAGGACAAGTGGTACATTTTACACTGTTATATCGGCCTCTTCAGTATACTTTTGTATTGTCGGCAGTATATGGCAATCATACTCCATCTCTACGTCGTTCTTTGTGGGCTTCATTATGTACCTTCTCTGAAAATATAATGCTTCCTTGGGTGTTGGGGGGAGATTTTAATACATTCCGCTCGATATTGGATCATGAAGGACGGTCGCAACCATCACTCTCAGTTTTACAAGATTTCAATGATCGCATAGAGTCATGTGGTTTAATGTCGCCACCGTTTTATGGTTCCAGATTCACATGGTCGGGTGGTCGAGGCCTTGGTAGAGTTCGCTGGCGATTAGATTGGTTGTTTCTAAATGCAGATTTTCATGATAAATTTGAAGACCTGCAACTTACACATCTTCCCCGTATTGCTTCGGATCATACCCCGCTATTACTAATATGCCGAATAAGTGTGGCTTCGTTGCATCGCTCGTTCAGCTTTTTAGACTCTTGGCTGCTGCATCCGGACTTTCATAATTATATGCGTGCTGCATGGACTTCATATCCAACAACGGGTGGTATGTATGGCTTTTACACGAAGTTATTCAAGTTTAAAAAGGATGTGCAACGGTGGAACAAAGAAATATTTGGCAATATTTTCTCTAAAGTTCAACAGGCTGAAGTTCAACTTACACGTGCTGAACAGCGTTGGGACATGCAGTCAACAGAGGAAAATCGGACAGAGTATCATCGAGCGAAGGCGGAATATCTTCAAGCTTCTTCTTATGAACTGCATTTTTGGAAACAAAAGGCGCGAGTCCGATGGCTGAAGGAGGGAGACGCAAATACTCGCTATTATCATTCTATTGTTAAAGGACGCCGCTTACACCTAAGGATCCGACAAATACAAACAAGTGCTGGTCTTATTTGTACTGGCCCAGATGATATCATGGCTGAAGCAGTGTCTTTTTATACAGCCTTATTTGCACACGAACCTACGGCTAACTGTGATCATATTCTTTGACATATTCCAGCGCTAGTTTCCTCTGAGGACAATGCCTCTCTAACGCAGGTTCCAATGCCAGATGAGATAAAATCTACGGTATGGCATTTGGACCCTAATAGTGCAGCGGGGCCTGATGGTTTTGATGGCAACTTTTATAGATCTTGCTGGCTAATTATTCACACAGATGTTGTTCTAGCAGTACAGGAATTTTTTCTTGGAGTTCCTCAGCCTAAAGTTATGGCTAGCGCATTGATCACTTTGATTCCAAAAATATCTTCCCCTGCTACTTTCGGTGATTTTCGTCCTATATGTCTCACTAATTTTATCAGTAAAGTCTGTACCAGAATTGTTGCTAGTTGTTTCAGTAAATTATTGCCACGGTTAATATCTCCAGAACAGGCGGGATTTCTTCCAGGTACGGACATTTCAACTCAAGTTCTATTGGCTCGTGAGATGATCCATATGCTTGATAGAGGTGGCTCACAATTATGTCTTAAGTTGGATATGATGAAAGCATTTGACAGAGTTAGTTGGGAATATCTGAAACTTTTACTCCAAGCCTTCGGATTTTCGGATTTTTTCACACGTATTATTCTGAACCATTTGAGTGCCACAACATTAGCAGTATTAATCAATGGCCAGCCATCTTCCTATTTTCGGCCATATAGAGGCGTTAAGCAGGGTGATCCCTTATCTCCTTTATTATTTATTTTAGCAGCAGAAGGTTTTAGCAGGGGCTTGAAAGCCTTGACAGCAGCTGGAGTGTTGCAGCCTTTCCGCCTGGGCCGTATCCCATTTACAATTACGCATTTAGCCTATGCAGATGATCTCCTGATATTTCTACAAGGTACACAGAGGAACCTATGACATTTTCATACATTTCTTACACAATATGAAACTGCTTCAGGTCAAAAAGTGAATTTCCAAAAAAGCAGTATTATTCCTTCAGCCAGTGTAACTCCACAACAACGTCAAAATTTTATGAACATTCTGGGCATGCGTCTCTCTAGTCTTCCATTTCGCTATCTCGGTTCTTATTTGCACAAGGGTGTTCCCCGCTCCCACCACTGTGTTTCACTACTGCAGCATATTGATGATAGACTTCAAGGGTGGCACTCTAAATAAGTATCTACCGCGGGTCGGCTAGTATTGCTCCAATCGGTAATCGCTGCGTTACCCCTTCACGTTATCGCGGCGGGAGGCATACCAAAATCGGTAATCAAAATCATTCATCGCAAAATGGCTGCATTTTATTGGGGTCGTCGACATCATTGGGTCTCCTGGACTAAGATTACTAAGCCACAGGCTGAGGGAGGTTTAGGCCTTCGAGACTTGAATTTCTTACAAAAAGCATATCATTGCCGCATCTGGTGTTCGTATCATCAGAACTCAACATTGTGGAGCAAATACATGCATGCCAAATATGGACAACGTCATGATTATCTTCCTCGGATAACAGACTCGCCTATCTGGAAAATTATATGCCAGAATCATTCTTTCTGCTTAATGCACACTGATAGACAGAGTGACCAATTCTCATGGTTACCAACGCAACTGGGGGAATTCTCGCTAAAGAGTGCCTATGAGATCTGCCGGACACCTTCTCCAAAACTGCTTTCTACATCATTTATTTGGTCGAAGCATCACTCTCCTTCTATACGACTGTTCTTATGGCGTCTTTTTAATTCAGCATTACCTTTTGAGGATTACATTGGACATTATATAACGGCTTATCCAACACAATGTCCGTTCTGCAAGCGAGAGTCGGCCATGGTGGATCATGTTTTCTTATATTGTTCTTATGTTCGTCCTATCTGGCACTATTTTGCTAGTGAGTTACACTGTCCTCTTCCATCATCATTACGGCTTCGTCAGTATCTTCTTTCATGGTGGTATCGATCATCCATTTCCTCTCTTATTGGAGTTTATAAAATAGTGATCCCTGCGATTATTGTCTACAACATCTGGTGTGCTTATTCTTCCCACGGTCTATGGAGACAAAACACATATCACGGCGACTTCACTTCGGTCCTCCATACATTATGATCTTATTTTGTGGCACAAAAAGGTAGCAGGCTCTAAGCTTTCTACTAACTCACGGCAGATTTTCAGTTGGTTGCCACCTATTCGCCCGCCTCGTCCATTGATCGTGCGCTGGGTCACACCACCTTCAGGACGGTTGAAATTAAATGTGGATGCTGTTGTGGGTCGACATTTTGCAGCAGGCGGCGCAATACTGCGGAATCATAGGGGTTCATGCCTAGGCGCAATTTCATTTCGCCTTTCGCTAAGTCCACCTATTCATGCAGAGATTCAAGCTGCTGTTTTTGGGCTTCTTTATTTCCTTCCGTTTTACCGAACCATTATCCTAGAGTCGGATTGTGCCCAATTGATAGATCGGTTGACACGGCAGAACATTGTCCATGGGAATTCTCATCTTCAAAGGCTTCACTCGCTAGTTCATTTTCATCGTCTTCCCTACAGTCACATATATCGCGAGGCAAACATGGCGGCTCACTATTTAGCCCAGCATGCAATGCTATACCCACGTACGAAACATTATACATCGAACACTCTGCCTTCATTGGTGCGTGCGGCAGTCACTTTGGATCTCTCTTCTGTTCATTTGCGGGTGCCTTGACGCTATCCGGTCTTCCATATGGATTGGCGCTGTTTCGCATCTACTGCCTGCACCCTTTAGGATGCAGGCAGGCACGGTATGGTTGAACATCCATTTATCTACGATTTATGTAGTTTATTTCACATACATAACATACCACTTTTTTTCATTGGAGCGACTTGGTTATCACGTCAAATCTCTATTTCCTCATCTGCCATTGGAAGACTGTGTTGCTGGATCATATGCTTTACATGGTTTAATCACATGGCGGATACATTCCGATTTCATGGTGCCGGAACTTTACCACTGTCGCCTTGGCTCCTTGGTCAAGGCGACTTGGGTATGCATTTTGACACTCTGCTTGTGCTTATTATTTTCAGAATTTATGTTCTTTTGATACATTCTTTCCATTCGTGCGAGATTACTTTACATATCACGGTGGTGAGCCTTATTCCAGACGTGGTGCACTTTCTTCCTGCATTTAAGGACCTCACGACACGGCCTTTCAAGAAAACGACAAGACCAAGTAGCGGCGCTTGCAACGGCTTCAGCCTCATACTGCTCACACTAACTTCTGCAGCATTCATTGATTTGTACACAATATTACGTTCTTATCATATCAATGACAGCCGTATAAATATGTATGCTTTTTTCTTCGCCAAGGTTTTATCCATAAGGGTGGTTTTTCTTGGCAAGGTTTTAATGCGGCATATCATATACGACTAGAGATATGAACTACTTGCTTCATTATTTCATTTATTCGCATACTCTGATACTGTAATATGGTTTTCCTCCACCAAAAGTGAGGCTTTCAATAAATAAAATTTTCGTTTTAATATATATATATATATATATATATATATATATATATATATATATATATATATATATATATATATATATATATATGGAAAGATGGCTTCTTCTCGCGTCGAGGATCCTGGCGGCGGCAGCAAAAACCTTTGCTGCCGTCGTCGCTTCGCAGCAACCATCATCCACTCCGATCTCGTCTAATACAATAACCAAATATAAAGGCCTTCCCATGATATCTTTTTCAGATGATGAGATAGATGCATTGGCAGCACCGTACCGATTAACACTCATGGGTTCTTTCTGGTTCGGGCGGCCACCATTAAAGATAATCCGAGATGTTTTCGAGAGAATAGGATTTAGATCTGATGTCAAGATTACGCTTCTTGATCAGTCTCATGTTCTTTTAAATTTTGTCCATGAACCAGATTATCTGCGCTGCTTTTCGCGAAGAACATGGACAATTGCGTGTTGTAGCATGCGTATTACAAAGTGGACTGTGGATTTTGATCCATCCAAGGATGCGCCAATAGTTCTGATATGGGTTGCATTCCCAGGTTTGCCTCTACATTATCAACAAAAAGCAGCGCTTTTTGAAATTGCCCGTATAATAGGGCACCCGGTGAAACTCGATGTTGCTATGGCTGATTCACTTCGTCCATCAGTAGCAATAATTTGCATTGAATTAGATGTATCCATGGATCTCCCAAAGGAAATATTTTTACAAGGAAAGAAAATGATTATACAACAGCAAATTATATACGAAGATCTGCCCGACTTTTCGATGATTGTTGTAGATTAAGTCATGCTGCAGGCTCATGTGCAGAACAGCTGCCGCCGCTGCCAGTTTCGAAGCCTAACAAACCTAAAACAAGATGGAATCCAAAAAAGAATCCTCCAGCGAATGATCACCCATTTGAAACCATTACTTTGCTTAAACGACCTAATATACTGCATGCTGTTGAAAATTTACATGCAGACAATGATCAAGATTATATCCATCGACCAGCACAAGATCCAGCAACGCAAGATCCAGAAAATCAGATTCAGGAACAACAGGACATTAATCGACTGCAGAATGATGCAGAACAAATTATTTTATTAGGAGATCAACCGGATGACCCTGATGAGTGCCAATGCTCAGAATCTGATGTGGGACATAAAAATCAATTGACATTCGATGCAAATACACGTGCAACGTTCATGCAGGAGATGAACACAGCGTCAGAGATTATTGGAAAGAGGCTTCAAAATGGCACATTGTCACTGGATGATGAAGGACTTTTAAAAGCTCTTAACAGCCCTACCCTGCTGGATTTTGATGGTTTCATATCAGTTGCGCCCACGACGAAGAAGACGAACAAAGAAGGAATTGCCTCCTCAGCCTCCATCTACAGTGGTAACAAGAAGTGCAACGCGTGAAAGGTCTTCGATAACGGACACACAATGAATGCCCTAATTTGGAATGTGGGAGGGCTTCGAACCTCGCTTGATAGATTAATTTTGTTGTTACGTAAACATCGTGTGGAATTGTTACCAATTATTGAGCCAAAGCAGAGGGAGACAAATCTTGATCATTATCGTCTGAAATTAGGCTATGACGAAGGATTAACCACTTGTGGAGGAAGTACTGGGTTTTTTGAAAATATTCTAGCTTTGATTTTCATACGATAGAACATGGCAGTCAAACTTTGTTACTGCGTTTCACTCCGCATCTTCTGCAGTAGCCATTCAACTGGTCTGTTGTATATGGTAAGCACACAAGGACAGAAAGGCGACATTTATGAGATTCCTTATTGGACACATTTCATTGTATAACAGATCCATGGATAGTTGGTGGGGATTTTAACACTTTCTTAACTTTGGATGAACATGCCGGTAGAACAACACCAACACTACGTTCATTAGGGGATTTTAATGCCTGTATACATGATTATCAGCTGCAACAGATTCCATTTGTAGGTTCTCCGTTTACATGGGCAAGGGGTCAGGGACATGGCCGTGTTATGCGTCGTTTAGATAGATTGCTATGTAGTCTATCTTATGCAGATTTATTCTCAGATATCGTGGTCTGACATTTATCAAGGGCGACATCGGATCACTCCCCCTTACTGTTGACATGCAAACATTTGCAATCTCAGTCGGTTGTACCATTCAGATATTTAAACGCATGGTCGCTACATGAAGTCTTTCTTTCTTATGTAAGCTCTCACTGGAAGACATATCCAATGGTAGGAGGCATGCGTGGATTGTATAATAAGATGTGACTACTAAAGCTAGATCTTAGAAAATGGAATAAAGGTGTCTTCGGAAATATATTTAGCAATGTTTAAGAAGCTGAAAGTAATTATGCTAGGAGGGAAGCAGCATTTGATCAGCAACCCACTTAAGAAAATCGTGAGGCGTACTCTTTAGAGCAAGCTCAACTTCAGCGAGCCAACAAAGCACAAGTTTCTTTTTGGGCACAGAAGGCTCGTGTTTGCTGGATGGAAGAGGGAGAAGCGAATACATCTTACTTTCATGCTATAGTCAAGGACAGGTTTCGGCGACAATGTATACGACACTTACTTGATTCAGGAGGATCTAGAATAGAGGATGAAGTGTCTTTAGGCAACGCCGCAGTGGAATTTTTCCAGCACTTATTCACACATGAAGATGTTGAAGATGTGGAACACTTTCTGCAGCCAATTTCTTCGATAGTTACATCTGCAGATAATGATCTGCTACTGGCTATTCCAGATTTGGCAGAAGTAAAAACAGCGGTATGGAATTTAAATCAAAATAGTGCAGCAAGCCCAGATGATTATAATGTTCACTTTTTCAGAACATGTTAGGATATTATAAAAATTGATGTTTTATGTGCAATTCAAGAATTCTTCATCGGAGTCCCACCTCCACAGGTTATGTCTTCCTCACTCATCACATTGATCCCAAAGAAAACAAATCTAGTTACATACGCAGATTACATACCTATTTGTCTATCAAATTTTATCAGTAAGGTGGTCACGAAGGTGATTGCATCTTGTTTGTCTTCATTACTTCCAAAATTAATTTCAAACGAACAAATTGGGTTTTTTTTAAAGGGTCATGACATAAGTGAGCATGTGCTAATGGCAAACGAAATGATACATCTGATTGATAGGAAGACACGCGGCGCAAATGTCATAATCAAATTGGACATGGCCAAAGCCTTTGACCGTGTTAATTGGATATATCTTCAGAATTCTTCGCCATTTTGGATTTCATGATCGGTTTATTAGAATGCTGATGAATAATATAAGTTCTTCTAAGTTATCAGTGATGGTGAATGGAGCATCATATGGCTTTTTCTCACCTACAAGAGGAGTGAAGCAAGGTGACCCTTTATCACATTTGCTTTTTATTTTGAGCTCTCAAGGTTTTAGTAGAGGTCTAAATCATCTATTCCAGAATGGCTCTTTACATGGTTTCGCATCTGGAAGAGTGCCTGAAGTTTCTCACTTGGCTTATGCACACGACTTGTTGATTTTTCTTAATGGATCAACACATAATCTGAAGACATTTCAAGAATATTTGACATCATATCAAAAGGCCTCGGGCCAATTAGTGAATTACAATAAAAGCCAGTTTGTCACCAGTTCTTATGTCTCTCCTCATGCCTTATCGATCATAGGAGGTATCCTTGGTATGCAATCCTCTGCTCTACCTATCAAATATCTTGGCTCTTATCTGTACAGAGGAATCAATCGTGCTCCATATTGTACTTCTCTCATACAACATTTTGATACTAAGTTAACGGGTTGGGCTCGACATTAACTTACCCAGGAGGAAGGTTGACATTACTAAAATCGGTATTAGCATCTATTCCTCTACACATAATGGCAGCAGCGAGATTATCCAAAAGTGTATTGGCTGCAATTAGCAAGAAAATGGCTCATTTCCTATGAGGATCACGATGTCATTAGAGGTCTTGGCATTCTGTTTGTCAACCAGAATTAGATTGTGGCCTGGGGATCCGGAGTATGACTTTGCTGCAACAGGCCTATGATTGTAAATTATGATGGACTTACCATACCAAGAACACTGTTTGGTCTAATTATACGAGAAGACGTTATGGGGTTAGATCTGAATAAAGTCCAAGATTATATGATTCATCAAGTTGGAAACGGATTTGTTCTATTCGCTCAATTTGCTCAAATCTTGCGAGCGACGAGGTGGATCCAATTTGGCTTTCATCATCATCACGTATTTTACTATTAGACAAGCATATGAAGACATCCTCATTTCTCGAGTGACATTGCTATCTCGTAAATATATCTTGTGGAAACGAAAGCCATTGTCTGCCAGTATACTACTCTGGCGTTTGTATCATCGAGCACTTCCACTGGAAGACAATCTTACACGGTTTATAAGCATCTGCCCAACAGTTTGTCCTTTCTGTAAGATGGCTTCTGCGACTACTGATCACATATTCCTTTGATGTTGTTTTGTCCAAGATGTATGGCTCAGATTCACATTGATATTAGACGGACCTATGCGATTTGTGGGTAGTACTCGAATGCACCTATTAAAATGGTGGCTATCCTCCACATCCAATTCAATTGTTGGTCATTTTCGAGTAGTTGCTCCTATAATGATCTGTTGGGCAATATGGAAAGTCTGTACCAACAATGTATTTGGAGAGGCGGATATACATCCTTCCAACATTCATGGTATGGCGCGCCGTCTATGTTATGATTGGTCACACATATTATCAAAAGCAAAGCTGGCAGAAAATATTCCTTATGTCATCTCAAATGGTCTTACTCCTCACATGCGCCATAAACGGGTTAGCATTCTGAAATGGGAATTCCCACCATCGTGTAAGCTAAAACTCAATGTGGATGCCTCTGCGGGACGATCCAGTGCTACAACAGGGGCTATATTGCGAAACATTGAAGGTCACATGCTTGCTGCGATCTCGTTTTCACTGTCTCGTCTGCCTCCTCTATGAGGGGAAATACAAGCGATCCTATTTAGCTTAATATATTTTGGACAGACATACTGTGGCATACTAATTGAAACCGACTGTCAAAATATAACACGCACATCAGATTCATTTCTCTCGTCGCTCCCTGAATTCAGATGTCTGCAGCAATTTCTACAACTTACGGGAAGCTACATTAAATATATACCAAGAGAGGTGAACATGGTCGCTCATCATTTGGCGCAGCATGCACGAATATCTCCGTTGACAACATTCTATTTTTCTATGGAATCGCTACCTACTATGGCACGTGGATATTGTAACACAGACTCCACAACACATGCCTTGCGACGCTAATCAACAATTATATTTCTTGTTCCATCATGTTGTTGCCTATATCATACTGATGCAGGCAATTTGGGTATGGCTTTCTCCTTTTGCAGCTTCGTTATATTCTGGCTATAATTCACCCCATATGGCTGGCCCATTACATGACTTGTTGCCCACAGCCTTTCGGCTATGGGCAACATGGGTATGCTTTAATTTACACTACATGGCTTTCCTTATAATAATTATACTGATTCCTAATTCTATTTTTGATTGTCTACTGAGAACTACCATATGGATACTTGTCACCGTATTCACAACCATGGCGGAAGGCGTTTCTAATTTGATGTTACCTTGGTTCATGTCTAACCAAGGTAACGTGGGTAAGTGGCTACTCTTCTTAGACTATTTTTACCTCAGTTTTGCTATATATTTCTCACACATTCACTGGTACAAATTTTGCGAGCACCATAATTCTGGGAAAAACAACACCACAGACATAGCGGAAAAGCATGATAGCGTATTCGAAGTTCAATTGCAATTCCAACATCAGCATAACAGAATCACATTCGCTCCATGGGACACCAAAGCTGGATCTCTTATTGCCATATTTGATTTTGGTTATCATACTCAAGTTATTTCAATTCAATCATTACTATTATCCTTTGTATTTCATTTTCTTTATATTTTTTTGATGTTATTTTTCTTAGTTTGGGAGAGTTTCCCTCCGTAGATAGGACTTTGTATGCAACCACGGTATTCCTCCGCCATAAGTGAGGGCAATATTAATAAAATCTCCGGACGGTACCGCCCATCCTTCCACTAAAAAAATGTATATATATGTTGTATTCGGCCAAAAGAGGTTATTCGGTATATATATATAAATATACGGATTACATACATAATTGATATGGAATAAATCTCCTTGTACATGTATACGGATATAAGTGTATAAAATGATGAATGATATAAGTTATGGTAGTTATGTATATTTGTATAAAAAATAGACGTATAGGTAACGAATAGGAAAGTTAGAGTTTTTGGTTCTTTATATTAAGTATAAGATGTATATTTTAGGAATATGTGGATGGATAGATTTATATCACGAAGGGGATTGTTTTGGCCGAATTCATGAAGGGAAAAAGAGATGGGAATTTCATGATTTAAGTTATAGATTAAGTAGATATGTAATGAACTTTAAGGGTATGATGATATGAGAAGTATTAGAGTATTTATTCATGTTATATGGGATGGAAATGGAGGCACGTGCATATATGTTGTATTACACGAAATGTTTTTCAGTTTATGGCCTCGATGTATGTTTTCAATGTGAATGGACAAGTTCATGTTTTCGGTGTTATTTTACTATGTATGGACAGTTTATAACATCAGTATGCTTTCAGTGTGTACATATAGTTCATGTTTCCAGTGTTATTTTACTGTGTACGGACAATTGATAACATCAGTATGTTCTCACTGTGTACGGATAGTTAATGACACCGGTTTGATTTATCGTTTATCGTTATAAAATTTTTATGACATGGCTTTATCAGACATCGCATCGTAGTTTTATTGCATTTACATGACCTGTACAGGGGCTTGATGTATGGAGAGGATGGGACAAAGTATGATGACTTCATAGATTGGGATTGAGAATTTAAGTATTGATGTATCTGAAGGAGATGCTTTCTAGAGAGATGATGTCATAGTATGTGCGGATAGAGATATTGTTTCACATGTTCTTTATTTATCTTTTTGTTGCGTACTTGATTTGTAAATGGAGACGTGTTTTATTATGTTAGTTATTATGATATCATTATTTGTTACCCCCTCTCCCCATGCATGATCCACATGATGTATGTAGTAGGACTACTTGATGGACGATTATGTTTTATCGCTCATATTTGTTGGACCTTAACACCTACAATAAAAACCACTAGAGGAGGGGGAGGGGTGAATAGTTGTTAGCGGAAATTACACTACTACCCTTGAATTAAAATCCCCTTTGAAAACAGAATCAGAGAGCTACTCAAATTCAGTACCTATTTTTCAAAAATTCACAAGTCTCTGTAGACAACTCCAAAAATTATGAAATTTATCAAAACTTAACTTCAATGTCTTGACTAGACGCTGTCCAAAAATGAGCTAAAAATAAAATATTTTGGCCCTTCAAACAAAGAAAAAGATTCAGATCATCAATCTGGATAGTTTTGGACAGAATGATGGTGAACTTTGAAACATGTTTTCTTTAATTACTTAGCCAAAAGGTTGATCTTTATGTCAAAACATTCTTTAAGATTTCTAGTTTAAGTTTCCAAAAATCCTTGACCTGAAACTATGCTTGATAAAATCAGAATGAATGTTTCCTTGAATCTGGTCAGATTGCTGCCAGAATGGAGCATTTATATTTTAAAGGCTGAAAGACTAACTTTCCTTTGCTCAAATCAAGTGATTCTTGTTGCAAATGAAAGCCAACAGCCTGAAGTATAATTCAACGGAGAATCACGATTTTGGAAGATGTTTTGCTATTTTTTCAAATAGTGTGAATTTGGATGAGAACTGTAGTGAAAACGGACAGAAAACAGAAAAGTAGAAACAAGACAAGGATACCAAGAATTTATCCTGGTTCGGTCAATATGACCTACTCCAGTCTCAAGGAATACCTTTCCTTGGATTTTACTATGAAATGAACAATAATACAACAAGAACCAAGCTTCATCCATGGATTATACACCAACCCTATTCAAGACTTGGCAAAGCACCTCCTATGCAACTCTGGTTGCAATACCTCAACCACCTATTGATGTAGCCTTATTTATAAATTTAGCTAATCAATATTACAAAATACAACCCAATAGGCGTGTAGTGTAGCTATACATCAAATACCAAAAAACCACCTTAGCTACACAAAGAATGAATCAAGAAATAAGAGAAGATAATAGCAAGACAATGAGCTTCAACTTTTGCTTTCAAGTGCGTGTCTTTTCTTCTTCTTCTTGCCTCTTATGTATAGTGTGAGTTGAGCCTTGAAGATAAGAATGCCAATGTGTCATAGTCTTCATCATCAAATCTTAAGTGTCTGCACATTATTGGTTGACCATCTAAACACCTTGTACACTTGGCAACATAAAGCAACATGATTGGTCCACCTTTGCATCTTTATCTTGGCTGATTTTGGTCTTCAAAAATGACTTGAAAATTATTGCAAAATGAAGATAATATAGAATGGTATATTCCACAAGAATCCCTCAATTCCTGGCATGATAATATGCCATGTGATGGCTGCACATTTTGAATAAAGTCAGCCTCCAACAACTTTGATTAGCCGTTGGTTTCAAACTTGGAATTTGCCAACTAGCTTGTTTTTGGTTGGTCCACTTGTACAAAAGTCATAAAATGGATAAAGCACCTTTGCTACCTGTATGAGGATGTTTTTAGCAATATATATGTGTACAAACTCAGATTTGTTGTAGAGAAATCAATAAATAAAAGTTGATAAGATTATGTCAACATATAATCCAAAATTCTCACACTTTTTCTCTTTGTATGTTGTGGCGAATTTTGTACCAAATAAAACCCTCAACTTTTCTGAAAAATGTTGACTGATAACCTCCAATAATATATATATATATATATATATATATATATATATATATATATATATATAATTCTTCAAGAAGAAAAATAGAATGTGACACAAAAACCGTCACATAATCCGGCGATGTCGATAATATCAGCAAACAAAGAATAGAATAGAAAACCATGATATAATCTTCAAGAAAACCATAAATAAGCTCCATAATGTAGATAATATGATACTCAAGAGATGTCCTTGAGTAAAATGACCAAACTGCCATTGAGGGGGTAAAATGACAAAAATACCCTTGGCGACAGAAAACACTGAAAATGACCCAGATGGTCAGAAATAAGTATAGTAACACCTCCATAGTGATAAATAAGATATAAATGTGTCCTTGAACCATTTTGTCCATATCAAGTACCTACAAGAACTCAAAATGCCATTTTGCCTTTTTTGGTAAGTTATAGTAACTTCTAAGGCACATTAGTCACAAGACATATTTATAATCATCAAAATCACATAATAAAAACACAATAATCATATATGAAATATATACAAATGACAACAATCATTTTATCACATTTTAGACAAAATTCCTCAAAACCCTATGGACATCGATCAATCGATGTGCCGCTGAACGAGAAATCGATGTCTCACCGTGAGGTCCTGGTTCTGAATCTTTCTTACATTGATTGATCGATGTGAGAAATCAATGTGTACATAGATCGATCGATGTGTCTAAGGTTTAGAGATCCATGTCTCACAGTAAGGTCTTGGTTTTTCTTTGCCTTACATGAAAAGATCGATGTGAGGGATCGATTTACATTGATCGATCGAAGTGCATAAACCTGATAGACCGATGTCATTATTCTTCACTTATTTAAATTTTTATCATTTATAACAGCATGTGTGATATTTTTATAATATGTAACACTTAAAATCATAATTTTAAAAATTGTCCAAACATATTTTTCAACAATACTTGTCGTATCATATTATAGAGAACAGGGACCCTGACGCCTTGCTCATTGAGGAAAGACCCCAGCTAGAGCAACCGTGAGCAGAGATGTAGACCGGAGTTATGTATCGGATATTTTGAGTGTTGATCATGATGTATTTGGATTATTTTGTGACATTGTACATCATGATGTGTATGCATTTATGACGATTTGTATTATTATGCATATTGTATGTTTATCTTTATTTTGCTCTTGCTATTTTGATTCATATTTCATGTCGACATGCACATGTACGTATCAAAGTCTTATACTTCTCGTAGTAGAGTACGGCGGGTGCATCGGGCTGAAACCCTAGTTATGCACGGGCACTACAGGTGGTATCAGAGCCAAGGCTCTGGATCCATAGCGGAAATAGTAAAGTAAACACTTAGAGTTTAAGTGATGATTTTAAAACTTAAGTAATGATTTTAGACCGAGAGTTCAACCTTAGACTAAGTTGACTAGAATGGATTAGGGTGAACGTACAAAATAACCTTATCTTATTAAGAAATAGACGGATATAATGTAAACTCTAATAATTAGAAATACTGTCTAATATTATGGAAAATGACTTGAATAAATATTTTCATTATGTATTTGTAATGGTTGTATTGATATAAAATGCTTTTAATAGGATGCCTTCACGACCACAACCGAGAGGTAGATCGCGCGTCGACAGACATGCCTACTTACCTCCTTCTCTGTCATAGCCACGGGTACCTTCGCTGGTAGAGCCGATACCACCTTACGCTGAGTGTCATACCCCCACCACAGCATCAACAGTACCAGGGGCATTTTTATCATGTTGTACTTCAGGCTCTGGTACAGATCGGACATGCCATTGGGAATAACAGTAATAATCATCATGCTGCGTCACCGCCACCACCCCCGCAGTAGGGCATCCGTTTCTTTTATGGAGAGCTGAAGAGGGCTCGAGTGTCTAATTTTGAGGGCGGATCTGATCCAGACATAGCTGAGAGATGGCTAAAGGAGGTACATAATAACTTTGATTTGATTCAGGTACCTGAGGCGATGAGAGCTCAGATCATCATACCTTTTCTGATTGGCGAGGCCGATTAGTGGTGGAGTACGAGCTTACATCATTTGCCAGCGCCAGTCACTTGGGAGCGATTTCGGAAGGAGTTCTGTAAGTTCTACATCCCTACCTTTGTTACCTTGCAGAAGATACAGATGTTCGAGTCTTTACTGCATGCACCTGGCATGACAGCGGCAGATTATGCCAACCAGTTTACCGCTCTGGGAGATATGTTCCAGCCATCATGGGGGACGAGCAGCTGAAGATGGCCAAGTTTAAGAGGGGTTTACATTCACGCATCTACACCGGGATCGTGAATGCAAATTCAATGGATTTCAGTGAGCTACTTGATGCATGCTATCGCGTGGAGCGTGATATTACGAGGAGAGATGCAGAAATGAAGGGCAAGAGACACAAGATGTGGGAGGTGATCGGTCCAGACAGTAGGCCAAGATGCAGAAGGGATTCAGGGGCAGACCTCAACCGCGACAGTAGCCACAGCATCCACCTCAGCTTCAGCAGGACCCACAACCACGGTTTCAGCATCCTCAGTAGCCAAAGAAGTACAGAGCTGGAACTCAGTCATATATTCTTCGTTGCCCTACTTGCCAGATGTTGCACACCGGAGTATGCCATTTGGAGACCATTACATGCTTTAGTTGCAGGAGGATGAGTCATATAATGAGGGATTGTCTAGTGCCGAGGGATGGACAGCAGAGAAACAAGTAGCAGCAAAGCAATCGCCCACGGGCCAATGCCCGAGTTCATGTGATGGCGAATGCAGAAGTTCTCGATCCACCAGATATTGCGGTGTTGAGAAATCGGGATTTGAATGATTTGAAAATGCATGATTTAAATGTTACATGTTTACGAAATGCATGAATAAATTGTTAATTGACATGCTTATGTGATCAACATGCTTTACATGTTTATATATAATGTCGTCGTACTAACGTTCCATGAACCATTAAGGCTTACATCATATGAAAAACATTTGTTGTCTTTTTACTATTTTCAGGTGCCACAATTAATGAACTAAACTAGTTCACTAAGTGAAGTGCTTAAGGAAATAAACTAATCAGTTCATCAAATGAAGACATATTTGGGACATATTTGGAGAAAGCTATTTGGTAACAAATTTGGAAAGGAAAGTTCCCTTTCCACACCTATATACACGCCACACACATATAAATATTATATATCCATATTTTTTACGACAAACTATATACTTATATTCCAACATTCCACGGACACGTCATATATATATTATAAACGTACGTCGACGTCACACCACTATATACACATCATATTTATGATTATATACATGTCTCATATCATATATTACAAGTAATATTGCCCTCAAAATTATAAATACATGTCACAAGGTCATAAACAGAAAATTGTCATATCGGGTGACTATCGAACCTTCACCGACATGTCATGTACTTGCTATATAAATATGTCCAGCCTATATATACTAAAAATACTCAAAATTTTCGTGCTAAACATGTCAAATTCAGACCCAAAGTCATACCATGTTTACACACATCAATCACCTACAATTTAGCCTAAATTTGTGGAGAATTAAAACTCCTTTTTTAAAAAAAAAGGCACATAGCGTTTTTTCCCAGCCATTTGAGATGAATATATATATATATATATATATATATATATGTTAATTTATGTATATTATGTGTGACATAATATATATTACATGTCTAAGAAGTTTGAAATTAATCGGAGAAAAATCGCGTAATCGACGAAAGTCGAAAATTTGGTTTTCTACACCTATACATACATGGGACAGTTTGTGTATTGATATAACATGTATCTAGACACTTTTTACACATTCAAGACATGTTAGATTGTTCTAGAAAAATCATTTTAGTTGATTGAAATTTAAAATGGCAAACATACTTTCACAATCTTTTCAACAGCGGTAGTGCTGGATACGAAGAACGAGAAAGCATCCCTAACCAACAACGACAATATAATAACTCTGACTGTGGGACCATCACACAAGGAGAGGTGATGAGAGCACTGAAGAAGATGAGAAGAGATAAAGCGGTCGGCCTAGATAACATATCCATTGAGGCATGGAAGTATTTGGGAGAGGAAGGGGTTCAATGGCTAACTACTCTGTTCAACCATATTTACAAAACAGGAAAGATGCCAGATGAGTGGAGAAAGAGTATCGTGGTCCCCCTATATAATAACAAAGGAGACGCACAGTGTTGTGGGAACTATATAGGGATTAAGTTGCTAAGACATACCATGAAGTTGTGGGAGAGAGTAATCGACACTAGAATTAGGAGAGAAACTCAGGTTACGGTGAACCAATTTGGTTTTATGCCAGGAAGGTCAACTACGGAAGCAATACATATTCTCAGGAGATTAATGGAGAAGTATATGGAGAAGAAGCGCAATTTACATATGATTTTCATCGATATTGAAAAAGTGTATGATAGTGTGCCACGTAGCCTAATCTCAGATATGTTCATCGATATCTTTATTGCGACTTCAGCGGCGCAGCCGACAGTGAGAATAGCCAGCTCACCATCGATGGTCAAGTGGTACCACAGGTAAGTAAGTTCAAATACCTAGGATCATTTGTGCAGCAGAATGGGGACATAGATAGTGATGTAGCACATCGAGTTCAAGCAGGCTGGTTTAGATGGAGGGCGGCCTCAGGGGTGCTGTGTGACAAGAATTTCCCAACTAAATTAAAGGGAAAATTTTATAGGGTGGTAGTGTGACCAGCAATGCTATATGGGACAGACTGCTGGGCCATTAAGAGGTCACAATTGCAGAAGATAGAAGTGGCAGATATGAAGATGTTGAGGTGAATATGTGGGCATACAAGGCTAGACCGGCTCAGAAACAATGTGTTTCGAGAAAGGTTAGGCGTGGCTAGTATAGAATATAAGATCAGGGAGGGAAGAATGAGATGGTTTGGGCATGTCAAGCGGAGACAGACAACGACGTCGGTCAGAGCAATTGAAAGCCTCATTGTAGAGGGAAACAGGAGTAAAGGCAGAACCAAACTGACTTGGGATGAGCAGATTAGACACGACTTACTAGATTTGCACCTCTCTGAGGACATGGTCCAGGATAGGAGTTCATGGAGACATAAGATTAAGGTTAACGAGATATAGGTCATATATAGTGGCACCTTAGAGTATATTTAGGGACATAGATAGGCGTAGACACTATCTACGCTTTAGGTTGACTTTGCACTTGTTTGTTTATGTTTTATCATTGTTTTGCATTACATGCACATATACACGTTAGGTGTATTTTAATATCAAACCATTGATGGTTAGCTAGCTATTTTCACTGTTTTATTGTTGTTTCATGTTATGTTTGAACTTACTTACCTGTGGTACCACTTAACCATCGATGGTGAGCTGGCCATTCTCACTGTCGGCTATGTCGCTGAAGTCACAGTAAAGATATCGATGAAAAATATATATGTATGCATATACGTTGGCACGAGCAGAGCTACGGGTAATCACTTGGCGAGGAGGACGAGCGACCTGAGCTGTGGGACGGCGATGGTGCTTTTTAACATGAAGAACAAAGCCATGATCATCCGAAACGGAGCGGAGGGTGCAACATATATACATCACTTATGTATATACATCAAAAACAAAAGCCCTCTTATGGCCGTGTGCCAACTCACCATCAACTCACCACAGGTAAGTAAATTCAAACGTGGCATGAAACAACGATAAAACAGTGAGAATAGCCAGCTCACCATCGATGGTTTGATATTAAAATACACCTAACATGTATATGTGTATGTAATGCAAAACAACGATAAAACATAAACAAACAAGTGCAAAGTCAACCTAAAGCGTAGATAATGTCTACGCCTATCTATGTCCCTAAATATACTCTAAGGTGTCCCTATATATGACGTATATCTCGTTAACCTTAATCTTATGTCTCCATGAACTCCTATCTTGGACCATGTCCTCAGAGAGGTGCAAATCTAGTAAGTCGTATCCAATCTGCTCATCCTAAATCATTTTGGGCCTGCCTTTACTCCTGTTTCCCTCTACAATGAGGCTTTCAATTGCTCTGATCGACGCCGTTGTTTGTCTCTGCTTGACATGTCCAAACGATCTCATTCTTCCCTCCCTGATCTTATATGCTATACTAGCCACGCCTAACCTTTCTCGAAACACATCGTTTCTGAGCCGGTCTAGCCTTGAATGACCACACATACACCCGTTAATCACGTAAAATAGCACCTCCAGCTGCAAATTGCCTTCCTACTATGGCGTTAGTATTAAGTTTCAATCGACCAGCAGGAGGAACTAACCATCTTACCACTTGAGCTTGCTTGATACGAAGTGTAGGCAGAAGCCCCAAATGCTGCACTGATCGGAATCCTGACGCAAGTTTAGTGCCATCAACTGTTTTGTCCCATAAGTAAATATATGAACGGCCATGATAAATTCTGTTGTACAAGATGTCTCATCACCATAGACAAGAGATATATAAGTACACCATACATTGAAGATAATAATACCCGGAATCACAATCCGCAACACTCCCAAGATATTATTGGATGAAGCATGGAACCACAAAGATGATAAATAAGGCCATAATTGCATAGAGATACGGGATAGGTCGTCTAAAGAGGACGAACAGAAGACCCGAATAGGCCAGATACATGGGCAGTGTAAAAATAAATGATCCACCTCTGCAGATGCCTGTTTATAGAAAGGACATTATGTAGGCATAGTCGCTATGAACTTACGTAAATAATCCTCTAATGGTAGGGCTCGGTGATATAAGTGCCAAAGGGAAGTGTTGATAACCAAACGGTGGTGCTTATGCCAAATAAACTGAGCAGAGAAATTAGCAGGACGTGACATTCGACAAACCTCATAGGCCGAGCTCAAGGAAAAAACACCTGAAGAAGTAGGTGTCCAGGTTAACTGAGCACCATCACTTTGACTTTGTGATTGACAAAACACATGGTACCAACAAATAAGTTTCCAGATAGGAGAGTCAGGAAGGCGTGGACTGTAATCCCCCAGAAGCCACACTTGGCATGAAAATAGCAACTCCATAGAGTATTATTTTGATGATAATGCCACCAAATATGACAACAATATGCATCCTGCAGCGCGTGAAGATCTGGAAGTCCCAAGCCGCCTTCAAAACAAGGGGTCTAAATAGTTGTCCATGCTACCCAATTCCGTTTGTGCCCCAGTAAAAATGAGCCATCTTTTGTTCGATGACTCTAATCACTGATTGCAGCAATCCACCAGCTGTGATAATATGTAATGGAAGGGAAGAGATAACATATCGTAATAGTACTAATCGTCCTGCTTGTGAAAGCTGTTTGTTATGCCAGCCATGCAAACGTGTGTCAATGTGCTCCAAAAGAGATGTGCAACAACGCTCGACTGATACCTTTATGCAAGGTAGACCCAAGATAGCGAAAGGGCAAGCCAGTAGAACTCATTTGTAGTATAGTCTCAAATCGTTGCCGATGCAGCAGTGGAGTGCTTGAAGAAGGAATAAATCTGCTCTTATGATAATTTACCTTTTGACCAGAAGCTGTCTTGTACCAAGTCAAAAATTCCTTAAATGCACATAATATACGAGTAGAGCCACGCAGAAACACCGATAAATAATCAGCATGTGCAAGGTGTGTAATATGTGAGGGCATGCGACCCAACCAAAATGGTTGCAATCTGCCTGCCTCAACATGAGCCTTTAATCCCCAATTGAATCCCCCAGAAGAAAGTATAAACAGTAATGGTGATAAAGGATCTCCTTGCTTGACCCCTCTATAAGGCCGAAAGAAACCATATGGAACTCCATTTATCAGGACCAAGAAACGAGTACTGCGTATGTGATTTAGGATCATGCGAATAAAAAAGGCCGAAAATCCAAAGCGCGTCAGTAACAATTCTAAATATTCCTAACTTACACGATCAAAGGCCTTCATCATATCCAAATTTAGACATAATTGAATGCCTCCCCGATCCATCATGTGTATCATCTCGCGAGCTAACATAACTTGAGAGGAAATTTCATACCTTTTAAAAAACCAGTTTGCTCCGACGATATTAACCTCGGGAGAAAAGAGCTAAGGTGCATTGCTATTGTATGAGTACAGAGCTTACTCATAAAATTAGTCAAACAGATCGGCCAATACTCACAATACGAGGCGCCGAGACCTTCAGAATTAAAGTGATCAACACACTAGCCATAAAAAAAGTTGGAGAATGCCAAGGAAAAACTCTTGTACCGCTAAAATAAGATCCGTATGTATGATATGCCAACATGAATGAAAGAAATTACCGTGAAAACCATCTGGGCCTGCCGCACTTTGTGGATCTAAATGTCAGACAACCTCCTTAATCTCAGAAGCTTGCGGAAGCCGAGTAAGAAACCAACTGAGAAATGTGTTGTAGAATATGATCATAATCACCAGTTTGTTCCTTAGCAAATAAAGCTGTATAAAAAGAAACTGCTTCATTCTGAATAGTATCTTGGGTATCGCATAGAACGTCTGCAGAGGTGTAGATCTGCTGAATACGAAGCTGACAACGACGGCATTTGACAACAGAATAGAAATAATGTGTATTTGCATCTCCGTCACGAATCCATCGGACACGGGACTTATACTTCCAGAAATCAAATTATACTTACATGCCAGGATGTATTCATCTTTCGATTGATGATATAATGCACGATTAGCCTCCGCAGGTGCCTGGTCAAATACGAGCTCTGCGCGTCGAATATGCGCATCCGTCTGATCCACTCGTTGAATATATTGCCAAAATTATTCTTATTCTAACATTGTACGTCACGTTTAGGACGCAAAAATTTATTATAAAAGCCATACATGCCGCCCACCATTGGGTATGACATCCAATCTTCATTGGCATAAGTATGAAAGTCCAGATAAGATAATTTAAGCATCCAAAAACCCAAAGGATCGGCGTCCACAAGCCCTTGACATACCACAAAGTAATAAGAGAGGAGTATGATCGGATGAAATTCGAGGTAGATGTGTAAGGCGCAGATCATCAAAGGCATCTTGAAATAAAGAGTTGATGAATACCCAATCTAGTTGACGCTGCACTTGGCCTAGCCTACGTCCATCTGCCCAAGTATATTGAGAACCATGAAATGTTGATCCATCAAAGAGCAATCCTCTATGCAATCATTAAAATCCTGGAATGCTGATAATTTAGGATGGGAGCGGTCCCCATGATCATCCAGAGAACAAAAAGTGTTAAAATCACAACACACCAATCATGGTAGTATTGTCCACTGAGAATGTTCCCTTAAAGACTGCCAAAGGGACCTTCTAAGCGCAACTGAATGATGTGCATAAACAACCGACCAACTGAAGTGGAAATTAAGTGGAGCATAAATAAATTGAAGATGCAGTACTTGATTCTCGTAATGCATATCTGCCAGCCGGAAAATCGAATCGCGCCAGAAAACCCATACCTTACTAGTTGATGGCAGATAAGAATTTGTGAAACCTAATTCCATACCATATCGTGTGATGCGGCCAGGTGGATGCTTTGGCTCAATAATTGCAAGAAGGTTAAGGTTATTCAAGTGAACTAATTGATGTAAGCGTGATAAAGAAGGTCGGATACCCCTAATATTCCATACCATAATATTCATTGAGAGGTGTAATATCACTCATGTGAGTCGAATGCATAGCACTACTAGTAAGAATAGTATAAGGGGCAAAAAGTGGCAGTTCTTTACAAGTTCTCCGTCGCAAGCAAGGAACAACAGGTATGAACCCCTCATCCGTCGACATCACCTGAAGTCTAGACAATAGAACCTCATCTGAAGGTGACTGAGGTAGCGATTGTATTCTATGGATGATATCGTCTGAAACGGGTGGAAGATTTGGCGGGATATCTTCTCCATCTAACTCAGTATCCGAGGAACGAACAAGGTCTCCACCATCATTAGACTTCAGCAGAGGATGATCCTTCGCATCTTGGCCTAGCCGCAAAATATCCTGTGCATGATTGGGAGGCGGTAGATTGTCGTCGACTGGAGGAGGATCATCTGGACTCGAATGATCCGGGACTACATGAATGGAAGTAGGCTTTGGTTGCCACTGTCGCTTGGGTGCCGGCTGTTTAGGTGCCTTTGTCGTCTTTAAAACATTACGTGTGGCATATTGGCTATCCTTATGACCAATAGTCTTACACTGCTGACAATATAATGGTAAATCCTTATAAATCACTGGTTGGAAAAAAGATGAATCCCCATAATCCACATAAATTTTGGACGGAAGCTCTTGAGTAACATCCACTTCAACACACACCCAGGCCATTGACGGTCGAAGAAAGATTAGAGTTGCAGCATGTACTTTGATCGGGCGACCAATAGCACGAACGATTTCGTACAAGGCACGCTGATCATAAAGGTGTATCGGTAAGGCAGTGAGCGACACCCACACCAGCACCACCAGTACTTCAAACTCAGGATTGTAAGCCGGTGTCCACTTTGTGACTCTCATTTCATATTCCAGAATTCTCCACATACCACGATAAAAGCAACGCGTATAATCATTCTCTTTATGAAAATTCATCAAGATATGACTGTCATCCAACAAACCAATGGAGACATTACTTGTAAATCCAATGAGATCAAATGCCTAGCAGATTGCATTCATCTCCGGCCTACCGTGCCAAAATGTGCCCACCAAGGACAAAAACGGTTGGCCAAAGAGTCGATCTCGGCTGCTGTAAATCACACGGCTGGAGCCCCTTTATATTGTTCAATGTCTCGTTGGGGAGATGTAGCGGTGGTGGTGGAAGACGAGACCATCGCAACAAATGATTTCATCAGAGAAGGAGGAGGATTGCCGGCACGAAGAGTGGGAGTGATCACGCGTCGCCAGAGAGCTACGAGGAAGCCGCCAGAGGGTTATATATATATATATATATATATATATATATATATATATATATATATGTATGTATGTATGTATGTATGTACGTATAATTAGATTACGCAGGCACATATGTTACTCATACAACTATACAAGCGTTCTGAGGAATTAAAAAAAAGAAAAAGAAAAGGGATAATTAAAGAAAAATAAACAAGATAGATGATTATAATGTATAAACTTTTTAGATTATATTTTTGGAATGAGATAGATATATTTGAGGAGTGGGAATGAACATATATAGATCGATATATTTACATTGGAAAAAAGATTAATCAATATTAGAAGAAAGATCCTAGTAAAAATAAAAAACATAGGAAGAAAATAATCTATAAATAGGAGATAAGACCCCAAACTCACAACAAACGCAAAACAAAATGAAGAGGAGGAACGCCTGGAGAAAAGAAGAAGGAAAGAAATTTCATTTTCTTCAGTTATCAATTTAGGTAACCAAACATTGTCGAATCAAGAACTGAAAATGGGTTTTGAATCCTTGCAGTAGCACGAACGTTTTGGTGGTAAGAATATATTCATCTTTAGATTTTAATGCTTTATTTTGATTAGTATGCAAAATACTTATTAATAAATTGTGTAGAATAGAGAGTGATAAGCCAGTTGTATAGGTTGAATTCTTTTGGATCAATTGTTTGGAATACAAAAGAAAAAAAAAAGAGGGGGTGCTTTCTGGCACAGAGGGGGAAGGGAAAAAGTGAGAGAAAGGGTTGGCCAAAAGAAGGAAGATAGAAAAGAAAAAAGAAAAATGAGAGAAAGGGTAGTCGAGAGAAGAAAATGAGAGGAAAAAATGGCAGAGAGGAGAAAAAATGAGAGAGAAAGGGTCCGCCTAGAGAAGGAAGGGAGAAAAGTAAACAAGAAAAAAGAGAGAGAAAGGGTTGGCCAAGAGAAGGAAATGAGAGAAAAAAAAGAGAGGGAGGCAGGAAAAGGAGAGAGAAAGGGTTGGTCGAGAGAAGGAAGAGAGGAAAAAAAAGAAAAAGGCATGGCCGAGAGAAGGAAAGGGAAGAAAAAAATGGCAAAGATGAGAAGAAGGAAAAAAAAGGAGAGGGAAAGGGTGGCCGAGAGAAGAAAGGGAGAAAAGAAAAAGAAGAAAAAGGATAGAGAAAGGGATGGCTGAGACAAGGAAATGAGAGAAAAAAGAGAAGGAGGCTGGCGAGAGGAGAGAGAGAGAGAGAGAGAAAAAGTAAAATATCCGCCCAGGGATTTGAACTTGGGTGGACAAGCAATAGGAATAGAGGGCGGACCACTGAGCGAAGGAGGATTTTATCATTATAGAGGAGGATTATTTAATCATTAGTTAATTCTAGCGCTCAAAAGAAAAGAAAAAATGTGCAGGCCAGGATTCGAACTCGTGACTTGATAGAGTCTGAATGCGACACCAATTTAGCTGAGCCAAATTTTGGTTTAATTTAGGGATGAAATATTATTAAGGCTCAGAAATTATGTTATATTTTTAAAAAGGTATTCTAAGGATTAATTAATAGATTTAATTAAAGCAAAATATAATGATGAGGTTATTAAATGATACTCCTTATTATGAAATTATTAGGTTCAAGTGGAGAACAAAGGAAAGATTAAGTATTCGATTCAAGGTAAGTGGTCTAATTCCTTATTGTGTATTTGCAAAAGTTTTTTTTTACAAAATTATATTTTAACATGTCTATTTTGATATTAAATTGGATCATGTAGAAGTAAGTTGTGTTTTATGAAGTATGTGTTTTATGTGAAAGTTTATTGATGACATGTGGCTAATGAAATGAGAAGTTTTTATGCTGAATGATACTGTTGTCGCATAACTTGTCAAAAGATAAAAGTGTATGTTATAAGTTAAATTGTTCTAACAATCTTCGCAAGCGAGTGCTAGAGCATCCGAACATGGGATATAATGGGTATAATTGATTGATTGATAACCTAGATCAAATGGATTGTATAAATCATAATATATAAATCTTCATTTCTTATGTCAATCTTTCTCGTAAAATTAGAATGTTTGTTTGCAAAATAAGGAAGCTATGTTTCTGAATTTCTATCTATTTTGTAATTTTCTTAATCTATGAAATCTGTTGTCACAAAAAAATTAAAAAGTTGAATTGTAGAAAAAATAAACCCTACATAAATTTTAATGTGCATTCAACGACAAAATGCATAAAGTTACAACCATGTTACGCATTAAATTTCTTGAATTTACGCTTATGAGAAAATGTCAATTGTGAATCACTTTGTTTTATTTCATTAAAATAGTGCTTAATTCCGTTTTACTGAAAATAAATTGGTTTTGAAGTGAATAATCATATCATCCATCATAATATTACCACGAATTGGCATAACTACGCCTTGAGAAGATATGGAAATTGAACTAAGAAAATAAAACTAATAGCATGCCATGAATTAGCTAAGCAGATAGATCCTTGTTGTGGCCAGATATTTTGCTACTGTGTGATGGCAATCACCATCAGAGAAAACAATGCATAAAAATAACAAAATTAAGAGCAAGAATAGTAAGTAAAAAGAGTAAGTAATACTATGATCAATAGCAGACACACCATAAAAATAAAACACTAAATAGATAAAGGAAATATGCTTAGTGACAATAAAAGAGACAATGCAAATAATAAACTTAAGAGAAAGGGTAATACCGTTAAAAGAAAGCAAGAGTAATAAATAAAACCAATAAATAACAGTGACATAGGCGTGGTTGGACTTTTTGTCTCCATCAAAATAACATCTTCTATTCCAACTTCAATCTGATATTTTATTACACTAAATGATCATTATCTGATGTATATTAAAGACGTACACTAAGTTTCTATATTTGTGTAGTGTCTGTGGAGAGACTGGATCGCTTTGTAGTTTTGATATACGCAGCCTTATCTTACACTTTGTAAAAGAGGCTATTTCCGCAGTTCGAACTTATAATCTCAAGATCATAAAACAGCAACATTACCAACCGCATCAATGTGCTCATCCTCAAATCATGTGATGTACATTATTTTGACAAAATTTAAGTCCATCACTTCTCAATACTTATAGTTGCTAGTAATTGTTTTAGAAAGAACAAATAGACATCAATTTCTACCAAGACTTATGCCCCGTGTCACAAAAACTTAGTTGGACGCGCATGTGCAAAATTATCTACATGCAAACAAGGATCCTATATGAGTTGAGGAACCCAAATTTGGTCAGTCCTGTGGCTCCCATACAAATTGCCCTTACACTCATGGATCCTATATGAGTTGAATGATCTTATATTATAAACGTTATTTATAATGTTAGTGTATTATTGTCTTTTTTTTCGAAGCGATAGCGTGCGAAGTAAATGTTAATAAAAGAATGTATCGGTTAAATTCTGTCCTTAATAGTAATTATTGAAATAAAAGTCGCTTGTTTTAAAATTTGAAACATCAATACTCCTTCCACCTAGTTTTCCTTATTTATGTTTTCTAAAGAATTGCTGTTACACCCGGAATTTTTGCAAAAACGAAAATAAATAAAATAATATAAAAAGAAAAAGGAAAATATTGAATATAGATAATAGTTATCCTAATATCATTTGGTTAGGATAGGAAACATGTGATAGAAATTAAACAATACGTGATTAACCTTAAATACGATTCCTAGGAAACTATCTATACACGCGCGCGTGCGCGCGTGCACACACACACATATACACACACCCCTAATCTAACTCTACACATCCCACACATATTCATAAAGAATTCGGCTACACCCATTCCCCATGCCATTCGGCCGACCCATCTTGAAGAAGAAAAGATGAGTTTTCAATCCAAAATCCCTAGGTTTCAATATATACGCTATACATGTAGTACCTTTATGTATTTATTATGAATTTGCGAACCATATAAATATATTTTCGTATAAATATAAAGATCATGCATATATATAATTGATTGTATAGATGGATGTATGTATGTATGTGACCATGTGTATATATGTATATGAACATGTGCATTTTGTATTTTATACGATAAAGGCCGAGAATATATAAATGTATTTTTTTTGTATAGGCTGCGGCCAAAACTGATTCTGTCCAAAATAAATGTATAATTTTCATATGTAAATGGTTTACAACCTATGATATATGTATGATTATGTGTGTGATGAATAATGCGGAATTGTATGAATTTTGGGTGAATTTGATGGTGGAATAAGTTAGGATTTTGTATGATTGTGGGTGAAAAAGGTTGGAAAATTGTTTAGGTTGAATTCTGGTGGAAGGCGGTGGTGCCAGTGGCGGAGCTTGGGCTACACAAGCCAGCATGGTGGCGGCGTGTGAGGCGCATGCGTGTGTGCAGTGTGTTAGGCATGAATTGTACATGTTGTTTATGGTATTTGGTGTGTGAAAATATGAGTAGTGTGCATTTTGGAGGGACGCCGAAGGGTAGGAACTGGGGTGAGTGAAATTAGGGTTTTGGGATAAGGGGAAGGGGTTGGCCGAGGTAATGGGGTTGGGGAACATGCTCTGGTCGGGGAGGGCATTGAGGGGCCTAGGGTGATGGGCAGGGGATATGTGAGTTGGATAGTAGGTTGAAAGAAAAGTGGGTTGAAGAGGAAAAAGAGAGATAGAGCCAACGGCAAAGCCACGAGCCGAGGTGTAGGCATGGATGACAGGGTCATGGCAGTACTGCGGGCTGATAAAGGAATAGGTTGGCAAGGCTGTGGCTGAGCACGGGCTTGAGCCACGGGCCAGTGAAGGAAAAGAGAAGAAAAAATAGGGAAAAAAAATTTGGATCGTAGGTTTCGGGCTAAGTTAAGATATGAATATGTAAGCTAAGAATTGAATTTGTAGGCTAAGAAATGGATTTTTGGGCCGAGGGATGTACGTGTATGTATATATGTGTATATGCACATGTATGGGCATGGACATACACAGATATATATATATATATATATATATATATATATATATATATATATGTATGTATGTATGTATGTATATAGACACACACACAGGAGTTAGGAGTATTTTGATACTTGAGAATATTTTGATGATTGGAATTATTTGGAATCGTTTTGGAAAAAATTGGTATATTGGATATGATTTTGGAATCTTTTTGGAAATCCTGCATTGCATTTTGGGTAATTCACCCTCACCAGAGAAATATGTTGTTAAGCTGGATTTAACCCAAAGAAAACGGACGTCCGAGCAGATTGGCTATTTTGATATAGCGCTTAGACATATAAACTGCCAATTAGGGCGCCCAAGCATATTGACTATTTCGATAGAGTGCCTGGACATATTAACTATTGGGGTGATCAATTCGTAGGTCTTACGATATAAGTCTCTTGTAAGTAAAGTGCCATAGCCATTGTATTGAACTGGGTTTTGGAAATTTGGACTATGTACCGATTTAGAATCGAAATTTGATATTGGAAGTTGTACCGATTTGGAATTGGATTTGGATTTAGAATTTGGAATTTTTGGAACCTTGGAATACACTTTGATTTTGCGCTTTGCATCGCATTGATTTAGTAGCCTTGCATCATTGGATTTTGACTTTGACTGTATGTGATTGGATATTGAGTGGATGATCGATATAGTTGACTTTGATGTTTGTTTGACTATAAGGATAATATAGTAATTTATTTGAGAATAGAAAGCTTGATATTTTTCTAAATATTTTAATTATGTATTTAAACTTGTGTTCCCGTGTATGATCACATAGTGGGTGGAGACAGGCTACCTACTGGGCGATGTTTTATTGCTCATTCTATACTTTATTGGTATTTTCCATAGAAACAAGATTATGATCTAGTATTTCTCGAGGACAAGTCCGAGGGGGAATACCGTTGATTTGAAGACTTGTTGAGGAGATCATTTATGTCATTTATGTTGAGACTTCTATTTTGTGGATTCAAGATTGATATTTTGAGACTTAAAATTTTCTGGATTAAGTTACGATTTATGTATTGGTTTTGGATTTTGCCTAAGTTTATATATTAATTTAGATTGATGATTATTTTAATAGTTTTAATTTTATGATATCCGCTGACGTCATTCTACGTCGCTCTACTGACGTGTATATGATTTGGTTTCGACGCCTTGTATTTCTCTTAGCAGAACACGGCGGGTGAACCGTTTCGAGTACTAGAGCTCGGGACGGGTCGCTATAATTGTAGTCGTGTTTCTAATTTGTTCTTAACTTTTTTTCATTTTATGTCTTTGGTTTCTCTCCTATTTGATTAAAGGGCATTCTCTATGTACTTAGTTTCTATATTTGCGCAGAGTCTGAGAATAAGTCGGATCGCTTTATAATCTGATGTACGCAGCTTTACCATACATTTTGTACAAAAAACTATTTTCAAGGTTCAAACATGTTACAAAACAGTAAACTTACCAATTACTTTAATACGGATCTTCTTCTCTCCTATTTCATTAACCTACTTAGATAGAACCACAAAAAAGAATCTACTGCATACGTATGAATTTGGCACTTATCCGTGATCTTAGAAACACCGAGTAGATTGAATTTATTGCCACGTTACATATACAAAGAGACAGCTGACGGCGACAACACACCACGTTTCATTCGACGTGTAACTTTGCATGTAACCGTCTCCCAAATTATAAGCCCAAAGCAACTCTTCCCTCAAAATTCAGATCGATAATCACGTTAGGTACAGAGAAGAATCCATGGCAGCCCAACAAGAAGTCCCCGGAGAGCCCAAAAGCACCACCACATCTCTTCACGAAACCGCCACCGCCACCATCCAAGGTTTCGGTCCGGTGAACAAGATCCACCAGCACCTCTGTGCATTCCACTTCTACGCACACGACATGACTCGTCAAGTGGAAGCCCATCATTTCTGCGGTCACCAGAACGAAGAATTCCGCCAGTGTTTGATATACGATAAGCCGGAGGACGACGGCCGGCTTATCGGTATCGAGTATATCATAACGGAGTCGATTTTCTTGACGTTGCCAGACAACGAGAAGCCGTTGTGGCATACACATGAGCATGAGGTGAAGGGTGGGTATTTGTTCATGCCTGGGATACCTGGTCCGGTGGAGAGACAAGACTTGGAGAAAGTAGCTAAGACTTATGGGAAGACTATACATTTTTGGCAGGTTGATAAAGGGGATAGTCTTCCTCTTGGGGTACCTCAGATTATGATGGCTCTTACTAGAGAAGGACAGCTTTACCCTCACTTAGCTGAAGGTAATTAATCTGTTTCACTCTACAATTTACAATTTAATGGTTCTTCATCATGATTAACATGGTTATTCAAGCATACTTACACGTGTTAGTTCCAGATGAGTTTAACTCAAGTCACTAACCGAGGCTCTAAGACCTCGTTTAGATACACCCTTTATAGTGATTCATGTATCCTATTATTAGTTTCCACTTTAAGAATACCGTTCTATATTTTCATGAACTAATTTATCTTATTTAATGCATGGGTATTTATGTTCTAAAATTATCGTCACAAAAAATATCAATCGAAGTGTTAAATTATTTGATACATTAGTCATATGATGTGCAAATTATTTGGAAAACATTTATTTAAAATATTTTAAAATTTTGGTTTTAATTTGATATTTGACTAATTCTTTCTCCTATCTCCTATCAGGAGTTACAATTTTTTTGATGAGACAGAGGGAGTAGTATATATATGTGTATCACATGTACTGCTTCAGATGCATATCGATATCTTTCATGAATTTAAAACTAATTAGATATATTAGATATGTATAATTTAGTTAAGGAAAGGTAACTCCACGCCTGTTTCTTGCGTACTTGATTGGGTCGTGAGAGTCAACTATGGTATGTACGTGGCTACTTGAGATATAATGTGAGATATAGGAGACAATATTGAAAAGGGTCTTGCATCTTTGTGGCAACAGGGGTCTATTTACTGTAAATCTGTGTCAATTTGAGAAATTGTGCATGTCTAAATCATTTTGCTGTAAGATAAAACGTAAACATCGAGGGTAACGAGCCCCTATAGAACGTGAGTAATAGTTGATTTATATCATGGCGAGTTTGGACTTGTTGAAGCTGCCTTTTTTTTTCCGTGGTCTTCATTTGTACTTCCCCTGTTTTGGGTTGTATAAATATATGTGATAATGATATGCAGATGTGGAGAAACGCTATGGAGTTTCATTCGCAAAGGAAAGGGAAAAGAGGGCATACATGGGTGGACCTGAACATGGGGTGCATCCCCTAGCTAATGCAGCAGGCAAAGGACTGCAAACTGTGATCAGAGAGGTCGACTGCTATCCACCAGAATCTGTTCCAAGAGTCTTTGTTTAATGTATAACGTAGTAGAAACTTGGCTTTTGCGTCTCCTGTTATCTGCTGCTGTTTTGGGTGGTGGTGGTTTCCTTGGTGTTTAATAAATGAATGTATGTAATCTTGTGAGCAGTTAGTTATGCTTAAACTAAGTTAAAGGGATACCATTAAAGGGTTAGTAGCAATAGTGTGTTTTCGGTGTCCATAGGCCTATGTACAGACAATGAAGATCACAATGTGTCTTTTTTGAAAGAAATTCAGATCCATGAGACCGATATCGATGCCGTTTAGATGGTACCTGTAAACAGTGAATCTTGTTGTGGGTATGGCTCTTTTGTGCATCGATGGTATGGTGCGATGCCACTGGCTACCGTGCCACCCATGAGAGATTTTGTGAAGTAACGACAAAAACTGCAAAACAATCAATCAAACTACAAGAACTTGACAAGAACATATGAAATCGAGAGTGTCATGAAGAGGAAAGAATATACCCGAGGAGAATTTCTTTAACTTGGTTTCTGCAAAATTACGTCCCATATGCGGGCATTGAGCTTATTAGAGTGAAATTTGAAGAAAGTTTAACTTAACTGTTCTTATTATACAACTGTCAAGGATATTTTGGACATTTCACACGTGGGCATTTCGCACGTTTGAAACACACTGTGCTATTCTTTTTTTTCTTCTTTCGCACACTGGTTAACCTCTTTCGGAAAACGCAGGATCACTGTGCCATCTTTTTTGTGTGGTGTTTTTTTTTTCTGCCACATCTTTGACATCTCTTTCAAGACAAGCTTAGAATATATGTTTTGTGTTTTTAATGCTGCAGAAAGAAGTTCCAATCTTCTGGGATCAAGATGTTTAGTGAACAGATCAACCAGTTGTACTTCAGTCTTTATTGGCATTAATTTGATTGCTCCTTCTTGTAACTTGTCCCTTACCATATGACAGTCGATTTCAATATATTTAAGCATGCTGGTGTAGATTTAGGGGCGGCCTCAGGGGTGCTGTGTGACAAGAATTTTCCAACTAAATTAAAAGGAAAATTTTAAAGGGTGGCAGTGCGACCAACAATGCTATATGTGACAGACTGCTGGGTCATCAAGAGGTCACAATTGCAGAAGATGGAAGTGGCAGAGATGAGGATGTTGAGGTGGATATGTGGACATATCAGGCTAGATCGGATCAGAAACGAGGTGTTTTAAGAAAGGCTATGCGTGACTAGTATAACAGATAAGATAAGGGAGGGAAGAATGAGATGGTTTGACCATATCAAGTGGAGACAGACAACGACGTCAGTCAGAGCAATCGAAAGCCTCATTGTAGAGGGGAACAGGAGTAAAGGCAGACCCAAACTGACTTGGGATGAGCAGATTAGACACGACCTACTAGATTTGCACATCTCTGAGGACATGGTCCAGGATAGGAGTTTATGGAGACATAAGATTAAGGTTAACGAAGTATAGGACATATATAGGGACACCTTAGAATATATTTAGGGTCATAGATAAGCGTAGACACTATCTAAGCTTTAGGTTGACTTTGCACTTGTTTGTTTATGTCTTACAGTTGTTTTGCATTACATGTACATATACACGTTATGTGTATTTTAATATCGAAATCCGCTTCTTTGTATTTCTTTAATTCCCTCACTAACACACTAGCACATCATATCTCTATTATTATATGTCATTTATGCAGGTACATATAGAGCCGGGGGTCTCACTGGGAGCAGACTCTCTATCCTTTGGGATAGAGGTATTGTTTGCCTACCACTTGCCCTCCCCAGACCCTAGCGATAGCTTTTGCTGTCGTTGGGATATACTGGGCACGGATAATGATGATGATGATGATGGTTCTTTCATGGAACACTGGATTCTCAGCTATATAGATGACATTCTTAAAGTCACAAAATACTTTAACTGGTTTATGAACTTGTATTCCTAAATCCTTCAGAAGATAGGTGAGTCATTGAACTTCACAAGTGACCAGTGCCATTCGTTGTATTCTGCCTCTGCTGAAGACCTAGAGACTGTAGTTTGTTTCTTTGATTTCCAAGAAACCAAGGCTCCTCCTTGGAAAACACAATAACCTGTGATGTACCTTCTTGTTTCATGGTAACCTCCTCAATCTGCGTCTACAAATGCCTTTAATTCTAAGCCTACTGCCCTAGGAAACAACAAGCCTTGTCCTATGGTTCCTTTTATGTATCTCAAGACCCTGTGCGTGGCTTTTAGATGGTTCTCAGTAGCCAGTAGGACAGTCCAGAAACTGACTGAGTTGTTGCACAGGAAATGATATGTCAGGTCTGGAAATAGTGAGATAAAGAAGCTTCCCTATCAGCATTCTATATTGTGAAACATCCTCTATCAGTGGTGAATCATTATGTGTCAGCTGCAAACTGCTTTCGGTAGGACTTTTTACTGGTTTAGAATCTAAGAACCCAGCCTGCTCCAATAGCTCAAGTGTGTACTTTCTTTGGTTAATATAAATGCCCTATTGCCTTGGCTACCTCAATGCCAAGGAATTATTTAAGATCTCCTAGATCTTTTATTTGAAATCTAAGATGAATGGCCTGTTTGATCTGATATATAGCTGCCTCAGAAGAACAAGTCATAATTTTCAGCAACATACGCTTGTCAAAATGATGAGAGAAGAACCTACTGTCTTGGTGAAAAGGGTATAGTCGGATTTGGACTGTTGGAACCCCTGAGACCTCAAGAACTGACTCAAAGTAGTGTTCCATTCTCTGCTGGCCTGCTTAAGTCCATACATGGATTTTTCCAATTTGCATACCATGTTGGGATCTGAAAGAATCATACCAGGTGGTGGAGTCATATATATCTTCATGTAAATCTCCATGAAGGAATGCATTATTGACATCCATTTGATGAATAGGCCAATGATGCTGTCCTGCAAGAGCAAGTACTACCCTCACTATAGTCAACTTAGCAACTGGAGAAAATGTGTCCTGGTAATCAATCCCAAACTGTTGATGATATCCCTTAGCAACCAACCTAGCCTTATACCTCTCCGCTGTTCCATCAGACTTCAACTTGACTTTGTAAAGTCATCTACGACCAATGAGGTTCTTTCTTGGAGGTAAAGGAACTATGGACCAAGTCTTATTAGCTTCTAATGCTGCTAGTTCAGTTGTCAGGTGCTTTCTGCCATACAGAAGAACTAGATGGTTCCAAATAAGAATGAGGTTCTGTGTGTGTACTCAAGTTTAATACATATGCTTTGTATTGTGGAGCGAGAGATGCAAATGTGAAGTACTTATGCAAAAAATGAGGTGAGATATGAGTATCTAGCTTAGAAGAATTAGAGAATTGATTACAGTAATAATCCTGCAAATAACTGCGGACATGTGTTATGCATTGAGTTCTGCTACCATTGAGTGGATGATTATTTTCAACAGGGGAATTAAAAGGAGGAAACTCAATAACCAGTTTGCCTAGAGGGAGTAAAGGAGAATGTGGTGATGAGTCTATGGAAGTGGATGGAGTGTCAAGGAGATGCTGAGGGAAAAGGATTAGGACCAGGCATTGGTAATGTTGGAGAAGTATAAAATGGTTATGTAGGAGGTAGCATGGAGTCATGTGCTGAGGGCAGGATCTCAGTGTGAATGGGTATAGCAATATATAAGGGTGTACAGACAGAATCTGAGTGTGACACTGGAGACAAGGTCACATTCTCATGAAGAAAACAATTCTCATGAAAATCAACATCTATACATATATAAACATCTTTTGTAGCAAGATATTGCAAAACATACCCTATAGTGGTATGCGACATGGCTAGAAAAATGCTCTTTATGGTTCTTGGGGCAAAATTTGTCTTTAAGTGGCTGTGTGTTAGTTCCAAAGGCAAGACAACCAAAGATTCTGAGGTGAGAATATACTGGAGATTTCTTATACAAAAGATGATGGTTTTGTTGTTTAACAAAGATGTGGGAGTCAGATTTATGAGGTATACAGAATGTTGAATGCAAAAGTCTCAATAAGCCGAGGCACATGAGATTGGAATCTAAGAGCTCTAGCCACTGAAAGTATATGTTGATGTTTTCTTTCAACAATACCATTTTGTTGTGGGGCGTAAACACAACTAGTTTGATGTATAATGCGTTTAGAAGCGTAAAAATGATTCATATTGAACTCATGTCCGTTATCAGTTCTGATAACTTTAATACGACAATTGAACTGGACCAAGGCATATTTATAAAAGCTTTGCATAATGGACCTGGTTTCAGATTTATATTTCATCAAATACACCCAGTAAAATCTGCTGTAATCATCAACAATTGTAAGGAAGTAGTGTTGTCTGTACGTTGTGGTGTATTTATAAGGTCCCCAAGTGTCAATATGTATAAGGGAGAAAGGGACTGAAGAAACAGAAGAAGAAATAGGGGATGAACTTCTTTTTTGCTTAGCTAATGGACACACTGTACATTTACTCAAATCATCAGACTCTACAACAATAGCTGGATCCAGTTTCTGTACTTCTTTGATTCTGTCATGAGATGTGTGTCCTAGCCTAGCATGCCATAACCAAGAGGTGGAAGAGGTGAGAAAGGGTCTCTGAATGAGAAATGACCTTGGGAGTCCCATGAAGATGATAAAGCCTGTGGTTCTCTTCAGCTGAACCAATCATCTTCCTGGTCCTTAGGTCCTAAATACAACAAAGATTATCATGGAATGAGATAGCAATGTATTTGAGTTTGGTTAGTTTGCTCAAGGATAGCAAATTCAATGCAAATGATGGAACACAAAAGACATCTGTAAGAGTCATTCTGAATTGAGTTTAATTGTTCCAACATGAGACACTTTGACAAGAGATTTATCTGGAAGCTTTACAAACAAGGAAGTGACAGCATGATAGGAATCAAAAAGACTTAAGTCACTACACACATGATCATTGGCTCCAGAATCCAATATCCATACGTTTACACTTTCATACAATGCATTACATACACCCTTACCAGAAACACTAGCCTGCTGTGCTGACATGACTGAATGGTGAGTAGTTGCACTACTAGTGGACTCAGCACCACCCTTGCTTCCTTTGTCCTGGTGCTTATGCAACATGTAAAGGAGCTGTGTGTATTGTTCTGCTGTCAGTGATGGTGACACTATAGATCCTTCATGATTCTATTCACATCCCTCAAATGTCTCATATTCTCCTTGGTTCATCAGGCCACCTCCTGAATGTGACCTTGCATCACCATAGACAAGATTCACCTGGCTCTTTGGTCTAAATCCTAGTGGATAACCGTGCTTTTTTTAGCACCTGTCAACAGTGTGCCCAACCATATTGAAATGTGAGCAAAAGGTGTCCTAGAAGCATTCTGACTAAATTTTGTATTGCCTATTCCAAGACCTCTCCCAGCTAGTCTTGGAAACAAATCACTTGAACTAGAGACATTGTTGTAAGGCTTAGGACTGTAAGTACCAAATCTTGCTAGATTATTAAAACTTACATTCATCACAGCAGATGGATTCTTCATAAAATGACTTTGATTACATGTGTATGTCATCTTTCTCTCCAGTTTAATTGCCATTGCAAATGCATTTTTAAGGTCAGGTAAAGGAGTGGATAATAGGATCTGTGACTTAACCGCTTCAAACTCATCACTAAGGCCTTTTACAAACTTGATTAGACAGTCATGTTCAACAAATTTATTAATCTTGACAGTCAAATTGCAAGTACATCTACCACATATGCAATTAGGTATTGATCTCAGAACAGATAACTCTTCCCAAATCCCCGTCAACTTTGTATAATACTCTGTCACAGAACTGTTTTCTTGCTTTACAGCATAAAATGCTCTTGTAAATCAGAAAGTCTGAATGAATCAATATTACCACATATAAACAGCAAATTATTCCAAATTTCCACCGCATTATCCAGCCACATAACACTTTGGGCAATGCTAAGAGTTAGAGAGTTTACCAACCATATGGCCACCATATTATTCGCTTTGATCCAAGCATTGTATTTGCATGTTGTTTCGGCTGGTCTTGGATACATTCCGTTAACGAAGCCTAGCTTGTTCTTGGATTCCAAGGCACATCTCATTGATCTACTCCGACTCTGATAATTGTTTCCATCAAGAAACGGTTATAATAGTATTAGAGAAGGACTTCACTAGGATGTACATACAAAGGATCTTCTGCTGGATCTGTAACTGTATTAGTAAGAGGATAATTATTCAAAGGAGAAGGGGAATTGTAGGAAGAAAAATTGTTTGAAGCCATGAATGTGCCAAAGTTCATCTATATCGCTCTGATACAATGAGTTTGTGAAGTAACTAAAAAATCTACACAACAATCAATCAAACTACAAGAACTTGACAAGAACAAGAACGAAATCGAGAGAGTTATGAAGAGGAAAGAGTATACTCAAGGAGAATTTCATTAACTTGGTTTCTGCAAAATGACATCGCATATGCAGGCATTGAGCTTGCTATAAATGATAAAATAACGAGTTAAATTACAAGAAAGTCTTTTAACTAACCGTTCCTATTATACAACTGTCAAGGACATTTTCTGTACTTCACACGTTTAAAACACTTTGCGTCATTCCTTTCTTCTTCCTCCTTCGCACTCTGGTTAACCTCCTCTGAAAAACGCGGGATCACCGCCACCTTGGTTGCCTTGTGTTTCTTTCATCTCACAACATCAACTAAGCATCTTAATCGTTAATTCCTTCCTTCATCCTGCGGTTTTAACTGTAAGTGACATGGATTAAGCACACAGATCAGCAGGCTAACTGATCTTCCTTCCTTTTTCCATCTTCAGCCTACCTGCCACATCTTTGACAACCCAATATCCTCTATAGAATGAATGGTCGGTGTAATATAGATAGCGTGGATTAAATGAAGTGACAGTTGTAATTTGGTGTCGAATCTCACGGCGTCTTGTAAACCTGAAAGTTTTCTGTATGGCAGTACGAGGTATATCTCGCACTTGTCAGAAGATATAGTGGATTAAATGAAGTCGCACTAGTTAATTTAGAGTCGGCCCTATTGCAACTCCTAGACCAAGAGTGTTTTAGTTGCTGTAGCAATTGGAGGTGTATCTCAACGCCTGTCAGAAGGTATTTGAAACAAAACCTTTGAATATGGCGGTCTACAATGGGTTGGCGGTGTCTTTCACATTCTAATAAACAAAAATTACGTGGAATTGTGTGTGGTTCAAGTTGGGTTGTTAAGAAGAGTAAAGATGTTAAATTTGTAAATTAGGAAATGATTGATATGGCTGTAAATTAGGAGATTAAAGTTAGGTAGTTTACCATAGATAATAATATCGTTGTACTGTATGAATGTACCCGACTACTTTGAACAAATCAATAAAAATATACGAAAGTATCATTCCTCTTAATTTGATTCATCAACCTTGAATTTCTAGCACGGTATCAGAGTAATTCTGATCCCGGAGCCCCTTTTTTTCTCAAAAAAAAAAGGAAAAAAAACCCAGACAGTAGACCTGGCTATTGTCCGCCGGAAAACCATAAAAGAAAAAACCTAGAAAGAGTGAAAACAGAGTTTTTTTTAGTAGGACTCAGACCATATACTCACTGTCCCAGAAAAAGTTACCTTTGCCGACCAAATAACATACTGTATCAGTTCTGGACATCATTTACATCATGTCTAGAGAGAGCTCAGAACCAAAAACAGGCCAAAGCTACCCAGATGATTTCACCGTACGGCTTGCGAATCTTCTGCGCCAGAGTCTTGGATCTCAAAACCTGACCAGCAATACAGAAAACCTTACCATTGGGGTCAAACTCAATGGAGATAATAATGCTTTATGGGCAACCCTTATCCGTAAAGCCATCGGTGGGAAGGGGAGGAGTTTACACCTAACGAGGACCCCGATTCCCCTTCAACCAACGGAATCAGGCTACCAGAAATGGGAGCAAGATGATGAGTGCGTGTTCACGTGGTTAATCCAAAACATTGAACCACAGAGGACATCCGGATATACAATCAAAAGGTGCATAAACAAAGACTTTTTCAGTTTTTGACAGCAGTGGATGAGAAATATCAACTGGCAAAACGAGAGAGATTGAAAAGGCAGTCACTTTCCTCAGTGGAAGTGGCCTATGGCTTAATGAGACAAGAAGAAGCCAGAACGATGATATTACGGACAGACCCTTCAGTGGATGGAGACACATTATCGGGGTATGGAGTGACAGAAAGGAACAACCAAGGTAGAGGACGAGGAGGCACATCTTGGCGCTCAGAGACATCACTGCGCTCAGACCAACTTCGTCCTGAGAAAGAGGATAAATCACACTTCAGATGCACACACTGTGACCGGAAGAAACACAAAAGAAACGTGTTTTCTTCTGGTAGGATATCCAAAATGGTGGAACAACCAGAGCTCAGCCAGCACTGACACCATCGGACAGGAAGCTGCAGCAGTGGGTACCTAAGTGGGTGCCAGTAGTGGTGCAGGCCAGAAGGAAAATGCCAGTGAGAGCAGAGACAGTGGTGAACCAAAGAAGGAAGCAGGAGAGTGTAGAAGAAACGGAAGGGAACCATCCAGAAAAATGGCGAGTGTAGAGAAAGGGGGAGAAACTTCCAGAGCAATGGAACCTGTGGCGCAGACAGGTAAGGTTAGGATCCCTCCAGACCCTTTCAACTTTTATACTCGGTATCTATAGAATTGCCCCCTATGTTTTCTGAAAATTTAAAAGAGGTCCCTCAGAATATGTCTTTTCCAGAAACGACCCTCACAGATACAAAAGCACCCAGATCAGTCCCTTTTTTTTCTAAATGAGCCTCAACCAGTCCTCCACCTCACAAATCATACAGATAAGCCCACCAACTTACCAATTTTTTCCAAAACAGCCTGGATCCCAACTGCCCTACACACCAATCAACATCCATTATCCCAAACCACCAAAAATGTTTGGATTATCGATTGTGGAGCAATTTGATACTATGACCAATGACATAAATGATTTTACAACTTTCTCCAAACCATCCAAAACACATATTGAGACCGCCAGTGGTGAACGAGTCCCTGTCTGTGGATGGGGCTCTATTCAAATATTCCCAAATATAGACATGCCCAACTGCTTATATGTTCCGGACTTATCTTCAAAATTATTATTTCTCAGCCATGTGACAAAGACCCTTGACTGTGTTGCACTTATCTATCCACAATTTTGTCTTTTACATGACATACGTACGAAGGAGATTATTGGGTCTGACACTGAACGCGGAGGTTTATACTCGTTGATGAGGTTGCTCAACAAGGCCAGTCCATGCTTGCTCACAGGACAACCTATCAGCAGTTGTGGCTATGGAACCGCCATCTCGGTCATCCCTCAGTTAGTTATTTAAAATTGTTGTTTTCCAATTTATTTACTCAAAACACAACTACTCTTCAGTGTGAAACATGTATTCGTGCAAAAAAGCCATCAGACAGCATTTCGACCAAATAATACTCGGGTTCCAAATATGTTTTCTCTTGTCGACTCTGATGTGTAGGGACCAACAAATGTCCCTAATCAACACCGATTTCAATACTTTGTTTTGTTTATAGTGTACTTTCTTAAACATAAGTTTGAAGTCCCGGAAAAATTTCTTAATTTCTTCCGCTTGGTACAAACACAGTATAACACCACTATAAAAACCCTCCGGTCTGATAATGGTAATGAATATCGACCCCTATAAAACTTCTTCCACACACACGGCCTCGTTCACCAAACATCATGCCCTTATACTCCCCAACAAAATGGGGTTTCTGAAAGAAAAAATCGCATCATCCTTGAAATGGCACGTGCTTGAGTCAGAATAGTACTTTGACCACCGAGTCATGGCTCAGGGGGAGAGTGCGAGTGATGAGCCATCAACATTCGAGTGCTTAAATAGCTTCAACTGTCACAAGACATTCCAACAAGAGCAAGCAGATAGCGCCACCGAGTCGATCATCATCAATGGAGTTGAGACGAAAGAGTCAGCGTCTATTCCCGAGACATCTGCTTCAGAAAATGTCCTTCAAGAGGCAAGTGGCGAGGTAAGTGTTTCACCTGGTGAATCAAATTCTAACCCGCTTATACCTGATTCACCTGAGAGACAGGTACGTGTCCTTCCCCCAAAGAGTACCCGAGGAGTTCCACCGGAACGATACTTACCTGAGCAAATATCCAGAACATCACGATATCCTATTGTTCAAGGAAGAGACTTACTAGCTCCTTTATACTCAAAAACTATTCCACGAACAGCTCACGAGGCCAGCACCCGAACAGAATGGCGTAAAGCAGTGGAAGTTGAGATGGAGGGGTTACTAAAGAATGAGACGTGGGAAAAGTGCATACTCCCAAATGGAAAACGACCAGCAGGTTGCCGGTGGTCTAATCAAATATAAGGTGGATGGAACTATTGAAAGATATAAAGCAAGACTGGTGGCAAAAGGATATACGCAAACATATGGCATCGATTACTCAGAGACCTTCTCACCAGTAGCAAAGATTGACACAATCCGAGTACTCTTCTCTATAGCTTCAAACAGAGACTGGCCTATGTACCAGTTTGCTGTGAAAAATGCATTTCTACATAGAGAACTAAAAGAGGAGGTGTACATGGAAGCACCTCCAGGATTCTCAGGAGAGTTCAAGCAGGGGGAGTTATACAGACTAAAAAGCATAGCCCACGAGCATGGTTTGGGAAGTTCACTGTAGCTATGAAATGGAATGGATTTCATCAAAGTAATACAGATCATACACTCTTTATCAGGAGGAGAGAAGGGATGGTAACATGAGTTATCATATGTGTTGATGACATGATTATCACGGGTGATGATACGGAAGAAATTGCTCGTCTAAGAGAAAGATTGTTTGAGGAATTTGAAATGAAAGACTTAGGAAACTTATAGTATTTCATAGTAATATAAGTTGCTCGTCGAAACAGGAGATTTTGATCACACAACAGAAGTACATACTAGATATGTTGGCTGAGGTTGGGATGGTAGATTGCAAATCTACTACAACACAAATGGTTGTGAATCACAAGTGTAGGATCTGCAAGGCACCACTAGAAGGGGGGGGGGTTGAATAGTGGATGCGGAAAATGTGGTTTTTAAAATTGTTTTAAACCAAAAATCCAACTTCTGAAAACAGTTTCAGTTTTCAAGACCAGTTTTGAAACGTTTTGAAAACTGGTTGCAGGTCTTCAAAAATTTTGAAATTCGGAGAGAACTTATTCTCAGATGTTCTGAGTATCTCCTAAAAATTTCAGATTAAAATTCAACCTCTAACCCCTTGAAAAATTGTTGGTGGTCATATTGCGCAAATCTGCCAGAAATACTTGTCCAAAAGGGTTGAAACTTGCGCCAAAATAACCTTAAGACGTGTGGCATGATTCTGGAATGTTTTGTGATTTTTGAAATTCGTTTACTATTTTTAATAACGTGATGAAAAACAATGCACAGTGCTGAAACTGAAAGTAACTGCTGAAAGTAAATAACACCAGGAATTTTATACTGGTTCGGTTAAAACAACCTACTCCAGTCTTCGAGGACATCTTCCTCGGTTAGCACTAATCACAAAACACAAATAACACCTTACCACAGGGTTGATGGAGTTACACACCAACTCCAACCCTTTACAAACCTTGTATGTGAATACAACGACCACGAACACCACCACCTTGCGAGTGCAAGATTGATCACACCTTGATCAATCTTTTACAATGATAAAGAGTATAGGATGGTATGTAAGAAGCCTATTCAAGATGTATGAATATGAATACAATAGGCTTTTAGAGAGAAGAAAGAAAGAAGTATAGAAGAAGATGATGAAGACCACGTTTTTGGCACTTTGAATTTGCAAGTCTTGTCTTGTTTTTGTCTTGCTCTCTTCTTTCCTTTTATCAATGATGGCCACCCCCTATAGTCCTTTCTTCCTCTTGAAAATTATCTTCTAAGTCCTTGGAAGAGTGTATTGCATCATTGTGACATTTCCTTGCTTATTTGGCAACTCCTCATTGGATGATCATTAAGCTCTTGCTTACTTGGCACTCATTGATTGGATGGAAGTTGTCATCATTTGATGACTAGATAAATCTGAAAATAAACCTTAAAAAGCATGTGACAATTAGCCATAAAAGTGTTGTCATAAGTCACATAATCATCCCACATAATTTGCAAGACAAATAATTCCATTCTTCCTTATGAGAATCGGCCATATGCATCTCTCCACATGCTGAAATTTCACCATGTGTAACATTCACACTTTATTCAAATTATTGCCAAGTTTGCATTTGATTTATTTCTTGAAAATAAAGAAGAAATCAATCATCATTTAGTACATAACATTTACATTAAATTTGGAATAAAAATTAGTCACCAATAAGCCATAAAATCGGCCAACACATTACACACATGCTGAAATTTTCAGCATGTGTGATATTTGAAAATCACTTTATTTATTTCCATAAAATATTCAAAATATTGCCATAACATCTTTCAAGTAATCCACATGATTCAAGATAGTAAAATATGGATCATTAAGTGTAAAAATCGGCCAGCCTAAGACAACACATGCTGAATTTTCAGCATGTGTCACAAATGTGACAAAGTTTGAAATGTTACCTTTTGTAGTTCCTTTCTTTATGTCACCAACATTGCATGCTTCATTCTTGGGCAATCAAGATGCCAAAAAAAGCTCCACATATGCTCCAACATGGCTGAGCTAGGCGTGTATGATGAATATACATGTGCTGAATGTTATTTTTGTAAACTTTGTAAAATAGTGCACATATAATTATACACATATGGTATATTTCAATCAGCCCTTAATTGATTTTTCTATAACACTTTAGAATGTATGAAGTATGTAAAAAGTGTCTAGATACATGTTATATGACATGCCAAAAATGTTCCATGTGTTGTGTTCGTAGAAGACCGAATTTTTGACGTTTGTCGATTACCCGATTTTTCGTCGATTAAATTCCCACTTTTTGCACATGTTATATATATTATGTTACACATAATATAAATAGATTAAACTTTAATATTCAACACTTAGGCTGATCTAAAGTGGCGCCCAACATGCGACAAAATTGAATTTGGAATTTCCACAATTCGGCCTTAATTGAGGGTGATTTGTGTGTGCCAACATGGAATGATTTTATGGCTGTAAATACCATGTAAGCCACAAAATTTGTCCATTTTTGAAGTGTAGGGGCTGGCCATCTATATATGGCAAGTACGTGACACGTTGGCGAAGTTTCGGTATTCACCCGATACGACAATTTTTGGTTTAGAACCTTTTAACGTGTCGTAATAAATTTGTCATCACCATGACTTATATCACATGATATAAGACCTGAATATACTCATAATATGAGTTAAATATAGTGGTGTGACGTTAACGTACGTACGTAAAATATATAACGTGTCGGTAGTACGTTGGAATATATGTGCATGTGCCTTTTTTAAAAAATCTGAATATATATATATATGTATAATGGCGTGTGGAGAGGGTGGAGAACTTTCCTTTCTTAAACTTGTTGCCTTTGTGCCTTTTCCAAATATGGCTTCCTTTAATGAACTACTTAGTTTATTTAACTAAGTACTTCACTTAATGAACTAGTTTAGTTCATTAACGATGGCACCTAAAAATAGTTCAAACACAACAAATGCTTGCCATTTGATGTAAGCTTTAAATCTTCATGGCTCGTTAGTACGACAACAATATATATGAACTATATAAGGCAAGTTTTATGCAAAACGTGTCATGTCATAAAATATGTCATGCATTTCTTTAATACACGTTATTTAAATCATGCATTTTGTAATCACTCAAACCCCTTTTTCTCTACAACAAGCTGCAAATTACAAAAAATGCTCCAACAGTAGACAAAGAACAGTATCAGAGGGTGGTCAGGAAGATGATCTATCTGTCACATATACGATCCGATATAGCATATGCAGTAGGTGTAGTGAGTCAGTTTATGCATTGTCCGCAAAAAGAACATATGTTGGCAGTAAAAAGAATCTTGAGGTACCTAAAAGGGTTGGCTTGACATGGGATCTTGTTCAAACATCATGGACGTATGAATATGGAAGTGTTTATAGATGCGGATTGGGCATGGAACCCAAATGATTGAAGATCTACATCCAGGTACTTTTCATTTTGGAGAAAATCTCGTAACTGGAAAAGCAAAAAACAGAATGTGGTGGCACTGTCTAGTGCAGAGGCAGAATATCGAGGGATTTCTAAGGGGCCATGGAAATATTGTGGCTACATAGTCTGATAAGTGAGATAGGGTTCACTGTGAAGCGACCAGTAAGGTTAATGTGTGATAACAAAGCGGCAATTAGTATATCCAAGAATCCTGTCCAACATGATCGAACGAAGCACATTGAGGTCGACAGTCCTTTCATAAAAGAAAAGCTTGAAGAAGGGAGCATAGCGCTGCCGTTTGTGAAGTCTGAAGATCAGCTTGCAGACATACTAACAAAGTCAGTAACGGGAAGAGCGTTTGAGTCAGTCTTACGCAAGTTAGGTATTCGAAACTCCAATGCACAACTTGAGGAGGAGTGTTAAAGAAGAGTAAAGATGTTAATTTGTAAATTCGGAAATGATTGATATGGATGTAAATTAGGAGATGATTGATATTTGTAATCATAATCAAATCCTTGAAAGTTAGGTAGTTTACCATATATAACAATATCGTTCTACTATATGAATGTACCCGACTACTGTGAACAAATCAATGAAAATATACGAAAGTTTCATTCCTCTGAATTTGATTCATCAACATTGAATTTCTAGCATAGGTAAATACCCTTTTAACTCCTATCCTACCGACACGTTGTAGGAATGTCTGCGCGCTGACAATAAGCAATGCACTATACTTAGCAATAAACAATGTTGTATGCATGGGAGCATGGCCTCTATGCTGCTGTCCCTTTCTGATTGCGTTTCTAATTGATATTTCGAAGTTATAATCTTATTATAAATGAGTATATTCTAACGTTGTGGTATACACATTTTTGCGGTGACACCTTGTGTCACTAAAACGGTTGGAGAAATTGAAACGGGGAATGAGACATTAATGCTCAAAGTAAGGATAAAATAATTTTAAAGTCGGTTACTTAACCGTTATTTAGATTTGAGAATCGGTTACTTAACTGTAATTCAAATTTGAAAAATCAGTTACTTAACTGTAATTTAATTTTGAAAATCGGTTACTTAACCGTAATTCAAATTTGAAAAGCGGTTTTCTGTTATCTAATCTAACGGTGGCAATCTGATCCAACGGCTGTGGTTAAACTGTCAATAAACCACCCTAATCAAAAATTTTCTTATAAATAGTGGCTTAGATGACCTCTCTGGTCACTCATTCAGAATCCGATTTTCTCCTTGTCTCCTCCTCTGCATACACGTGCTCTTCTCCTCTCTTTTTTTCTACATTTCGCATCAAGTCCGAGAAGTTCAGGACATCTTACAGGTTCCTAGAGTTTATACGATGCAGTGCTGCTCGTCTGAACTGACTTGCATTGTACCCTGGGAGACGATTGCTCCATCCGGTTGGGCATAGTATACCGGAGCAATACGTCTTAAGGAAAGAGTCCTGGACCCACCTCGGATATCTGCTCAGTTGAGCTGTAAAGGTTATTGCAACGGCTGAGCTCTGCTTTGTGCTAAGCCTAGCTGATCGTGGGATATCGCACCACTGTTATTGTAAAGTGTTGTTGTGTTGAGCTCTGCTTTATGCTGAGCTCTGCCGTTGGCTGAGAACATTCGTTGTTCTGCAGTATTGCCGTGCTGAGCTCGCTCGGCTGAAGCGGCTAAAAGTTTAACTTTCGTAGTTGTGCAGAAGTGTCGAGGTCGGCAGGTCGGTGATCAGTCCCGAACGCAAATACAATTGCACTGACCAGACTGATCTGGTCTGTCTGATCAGACTGATTTAGTTCTGCTCCGCTGGAAAGCTGATAACACAGAACTATTGTTCTGAAGTGCTGTTCAGTTCAGGTCGATAGGTCGGCTGACTGTTCAGGACGCAAACTCAATTGCGCTATCTGAAGTGTCTTGACTCTGCATATCAGTCCAGCCTACCCTGAGCTCGGCAGGTGGGCCATTACTGTACAGAAGTCAATTTCTTCTTACTTGAATTATTCCCAACAAAAAACTTGGAAAAATACTAGCGATCTTAGGCAATTTCTTAACTTACACGCAAATTTCGGCTTGACACCAATACTGTCATAACAGCTGCTGGCATCACCCCTCGACGGTGATCTTCTGGCCTATTCCTTCTACAGCAACAATCAACATATTGAGATTACGGAGGACTCGGACCAATACCACAGAAGTGTCAAGAAATATACATGTCCGGCGACGGGGGAACCTTCCTCGCCCAAAGGTCCTCCTTGGCAATCTACATAGGTTGGGATGATTTACTCAGACACTCTACTCCTTCAAACCTTTCTCTGGGAGCCACAATCTGCAATGGGGACGATGAAGATGATGACTCAATTAATGATGATATCATTGGGTTACCGGATGCTATTGACCATGTTGTCCCTGTTGAGTCTGACATAAACAAGGTGGTGATAGACATACCATTGGAGGAATGCAAATAAGTGTAGAAACTATGGAGACGAGCTCTAGTGGTTAAACCTCTTGGACGAACCATCTCTTACAGAGTATTGTCGTAGCGTCTAACTGATATACGGTCTCAAAGTCAAAATTTAGACATCGTAGATCTAGAAGATGGTTTCTTTGTGGTACGTTTCATGTCAAAAAATGACTGTCTACATGCCCTTGAAAACGGCCCATGGACAGTCCAAGGGCACTACCTCACATTTTCGAAATTTAGGCCAGGATTTCGTCCATCAATAGAAAAGGTGTCTTCAACTCTTGTTTGGGTTCGAATACCCAGACTGCCTCTTAAGTATTTCTATGAGAATGTCTTGATGCGGATTGGTGATTGCTTAGATAAGGCAATTAAAATAGATAATAATACCATGAATGTGTCGAGCGGGAAATATGCACGTGTATGCGTGGAGGTCTACCTGGAGAAATCCTTAAAATCCATTGTAGTTCTGAACGGCCATCCCTTCAGAGTTGAATATGAAAACTTACATCAAGTTTGATTTAAATATGAGAAGTACGGCTATAAACAAGAAGAGTGCCCTACTCAGCAGGCAACAACAGAGGCTAGCCATAACACTAACATAACACCGGCCCCAATTTTAGAGATCCCAACCGACCCCTTCGGCCCATGGATGATAGCAAAGAACCCCAGCAGAAGGCGTGCAACATCATACCAAACAAATTATGCTAAAAATAGTGATATGCAACCTCAATCACGTAGCAACAAAAGTACAGAGGAGAATAAGGTGCCTTTATTTGAAAACAGACCTAACGTTGGTGGATCAAGATTTTCCTGAATTGCGGCATAAAGGATGATGAACTCGTTATATTACCATCTTCATTAGAAACTGACATTCGAAATATTTGAGACGATGGACCGCAATCTATTTTCTGGACAACGACATAGGAGAATCAGTCTTACTCATGGGGGATGGTAGTCACGGACACCCACTCCTACATTAGATCATGGAAAAGTTATCAAGATTCTCTAGAGACCTTTAAATGATATCACCAACACAAGAAACCAAATGGAATTGTCCGCAGTTAATGACCAACGAAACACGCATCCTCAGGAACAAAACGTGGAGAGTTCACAATTTAACACTGGTGATCACATAAAGTGACATCTACTGGATGGCAGGGAAGATAATTGTATGATGATTGATGATAAGGATTTGGTCGACAAAAGCTCACCCCAGATGGCCACCAACCTTCGTGACCCGCTTGATCATGGCCAAGATCAGGTAATCCCCATGTCATTTTTCTAATGAAAGTCCTTGCTTGGAATTGTCGTGGTGCATGGTCTTCCTCTACTATCATGACCATTATTCGACTTATACAGGACCAGGTACCTTCAATGCTCTTTCTTATGGAAACTCGGGTACCCAGTTCACGGGTGCAACGAATTATGCGACGTACATTTTGCAAACATAGCTATGATAGAGTCAAGGGGCTTTTCTGGAGGATTGTGGTTCCTTTGGGATGATAAACCCCTATCCATCCAAATAATATCATATGTCGCACAAATAATGAATGTGGGTATTGTGATTGATGGCTCTATTTCCTGGATACTTTCATTGGTGTATGCTTCCCCCACTCAACTCATCCGAGACAAGTTCCATGAATATGTGGAATCCATGTCAGCACACATTCATGTCCCTTGGTTGTTGATAAGTGATTTTAATCAAGTGATCCGACAAGAAATAAATGAGGTGGCTGTCCGGTAATAGGTTATGGTGCAGATCAGATGAGAAGAATGATTGATACATGCACACTAGTGGGGCTTGATTTTGCAGGACCATAATTTACTTGGTCCAATGGTCAATCTGGCCGGCTACTAATCGAACTTGGGCGGACATTTCATGGCATTCCTACTTCAACCATTATGCACTCCACCATCTACCTAAGACGACCTCCGATCACCATCTGCTCTTGCTTATCCTCGATGATACTACACGATATAGCCAAAGTAACATACACTTCAAATTCCAAGCACGTCGGATGGAACATAAACAGTTTGAGGGCTTCTTTCAAAATGCATGGCTGCCGAACAGTGGGGATCTTCGTCAAACTATATCAGATTTCATAGAGAAAGTCACAGTTTGGAAGAAAGAAATCTTCAGAAATCTTATCCAGAGGAGAAAACGTTGTATAGCAGGAATTGAGAGCATTCAACAAGCCTTATCAAACAAACCATCCCTCTTTCTTACACGTCTTGATAAAGAATTGAGGTTGGAGTACAACGAAATATTACAATAGAAGGAAACTTACTGGTGGCAGAAAAATACAATCCAATGGCTATCGGATGGGGAGCGCAATAGCCATTTTTTCCACCAATCCCTTAAGATGCATCCCACTCAAATAATGTTGCAAGACTCAACAATAATAGTGAGGAATGGATTGAGGACCCTGGACAATTGGAAAAGATTGCCCAAAATCATTATAAAGCACTCGTTTTTGCACCAACCGAGAACGGTGTCCTTGATGAGGAAATATTCATTCCCTCTTTGAATCACTAAGATAGATGAAACTAATATCTTCAAATGGGTGCTTATAAAGCACCCGGGCCAGAGGGATTACCGCCCATTTTCTTTCAAAAGAATTGGGACATCGTTGGACCTTCTGTGATTGAATTCGTGATGGAAGCTTTTCAAAATAGATCTTTTCATGCCGACTTGAATAAATCTCTCATTACGTTGATCCCTAAGACGCCAATCCCAGAACATATATCAAGTTTTCGTCCGATCGCTTTAACTAATGTGGTAGCAAAGCTTATTACCAAAGTCACAGCTAATCGCCTGAAATCGGTAATTGGCAAATTGATCTCTCCATCTCAATGTGCTTTTATTCCTGGCCGCCAAGCATCGGATAATATAATCGTTTCACAAGAAATCATGCATACGATGCAAACCAAAAGAGGACGGAAGGGCTATGCTTATTTGGTGAGATATGATTGGACAAGTGATGTGTCTTCGCCTTGTTGTCACTCTATGATTGGATCTTCATTAAGTCACCTTGGCACATAATAGGTGACATAGAAATTACCCAAAAAATATGAAAACAATTTGAATTTCAAATATCTTGATTGCCAATCAATCATAAATGTGATAGCTTCTCATTTTCGGAATGATTTGAACCATGAAGTTGTGCAAAAATTCGTCCAACGCATGCTGAAAACATCAACATTTCTTTTGAATTTTAAAACATTACCTTGTGTGTCTTGATCTCCATCAATACTTGCATTCTTTTGTGGATCATTATCCACCAATCATAGTGCAAGATGAGCTTCACATAGGCTCCGGATCAGCTCAATTCAGCCGCCCAACTCAGCATGCATGTGCTGAAAACAAATGGTAAATCTCAATCACCATTTAAATTTTCATTCTAGAATACTGAAAGACATGTCTTGGATGTGTAAGAAATGTCTAGATACATGTCACAACATGTAAGAAATGCCCCCTTATAGATGATGTATAAAAATAAATTTTCAGCCTCCGTGGATTGTGCGATTGTTCTCCAATCGATCACGAACCCTTTAGACATGTAAAATGTGATATACACCGTATAATATACATAATAAAATGTATAATCTCAGTCCAAAAGGAGTAGAATATCAGGCCATGTGGTGTAACATTTTTTTTTGAATTTGAATTTTCCAAGAAATCATAGAAAATGATGGAAATTGATATGTGTAATTATGGTCTGACTTTCGTATTGAATTTGCCATGTGGTACACAAAATTTTGAGATGTTTGGAGTATATTGGCTGGCCATCTTTGTATAGTAAGTATATGACACGTCGGTGACCATTCGGTAGTCATTTGATATGGCAATTTTTGGTTTACGAACTTTTACGTGTCGGTATATTTTTGAAAGTTTGATGACATGGAATACATGACTTGGAATATCTTGGATATGTATATACTCAAAAAGATGATGTGTATATGGTTGCTTGACGTTGACGTACGTGTTGATGAATTGCGGGGTTAGAAGAATATAGCTTGTCGTCTTGAAATATATATATATATATATATATATATATATATATATATATATATATATATATATATATATATATATATATGCATCCTCAGCCCATGGACACTTCGAGGGTTGGTTCAACAAAGGGCAACTAAGATCAAACGTTGACGATTACACTGCCTGCAGCCTCAAATTGTTACTACATCCGCCTGCAGCACATCTTCATTTGTACACAATGTTCCATCTATATCATATCAATGACAGCCGTATAAATATGTACGCTTTTTCCTTCGCTAAGGTTTTATCCACAAGGGTGGTTTTACTTGGCAAGGTTTTAATGCGGCATATCATATACGACTGGAGATATGAGATTATTAGTTCGTTAATTCATTTATTCACATACTTTGACTTTTGTAATATGGTTTTCCTCCGCCATAAGTGAGGTTTCAGCTTAATAAAATTTTCCGTTTCATAAAAAAAAAATATATGCATCCTCAGCTGGCAATGGCGAAAGACCATGAAGAAATGCAAAATATTTTGATGAAATTTGCTCCTTTATTGCAAGAAGCAAAACCTTCATCATCTTCAGGATCGACGAATACAGTGGATGAAGACGTTGATTTGATAGAATAAGTTAATCATTTGTAATATTTGTAATAATTTCATATTTGTAATATTTGAATTGATGTAATATTTCAATGATGTAATAGTTGATATAGAATGCAAAAAAAAAATTTGCGGAAATATCTATGCAAGTTATAAAAAAATTATTTAAAAAAAATTATTAAAATATTTGTGCGGAAATGACCAAGCAATTTATAGTAGAGGGACCCTTATTTTGGCCATATTCCTCTCAAAATTCCTATAAAAAGAGGGGGTATGCTCATTTGAAAGGACACAAGTTTTCCTACCATACTACTTACATTTTCTCTCTCATAATTCCCACTTTCCATTTCCAAGATACTTCCAAGCTTTCTCCCATACTATCCCATACCAAGAACACTTTATTTGTTCTTGAATATCTTTCAATAAGTCTTTTGAAACCAATATCCCTGAAGATCTCCAATCTTCAAACAATAGTTGTATCTCCAATATTTTTGAAGAAATAAATATATGGTATGATTTGAATTCTTTTACTTTTTGAGTTCTTTAATATACTGTTTTTAATTTTGTTTCTTTGTTTTATGTATTATATATCTATATAATTGGGTCGGTTTATACCACCTAATTATTGTTTATATATATAATTATATATATTATTATGACTGGCTGGAATTAATTCCGCCTAACCTAATTCCCTCTCCCTTTTTATTTATTGTTCTTTATTTATAATAATATATATATATATATTATTATTATGACCGGCTGGAATTAGTTCCGCCTAATCTTATTCCCTTTCCTTTTTATTTTCTGTTTTTATTTATATTCTTGGGGAGTTTAATCACCCCCATTTAAACTCTGTTCATTTAATTTTGTTTTACTTACTGTTTTTATATTTTGTTTTACTTATAGTTTTTATTTATTGTTTACATTATTGCTTTGTTATTTTGTTTATTATTATTATTTGTTAGTGTCGGTAGTTTATATTTCTGTTTGTGGTATCAGAGCCAAACGGTTCAATTTATTACTATACTAGTTAATTTTAACTAGTATATTAAAATAAAAACAAAAATACAAAGAATAAAAATGCAACAATCCCAGATTTACAAAAAGAAATAAAAGAAATAAAAATAGAATTAAAAGAGTTAAAAAATAAACAAAAACAAGATTCAGAAGTTATGAAATTAATACTTACAAAATTACAGACTACAGAAGAGTCAGATATGGTTCAGAAACAGAACCAGTAAATATAGATAACAATATCATAGAAAATATTTCTAATGTGCCAGAAGATTTTTTATTTGTTTTAAGAGAGATAACATCAAGAAAATATTTAATAAGAATAACAATAAAATTCTCAGAACAATATCATTTAGATACAATTGCTCTATTTAATACAGGAGCAGATCTTAATTGTATTAAAACTAATTTGGTCCCAAAATCATATAGAGAATCTACAACTACTAGACTCTCTACGGCAAATAATACCAAATTACAAGTCAAAAGTAAAACTGAAGCTTATATTATAAAATCCAATACATCAACCAAAACAATGTTTTTAGTTGTAGATGATATTCATCATGCAGTTATACTAGGAACACCTTTTATGAATCTAATTACACCATATAAAGCAGGAATTAATTCTATTTCTTTTAAAATAAGAAATAAAAAATTACATTTTGAATTTTTAGAAAAACCTAAAACAAAAAATTTAGATTTAATAAAAGCTTGTTCTATTCATAAAGAACAAATAAATGCAATAATTAAAAGTAAAATTTTTCAATTACAATCATTAAAAGATACAGTAAATATTAATAAAATAGAACAATATTTAAAGGATCCAAAGATAATTACTAAAATACAAAATCTTAAATTATCATTTGAAAATGAACTTTGTTCAGATCTTCCAAATGCTTTATGGTCAAGGAAACAACATATAGTTGATCTTCCATATACTCCAGAATTCAGAGAAGAAGATATACCTACCAAAGCAAGACCAATTCAGATGAATGCAGAATTAGAAAAACATTGCAAAAAAGAAATACAAGATCTAGAATCAAAAGGATTAATCCAAAAATCAAGGTCTCCTTGGAGTTGTGCTGCTTTTTATGTCAATAAAAATGCAGAAATAGAAAGAGGAATACCTAGATTGGTAATAAATTATAAACCACTAAATAAAGCGTTAAAATGGATAAGATACCCATTACCTAATAAGAAAGATTTATTAACAAGATTACATTCTGTATGGATATATTCAAAATTTGATATGAAATCAGGATTTTGGCAAATACAAATATCTGAAAAAGATAGATACAAAACAGCATTCACAGTTCCATTTGGGCAATATGAATGGAAAGTAATGCCATTTGGATTAAAAAATGCACCTTCTGAATATCAAAGAATTATGAATAATATATTTATGAATTATTCTAATTTTTGCATTGTCTATATAGATGATGTATTAATATTTTCCAAATCAATAGAAGAACATTTTAAACATTTAAAAACCTTCTTTTATATAGCAAAGAAAAATGGTTTAGTATTATCTAAATCTAAAATGTCTTTATTTCAGACTAAAATAAGATTCTTGGGTCATCATTTGACTCAAGGAACAATTTTACCAATAGAAAGATCTTTAGAATTTGCATCCAAATTTCCAGATAAGATATTGGACAAAAATCAATTACAAAGATTTCTTGGATCTTTAAATTATGTTGTTGATTTTATTCCAAATATAATAATAATTGCAAAACCATTACATAATAGATTAAAGAAAAATCCACCAATATGGACTGAAGAACATACTTCAGTGGTTAAGAAAATAAAAAGTCTAGTATCTGATATACCCTGCTTATATATAGCAGATCCAGATTTATTTAAAATAGTTGAAACAGATGCTTCTGATATAGGATATGGTGTAATATTAAAAAAATTACAAAATGTGAAAGAGTCTATAGTTCAATATACTTCTGGTCATTGGAATGATACCCAAAAATCATATTCTACTATTAAAAAAGAAATTTTGAGTATCGTATTATGTATTAATAAATTTCAAAGTGATTTATTAAATAAAAAATTTCTTTTACGTATTGATTGCAAATCTGCGAAAGAAATTTTGCAAAAAGATGTTAAAAATTTAGCTTCAAAACAAATATTTGCTAGATGGCAAGCTTTATTAAGTATTTATGATTTTGATATTGAATATATAAAAGGAGATACAAATTTTGTTCCAGACTTTCTGACCAGAGAATTCCTCCAAAACAGACATAATGCCGAGGAAGTCCAAAGACAAAGGAAAGCTACCGGCGGATAATGACAATAATATCCCACGGAAAACGTGGGCAGATAAAGTTGAAGAAGATGAAGAACTCTTTAAAAACCCTAATAGCCGCAGTTCCAATATCCCAAATATCTCCAAATAAAACACCAATATCCATTATTGAAAGCCTATCCAATAGTTCTGAATTTCAAGCATTGCTTGAAAAATTCAATATTCCAAAATCTACAGAAATAGCAGAGACTTCATCAGCAATATCAAAACATCAGCCAACTACTTCAATAACCCAAAAAACCAATAAAGTTTTCAAACCCCAATCCACAGAAATTACCAGCAAAATGCCCACATATAAAAAAGCCGTGCAGACAACCCAGTTTGTGGAAAAGTCTTTTTATCAATATATTACTACTATAGAAAAATCATATTATGATAAAAATCCATTAATTTCTTTAAAAAATTATTTTGGAAAAGATTTTTTCTATAAATCATGGAATATTGCAAAAACTACAGAATATTATCAACATCTGTTGATAATGACAAATTCTGTTGAAATAAAACATCATTTTAATAAAGATAATATAGAGTATGCCTTCTCCAACTTTAAAATAGTGTCTATAATGACACCGGAGCAATGGCAAAAACAATTTGGATCTTTATCTGAGGAAATTGATTTTCCTGCAGGATATAATTCAAATTTATTTTCAAATGTCTCTTTTAATTATTGGGATTACCAACAAGCTTGGTATAATTCCCTATATTTTCAAAACTCCAGGGGTTCACACACCTGGTTGATATTTTTTGATACCAGAAGAATAACAACGAAGAATATTCCATATTGGTTCGCAGCATGGTGGGATCATTTTGGCTCCTGTGCAGAATATTTGAATGATGTAGTGAGACCATCACTACAAGTATTTACGAAGATGTATTCTCCTACAGATGAAGAGAAGATATTTTCGGAAATGATGATATTTCATATGAAGTTCTATTTACCATGGGTATTCCAATGGAGAGCAGAATATACTCCAAATATAAAAGTACCCTTGATAAAAAGAAAATTTTATATCAAGTGGTGGACAACATTCAATATTCCAGAATCCATTTACCCTCACAAAGTAATGGAACAAATAAAAATATGGAATGCACAAAAACAAATTGCAGATAGCAGAAAAACAATAACAGCACCGGTGAAGCCCGGACATGAACAATTTTTATTACACAAATCAAGGATGCAATCTGAGCTGGCAATGGCGAAAGACCCTGAAGAAATGCAAAATATTTTGATGAAATTTGCTCCTTTATTGCAAGAAGCAAAACCTTCATCATCTTCAGGATCGACGAATGCAGTGGATGAAGACGTTGATTTGATAGAATAAGTTAATCATTTGTAATATTTGTAATAATTTCATATTTGTAACATTTGAATTGATGTAATATTTCAATGATGTAATAGTTGATATAGAATGCAAAAAAAAATTATTTAAAAAAAATTATTAAAATATTTGTGCGGAAATGACCAAGCAATTTATAGTAGAGGGACCCTTATTTTGGCCATATTCCTCTCAAAATTCCTATAAAAAGAGGGGGTATGCTCATTTGAAAGGACACAAGTTTTCCTACCATACTACTTACATTTTCTCTCTCATAATTCCCACTTTCCATTTCCATCCAAGATACTTCCAAGCTTTCTCCCATACTATCCCATACCAAGAACACTTTATTTGTTCTTGAATATCTTTCAATAAGTCTTTTGAAACCAATATCCCTGAAGATCTCCAATCTTCAAACAATAGTTGTATCTCCAATATTTTTGAAGAAATAAATATATGGTATGATTTGAATTCTTTTACTTTTTGAGTTCTTTAATATACTGTTTTTAATTTTGTTTCTTTGTTTTATGTATTATATATCTATATAATTGGGTCGGTTTATACCACCTAATTATTGTTTATATATATAATTATATATATTATTATGACTGGCTGGAATTAGTTCCGCCTAACCTAATTCCCTCTCCCTTTTTATTTATTGTTCTTTATTTATAATAATATATATATATATATATATTATTATTATGACCGGCTGGAATTAGTTCCGCCTAACCTTATTCCCTTTCCTTTTTATTTTCTGTTTTTATTTATATTCTTGGGGAGTTTAATCACCCCCATTTAAATTCTGTTCATTTAATTTTGTTTTACTTACTGTTTTTATATTTTGTTTTACTTATAGTTTTTATTTATTGTTTACATTATTGCTTTGTTATTTTGTTTATTATTATTATCTGTTAGTGTCGGTAGTTTATATTCCTGTTTGTTATTTTGTTTATTATTATTATCTGTTAGTGTCGGTAGTTTATATTCCTATATATATATATATATATATATATATATATATATATGAAGAAATGCCGCTGCGCTCTGACGGAAACGACCTGAGGCGACAGTAGCCGCTGCCGCTACCGGTTTTCGCCGTTGTCTACAGGCCACACTCTCGGATTCATACTTCATCAGCCGATTCCACGCTAAAGCCGATCACTTTTCTACTTTTTCATAATCGGCGCAATGGCTGCTGCGCTGTCTTTTGCTGCCGTAGTAGCCGGATCATCCACTTCTTCGATCACGATTTCACCCAAGATAGCCACACGTTACAAAGGTATTCCAATGATATCCTTCCTTGATTCAGAAATTGATGCGCTTGCAGTTCCCTTTCGGTATTCTCTAGTTGGTACGTTTTGGTATGGTCGTCCCCCATTAAAGGTTATACGTGAAGTTTTTGAAAAGATTGGGTTTCATCATGATCTTCGGATAACCCTGATTGATCAAACTCACGTTTTGATGAATTTTAGCAATGAGTCGGACTATTTGCGATGTTTTTATCGTCGCTCTTGGCATATCTCTGGTTGCCATATAAGGGTTACGAAGTGGACAGTTGATTTTGATCCATCCTCTGACGTCCCTATTGTGCATGTTTGGGTTGCTCTCCCTGCACTGCCAATACACCTCCATCAGCAGGCAACCTTATTTGAAATTGTGCGTCCTATTGGCCTACCGATCAAATTAGACGTGGCCACCTCCAAGGGACTGCGTCCATCGGTAGCTCGGGTGTGTGTAGAGATTGATGTATCTCAGGATTTTCTGCAGAAAATCTATTTAGAAGCCAAAGGCCGTTTACACTTGCAGTCCATCGTTTATGAAGATTTGCCTTTATTCTGCACTGACTGCCGCAGACTGGGACATGCACTCGCTGATTGCAAAACCAGAGGAGAATCGAGTATTCCATCACCACCTCCTCCTCCCCCCTGGTTCGTCATCCTAAAACGAGGTGGACACCGGTTAAACATAAAGCAGCAGTAAATCCTTCTGCACATGAGGGTGTCGATGTTGTTGATGATCCTACGCATATACCCACACATACTGACGGCATTATGGAGCCTTCAGCACATGAGGGTGTCGATGTTGTTGCAGATCCTACAGATATCCCCATACATATCGATGACATTACTCAAAGTGTACACTCTCCTTTGTCGCCAGTTGATCCATTAAATGTTTCAAATGATCAGGACGATGCGGACAATTCCTTAGGTGATGCTGTCCGGTTGCCTTCTGCCCAGGCTCCTGTTACTTTGTTGCAAGACGAGTTTTGTGATGCGGCAGATTATCCCCTTCCTGCTGATACCGCGCAACCAGAGTTTAGACATGTTTCTGACACCGATTTGCCAGCTGACACGCTGATAGAAGATATCTCGATGGTTTCTGAAGAAGTGACCCGCCGCTTACAGCTCATGCAACCCTCGCCAGATGATTCCTTATTGATTTCACGCTTGCAGGACCCTCCGGCGGAGGATGCGTTTATTCCGGTGGTTCCACGGCGTAAACGTCGTTCCCGCAAGGATCTTCCTCCATTGCCTCCATCGACCATCTTGACCCGCAGTGCTTCGCATATTATTCAGGGAAGTACCTTCACCCTTTCTCAATGAATATATTAATATGGAATATTCGAGGCATGCGTGCCTCTATGCCCCGGTTACGTGATTTGATTCGTGAGCATAAATTAAATCTTCTTGCTTTGATTGAACCAAAACATACTCCGTCGCAGATAACAGGATATGGGTTACGTCTTGGTTTTACACAGGCTTATGCCTCGCATTTTGAGCAAATTTGGTTTTTTTGGCGAGATAATGAGTTCCGTTTAATTACCATGCAGGATCAGGATCAGGTGGTCCATATTACATTGCAGTCGTTGCCATTACAATATACTTTCGTCATTTCTTTGGTCTATGCAAAACATACACCCTCACAACGTCATGTTCTTTGGCAATCAATGAGTGATTTCAATAGCTCTTCGCAGTTACCCTGGCTTGTGGGGGGGATTTCAATACATTTCGCTCTCTGGATGATCACCTTGCCAGATCCACTCCAGTTCTAACATCTTTAGAGGATTTCAATGAGTGTATCGAAGACTGTTCTCTTATGACCCCTCCTTTTCAGGGCACTCGATTTACATGGGCAAGTGGCAGGGGCCTTGGCCGAGTTAGACGAAGATTGGACTGGATTTTTGTTAATTCTATGTTTCAAGATCGGTTTGATAATTTGCATTTAACGCATTTACCTCGAACGACTTCTGATCATACTCCACTACTTTTAATATGCGACACGACTCCGCCACCAACTCATCGTTCTTTTCGTTTTTTGGATGCATGGCTACATCATTCGGATTTTCTGCCCTATGTAGAACATGCTTGGCAAGCTTATCCTACAACGGGTGGAATGCATGGTTTTTATCAGAAGTTATTTGCTTTGAAGAAAGAAATACAAAGATGGAATAAGGATGTATTTGGCAATATCTTCAACAATCTGAAACATGCAGAATCTTTGTTGAATTGCGCAGAGAACCGTTGGGATGAATCGCCCACGGAGGATAATCGACATGCTTACTTTAAGGCAAAAGCAGATTATTTGATTGCTGCTAAATATGAAATGCAGTTTTGGAAGCAGAAAGCAAGGGTGAAATGGTTGCAGGAAGGAGATGCGAACACAACGTATTTCCATTCTCTTGTTAAATGTCGCCGCTCTCAGCTCCAAATACGCCAAATCCGAAACTCTGAAGGCGTTTTTCTTAATACTCTGGATGATATCATGGCTTCTGCTGTTGAGTTTTATACTGCTTTATTTGCACGGGAAGCAACACACAATCATTCGGAAATTCTTTCGCACATTCCCTGTTTACTATCTGAGCAGGACAATATTATGCTAACTCAGCTTCCGTCGGAGCCGGAGGTGAAGGCTGCTGTGTGGAGCTTAGATCCTACAAGTGCCGCAGGACCAGATGGCTTTCATGGTACTTTTTACCGTTCTTGTTGGAATATTATACATTCAGATGTCCATAACGCAGTGCAGGAGTTTTTTCTGGGCATTCCACAACCTTCCATCATGGCCCGCACGCTGATTACGTTGATCCCGAAAACACAATCACCGCGTACATTTAGTGATTTTCGACCAATTTGTCTTACGAATTTCTTGAGTAAAGTCTGTACTCGTATCCTTGCCACGCGCCTTGGAACGCTATTGCCACAGTTAATCTCACCGGAGCAGACTGGATTCTTACCAGGACATGATATTTCCACACAAATATTATTGGCACAGGAAATGATACATATGATGGATAAGGGTGGATCTCAATTATGTTTGAAGTTAGACATGATGAAGGCTTTTGACAGGGTCAGCTGGGAATATCTGGAATTGTTATTAAGTAAATTTGGTTTTTCGGCATTCTTCATAAGAGTGGTTATTAATCATCTTAGTGCCACTAGATTATCAGTTCTAATTAATGGGCAGCCATCACCAACATTTCGTCCATTTCGCGGAGTCAAACAAGGCGACCCACTATCTCCGCTGTTATTTATATTGTCATCTGAAGGTTTTAGCAGGGGCTTAAAATCCCTTGCCGCGACAGGACACATTCAAGCTTTTCGGTTGGGCCGTATTCCTTTCACTATCACGCATCTGGCGTATGCTGATAATTTACTTATTTTTCTTCGAGGTACGCAGCGGAACCTTAAACATTTTCGTGATTTCTTGACTCAGTATGAAATGGCATCTGGACAGAAGGTTAATTATCACAAGAGTAGTTTCATCCCTTCGGCAAATGTTGTCGCTCATCAAAAACGCGTCTATAAGGATATTCTGGGTATGCAGCTTGCATCTCTTCCCTTTCGATACCTAGGCTCCTATCTACACAAAGGAATTAATAGAGCAATGTACTGCACCTCTTTGCTACAACACATGGAAGATCGTTTACACGGGTGGCATACCCGATTCCTCTCACAGGCGGGCCGTTTAGTACTGCTGCGCTCGGTGGTGGCTGCTCTCCCATTGCACCATTTAGCAGCCGGTGGTTTGCCTAAATCAATCATCCGAAATATACACAGGAAAATGTCCTCTTTCTTTTGGGGCAATCGACATCAATGGGTATCATGGTCTAAAATTGCGCAGCCAAATGATGAAGGGGGTTTAGGTCTACGGGATCTTAGCCAGCTACAACAAGCGTATCACTGCAAAATATGGTGGTCATACCATAAAAATAATACCTTGTGGAGTAATTATATGCATATGAAGTATGGCAGAAGAGGAGATTTTGTGCCACGCCTGCCAGACTCACCTGTGTGGAAATTAATCTGTCGGATACACCCCACTTGTCTATCTCATACAACTGGTTCAGACCATCTTCTTTCATGGACGCCGTCTCCTTCAGGTGAGTTCACTCTTAAATCAGCATACAATGTTTGCCGCCCTTCAAACTCAACATAATTGTCGGCGAAGTTTATTTGGTTAAGTATCACTCTCCAACCACAACATTATTCTTATGGCGGGTCTTTCATTCTGCGTTGCCTTTTAGGATTATATTGGCCGCTACACAGTAATGCGCCCTACACAGTGTCCTTTTTGTAAGCAGGCATCCGCATCTGTTACTCACATCTTTCTTCGCTGTGATCGTGTCCTCCCGGTTTGGGCATTTTTGCGTCGGAACTTCATGGTCCACTGCCGGCAATGCCTACACTACGTCAGTATTTGTTATCCTGGTGGTATCGATCTTCAACAACATCAATAGCTGGAGTTCTGAAAATTGTTTTCCCAGCTATCGCAGTCTTAAATATCTGGAAACTCTATGCTCAGCTCACGTATGGAGACTCCACATCTTTTTCGACCAACATGTTACGGCATGCTATACATTTTGACATCAATATGTGGATTCACAAGATACAGGGTTCCAAGCTCTCAACTGGGTCAAGCCTTTCTCTTTCTTGGATCCCCCGCCTTCGCCCTCAGCGACTAAGGCTTGTGCGATGGCAATGCCCGCCATCGGGGCGACACAAACTGAATGTGGATGCTGCAGTGGGTGCTACATATGCTTCGGGTGGAGCAATTCTGCGGAATCATCATGGAGATTGTGTGCGTGCCATATCCTTTCGATTGCCACTATGCACGCCCCTTCAGGCAGAAATACAGGCTACATTATTTGGTCTCTTATATTTTCTGCCCTTTTGCCGCGCCATTATGATCGAATCTGACTGTGAATATATGGTGTCAGTCTTCATAGCACGCAGCCAATTTTTGGCAACTATCATCTGCATCTCTTGCATTCTTTAATTCAGACCCATGGCTTGGAAATCAATCATGTGTATCGAGAAACTAATATGGCAGCCCACTACTTAGCTCAGCACGCAATGCCTTGCCCAGCGACAGAATATTTCACCAATCCCACTCTTCCTCCCTTGGTGCGAGCATCGGTACTTCTTGATCTCACGTCCGCAAATCTACCCGCAGGTTGATACATAAGTCTTCCGAATGGATTGGCGAATCTTTGTTTGTTCTGCCCGTACCATTAATATTACGGGCAGACGTGGTATGATTTCTATTCCATCAATATGCTTCTACATTATCTTATTTCTCGGCACTAACACTGTACTTTTATCATCCACACGTGTTGCTTGGCGGATCCACTTCCCTGCACACCTGAGTACGGACTCCCACGATTGTTCAGCTTCCATTGTTCCTCATGGCTGGCGTTTTTTTTTGCACTATCTGCCTGTACTCGATTATGTACAGGCAGACTCGGTATGATTTATATTCTCTTAACCTGCTCGATAGTGGTACACATTGTTTTGCCCACTTACATTTTACATGCATACATGACATATATTTCCTTCCAACACGCTGACTGGTCCTTCTTGCTCCGGAAACATACAAGCAAACTCAACGGCATGACATATCTCCAAGCGTGTCTTGCCTTTGCTGCCAGCACATTAGTTTGTGCTGGCAGGCGTGGTATGCTCATTGCACACTACTTTTCCAGCAATCCATCATATGTACTTTTTGCTCTACTCCGTGACAATTTTCTTTTTGCATGGCGGCAACTTTGGCTTGGCATGGCTATACTGTTCGATTCAATGAGAGGAGCTCAATCATCGGATCATTTCCAGACGGCGTTGCATGGCATCATCTTTTTTCTGGCGTTTGAGTGCCATTCACTGGGACACGATAATTTTCATTTATACGCTGATGTATATCAACACTCCATATTTATAAATATGTACGCTTTTTCCTTCGTCAAGGTTTTATCCACAAGGGTGGTTTTACTTGACAAGGTTTTAATGCGGCATATCATATAATACATGGATGTTGATAATCGCATATTTTATTGTTTTCTTTTTCCATTTTGTAATAAGGTATTCCTCCGCCAAAAGCGAGGCCTATTCTTAATAAAATACTCTGTTATTTAAAATATATATATATATATATATATATATATATATATATATATATATATATTTATAAAAAGAGGCTTTTATTAAAAAACCTCTCTTATGGTGGAGGAAAACCATATTACAAGAATCATCGTATGTGAATAAATAAATCAACGAGCTAAGAAGTGTATATCTCCAGTCGTATATGATATGCCGCATTAAAACCTTGCCAAGAAAAACCAGCCTTGGGGATAAAACCTTGGCGAAGGAAAAAACGTACATATTTATACGGCTATCATTGACATAGAAGCGATAAAAACATAAATACAAGGAAATGATTGTTGTATATTAAATATCAGTGTTGTCTCGTTTGCGTGGGAGAAAGCTTGCCGCTGAAGAAGGACCGCAGATGGTGAAAGGTATTGCCAAGATAGCGGCCAGTGTCTGCTTGAAGCCAAACAGTGCCGTCCTCGTGAAGGATAGTCGCAGTGAATTCAACCATAAGAAAAGAAACACAGATGTGAGTCTAAATGATTCAAATGAAAATATAAATCGAAGGGGTGCTTGATGAGGAAATGAAGAAAACGCACCAACGTTGCCTATGTTGAAAAACACAGGCAACAACCAGGGTGAATAGCCGTGTACATCGCCTTCATATGTTTTCGCCAAAGATGGGGGCCAGTGTTTCTCATCCACCGCATACATGTATCGCATCCAGAGGAAGAATCCAAACCATGCACATGTTGGGAGAGAAGCAGCATTAAAAGTTGCGACGAAACACAACAACAAAGGAATAATCATTGAGATATAAAGCATACCAAGCCTGCCTGTATCCAGCAGGATACAGGCAGAGTTATGATAATTGTGCCAATCCATATGGAAGACTTGATTAAGGAACACGCAAATGAGCTGTAGAGAGATCCAAAGTAATGGCTCCACGCACTAATGGAGGAAGTTGTAGAGAAAAAAAGGTTTGAGTGATTTCAAAATGTATGATTTAAATGTGCTTAAAAACGTGCATGACATAAATGTGCATGACATATTGCATATAACTTGCCTTATATAGTTCATATATAATGTTGCCGTACTAACGAGCCATGAAGCTTTAAAGCTTACATCAAATGGCAAACATTTGTTGTGTTTGTACTATTTTCACGTGCCACCATTAATGAACTAAACTAGTTCATTAAGTGAAGTACTTAGTTAATCAAACTAAGTAGTTAATTAAAGGAAGCAACATTTGGATAAGGCACAAAGGCTACAAGACTAAGAAAGGAAAGTCTCCTCCTCCTCCTTCACCACATATACACGCATATATATACTTATATATATATATATATATATATATATATATATATATATTTTCAAATTTTTTGAAAAAGGCACATACACATTTATTCCAACGTACTACCGACACGTTATATATTTTACGTATGTACGTTAACGTCACACCACCATAATTAACTCATATTTATGAGTATATTCAGGTCTTATATCATATGATATAAGTCATGGTGATGACAAATTAAATACGACACGTTAAAATATTTTAAAAAAAATTGTCATATCGGACGAATACTAAAACTTTGCCAACGTGTCACGTACTTGCCATAAATAGATGCCCAGCCCCTACACTTCAAAAATACTCAAAAATTTCGTGGGTTTGATTTTATGTGCAGCCATAAAATCATTCCATGTTGGCACACACAAATCACCCCACATTAAGGCCAAATTGTGGAGATTCTAATTTCAATTTTGTCACATGCATATGGCGCCACTTTAAGACCAGACAAGTGATTAATATTAAAGTTTATATTATGTATATTATGTGTAACATAATATATATAACATGTGCAAAAAGTTGGAATTTAGTTAGAGAAAAATCGGATAATTGATAAACATCGAAAATTCGGTTTTCTACGTACACAACACATGGAACGTTTTTGGCACATCATACGACATGTATCTAGACACTTTTTAGATATGTCATACATCTTAAAGTGTTCTAGAAAATTAAATTAAGGGCTGATTAGAATATACCATGTGTGTATTATTAGACGTGCACTATTTTACGAAGTTTGCAAAAATAAAATTCAGCACATGCAAACATACATTGCAACGCCTATTCCAGCTGAAATGGAGCATATGTGGAGCCTTGTTGGCATATTGATTGGTCAAGAATCAATCATACAATGTTGGTGACTTAAAGAAAGAAGCTACAAAAGGTAATGTTTCAAATTTTATCTGATTTGTAACACATGCTGAAAATTTCAGCATGTGGATAATAGGCTGGCCGAATTTCACCCATTATGAGGCTATATTTTGTGTCTTGAAATATGTGATTAATTGGAAGAAAATTTGGAAGTAATTTGAATAAGTTATGAAATTAAAATTGTGATATATTTGAATATCACACATGCTGAAAATTTCAGCATGTGTAGAAATGGATATGGCCGATTTCTTGGCCATGTTATTTTTATTCCCAAAATTGATGAGAATATTGTTTACTAATTGGTGATTTATTTCTAAGAGAAAAATCAAAGAAAATTTGGAAATAATTTGAATTAAAGCACCATGTATCACATGCTGAAATTTCAGCATGTCAAGTCTCATTATGGCCGAATTTTTTCATCCATTTTTGTGAGGAAATTATCTTGCTTAATTTATGTGATGATCTTGGAAGTTATGGCAATTGTTTTATGGTGATTTTGGCACATGTTTTTAGTGGAATTCTCAGATTTTCATAGTCATCAAGTGATGACAACATTCAACCAATCAATGAGTGCCAAGTAAGCAAGAGTTAAATGATCATCCAATGAGGAGGTGCCAAGTAAGCAAGATCATGTCACAATGATGCCACATATTATCCCAAGTACTTAGAATATAATTTTCAAGAGGAGAAGGACTGAATAGGGGGCGGCCAAACCAATTAAAAGGAAAGGAAGAAGAGCAAAACAAAGACAAGAAAATATTGAAGCAAAAAATCGCCTAGCTCTCTTCTTCTACACTCTCTTTCTTTCTTCTTCCTAAAAGCCTATTGTACTTACATTCATATACTTGAATAGGCTTATCTTAGACCACCACACATTCTTTATCTTTGTAAAAGTTTGATCAAGGTGTGATCAATCTTCAATCTTGCAAGGTGGTGGTGTTCGTGTGCATTGTATTCATCATACAAGGTTTGTAAAGGGTTGGAGTTGGTATGTAACTCCATCAACCCTGTGGTAAGATGTATTTGTGTTGTGTGATTAGTTTGAACCGAGGAAGGTGTTCCTCGAAGACTGGAGTAGGTTGTTTATAACCGAACCAGTATAAAATTCTTGGTGTCATTTACTTTCAGCACTTATATTCTGTTTCAGCACTGTTTATCCTTTTTGATTACGCTCGTAAAAGTAGTAAACGTTTTTCAAAAATTAGGAAACTTTCCAGAATCATAGCCACACGTCTTAGGGTTAATTTAGCATAAGTTTCAACACTTTTAGACAAGTATTATTCAATCAAGCGTCCAAAGTTCTGAGACTAGTGCAGTCTGATTTTCAGGCTTGCAAAGGTTGAGACTTTGATAGTATTTGACTAACTTCCCAAAAGAAGTTTTCAAAACTGTTTTAACCCATTTAAATATAACATATAAGGGGTTAGTGGTTAAAATTTCATAGCATTTGGAGTTACGTAAAAATAGGAATAAAGTTTTCAAAACAGTCTACCGTTTCTGGCAGATTCGCGCAATCTGACCACTAACGATTTTTGAAGGGGTTAGAGGTTGAATTTAAATCTGAAATTTTTAGGAGACACTCATAACATCTGAGGCTAAGTTCTCTCAAATGTTCAGAATTTTTGAAGACCTACAACCTAGTTTTAAAAATGTTTTAAAACTGTTCCTGGAAACAGAAACTGTTTTAAGAAGTTGAGTTCTTGAGTCAAAAAAATTTTAAAAACAACACTTTCCGCACCAATTATTCAACCCTCCCTTCTAGTGGTGCCTTGCAGATCCTACAAGTGGTATCAGAGTGCAGGAACACTCACTTCAAAGGATCCAATGATTCAGTGAGATGGCAACCACAAATCTCAAAACCGAACAAGAAGGTATGTCGAGCCAAAGGCCTCCTCTCTTGACGGTGAATCTTTCATTCAATGGAAATTAAGAATGAAGCTTTTTCTTATTGCAATATATATTTATCATATGACTGTCCTAATAAGGACAAGCAAACAAATAAATACCCTGACAAGGAACGGAACAAGAATAGACTCGTCTCAGAACCCAAGCAAAGGAAACAAGCTCTCAAAGCCTCCACTTGGAGTGATACATCGGATTCCGAGACTGAAACCGAAGAAGAGACTGCACAAGTATGCTTTGTGTCCAAAGCATCGAATGAGGTATCATCTGACTCTGATTCTGACTCTGAGCCTTCTTATGATGATCTTTTTAGTCAGTACTTAGAACTGCATAAATTCACTAAGACTCTCGCTAAAGAGAAGAAGCGATTAATTGAAGACAAAAAGATGTTAGAATCTTCTAACAAAAATCTTGTCGCTCAATTAAACGATTCTAAAGAAGAGTCATCATGCATCATCAATGCATTAAAGACAGAGATTTCATCATTGACCATGGAAAATAATGGAATGAAATCCGAGATTTCAAGTTTGAAATCAAGGAATACAGACTTAGAGAAAATGCTGAAACAGTTTGATACGGGATCTAACATGCTGCATCGTATCATCTTATCATAAAAGAATGACAGTGATAAAACGGGTTTGGGATACGTTGAAACAAATAAAGTATCCATCAAACCAACTAAGTTCGTAGTGTCTAAGAAATTAGACACCCCAAAACCAAAAACGGCGTCTAAGATGACGCAAAGATCCTCTTTCCCCTCCTCACGCCCCAACTCTTCCTCATATCATGCGAAATACAATTTTATGCCATATAGATATGAGAAGAAACAAGTAATGCATACACGTCATCCATTTCATTCATCTAGATCATGCACTACGCACACATGAACAAGGACATATCAAAAACGTCCTACATACAATAAGTATAAAGGAGTTATTGGCCAAAGGCCCAAAGTGCATTCACCACATGTTTAGTACATTGCACCTTCATCTACATTCTTGCCATTTGCTAGACCGAGAAGGATCACCCAAGTACGGGTACCGAAAGGTACTTTTACCAAGAGGTGATTAACTAACTCGCAAGGACCCAAAGTTAAAAGGGTACCTAAATAATTTTTGCACATTGCAGGGAGCCCACACATCAAAAGATACATCTATAAAGTGGTTCCTTGACAGTGGCTGCTCGAGGCACATGACGGGTGACTCGAGCTTGTTCACGAAATTAAAGAAGGTCACAAAAGGCGGATCCGTGACCTTTGGAGACAACAATGAAGGCAAGATAATCGGAAAAGGTACAATTGGTAACCCAAGCACTCTTCAAATCTCCAACGTCTTTTTGGTAAGCAACTTATCTTATAATCTTCTTAGTATTTCTCAATTTATTGACAATGGCTTTGATGTGTGTTTCACTCACCCTTATTGCAATATAATAAATAAAAATGGAGAAACCGTTTTTAAAGGAAAACGAGAAGGAAACATCTTTACGCTTTCTATGGATGATATGGTAGACGCTAAAGCTAAGTGTTTTATGTCAAACGAACCTAATGTAAATTTGTGGCATAGATGTTTAGGACACATTGGCATTTCCACACTAGAAAAACTCCAACGAAAGAACCTAGTACGAGGATTGCCTACACTTGATTTAGACAACTTTCAGTTGTGTGAATCTTGCATAAAAGGCAAACAAACACGCGAGTCACTTAAGCCTAAGAATGAAATAAGCACGACTAGAGTCTTAGTACTATTACACATTGATTTGTTTGGTCCTAGTCGCACTACAAGCCTTGGTGGGCACCACTATGCTTGCGTGATTGTTGATGATTTTTCTCGTTATACTTGGACTTTATTTCTTGCACATAAGGATGATAGTGCCATTGAAATTGCAAAGCTAATAAAACAACTTGAAAATCAATACGGTTTCAATGTGAAAAAGATAAGAAGCGATAGAGGCGATGAATTTAAAAACAAGGATATGATTTCATTTTGCAAAGAAAAAGGAATCAAGCATGAATTTTCATCACCTAGAACTCCACAATTAAATGGAGTAGTAGAAAGAAAGAATAGAACATTACAAGAAATCGCTAGGACTATGTTATGCGAAAATAAATTGCCTAGATTTCTGTGGGCGGAAGCCGTAAACTGTGCATGCTACATAGTGAATCGTCTATCCATTAGAAAGAAAATAAACAAGACGCCTTATGAGATATTAAATGATCGCATGCCCAAGATTGACTATTTTCGTGTGTTTGGATGCAAATGTTTTGTTTTAAATACAAAAGATATTTTAGATAAATTTGAATCTAAATCAATTGAATGCATCTTTGTTGGATATTCGGTTAATTCAAAAGCATATAGATGTTATGATCCTCTCATTAGACAAATTATAGAATCTATTCATGTAAAGTTTAATGAATTTGGTGATATTGATAAAGATAAAGAATATGATGATGACTTTGAATTGAAACCCGTGTTGAATGAAGATGATGGTACGTTTGATATGCATGATATGCATGATACACTAGAAATGCATGATCACTTAGAAATGCATGATAACATAGAAAATAATCAGCCAAGATGGCATAGAGATCACCCACATGATCTCATTATAGGCGACATCACTCACGGTGTGCGACCACGTAGAAGAATAACTTCGGATGAAATAAATCAATTTCATGCTATGATTTCCGAAATTGAACCCAAAAATGTGCATGATGCTTTGAGTGATTCTTCTTGGATTGATGCTATGCAAGATGAGCTTAATCAATTTGTTAGAAATGATGTATGTGATTTAGTGCCACGACCACAAGATAAGACCATAATAGGCACAAAGTGGGTGTTTAGAAATAAAATGAATGAAGAAGGAAAGGTCGTTAGAAATAAAGCTAGACTTATAGCACAAGGCTATAATCAAGAGGAAGGAATTGACTATGATGAAACATTTGCACCCGTAGCACGTCTAGAAGCTATACGACTTTTACTTGCCATTGCTTGCATGAAAGATTTCAAACTGTATCAAATGGACGTAAAAAGTGCATTCCTAAATGGATTTATACAAGAAGAGGTATACGTGAAGCAACCACCCGGTTTTGAAGATTTGAAACAACCCGATCACGTGTACAAACTAAAGAAGGCACTATACGGACTAAAGAAAGCACCTAGAGCATGGTATGATCGTTTTGCTACTTTCGTTTTAGAAAATGGTTTTAAACGAGGTATTGTAGATAGTACATTATTTTTGAAACAAGATAAATCGGATTTACTTATTATTCAAATCTACATTGATGACATTATTTTCGGTTCTACCTCACATAAACTTGTTGAAGATTTTGAAAATTGCATGAAATCCGAATTTGAAATGTCTATGGTTGGCGAACTTAACTATTTTCTTGGCTTGCAGATTAAGCAAACGAGTAAAGGCATTCACATAAACCAAGCTAAATATGTAAATGACATGATTAAAAAGTTCAACTTTGAAAATTTAAAATCATCCCCCACCCCTATGAGTGTCACCACTAAATTGGATAAGGATCAACATGGTAAAGATTTTGATAATGGCTTATATAGATCTATGATTGGTTCTTTGCTATATCTTACTGCTGGTAGGCCTGATATCATGTTCAGTGTATGCATGTGTGCACGCTATCAAAGTCAACCTAAGGTGTCTCACTATAATGCGGTAAAATGAATATTCCGTTATATTAAGCACACGCCCACCTTAGGCATTTGGTACGATAAAGATTCCAAATTTAATTTACATGCTTATACTGATGCAGACTACGGTGGCTGTAAAATAGATAGGAAGAGCACGAGTGGCACTTGCCAATTTATAGGAAACTCACTCATTTCATGGTTTTCCAAAAAGCAAGCAAGCATTGCTTTGTCCACTACTAAGGCTGAGTGCATGGCACTTAGCCTTTGCTGCACACAGTTGTTATGGATAAAACAACAACTCTCGGACTTTGGAATTACCGTAAATAAAATTCCTATATATTGTGATAGAATGAGTGCAATTAACCTGTCTAAAAACCCCGTGTTACACTCTAAGACCAAGCATATAAAAGTACGCTACCACTTTCTTCGTGATCACGTAAATAATGGTAATATTGTCATAGATCACGTACGCACAGAGGCACAAGTGACGGATATTTTCACTAAAGCCTTAAATTAAGCCACGTACGAATCTCTTTGTTCTAAATTAGGCATGATTTCTGCTGATGTGATTTGATTTGATTCTCTTTCCTTATTTACAGGCGTATTTTGATTGAATTTCTAAAATAAAGGAGGAGAGAAAGCATGATTTAAGGGGGAGAGAGAGATACTGAGATACTGATTGCAAAAATAAGGGGGAGTGGATTTGAAATTTAAAAATTCAAATTTTGAATTTATGCATGATTGAAGGGGGAGCGATAGGATTTAAATCATGAGTATAGGTTATTTTGAAAATCATCAAAAGGGAGAGATTTTAGAGAAAAAGAGGTTTGAGTGATTTCAAAATGTATGATTTAAATGTGCTTAAAAACGTGCATGACATAAATGTGCATGACATATTGCATATAACTTGCCCTATATAGTTCATATATAATGTTGCCGTACTAACGAGCCATGAAGCTTTAAATCTTATATCAAATGGAAAACATTTGTTGTGTTTGTACTATTTTCAGGTGCCACCATTAATGAACTAAACTAGTTCATTAAGTGAAGTACTTAGTTAATGAAACTAAGTAGTTCATTAAAGGAAGCAACATTTGGACAAGGCACAAAGACAACAAGACTAAGAAAGGAAAGTCTCCTCCTCCTCCTTCACCACATATACATGCATATATATACTTATATATATATTTTCAAATTTTTTGAAAAAGGCACATACATATTTATTCTAACGTACTACCGACACGTTATATATTTTACATACGTACGTGAACATCACAGGACCATACTTAACTCATATTTATGAGTATATTCAGGTCTTATATCATATGATATAAGTCATGGGGATGACAAATTAAATACGACACGTTAAAAGGTTTTAAAAAAAATTGTTGTATCAGGCGAATACCGAAACTTTGTAGAAATATGAGGGTTTGAGTGATTTCAAAATAAAGAAATTTGAATATATATATATATAAACGTTGAGTATATATATATATATACACAAGTGTACATGTATGCATGATAACTTGCCTTATTTAGCTTATATATTATGTTGCCGTACTAACGAGCCATGAAGCTTTAAAGCTTACATCATATGGCGAACATTTGTTGAGTTTATACTATTTTCAGGTGCCACAATTAATGAACTAAAGTAGTTCATTAAGCGAAGTACTTAGTTTAATAAACTAAGTAGTTCATTAAAGGAAGATGCATTTGAAAAAGGCATAAAGGCAACATGGCTATGGAAGGAAAGTCCTCTCCTCCTCCCCACATCAATTTCACACGTTTTATACATATATATATACTATATTTTCAGAATTTTTTTATAAAAGGCACATACACATGTATTCCAACGTACTACCGACACGTTATATATCTTACGTACGTACGTTAACGTCACACCACTATACTTAACTCATATTTATGAGTGTATCCAGGTCTTATATCATATGATATAAGATATGGTGATGACAAATTAAATACGACACGATAAAAGGTTCTAAACCGAAATTTGTCGTATCGGGCGATACCGAAACTTCGCCAACGTGTCACGTACTTGCCATAAATAAATGGCCAGCCCATATACATCAAAAATTGATGATATTTTCGTGCACATGACTGTATATTGAGACAAAAATACTTTCCATGTTGGCACACACAATTCACCCCACATTTAGGCCAAAATGTGAAGATTCCAATTTTATTTTTGTCACATGTTTATGGTACCACTTTAAATCAGCCAAGTGCTGAAATTTAAAGTATATATATTATATATTATGTATAACATAATATATATAGCATGTGCAAAAGTTGGAATTTAAGTTAGAGAAAAATCGGGTAATCGATAAATATCGAAAATTCGGTTTTCTACGCACATGACATGGAACGTTTTTCTTGAACATCATGTGACACGTATCAAGACACTTTTTACATATAATATACATCTTAAAGTGTTCTAGAAAATTAAATTAAGGGCTGATTGGAATATTACATGTGTGTATTATTAAATGTGCATTATTTTTCAAAGTTAGCAAAAATAAATTTCAGCACATGTATATACATACTCAACGCCACCTACAGCTGATTTGGAGCACATTTGGAGCCTTGTTGGCATGTTGATTGGTCAAGGATCAATCTTACAATGTTGATGAATCAAAGAGAGAAGCTACAAAATGTAAGTTTTCAACATATACCTCTCTTATGTCACATGCTGAAAATTTCAGCATGTCACATACCTAGTGGACGTTTTCTTCATCATTAAGGAAGATAAATTGTCAATTTTTCATTAAGGAATAAATCAAAGGAGTTATGGAAATGATTTGAATTGTATTAAGTGTGATATTCTTCATATCACACATGCTGAAATTTTTCAGCATGTGTGAAGATGTTGTGGCCGAATTTCACTCTCTTTTGATGTCCAAGTTCATTCTCCATCTTGTAGCAAGACTTACCTTAAATAATGGATGTATTTTTATGGAAGAAATTCAAAGAAAAATGGAAGAAATCCAGATTTATTTCATGTGGTAAATGCTGAAAATTTCAGCATTGAAAATAGGTAATGGCCGATTTTTATGAGATGGAAAGAAGGGATTTTTGTGTCTCACAATTTATGTGAATATCTCTTAATTTATGGAATGTATTATGTGACGATTATTTGGCAAATATTTAGTGTTTTTTTTCAGAATATCCATGTCATCAGATGATGACAACATTGAGCCAATCAAAAGGTGCCAAGTAAGCAATGACTAAATGATGGTCCAATGGAGTGATGCCAAGTAAGCAAAACATTGTCACCATGATGTCTCACACTCTCTCAAGCAATTAAAAGGAAATTTTCAAGAGGGGAGAAGGGTGCAAGGGGACGGCTGGACATGCTATAAGGGAGGAAGAGAAGAACAAACAAAAATAACACCAAGATTTGCATTCAAAAGTGATCAAAGTGCCAAAACTTTCTTCTCCTACACTTTCTTTCTTTCTTCTCTTGTAAAAAGCCTATTGTACTTTACTTCTTTCATTCTTGAATAGGCTTCATAGAAACCACCATTCATACATCTTTGTAAAAGATTGATCAAGGTGTGATCAATCTTCATTCTAGCGAGGTGGTGGTGTTCGTGTGAATTGTACTCACAATACAAGGTTTGTAAAGGGTTGGAGTTAAGGTGTAACTCTATCAACCCTGCGGTAAGGTGTACTGCGTGTGTGAAATTAGTGTGAACCAAGGAAGGTGTTCCTTGAAGACTGGAGTAGGTTGTTTATAACCGAACCAGTATAAAATTCTTGGTGCAATTTACTTTCTGCATTTACGTTTCAGTTTCTGCGCTGTTTACTCATATTGTTCACGTTCGTAAAAATAGTAAACGTTTTCTAAAAATTATAAAAATTTCCAGAAACATACATAAACGTTCTAGGGTTAATTTGGCACAAGTTTCAACCCTTTTGGACAAGTATAGGTCAGTCAAACATCAAAAGTTCTGAGACTAGTGCAGTCTGATTTTCAGACTTGCAAAGGTTGAGACTTTGGTGATATTTGACCTACTTCCCAAAAGAATTTTCAAAAACTGTTTCAACCCATTTCAATATAGTGTGTGAGGAGTTATTGGTCAAATTTTCAGATCATTTGGACATTCACACAAATAGGAATTAATTTTTCAAAACCATCTACCGTTTCTGGCAGATTTGCACAATCTGAGTGCCAACGGTTTTTGAAGGGGTTAAAGGTTGAATTTTGATTTGAAATTTTTAGGGGACCCTCATAACATCTGAGGCTAAGTTCTCTCAAAATTTCATAATTTTTGGAGACCTCTAACCTGGTCTTAAAAACGTTCTAAAACAGGTCCTGAAAACAGAATCTGTTTTCAGAACTTGAATTGTTCAAGGTTAAAGAAATTTTAAAAAGTACACTTTCCGCACCATCTATTCAACCCCCCCTTCTAGTGGTGCCTTGCAGATCCTACAAACTTCGCCAACGTGTCACGTGCTTGCCATAAATAGATGGCCTGCCCTTACACTTCAAAAATACTCAAAACTTTCGTGGGTATGATGTTATGTGCAGCCATAAAATCATTCCATGTTGGCACACACAAATCACCCCACATTAATGCCAAATTGTGGAGATTCCAATTTCAATTTTGTCACATGCATATGGCGCCACTTTAAGACCAGCCAAGTGCTGAATATTAAAGTTTATATTATGTATATCATGTGTAACATGATATATATAACATGTGCAAAAATTTGGAATTTAATTAGAGAAAAATCAGGTAATCGATAAACATCGAAAATTCGGTTTTCTACGTACACAACACATGGAACGTTTTTGGCACATCATACGACATGTATCTAGACACTTTTACATATTTCATACATCTTAAAGTGTTCTATAAAATTAAATTAAGGGCTGATTGGAATATACCATGTGTGTATTATTAAATGTGCACTACTTTACAAAGTTTGCAAAAATAAAATTTAGCACATGCACACATACATTGCAACGCCTATCCCAGCTGAAATGAAGCATATATGAAGCCTTGTTGTCATATTGATTGGTCAAGAATCAATCATACAATGTTGGTGACTTAAAGAAAGAAGCTACAAAAGGTAATGTTTCAAATTTTATCTCATTTGTAACACATGCTGAAAATTTCAGCATGTGGATAATAGGCTGGCCAAATTTCACCCATTATGAGGCTATATTTTTTGTCTTGAAACATGCGATTAATTGGAAGACAATTTGGAATTAATTTGAATAAGTTATGGAATTAAAATTGTGATATATTTGAATATCACACATGCCGAAAATTTCAGCATGTGTAGAAATGGATATGACCGATTTCTTGGCCATGTTATTGTCCAATTTTATTCCCAAAATTGATGAGAATATTGTCTACTAATTGGTGATTTATTTCTAAGAGAAAAATCAAAGAAAATTTGGAAATAATTTGAGTTCAAGTACCATGTATCACATGCTGAAATTTCAGCATGTCAATTCTCATTATGGCCGATTTTTTCATCCATTTTTGTGAGGAAATTATCTTGCTTAATTTATGTGATGATCTTGGAAGATATGGTAATTTTTTTATGGTGATTTTGGCACATGTTTTTAGTGGAATTCTCAGATTTTCCTAGTCATCAAGTGATGACAACATTCAACCAATCAATGAGTGCCAAGTAAGCAAGAGTTAAATGATCATCCAATGAGGATGTACCAAGTAAGCAAGATCATGTCACAATGATGCCACATATTATCCCAATGACTTAGAAGATAATTTTCAAGAGCAGAATGACTGAATAGGGGGCGGCCAAACCAATTAAAAGGAAAGAAAGAAGAGCAAAACAAAGACAAGAAAATCTTGAAGCAAAAAATCGCCTAGCTCTCTTCTTCTACACTCTCTTTCTTTCTTCTTCCTAAAAGCCTATTGTACTTATATTCATATACTTGAATAGGCTTATCTTAGACCACCACACATTCTTTATCTTTGTAAAAGATTGATCAAGGTGTGATCAATCTTCAATCTTGCAAGGTGGTGGTGTTCGTATGCATTGTATTCATCATACAAGGTTTGTAAAGGGTTGGAGTTAGTATGTAACTCCATCAACCCTGTGGTAAGATGTATTTGTGTTGTGTGATTAGTTTGAACCGAGGAAGGTGTTCCTCGAAGACTGGAGTAGGTTGTTTATAACCGAACCAGTATAAAATTCTTGGTGTCATTTACTTTCAGCACTTATATTCTGTTTCATCACTGTTTATCCTTTTTGATTATGCTCGTAAAAGTAGTAAACGTTTTTCAAAAATTACTAAATTTTCCAGAATCATAGCCACACATATTAGGGTTAATTTGGCATAAGTTTCAACCCTTTTGGACAAGTATTAGTCAATCAAACGTCCAAAGTTCTTAGACTAGTGCAGTCTGATTTACAGGCTTGCAAAGGTTGAGACTTTGATAGTATTTGACTAACTTTCCAAAAGAATTTTTCAAAACTGTTTCAACCCATTTAAATATAACATATAAGGGGTTATTGGTTAAAATTTCAGAGAATTTGGAGTTACGTACAAATAGGAATAAAGTTTTCAAAACAGTCTACTGTTTCTGGCAGATTCGCGCAATCTGACCACTAACAATTTTTGAAGGGGTTAGAAGTTGAATTTAAATCTAAAATTTTTAGGAGACACTCATAACATCTGAGGATAAGTTCTCTCAAAATTTTAGAATTTTTGAAGACCTACAACTTAGTTTTAAAAACGTTTTAAAACTGGTCCTGAAAACAGAAACTGTTTTCAGAAGTTGAGTTCTTGAGTCAAAACAATTTTAAAAACCATACTTTCCGCACCAACTATTCAACCCCCCCTTCTATTAGTGCCTTGCAGATCCTACAAGCGTGTGATGGGTATAAGCCTGCGTGCAAGGATGCAACATAGCGTGTTGTGCTAGATAATAGGCAGCCATATTTGCCTCCCTATAAATATGCAGAAAATCCAGCCGATGAAGGTGTGTCAATGTATGAAGCAAGCGGAGATGATAATTTCCATAAACCAAACTTGGTCGCGAGAGACGAGTTATCAGCTACGAACAATCCGCCTCTAGAATAATTGAGTGATGCAGTGGAAGGAAATACAATAAGCCAAAAATGGCAGATTGGATTTCAGCACTTAGAGGTGTACTGGGGGGAGGCGGAAGGAGATTGCCCCCACACATGAACCGGCGTGATCTCGCAAAATAGCACCTCCTGCACTATACTGTCTGCCTACAGCCGCATCTATATTTAATTTGAATCGACCCGAAGGTGGAGTACTCTAACGCACCAATATAGGATGCGGCGGCTGAGGCAAGGGAAACCAAACAAATTGCGGCAGTGGTCCAGACGCTAGCTTAGATCCAGCAATGGTTTTGCTCCACATTACAATGTCATAATGAACAGATGCCCGAAGAGATGAGGCTGAGAAATTGTGTGTGTCCCCATATGTAAAGGCCGAATACATACGCCATATATATATACTTTTTAGGTGAAGGACAGGCAGCACCGTCCGAATATTTTATTAATATAAGCCCTCACTTGTGGCGGAAGAATACCGTGGTTACATTTCAGTTTATATCTACGGGGGGAGACTCTCCCAAACTAAACAGAGTAATTGACGAAAAACATATAAAAATCTCAAAATACAATCTAAATTTGAAATACAGTGAAAACTAGAAAGTATGTGACAAGTTTGAGTCGGAAGAAAAAACAATCGCGAGGATGTATCAGTTGTCCCATTTGCAGCAGCCTCCCAACGCTTGACCTCGTGCCAATGCCAATATATGTACCTCAAAATAACAACCAAAACAGCAGTCATACATATTTGCATCCATAAATAGTCATAGCAAATACTAAACCGGAGACATAAGTAGAAGGATGTACCCAGGTTGCCCGACAACAAAACTGGCTCAGGCAACAATGGTAGCATACAAGCCCACCGACAATCAGCACCGTGATGTTCATTCACGATCAAACGTCCGTACCTCAGCATAACGTAGGCCATAGTCATGTAAGAAATAAATATGAATAAGAATAGACGTAAAAAGCACCAACTCACCCAACCGCCCATATCAAAAAGATGCAGGCAGGCAAAATGAAGGACGCTGTTAGTGTCGTATATTAGCTGTATGAACATCAGTCTGCATACTGCCTCTAGCTGTTGGCGGCAGCTCCCTAATACGAGTACAGACACTTGTTTGGTGCTGTCCAAGTCCATGGTGAGCCAAGAAATGTGCAACGGAGTTACACTCACGTGGAATGTATGAAACAGTTGCTCCCGTAGAAGTGAGCAGACTACGCAACCGCGCATAGTCACTGCCCAATCTAACAGTGAAGAATGCATTACCTGCAATAAGATGCTGCAACTGCAAACAATCAGTTTCCACCTCCAATAAAATATGAACCGCAGTGGCAAAGAAAAGAAGGGAAAAAAGGAGGGCTTGTAATTCAGCATGCAACAGTGACAACAACAGCAAGGAAAAGGAGATCGCCTGAACTAAGCCCCCAGTCTCATCTCGTAAAACCGCTCACCAGCCGCACCTCGACAGCCAGCCGCCACATCAACATTAAGCTTCAATTTTCCATTGGGCGGCAATTTCCAACAAAGAACTCAAAGTCTTTTATAACGCATAGGTGGTGAATATGAAGCATCAATTAAGGACTGAATGGGAGAGACGAATTTATAACCAACCACTGAGGTGCACCATATATAGATATCATGTCGAATCCGCTCGTGCAGCCATAAAATAGAGAAAGCACAATCCCCAAATTGTATTGATGCATATTCTTTCCAGATTTTCCATGTGAACACAAGTGGAAGCACCACAGCTAGCTGACCAGCCATGGTGGTTGTACGAGCTTTACCCTACCAATCATGTAAATAATGCCGCAAAGTTGAAGAGGTGGGTAGCGGCCCATTAAAAATCACAGCCACATGGTTCCACACGTCCTTAATGATCGGACACCGATAAAAAATGTGCTCCAGTGTAATCGAAGCACGGCGACAGAAAAAACAACATGATGGCAAAACTACTGACCACCTCCGAATATTTTCTGGAATAGGCAGAGAAATATACCATAGGTGCCAAAGAAAAATCTTTGCAGAAGGTGATGTGCTTGGCCACCAAATATATCGAGTGAAAGGGGAAACATTCATCTTAGGCCGACATACCTCATAAGCACTCCGCAAAGAAAACTGACCATTCGCATCCGGCTTCCATTCTAATCCCTTAGCCGAAGGAATAGCATGCATGGCACAGAAAGAATCAATATTACACAATCTATTCCAGTCCGCAGAGTCATACACATTCGCAAACATACTACCCCTAGAGGCATACTTATGGCGCATGAAAGTAGCCCATAAGGAATCCACTGTATGAACAATCCACTATAGCTTACATTCAAAGGCCTTTTGCAATGCCTTAAGGTTGCAAACAACCAATCCTCCCTCAACTTTTGGATGACAAATCACCGGCCAATATCTCCAGTGATGGCGTTGTTTCCACAAAAATGTGGACATTTTCCTATTTAACTCACAAATTACACTCTTAGGAAGTCTTGCAGCGGCCGTAATATGTAATGGCAAGGAAGATAAAACCGACTGTATAAGAGTCAAACTACCTGCTATACTCAACATTCTCTGTGACCATCCTGTCAAACGAGAATCAAAATGAGCAATTAATGATGTACAATACTGTGGCCGGTTGATACCTTTAAAAAGAAACGAGCTTAAATATTTGATAGGCAAAGACGTGGGCTGCATGTTCAATACGGAAGTGATGCGCTGTACAATAATCCCTGCATCTGCGACAATCTGACTCTTGTGATAGTTAACCAACTGACCCGATGCTTGCTGATAATTGAGAAAACCCTTTAGATGCAAGAATGAATAATAGTGGCGAAAACGGGCCTCCTTGCTTTACCCCTCTGGGTGGTCTAAATAATCCACTTGGCTTCCCATTAATCAATACCGAACATCGTGTGGATGCTAAATTATTCATAATAATACGCACAAACCGAGGCAGAAAACCAAATTTCAAAAGAAAATTTTCTAAGTATTGCTAGGAGACCCGATCAAAAGCTTTAGCCATGTCTAATTTAATCATAACCTGACCACCTCGACATCTGCGACCGAGTATATGAACCATCTCCTTCGCCAACAAAATTTGTTCCGAAATACCACGACCCTGCCTAAAACCCTCTTGCTCAAGGGAGATCAGCCGAGGCAGCAGGACATTCAGCCGAGTAGATGTAATGCGTGTCATCACTTTAGACATAAAATTTGTTAGACAAATGGGCCAAAAATCCGCAAATGTATGTGGATTGGGAATCTTAGGAATCAAACAGATAAACGAGGAGGCCATTTTAGTAGGCATAGGAAAACCCAAGAAGAACTCTTGGACAACTAATAACACGTCATGTCCAATGTCATCCCAAAAACGGCGATAAAAAGAACCTGGATAACCATCAGGTCCTGGAGCACTAGACGGGATAAGTTGCCCGACCACCTGCCGCACCTCGTCAATGTTAGACAACGATAACAACATCTTGTGTCGTTAAAATCGTAGGTATGTGCTGCAATAATATATCATGATTCACCGTGGGCTCTTCAGAAAACAATTCGTGATAGAAATAGACTGCCTCAGTTTGAATTGTTAGACCGTGCACCTGCAATAAACACCACTAGAGGGGGATGGGTGAATAGTGGTTAGCGGAAATTACACTACAACCTTTTGAAAAACCCCCTTTGAAAACAGAATCTGAGACCACCTCAGATTCAGAACCCGTTTTTGAAAAATTCAAATCTAATTGTATAACACTCCAAAAATTATGAAACTTTTCAGAATTTAACTTCAATGTGTTAACAAGACTCTGTCCAAAAATTAGACAAAATTAAGATCGTTGGCCCTTCAAAAAATAAAAAGATTTAGATGGTCAATCTGGACAGAATTTAACAGAATGTTGCTGATTTTACAAAACATGTTTCTCTTTGAATACTCAACCAAAAAGGTTGATCTTTATATCAAAACACTCCTTAGGATGTGTAGATGATGTTTCCAAAAGGCCATGACCTTAAACAATTCTTGATAAATACAGAATTTAAGTTTTCTCAAAACTGGTCAGATTGCAGCCACATTGGAGAAGTAATCTTGCAAAGACTGAAATACTAACGTTCCCTTGCTCAAATCAAGTGATTCTTGTTTGAAAATGAAAGCTAACAGTCTGAAGTATAATTCCACCAAAAATCAAGAATTTTAAAAGTGTTTAGCTATTTTTTCAAATTGTGAGAAGTTGCATGAAAAGTGCAGTAAAAACGGGTAGAAAACAGAAATGAAGAAACAAGACAAGAACACCGAGGATTTTGCCTGGTTCAGTTAATGTGACCTACTCCAGTCCCAAGAAACACCTTTCCTTGGATTTTACTATGAAATGAATCACCTTACAACAAGAACCAAGCTTGATCCTTGGGTTATACACCAACCCTACTCAAGACTTGGATGATCACCTTCTAAGCAACACTTAGTTGCAACACCTCTACAATCTATTGATATAGCCTTATAGAAATGGCTAATCAATATTAAATGATGCTCAAGATGCTTGTAGCACAACAAAAACAACAAGAACACCTTTGCTACAAAGAATGGAACAAGAACAACAATAAGAAGAAGATGATAGCTAGACAATTCAACAAATGCTTGTGAGCTTCAAGTGTGTTTCATCTTCTTCACCATTGCCTCTATTTATAGTGTGAATTGAGCCTTGGAGATAAGACTTCCAATGTGTCACCATCTTCATCATCAAATTCAAATGTCTTCTCATCATTGGTTGGCCTTGTACACTTGGCAAAATAAGACAAAATGATTGGTCCACCTTGGCATTTCAGCATGGCCGAATTTTTGACTCCAAAAATGACTTGGAATTATCTTGAAAATGTGAAGATAATATGACCATAACAACTCCATCAACTTCTCAACTCTTTACCAAGATAATAGGCATGCGGGCATTTACAATTTCAAACTCAAAAATTCAGCTCCAAGAAGACAATGTAGCCGTTGGCTACAACCTTGTTTTTCCAAAAATAATTTTGATTTTCCTTGATAAAATAAGAAAGGATAATACCGTCAAAATAACCTCAACTTTTTGCACAAGAATAGGACATGTGAAGTCTTCATTTGACTTCAAAACTCTGCTGAAAAATATCCATAAATATCAAGTAGCCGTTTGGCTACATCTTTGAATATTTCCAAGTTGGCATTTTTGCCAACTAGATCCTTTCTGATTTGTCCACTTGTCATCAAGCCATAAAATGATTACTCCATCACCTCCACCTGATAAATCACTTTTTTTGTACATACATACATGTGTAGCAACTCATATTTTTGAAAAATAAATCAATAGATAATAGTTTACAAGATTATGTCAACGTGTAACACCGAAATTCCCAATATTTCTTCTTATATGTTGATATCATTTCCGCACCTTTAACACATTGAACAACTCTGAATAATGATGAATAATAACCTCCAATAACATATAAAAGAGTGTCTTCAAGAAAAAATAGAATGTGACATCTCAAATCGTCACATATCCAGCTATAGTCAATAATATCATCATTGAGAGAATAAAATAGAGAATCACCTTATTATCTTCAAATAAATAATAACTCAGCTCTAGAATGAATATAATAATATGTTCAAGAGATTCTTTGAGTGAAAATACCAAAAATACCCTTAAGGGTAAAATGTCCAAAATACCCTTGGTATATGAAAACTCCAGAAATGACCCGGATGGTCAGAAATAATCATGATATCACCTTTGTCATGATAAATAGTATAAGAATACACTCTTGAATTATTTCCACCATGTGATGTTCCTATAAAACTCAAAATACCAATTTTGCCCTTATTGGTAAGTTGTAGAAACTTCCAAGACACGTTAGTCACAATACATTTAAAATCATCAAAATCACATAAGATTCACATAATGAGCATGTATAAATCATATACAAATAAAAACAACCATTTTAACACATTTTAGAAAAATATTTCTAAAAACCCTAGACATCGATTGATCGAAGTGCCTCAGCTTGAGAGATCGATGTCTCACAGAAAGGTTCAGGTTTTGTCTCTGACCTACATCGATCGATCGAAGTGAGGGTTCCATGTACATAGATCGATCGATGTGTCTCAGGTTTAGAGATCGATGTCTCACAGTAAGGTCTTGAACTTTCACTGCCTTACATGGATCGATCGATGTGAGAGATCTATGTACATAGATCGATCGATGTGCAACAACCTGAGAGATCGATGTCAACTTGTTCAACCTTTTCAACTTTTAACCACATATAACACCATGTGTGACATTTTTAAGTATTCATCACTTAAAATCATGACTTTGAAAATTATCCAAACATATTTCTCAATATTCTCCCCCTTTTGGATGATTTTCAAAATAACCCAACATGATTTTAATGTCACAACTTATAACCAATTTTTTTTATCAAACTTTGTTTTTAACAAACTTTTAAATAGTATGCTCCCCCTCAACTTATACTCTCCCCCTCAAATTATCCTCTCCTCCTTAACCTATGCTCAACTTATACCATTTGAAACTTAGCATGACTTACCAACTTAAAAAACTTAGCATGACTTACCAACTCAAATCATGACTTACCAATTCAAATCATGTTCTTATTCTATCTCCCCTTTTATTTTGCAAATCATGCAAAAATAGAACTACGCAATGGTATCATAAGTCATCATACCTAACTTGGCTCATAAGTTTTCAAAAGTGGCTTGATTAAGGGGTTTGGTAAAGATGTCAGCTATCTGATGATCAGTTCTTATATGGTTTATAACTATATACTCATTTTGAACATGATCTCGAAGGAAGTGGTATCGCACCTCAATGTGTTTGGCCTTAGAATGAAGCACCGGATTTCGAGAAAGATTGATTGCACTTGTGCTATCACAGAAAATTGGAATCTTATTCATTTTAATGCCAAAATCACTAAGTTGCTGTTTAAGCCAAAGTATTTGGGTAATACACAAACTCAATGCTATATACTCGGCTTTGGTGGTAGAAAGTGCTACACTAGCTTGCTTTTTAGAAAACCAAGAGATCAAGTTGGTTCCTATGAATTGACAAGTACCGCTAGTGGATTTTCTATCTAATTTGCAACCACCATAACAGCATCACTATATGCGTGTAATTCCAACTTAGCGTTTCTATCATACTACAGTCCTAAGTGAGGTGTGTGTTTAAGATATCTAAATATCTTTTTCACCGCATTGTAATGTGATACCTTGGAACAAGATTGAAACCTAGCACACATACATACACTAAACATGATGTCAGGTCTTGATGCAGTTAAGTATAACAGTGATCCAATCATAGCCCTATAAAGTGTGTCATCAAAAGGTTTACCATTTTCATCCTTATCTAGTTTGGTGCTAACACTCATGGGGGTAGTTGTAGGTTTCAACTCTTCAAAGCCAAACTTCTTAATCATATCATTGACATACTTAAGTTGGCTAATTTGAATTCCTTGAGGGGTTTGTTTGATTTGAAGGCCTAAAAAGTAGTTCAATTCTCCTACCATTGACATTTCAAATTTTGACTTCATACACTCTTCGAAGTCTTTTACTAAGGCAGTGTCGGTTGAACCAAAGATAATATCGTCTACATATATTTGAACTATTAAAAGATCATTATCTTTCCTTCTTAGAAATAATGTGTTGTCGATGGTCCCCCTTTGATAATTATTTGCAATAAGAAAGTTTGCAAATCTATCATACCAAGCTCTTGGAGCTTGTTTCAAACCATATAGAGCTTTCTTAAGCTTGTAAACATGGTTAGGACTCTTTGGATCTTCGAATCTAGGGGGCTGTTTAACAAAAACCTCTTCTTGGATGTGTCCATTCAAGAAAGCACTCTTGACATCCATTTGGAAGAGTTTAATATTACTTAGACTTGCAATAGCAAGTAACATTCTAATTGCTTCTACTCGTGCAAAGGGCGCAAAGGTTTCTTTATAATCTATTCCTTCTTGTTGATTATAACCTTGTGCGACTAGTCTAGCCTTATTTCTTGTAATCTTTCCTTGTTCATCCATTTTATTCCTAAACACCCATTTCGTTCCTATTATAGAATTGTTTTTGGGTTTAGGTACTAAGTCCCACACATTGTTCCTTGTGAATTGATTTAATTCCTCATCCATAGCATCTATCCAAGATATTTCACTTAAGGCTTCCTTTACATTCTTAGGATCTAATTATGAGATTAAGCTATGTCCTTCAAGTTGACTTATATTTTTACGTGTTCTAACCCAACACTTGGATCCCCAATGATTAGTTCTCTAGGATGCCACCAATTCCTAGATTGACTAGGTTCACCCTCATCTTGTTCAAATGTTTCATTAGTGTGAACATTATCATATGTAATTTGATCATTAGTTGTGTTATCTTTTAATTGCAAAGTTTCTTCATTTATTTCATCTAAGGGTTCATGCATGTCTTGTTCAGGGGGAGTTGGTTCTAGATGATCAAGTACAGGTTCAAGTATTATCATCATCAAACATGTTTTCAACATTATTCTCAGGTTTATGTTGAGTTTTATCACTAACTTCAAAGCATGCATTTTCATTGAATTTTACATGTATGGATTCAATTATCTTTCTAGATGCAGGATTATAACAACTATCTGCTCTTGAGTTAGTTGAATACCCAACAAATATGCATTCAATAGACTTTTGTTCAAATTTATCTAGATTATCCTTAGTGTTCAGCGTAAAAATATTTACATCCAAATACTTTAAGATAATCTATCTTAGATTGTCTATTGTTTAGCAATTCATAAGGCATTTTATTTAATTTCTTTCTAATAGTAAGCCTATTTATAATATAGCATGCACAACTAACAGCTTCAGCCCATAAATATTTAGGTAATTTATTTTCACAAAGCATTGTCCTAGCAACTTCTTGAATTGTTCTATTTTTATGTTCAACAACTCCATTGAGTTGTGGTGTTTTAGGTGGTGAGAATTCATGTTTAATTCCATGTAGTTCACAAAATTTGATTGCATCTTTGTTTTTAAATTCTCCACCTCTATCACTTCTAATCCTTTTAACATTTTCTTCGTAAATGTTTTCAAGTTGCTTAATAAGAGTTTCGATTGCTAATGGAGCATCGTCTTTGTGTGTTAAGAACAACGTCCATATGTAGCGTGAGTAATCATCTACTATGACACACACATACTAGTGTCCACCTAGACTTCTTGTACTACTTGGACCAAATAAGTCTAAGTGAAGCAATTCTAGTACATGACTAGTACTCACTTCATGTTTCAGTTTTAATGTTTATTTAGTGTGTTTTCCTTTAATACATGTTTCACACATTTGGAAATTATCTAAGTCTAACTTAGACATTCCTCTAATTAAATTCTTCTTAGATAATTTCTTAATGGTTGAAATTCCTATATGGCCTAATCTTCTATGCCATAAATTCACATCTAAGTCATGTGATATTAGACACTTAACCTTAGCATCTAACATGTTATCTAAGGTAAGAGTATAAATATTACCATCTCTATTTTCTTTTAAAACCGTTTCTCCTTTTCATTTATTATATCATAAGAATTGGGAAGAAAAGAGACATTATAACCACAATCTATAAGTTGAGAAATACTAAGTAAATTATAAGAGAGATTGCTTACTAACAACACATTTCGTATTTGAAATGTGTTAGGGTCCGCAATTTTTCCTTTTCCAACAACTTGTCCTTTGTTGTTGTCACCGAATGTTACTTTTCCTCCATTCTTGATATGTTCCAATTCGATGAATAGTTTGGGGTTCCCCGTCATATGCCTCGAACATCCACTATCTAAAAAGCATTTGGCTTTTAGATTTTTTGACTTTGCCTCTTTCTTGCATTCCGTACGTTTTTCCTACAATGGAGACAAAGTTTTAGATACCCCTTATTTGGGTCCTTGAATGTTAGGGGCACTATTCTTGTTTAGATATCCCTTAGGTATCCAAACTTGAACATATCTTTTAGGCACATTTTTAACATGATTATAATTTGGTAAATAAGAAGGATTAGCATATAAATGATCATTCCACATAAGTGAAGATGCATTGTTATACACGTTACGCCATGGTTGATAATCATTATATGATGGCCGATTTCTATAATGTGTATAAGGCATACGATTTTGTTTCTTGAATGGCGCTATATAAGTGTGTTCATAGGCATTTCTATAAGACTTATATAAGTGTTGCCTACACTTAGGTTCATAATAAGTTGGATACATTTTATTCTTTCTAGTTGTATTCTTATGTATATATATATATATATATATATATATATATATATGCATAATTTCTAGGTTGTCTAGATGTAAAATTTGGCCTAGATGTATGTTTATGCGTGTGTATATTTGTGGGTGTGTGTTGTATTTTTGCCTTGATATAAGTAGAAGAAGGTGTAGAAGAAGATGTAGCAGGCAAAGTTGATTTTGTTGTATTATATGGCAACTTTGTGCTAGATGAGACAAACTTAGTCTTTTTATCCACTTTTACATTTTCTTCTTTATATCCTAACCCGGTTTTATCATTTCCATACTTTTTTTGATGAGATTAGTGTATCTAACATATTTGCACCAGATTTAAATTGTTCTAACATTTTTTCTAAAGTAAGTTTAGAAGACTTAAGTTGCACTATTTTATTTTCACAGCTTTCTAACTTAGACTGTAGCATACTATTTTCTGTTTTTAACTTTTGTTCATTCTTCCTAAGTGATTCAATTTTATTCTCTAAAGAATCAAGAGTATTAGTAGATTCTTGTTTAAAAGGTTCTAATTGATCGGAAAATTCCAAGTTGGACGTCTTCAACTTGTCATTTTCTTCAATTAGTTTCTTCTTTTCTTTAGAGATCCTCTTACAGTGAGCATGCATTTTTAAAAATTCTTCATACATTTCATCAAATGTCATTTCATTTTCAGAATCACTATCAAATGAAGAACTTACCTCATTTGATACGAAGCAGACTTGAGCTTCCTCAGTTTTGGATTCTAAGTCGGATGAGTCGCTCCATGTGCTCACCTTCATTGCTCGTTTCCCTTTCCTTGTCTTAGACTCCTTTGCCTTAGTCGCTTGTGCTTCTTTGTCCTTGACTTGTTTATTGTTGTTGTTATTATTATTTTTTTCTTTGTTGGACAATCATATGAAATATGTCCTTTTTGACCGTATTCATAACAGTTTAACTCTTTATTATACCATTTGTTTGTGTTATTTTTCCTAGGTTGAGAAGAAGAAGAAGAAGAACGTTGTTTACTCCTATTGAGACGTTTGAAAAACTTTCTAAGTTTTCTCGCTATTAATATCAAGTCATCATCTATTTCAGTGTCACTATTACTATCATCATTATTTGTATGTGTTTCAATTGTTTTGAAAGCTATTAACTTACTTGATGATTTAGATGACTCGGACTTCCGTTGGTTTAGTTTTACCTCATAGACTTTAAGAGACCCGATCAATTCATCCATCTTAGTGATTGACTTTGTCTCCTCGATTGCAGTCACCTTTGGATCTCATTCAGTAGGAAGGCTTCGTAGCACATTTTGAACTTTTTTCATTGTTTGTGAATGATTTGCCTAAAGCTTCAAGGGCATTAAAAATGTTAGTAATCCTCAAATCCATAGATGTAATGGATTCGTTTGGCAACATTTTGAAAGACTCTAATTCAGTCATAAGCATGTTTATTTTTGATTCTTTAATACCACTGGTACCTTCATGCTTTAATACAAGTGATTTCCACATATCGTGTGCACTTGTGCAATTTGACACAAATCCTGCTTCAAAAGTTGTAAGTCCATTCAAAAGTAATTGCATAGCTTTAGCATTCATGGACATTTTCTTTTTATCTTCCGATGACCATTCACTTTTATATTTTTCAACCTCTTGTGTGACACCACTAACTTGTACAACTTTCATTGGAATGTACAACCTATCTTCAACTATAGACCATAAATCGATGTCTATAGCCATTGAGAATAGCCTTATTCTTAGTTTCCAATGAACAAAATTATTGCCATCAAAAAGAGGAGGACGTTGAGTGGACATACCTTCCAACTCACCTTTGTGAGAAACTATTGCCATAGTATGTACCTTTAATCTGAGATAAGCAGGCTACAAAGAGTAATTGTTTCTTGGCCTTTTGTTGTTTGTACGGTGTTGAATCTTGCTTCTTTGAGTGGTGTAAACCTGGCTCTGATACCAATTGTTGGACCGTGCACCTGCAATAAACACCACTAGAGGGAGGGGGGTGAATAGTGGTTAGCGAAAATTACACTACAACCCTTTATAAAGTCCCCTTTGTAAACAGAATTTGAGACCACCTCAGATTCAGAACCCGTATTTGAAAAATTCAAATCTAATTTTACACAACTCCAAAAATTATGAAACTTTCCAGAATTTAATTTCAGTGTGTTAACAAGACTCTGTCCAAAAATCAGACAAAAATAAGATCGTTTGACTCTTCGAACAAATAAAAAGATTCAGATGGTCAATCTGGACAGAATTTGACAGAATGTTGCTGATTTTGCAAAACGTGTTTCTCTTTGAATACTCAACAAAAAAGGTTGATCTTTATATCAAAACACTCCTTAAGATGTGTAGATGATGTTTCTGAAAGGTCCTTGCCTTAAACAATTCTTGATAAATAAATAATTTAAGTTTTTTTAAAACTGGTCAGGTTGCAGCCAAATTAGAGCAGTTATCTTGCATAGACTGAAATACTAACTTTCCCTTGCTCAAATCAAGTGATTCTTGTTGCAAATGAAAGCTAACAGTCTAAAGTATAACTCAACCAAAAATCACGAATTTTGAAAGTGTTTAGCTATTTTTTCAAATTGTGAGAAATTGCATGCAAAATGCAGTAAAAACGAGCAGAAAAAAATAAAAAAAAAGACAAGAACACCGAGGATTTATCCTGGTTCGGTTAATGTGACCTACTCCAGTCCCAAGGAACACCTTTCCTTGGATTTTACTATGAACTGAATCACCTTACAACAAGAACCAAGCTTGATCCTTGGGTTATACACCAACCCTACTCAAGACTTGGATGATCACTTTCTAAGCAACACATAGTTGCAACACCTCTACAACCTATTGATATAGCATTATAGAAATGGCTAATCAATATTACAAATGAAGCTCAAGAGGCTTGTAGCACAACAAAAAAAAAACAAGAACACCTTTGCTACAAAAATTGGAACAAGAACAACAACAAGAAGAAGATGATAGCTAGACAATTCAACAAATGCTTGTGAGCTTCAAGTGTGTTTCATCTTCTTCAATATTGCCTCTATTTATAGTGTGAATTGAGCCCTGGAGATAAGACTTCCAATGTGTCACCATCTTCATCATCAAATCCAAATGTCTTCTCATCATTGGTCGGCCTTGTACACTTGGCAAAATAAGACAAAATGATTGGTCCACCTTGGCATTTCAGCATGGCCGAATTTCTGACTCCAAAAATGACTTGGAATTATCTTGAAAATGTGAAGATATTATGACCATAACAACTCCATCATCTTCTCAACTCTTTGGCAAGATAATAGGCATGTGGGCATTTACAATTTCAAACTCAAAAATTCAGCTCCAAGAAGACAGTGTAGCCATTGGCTACAACCTTGTTTTTACAAAAATAATTTTGATTTTCCTTGATAAAATAAGAAAGGATAATACCACCAAAATAACCTCAACTCTTTACACAAGAATATGACATTTAAAGTCTTCATTTGACTTCAAAAATCTGTCGAAAAATATCCATAAAGACCAAGTAGCCGTTTGGCTACATCTTTGAATATTTCCAAGTTGGCATTTTTGCCAACTAGCTCCTTTTTGATTTGTCCACTTGTCATCAAGCCATAAAATGATTACACCATCACCTCCACCTGATAAATCATTTTTTTTGACATACATATATGTGTAGCAACTCAGATTTTTGAAAAAGAAATCAATAGATAATAGTTTACAAGATTATGTCAACGTGTAACACTGAAATTTCTAATATTTCTTCTTATATGTTGAGATCATTTCTGCACCTTTAACACCTTGAAAAACTTTGAATAATGATGAATAATAACCTCCAATAACATATAAAAGAGTGTCTTCAAGAAAAAAAATAGAATGTGATATCTCAAATCGTTACATATCCAGCTATAGTCAATAATATCATCATTGAGAGAATAAAATAGAGAATCACCATATTATCTTCAAATCAATAATAAATCACCTCCAGAATGAAGATAATAATATGCTCAAGAGATTCCTTGAGTGAAAATACCAAAAATACCCTTGGAGGTAAAATGACCAAAATACCCCTGGTATATGAAAACTCCAGAAATGACCCGGATGGTCAGAAATAATCATGATGTCACCTTTGTCATGATAAATAGTATAAGAATACACCCTTGAATTATTTTCACCATATGATGTTCCTACAAAACTCAAAATACCAATTTTGTCCTTATTGGTAAGTTGTAGACACTTCCAAGGTACGTTAGTCACAATACATTTAAAATCATCAAAATCACATAAGATTCACATAATGAGCATGTATAAATCATATACAAATAAAAACAACCATTTTAACACATTTTAGAAAAATATTTCTAAAAACCCTAGACATCGATCGATCGAAGTGCCTCAGCTTGAGAGTTCGATGTCTCAAAGAAAGGTTCAGGTTTTGTCTCTGACCTACATCAATCGATCGAAGTGAGAGTTCCATATACATCGATCGATCGATGTGTCTCAAGTGTAGAGATCGATGTCTCACAGTAATGTCTTGAACTTTCACTGCCTTACATGGATCGATCGATGTGAGAGATCTATGTACATAGATCGATTGATGTGCAACAACCTGAGAGATCGATGTCAACTTTTTCAACTTTTAACCACATATAACACCGTGTGTGACATTTTTAAGTATTCATCACTTAAAATCATGACTTTGAAAATTATCCAAACATATTTCTCAACATGAATATCACCCTCAGACTCACAGACCGTGCCATCCGGCCTGTGAATAATAGAAATAGTCCGCTTCTGCAGGCGCATTTTTACAAAACTATGGAAATATGATGTATTAGCATCACCCTCCTTTAACCATTTAACATTCGTTTTTTGCTTCCAAATGAGACACGCACGAGATTGTTGCTGCAACAGCAGTGCTTTAGCATGATGACACGACTGACGATTTTGGTCTGTTGGCTCCACATCATATAGAACCTCCACCTGGCCCGTTTCCTCTTCCGCCGCCATCAAACACGTAAAAATGTTTCCAAACACCGTGTGATTCCATCGTCTCAAATCAACCTTGAGTCGATGTAGCTTATCATAGAGACCATACATTCCTCCCACGGTAGGATAAGAATGCCAATGAGCACGAACAAAAGCATCAAAATCCACATGCGTAGTCCACGCCTCGAGATATTTAAAAGATTTTGATCCCGATGATGGTGCAATCTGACATGGTAACAGTAATGGAGAATGATCCGATGTTGCCCGATGTAAATGCTGCACCCTAAGGACATCAAATAAATCTGCGAAACCTGTGGAGCACAAAAATCGATCCAACCTTCGCCAGACCTTACCCAATCCCCTACCACTAGACCAAGTAAATTTGGATCCCTGAAAAGGCAAATCCATCAACTCACAATATTCCACCCATTGCTTAAAATCAGTGAGCGTGCGCAGTGATGTAGACGCAACTCCTTTATGTTCATCTAATGATAAAAAAGTATTGAAATCTCCATCCATGAGCCATGGCTGATCAACAGAAGAGTGAAACAACATCAAATCAGCCCACAATGTCTTCCTGTCTGCCACCGTGTTTCTAGCATATATAGACGTAAACCAAAACTTTCTACCAGCGGGTAAACATCGGAAGTTAATCGACGTATTCTGCACTCCCATCCGTGTCTCTGGGGACTTCAGAAATGAATCTCGCCAAAAAAAAATGTTTGCATCAGCTGAATACGCAGCATTTGAAAAACCCAGATATAAATGAAAAAACTCTAAACGAGCATATTGGAGCTTAGGCTCAATGATGACTAATAAATGAATATCATGTTGACGCGTAAGTGTAGGTAATCGTGTAATGGAGGTGTTAATACCTCTCACATTCCATAGAAGGATCTTCATTGAGGTGGACATGGCGCCCCGAGTGACAATAGAAGACGACAGCACCGATGGCATCTCGTCCTTTTTCCGTCTGCGCCGCCTTGTACGAACCTGCATTAATTGATCCACTGCATTAGTTATGTCTGGGTGTGTCACGTTGGGACCGCCATCTTCCAACAGTGGCATATCCGATAACACTCTTGCCACCTCTAAAACCACTGTACAGAGTCCGGAGGCATCTACCGCTCTATCATCATGTAGTTCTGTGTCAGGTGAGTGCTGCATGACATGATCAATATCTTCTGTAGCTGTCAAATTAAGGGGTGCAGAAGAGCAGTGCAGTTTAGTCAGATCCTGTTCATACGGCACCTCAGGCAACTGCTCATTCAAAGGCACATCAACACTAGCTGTCAGGGGCGTGGAAGGTTCCAGATCTTCGTCTGATTCGATTGCCCCTTGGCTTGATGCTTTTGGTTGTTCTACCTGCGTCATAGTATTATCTTTTGCTGACTCCACCACCGTCTTTTTCGGAGTCCAACGTTGAGGCGGCTTTGAAACCGGCTGTTTCTGCTGGTGTAGACTCTGGCTGAGTCCCCTTTTGCATGCAGACACGGAGTGTCCCAGTAAACGACATCGAGAACAATATGCTGGCAAATTCTCATATTCAACCGCTTGAAAAAAATGATAATCAGCACTTTGAATATATAATCGCTGCTGCAGTTCATGTGAAACATCAATTTCAATGCATACTCTAGCCACCGACGGTCGTAGGAAATTGGTGGTTGCTGAATCTGCCTTGAATGGCGTTCCTATCATACGTGCGATTTCAAACAAAGCCTCTTGTTTGTGAAGATAAACAGGCAGCCCAGGCAATGAAATCCAAACTGGAACAATAGGCATGTCAATCCTTGGATCAAAATCATACGCCCATTTAGTCACTCGCATATGATATCCCAACACAGTCCATATATGACGAGAAAAACAACGATAATAGTCTATCTTTGCATCAAAATTCATCAAGATATGCGTTGGATCAAGCAGCATAATTTTGACGGCTGCCAAAAATCCAATTCGATCAAAACATTTGCGAATTGCGTCCAATCTAGCACGCTCATACCAAAACGTGCTTACCAAACAATGCTTAAAAGAATCCAGTAATGCCGTTACCTCCTCGCGTGAGAATTTGAGAGCAGGAACCCCTTTAAATCTAGCGATTTCACGAGGAGGGATGATCGCAGATGACGGCTTCAGCAAAGATGTGTAGGACCGATGTTGATCCATTGCCACCAAAAATAATGCTGCAAATTGCAACCGCCAATGGACAATCGACAATCTCCAGAAGAACCAAACAAAATCGCTGTGAGAGATAATCCGAGAACCGGAAATATAATAGGACAAACAACAATTGATCATTCACAATGGCGTAAAAGCTTCGGCATGACGCCACTGCCTTCAAGGCAATCGCCAGAACGCAGGCATCCCGATTACATACATATTCAGATTGATATTTTATATATATATATATATATATATATATGTGTGTGTGTGTGTGTGTGTGTGTGTGTGTGTGTGCGTGTGTGTGTGTGTATGTATATATATATATAGAGAGAGAAAGACAGGCGGTATCGTCCTAGATTTTATTAATAATACCATCACTTATGGCGGAGGAATACCGTGGTTACATAGTGTGTGGTAGACTCTCCCACAAGGAAAAGAAATAAAGTACAAATGAAAACATTAAGCTAGTTACAAATAAAAAAGGTAAGCTAGTGTTTAATAAATAGAATAAGCAATGAGCACCTATACTATACATATATGTGATGAAATCGTTGAGCATAGGTGTCGCAAACTCCCTCGATCGTCCAGAATGAAGCCACTTGCCAATAGTATATGATATGTGTTTTTTTATAAAAGGAGCATCGTCTCCTTAAATTTATTAATAATGCCTCACTTATGGCGGAGGAATACCATTCTTACAAAGAAAGTCATGACATAACAAAATGAATGAAGATAATGGACGGAAAATATAAATACATCGGTGGCAACAATAATAAAAATAATGTTCAAAAGATGTATGACATGCCTCATTAAAACCTTGGCAGGAAAAACCACCCTTGTGGATAAAATCCAGCACGAAGGAAAAAGAGTACATATTTACACCCTTTGAAACATTTACTGAGTCTTGTATGAGCCTTCCAAGCGCGTATACTCGGTTGAAGGTGCCACAGTCATCCGTCAGGGTGTCCAAAAACATACATGCAAAGTCAAACAAAAAATTAGAAAGCATCGCGTACCAAGCAAAGGCTAACATTGTGGAAGATCGATGAAAAAAGATCATACCCAGTCTACCTGCATCCCAAATAATGCAGGCAGGGCATAGGATAAATGGCCAATCCCTATGGAAGACTGTTCGAGACGTAAGCATATAATTACCCATGTCGGAGATGCCCAATGGTGACATCCAGCGTAATGCAACTGCAAACCAAAGATGGAAGAGTGGTAGAAGTAAAATAAGACGTCGTCAGTGTGTGTAATCCATGCTGCGCCAAATAATGTGCCGCCATGTTGGCCTCACGGAATGTGTGCTGTATCATAATTCCGCTCTGATTGGACAAAGTGTGAAGCATACGAAAATGGAACTGGGCTGGAGTATGTGTATGATGTATTAGTGCACGAGTCAACTGTATGCAATCAGTTTCTAAAATAATGTCCGGATGTAAAGGTAAGAAGTATAGCAGCGCAAAGACCGCAGCCTGTATCTCAGCCAGAAACAGAGTGGTTGCCGGCAGGCGAAAAGATAATGCTCTCACACATGCACCCGTGTGATCGCGTAAGATAGCTCCGCCAGCAGCAAATGATCTTCCCACTGCAGCATCTGTATTTAACTTTAATCTACCTGTAGGAGGAACAATCCATCTCACGACTTGTGTCCGTTTGATGCGAAGAGGTGGGAGGATACCCAAGGTCTGAACAAACTGATAGCCCGAAGCAAGTTTAGTATGATATATTGTCTTAGCCCATAAATATGTGTGACCGAATAACTGCCCTGAGGGAGGCCGTTGTGCAAGAGGCTGTATCTCCATATATGAGTGAGGCATAAACACGCCAAACATTGTAAATGATAATACAAGGAATGACTATGCACAAAATACCTACAAGTGTGGGCGAAGAACCGCAAAAAAACCAAGACAACAAATAAGACCATAGATGTTGAACAATCCGATTTGGACCATCCACCGCTGCAAAATAAAAAGTTCATAGAGGCCGGATAAGAGAACAATGCAGAAAAATGTGATCTACCTCTGCCGGTGCCATCTTATAAAAGGGACATATAGTGGGACGAGAGATTGTATATTGTCCAATATAATCCTCAAGTGGAAGAGTGCGATGATAGAGGCGCCATAGAAAATTGAAAATAACTGGACGATGACGCTTACGCCAAATAAACTGAGTTGATAATGTTGTTGGACGCGTATCACGGCACAAATCATATGCTGATCCCAGAGTAAACTCCCCCAATTGAGTAGGTTTCCATAGTATATGATACAATGATATATATATATATATGTATGTATATATATATATATATTAAGCAATAAAGCTTTAGATATTTTATTACGCCTCACTTTTGGTAGAGGAAAATCATATTACGATGATCATGAGTGAATGAGAAATGATAATATAACAAACATATAATTTCTATTCTCCAATCGTATATGATATGCCGCATTAAAACCTTGTCAAGTAAAACCACCATTGTGAATAAAACCTTGGCGAAGGAAAAAGCGTGCATATTTATACGAATGGAGTTAGTACATGAATACAAAATAAATGTTGTTGTGGTGCTTGCATCTTCCAAAACATGATGTATCAAATCCAATCTTGGTGCAGTTGAGTTATTTCTCCTCCAAGGTAGATGCCGCCATGAGCCCATGCATGCAAGAGAAATCAAAGCAGTTAGCGATAGTAGACCGTTATCCGCAATGGGCATGAAGAAATCAATATCATGAAATAAATTGCCCATGTTGCCCATATCCGGAGATACAGGCAACCCTAAGTGCATGAAAAGCGAGTGACCATATAGGAACATGCAGATAAAAACATGCATTTGAAGAGAGGTCATTAATCGTACCCATGTTGCCCATATCTTGCAATATAGGCAACAACATTTAGGAAGAGCTGTATACATGTCGAATATGGGGAGTGGCTTCCATCTGATAGCTGGCTCGAACTATTGGTGGCAGCTCATCTATGGTCCAAAATACCGATAAATGATTGTGGAGTTGACAATATTGTGCTAAGAACTGAGCCAGTTGATTTGCCTCACGTGGGACATAAGATAAAGCTGAAGTAGAAGAAATTAACAATTCGCGAAAAAGCAAAGCATGTATGGCGCCATTTTGTTGAACCTCTGAGATGACCCCTTGTGCATCAACCTCTACATCAATTGAATTCCAAAGTCTAGCAAAATATAAGTAGCCATAATATGCTGCTTGAAATTCAGCTTTCGCCGGAGTAGATAACGGAAGATGAAAAGAGATTGCTCCAATGAATGTGCCATTTCTTGCAATATGGCACCGCCACCTGCCGATATTCGCCCATGAGATGCATCTGTATTCAATTTAAATCGACCAGACGGGGGATGCATCCAACGAACAACCGTACAACGAGCAGGCCTTATGATAGGAGATAATCCACAATTTATTAAATTTGGATTAAAAGCTGCATAGTTGTTACCCGCCTGAGATGGTGTCCACTCATAAATTGATATGCAGATGTTTTCTAGAACTGATCTTCATCTCCATCGTCCCTCCCCAAAAATGATGGAAGTATAAGCCTTCCATAGCTCCTAAACAATGATCAATGGAGCGACTATAAGTAATATGCCTTTGAGTGTTTTACCTTTTGTTGACATCCACCATTGTAGCAACTGTTGTTGTAATGTTCTAACTCCTTTGTTTGGTCCATCTAAGAAGACTCTGTAGACATTCCATATTTCCGTAGCTTCAGAACACTCGAGAAATATGTGATCATCCGTAACTTGTGCTTCAAGGAAAAAAGGACATTGAGTGGGATATATATATATATAAACCTTCGCAGATTTGCAGGAAGGGGTAAAGCATTCTGATATAGTCTCCATAGGAAAACTCAGATGTTGGGGGGAATATGTTTATTCCATATGAATTGAAAAGACAACCGGCTATTACCTCCATTTCGTACTTGATCATAAGCTCTTCTTATTGTGTATTGCTCCGTCGAGAGATTATCCAGACAAAATAAATGAACTCTACATATTCGTTTCCAAACTGGAGAATCTGTGATCCGTATCTCATATGAGTTGCGAGTCATGTATCTTGAATGAAAAAATATACTCCATAATGAATCATTCGCTTGATATCTCCACCATAGTCTGCAAGAATAAACTGTCCGAAGATCATCTAATTTTCGAAGTCCTAACCGTTGGCCTAAATAATTTGTCACTTGATACCCAAGAGTGGCGCATCCTATCCTCTGAATTACCCCAAAAGAATTTAGTCATTAAGCGCTGCAAGATGCGAATAACACTCTCTGGCAACATACAAGCAGCTAGCATGTGTAACGGGATCGCTGATAAGACATGCTTGATTAATATCAGCCTTCCTGCATAATTCAGATATTTATTCTGCCACATAGTAAGTTTGGCCTGAACCGAAGCTATTAGATTAGAGAAGTGTACCGCCCTTTCCTTCCCTCTATGTAATTGAATGCCTAAGTACTTGATTGGGAGGGAAACTGATGTCATTTATAGCTCTGATTTCATCCTCGTAATATGTGAGTGCGAAAGATAAGTTGATGGAACAAAATGACTCTTCTGAAAATTAATTGCTTGGCCTGAAGCAAGTTGGTAAGATACCAAAAGCTTTCTGAATCTCCTTAAGTTCATTAATCCACCATTTAGAAACACCAACAAATCATCTGCAAAAGCTAAGTGAGTAATGCATGGTCTAGCTCTACCTGTGTTATAGGAATGTATATCTCCCCTTTCGACCATTGTGTTCAATCCTCTTGAAAAATCTTCTGATGCCAAAATAAATAATATTGGAGACAGTGGGTCTCCCTGTTTAACTCCCCTTGAAGGCTGAAAAAACCCGGATGGGACCCCATTTACCATCACTGATAAGTATGTTCCACTAAGATGATTGAATATAAGTTTGGAAAATCTTGATGTAAAACCGAACCTTGCGAGGAGTCTGGAAAGAAATGTCCAATTAACTCTGTCAAACGCTTTCATCATATCAAGTTTCATAATTACATTTGAACCTCGGACTTTCTTATCTAACAAATAAACCATCTCTCTCGCCATAACAATTTGATCCAAAATGTCTCTACCTTTATCAAAACCTGCTTGTTCTGTAGAAATAATTCTCTCCAATAGAGGTTGCATTCTAGAAGCTATAAGACGAGTTGCCACCTTCGATACAAAGTTTGCAAGACTAATTGGTCGAAAATCTGAGAACGTTCGAGGATTTGAAACCTTTGGCAGCACCGTAATTAGCGTACTTTCCATGCTCGTGGCATAGGAATGCCAAGAAAAAAAATTCATGCATGGCCTTGTGCACGTCTTTATTTACAATATCCCAACATGTGCGAAAAATGTCCATTGTACCCATATGGTCCAGGTGCACTATTAGGATCCAATGCCCACACTGCTTCTTTGACCTCTGTGATCGTTGGCAAGGCCACCAATATCTGGTTGTCTGAGTCGGATATTAAACTTGGTATGTAATCCAAAATATCCATGTCCTCTGAAATGGATTCTGCTGAGAATAAAGCTGTACAGTAAGCAACCGCAGCCTGTTGTATAGTGGTTTGTGTATCGCATATACTGCCATCAGAATGACGTATAGATGTGATTGTCTGGCGTGAATATCTATCTTTAACAATATTGTGAAAATACAATGTATTAGCATCTCCTTCAGATATCCACCGTAGTCGCGCTTTTTGTGCCCAGTATATAAGCCTTTTATGTTCTGCATTCTTGTACTGCGCCTGGGTAGCATAATAATTCGTTCTTGTCTCTGGTGTAGGATGCTGATCAAACTTAATTTCACAACGTTGAAGTTCTTGCTCCAGGTGATACAATTGATCAAATATATTTCCAAACACTTTTTTGTTCCACTCCTGCAGATCTTTTTTCAGTTGGTGTAATTTGTTGTATAAACCGCGCATTCCACCTATAGTAGGATATGAATCCCAGGATGATTTTACAAACAAATGAAACTAAGCATGCTTCGTCCACATGTTTTGAAAACAAAAAACTTTTGGACCCATAAAATTCGTCTGCATTGATCTTTATAATAATGGAGCATGATCCGATGTCAGCCGTAGTAAATGTCGAACTCTCAAATTAGGAAATAAACTATTGCAAGACTCTGAGCAAAGCATACGATCCAGACGACGTCTAACAATTCCCAAACCCCGACCACTTGTCCAAGTATACATAGGACCATCGAAAGGGATATCTATTAAAGAGCAGAAAGAGACGCAATCATTAAAATCTTCCAGTGATGCCATCGATGGATTAGAGAGACCATCATGTTCGTCAACCGACAAAAATGTGTTGAAATCACCTCCTATTAGACATGGGTCTGTATAATGTTCATAATGTTGCTGTAAAGCCAACCATAATCTCCGACGATCTGTGACAGTATGTAACCCATAGAAAGGAGTGAGCCAGAAAATATTATCCGTTCCTACTAATTGAAATTTAAAATGTGAGCATTGCTCTTCATAGATTGCCGCAATTAATCTGAGGAAATCATTATTCCAAAATATCCACACTTTTTCTCGACAGATAGCTTCAGCATGGGAGAACTTCAACTGTCTTTGTATTCTTACAAGATTTGTAGGATTCTTCTTTGGCTCAATAAGTACTAATAATTGCAGTTTATGAGATTTCACCATCTTATGGATGTGTTCCAATGAGGTAGCAATTCCATGCACATTCCATATGAGACAATTCATTGAGATGACGATGAAGATAAATTTGAAGAGCGAGTTAACCTATTCGATGCGTGTGAATATGTGGCTAGCATTTCTTGTTTCGTTCGCCTGCGTCTGGTGATTGGATTTGGATTTTCTAACCCTTGAAGCAATTGATCCATATATTTATTAGAAGACTTAAGTATATCCATGTGGTTTGTCAAAGCATCTGCTGCAACATTTAGCTCATCACGCAAATTGTCTATACCCTTAATAATCTCAGCAGGAGCTTCCTTAGTAATTATATCTGTTGGTTGCAAGCTATGTGTGGTGACTTGTTGATCATGGATCAATAATTCTGAATCTGATACTGTAGCATCCAATACATCATCTGCTTCTTCCAACACTCGTTCCAACAAAGAACCAACTTTAGATAAATCTTGCTGGTTGGCAATACCGTCAAGTACATTGTTGGCTTCCTGATTCTCAGTTTGTAGGATTGGTTGTTCCAAATTTGGAGTGTTATTTTGTTCCACATGGGTCTCTATTTGTTGTTGAATATCATCATCATCCTCTACAGTGAAATTTTGTTGCATACTATTTTTCTTTGGAGTCCATCTCTTTTGTTTGTTCTTCGCCTTATCAATGTAACCTCCTTTTCTTTCTCCTGTTGACAGTCTGCGGTTGCTGTGCAATTTTTGGCCTCATGGCCAAGTATACTACAGGAAGTATAGAAGAGAGGAACGTTTTCATACTCCACCGTGGGGTATAGATCATGATTCACCCCTGAATATGCAGTTTAGTTGGTAAAGCCTTGGATATATCAACTTCAATACATAGTCGCACCACAGAAGGCCTCAACCCGTTAGATGTAGCAAAATCCATTTTCAACAGCATCCCAATCATATGAGCTATGTCTCATAAAGCTGATCTGTTTTGCAAATATAATGGCAATCCTCTTATTGAAGTCCATATTAGAACAATTGGTTTGTCCACCTTGGGATCAAAGTCTGGTGTTCATTTGGTTACGCGCATTATGTAGCCATTAACAGACCATGATTGACGTAAAAAACAGCGGTGATAATCGTTCGGATGATGAAAAGTGAGAATTATATACTGATCATCAAGCAACCCTAGTTTTGGAGTTGTTTTGAAACCAATACGTTCCATATAGGCGGCTAACTGTTTCATATTGGGACGTCCATGCCAGAAGGAACCAACCATTGTATATTTGAATGGTGCTGAATATCTATCTACTTCATCCGACGTAAAGGAGATAGAAGGCATACCTTTATATCGCGTAATAGGTCGTATGGGTGTGGTAGCAGACTCCATTGATGTTGGCGCAAGCGCCTCCGCGAAGGTCTTTTGAGCGTAGTGACATCCGACATTATCGGATCTATCGCATAAGTGTTAGATGAAAACGAAAATCTGCAAGAAGATCAGCAGAACTCTACTGTATTGATGTTTAAACAGAAGATGCAGGAAGAATCGATGAAGATCAAGCAAAAAGCTATGAACTTTCCGCATGATGGCACAAAATCGCTGTTGTCGCCAGAGCCGCCACCATCTTCTTTTCATATATATATTTTTTTTTTGAAGAAAACATCTCATCTCTGTAGTATTCATCATTAAGGTGCGGTCTATAAGGCATGTGCACCGTTTCACATCCAAGATACTCTTTGAAAATTCAGTTGAAAACAGGACTAGTGAACAACATAAAGTAACAGTCAGAAAGACAGAACTTGACAACTGCCAGATGCATTGCAAATCCCATCACTTCAGAGGGATGAACCTTGAAGAGTGGGTAGCACCAATGCCAGGCCTACCATGCTTAACTGGCTTGTAAGAAATAGAAAATTCAGCAAGATAGTGTCCAATCATCTCAGGCTTGATCTCAATGGTGTTGAATGTTTTTCCATTGTATACACCAATAACGCTTCCAATCATCTCAGGCACAATGATCATATTACGGAGATGAGTCTTCACTGGATTTGGCTTCTCACCAGGTGGGGCTTCACGTTTCGCTTTCCTCAGTTTCTTGATCAATGCCATGGGCTTCCTCTTCAAGCCCCTCTGGAACCTTCTGCGAGCGCGAGCAGTAAAGAGTTTGACGAGCTCATCGGTGGACATATCGAGAAGCGCGTCCAGATCCACTCCTTTGAAACTGAACTTCTTGAATGTTCTCTTCTTTGGCTGCCCTGTCGCGACATCGGTCTCCACGTCCGCCATGGTGAATTGGAAGCCGAAAGCTGTGGCTGTTATGAAGAAGTTAAACTGCGGTGAGGCGGCTAGGGTTTCTGTAA